>CM060914.1:78767500-80017500 GCA_030737875.1 Allium sativum
AGAATTGGACAAAATTACTGCTCGCTCAAAGCTCTTAACATAACGATCTCAACAGATTCAGTTTCATGCAATTTCGATAACGTGACAAAAAGTTTTGCACTAGCGAAGTTAACAAATCGATTTAAATAATATTTAAATTTGTAAAAATTACCCAAAATTTCAACTTCCTCCAAATTGGACAAATTTTGTGTCTACGCGAAGCTCTCGTCGCCACGATCGTAGCAGACCTGAAATCGTCAAATTTCGATCTCGTATGTAAAAGATATTGCATTACGAACATTGAATATAAAATTAAATAAATGTTTCGCGTTTAAGCCCTTAACCTTTTTTTTCAAACAACACCCTGAACTTAAAATGCTCGCCTCGGCCAAACCGTAAGTCGGAATTGCACGAAACCAGCGCCATTCTCTCCAGCTTCTCACCCTCTTTCCACGACTGGTGGTCCCCCCTCCTGTTCGCCACGTGGGGCCCACGATCTGCAGTTGAACGGAAAAGTGCAGTTTCCGTTCATCTCAGTGCTACGGCTGCCTCGGTACTCCAAATGCCACCAATTTTTGTCAGTAGCTAGATCTCGACCTCCCGAACAACTTATGTTTGGGTCACTTTGCCTTAAAAGGTACGGATCGACGGGAAATTGCTCATCTTTGCGACTGTCCCGTTTTTAGCACCCCTCCAGTAAAATTGACATTCCGGCCAACTCCGGCCACCTGAGACCATGCCACCACCGCCAAAAGAACCGTATGCTTCCCCTCTACCACTGCCTGAAGTCGCTCGACCCATCTCTCTTCGTGGGGCCCGCAGCGAACAAATAACCAAAATCAGCTTTCTGTCTTTTAAGCTAGATCCCGGCGAATCCGTGCGACGATAGGTCTTAAATTTTTCGTGGCTGATAGAGGATAAGAAGATGAACAAAACACAGAAAGGGTTTGGTCTGATTTTGTTCTGATTGAGAGATATAAATTATTTTGTTTTCAGGGGCTAATTTGCAAAATAAATTTTAGAGGAGAGAGCTGCCATGAAATAGAGGAAGAAGAAGGTGGTTTTGTTTTGTCTTACGGTTCAGCTAATGACAACACTTATGATACTTTATATGGGTTAATAATTAAATTAGGCCCACTACCCTTATTTTAACCTCTTATGTATTTTATCTTCTTCAAATTTTGTCTGTTTTCTTAGTTTAAAAATCCGTGTTAACACCTGCGAATTCCATTTTTTATGAAAATTGAAACATAATTATTTCTTGACATTACGAATCAATAGAAACTGGTTTCGATGAATTCCGAGTCCATTTGAATAAATAGCGAATTTCTAAAGTCTGAAAATTGACTGTTTTTCACTGTAAAATTTATTACGACCATATACTAGCTTCAAAAATTATGAAATTTGGAATCTAACAATAATTTAATATTCCTAATCCATAGAAAGTGTTTTCGTCGAATTCGGAGGTTGTTTGCAAAATTCCCATTTTTAAGGCGTATATATTTAATATTAAAAATACAAATAAATATGAATAATTTCCGAAACTCGAAATATATAAGTGTTTATACTTTTTCAATGCAGAAACATCATTTTAAACTCAATGGAAGTGGTTTCGAGTCCCAATTCATTCGTATGTAAAAAGTAGCGTTTTGGGTCCTATATATTATATATATAAATTTCATAGCGTTTTTTTTTGAGATTTTGAATTGGACATAACTTTTGATTCCTGCTATGAAATTTCAATTTTTCAGATTCGTTGGAAAGATATTTTTAAATAGATTCTAATATTTTTGGTTTCACTAAAATCCGATTTATTTTGCATCCTGTACAGTCTGTCAAAGTTAAAATTCAAAATTTAAAACTACCATGCTATTTCTAGCTCCTTTTATAATTTAAATAAAATTTATTCATTTTAACTTCGATTAAAATAAATTTATAGTCGTTATTGTATAAAATAAATTATTTCAAATATTAGAAACCCATTAAAAATTTTAAATTCGGCCCAAAATTCTAGGTCGTTACAATCTCCCCCACTTAAAATCTTTTCGTCCTTGAAAAGAAACGAAGCTAAAAGTCGTTTAATTCACCAACTCAACTTTCAATTCTAATCGATTTCCAATTCAGTTCAATATTAAATTTGATTTAACTAAATTTACCATTCTATTATATAGTGGTTAACTTAATTATCATTCCAATATTTTATTAGTTAAACTAATAATCAAACATCACAACCAGCAATCAATTAGGTGATTAACTTTTCAAACATATGTCATTTTTATATATAATCAAAAATTATGTTTTTACTGCAAATCACAACAATAGACCCTATCTAGTTTTGGTTCTCACACCAGTCAATGGAAATATATAGATATACCACTTTCGAAACTCGAACATAAACTCTGATGATGATGCATCAATCATCAGAATTATCCCCGGGCGACTAGAGTGTGATTCTATATCTACCCAGTATATTAAAACTTCGAATATCCGTTAATTACTCGTATATTCTAAATCTTTATATATTCGATTGTCCAAATTAAAATATAATAATATACTCAAATACGCATATTAAGATAAAATTTTCTAAACTAAATTTGTTTTCATTTTTATTTTAAAGAAAATAATACTCTTCACACTCATTCTAGGATGCTACTGATCCCATCTCTAACGAGTCATTCTTATTGGATATTACTAATCCAATCTCTGATGAACTCTTTCGTTCGGTTCTAATGTGTCCTGTTCTCGAGCTCTGTAAACCAAAGCTCTAATACCAAATGTGACGACCCAAACTTCCCAGTAAAGGAAAGCCTGGATTGCCTTGAGAACAACACACATCAGAATACAAACTGAAGAACATTTTTATTGCTGATTACAACAATTACATCAGAGTACAAGAATATAACAGAGTATGAATACTTATTACATAATAGAAATACAATAATATCAGAGATTAAATTACATTAAAATAGTAGCGGAAAAATAATACAAATATACAACTGAAAGGAATACACGGATACAGAGCTTTCCGAATACCGCTTCAGCTGTAAATCAGGATCCTGTAAATATATCTGCAAAAAAAAGCTACTCGACTGCCCGTGTGGAAAATATGGGCATCCGAGTTTGCTAGTGATACAAACTACAGGTCAATCATGGGACTGGTATGAGAAATCTTAACTTAACTTATCTAATAATAAGGCTAATCACAGGGCCACGCCGCTAACGCGGAACGTGTTTACTCCATTGGATTGCCAGTGCATAAAATAAGGTAAATTGTTAAAAAACGCAATGCTTTTTAGAAAAATGAAACCATTATAAGACCCAAGTCCCATCACACAATGCAACGCAAACCGTAGGATAGGGTTTTACCTTATAATGGTCAAGAGATGCTTGATACGATAAAACGGATTTGATATTAGTGAGTATATGTTTTTAAAAACTATTTCAATCATAATATATCAATCATAGACTGCATGGGTACCATATATCATGTCGCCATACTAGTTCTACATTCAAAACTGCAAGGTCATATTGGAAATTGGATTTCCATCATGAGTAGAGGCTAGAGGCAAGCTCCTCTCCGATTCGAGACACTCTAGCAAATGCCTCAGGATCACACCTATGGGCAACCCTTGGACCTTCAGGGCCGGTCCCCGCCTATCGGCAGTGCATTGGTACTGCCTGAACACATGCTTCCCGGTCCCTTTGGACCTATAGTATGACCACTAACGGCCTATAAAAATCCGAGGCGCCTCAAAATCCATCATCCACATAAGTAAAATGTCAGCCAGTTTAAGCACTGACACTACTCCTAGCTAGAAAGAAACGTGTGCACTCCCTGCAGTCCTAATCCCGTTTTTGACTCATACCGGGGTGTGAGGCTCGCGAAGTCACGATATACACAAAGTTATGTCGTAATAGGCTATACTTTGATCATCCCACAAGGCCCTACTTTTCAACAAAAGCCTTGATCATTTGCATCTTGGCATGCCACATTATCAGACCATACCATATCATTGATTCATCTATCGATATATAACAGGGTGTTATGCAAGAGAATAAATTCTTCGCCACCAAACAGCTATATATTAAATAGAGATCAACGAATACAATATAAAGGAATACAATGTCAGACACACAATCCATTTATCAGTCCGTTATGGGTCTGAACGAAATTATATCCGGTAGACTTCAAATACGTCTGAATGATCACCAATTTTCCCTCATTTTGGGTGTACGGTCCAATCAAGATATCAATAATCATCCATTCGATATGGAAATTTCCCGGTCTTCAATAACCGTCTTCATCATCGATCTTCAATCATCGTATGAATTATTCAGAATGGGTTAAACCCGGTCTTTCTGAATAATTTGCGTAATTTAAAATCATGTGCTTTAAAACACAACCAACGCCTCATTCCAATCAAGAGTATTCTTTGATTTTAATTTAAACCAAATTAAGGTTTATTCAACTAGTCGGGATTAACGCATTACCGAAGTAATCATTAATTAATATCCCATTCCCAAACTACATAACCCATGGAGTAAACTGGTGGTACTCCATATCTAACACCCAATGTGTTATGGTAAACTTAATTACCATTTTATCGATCAAATCTAATTAAAGATTTAACCACCGCTAGGAGTAAAACTAGTGGTACTCCATTATCGTTCATTTCTTGAATTAAGTAAATTTAATTACTTTTATCCTCATTCAATCCAATTAAAGATTCATTAAAATTATATTTAGTTTTAATCTTCAAGAATCATTATTTAATGATTATTTAACTTTCAAGAAATAATCTTTCCTTTAACTGGGTTAAAGAACAAATGTTGCTTAAAAACATCATTCACAATAAACCCAAAATCGTATTTCAATTTAATATGTTAAATTGAAACTTCGCTTTAGAATATTTCACTTAATCTTAGTTAAAAGATTTATGAATTACCAATCTAAATTTCACTGTCAATCGGGTTTAAAGAACTAATGTCATTTAAAAACATTGTTCGCAATCAACCCAAAAGTGTGTTTCACTTAATTTCAATTACGTTTAATAATTGGAAATCTTATTTAAATCTTTATTAAAAGATTTATTCTTTCCCAAATGGGTTTAAGAACAGTGTTATTTAAGACACTATTCACGACAAACCCAAATTTTAATCTGACATTAAATATCATGCTTTGAATAGAAATTATATCGATTTATGTTCAATATCAAATCCTGAAAATTAACGTATATCAAATTGGGAATAACGATATTTATATCTTCCAAATTCCCACAATAATATCCGTACAATCACAAAATCCAATACTGAAATAATCCGAAGATTATTTCCATTTAAATCCATTCCAATGTATGTACTGGAAAATCTTGGTTTTATTAAAACCACTTTAATCCTTATATTTATTTTAATTAATTTATTAAAATAAATAAATCACTCATTCTTTTACATTGAAATGTATATCTACATTAAAATGAATCTTTTTCATTCTTTTGAAACAAATTAACAAAAAAAAGTATTCTTTCTAATGTAATCAATCTTAAATAAAAATGAAATCTTTTTAATGTAATCTTCTTAGTTCAACCTTTATTACATTGAAAAATGTAATTTTTTCATTTCAATCTTTATTACATCGTAAAATGTAATGTTTTCATTTCAAACTTTATTTGCAATTCAGTCTTTATTACATTGAAAAATATAATATTTTCATTTCAACTTTATTTTCAATTCAGTCTTTATTACATTGAAAAATGTAATATTTTCATTTCAACTTTATTACATTGAAAAATGTAATATTTTCCTTTCAAACTTTATTCTAAAATGTTTATAAATTCGTTTATAAAACGATTCCAACTTTTATTTCAATTTTAAATCCAAATTGAATATTCTATCTATTATCATATTAAAATAATATTATTTCCAAAATAATTATTTTGGAATTAGCTCTTTAAAACTTGCATTATAAAATGTATAAAATAAATCGATAAACATGTTTGGGTTAAAATGGTGTTGCTATTTAAAACAGATTAAATAGCTCAATCCATTATCTTATTCATTTATATTTTACACTGGGCCAGACCTCCCACATTAAGCCTACGACTTGTGGATGCTGGATATGTCGGTTGGTTCCGGGCAGGCTTATCCCATAAGTTGGGCTTAACGTCGTGTCATGGCCCAATTCGTATTTGCGCACTTGGACCTCTCACATTAGGCCCAACATTTGTGGCTGCTGGATAAGCCGGGCAGTTCCGGGCAAACTTTCACCACAAATGTGACCTAACCTCGTGTCCAAGTACAATTATAATTAACTTTTTTTAAACGTACTCTTTGAAAATATCCTTTCCGTTAAAGAATCTTAATTTTAAATATTCTTTAATTCTAAAATGTCGTGATTCCAAATATCTTCACTTATCTTTCAAATCTTTATAAATATTTGAACTTTCCATATTGTTATAACAATTAATAATAATCTTCCCAAAATGTCTTATTTTGAAATCAAATCTATTTATTGCCACATAATGACAAATAAATGTAATCTTTCCAAATCGTTTAAATTTCGAAATCAGACTTTCTCATCTTAAAATGTGGACAGTAAATATATAATCTTTTTAATTGAATCTCCTTTATTATAACTTTTAAACAATAAAGATATGATCTTTTTAAATCAACGCCAAATAATTCTATTAATTGAGTATAAATTAAAATATTCATTAATTAAAAATTGATAACAATAATATTAATCTTTTCAAGATGTTCAGTTTTGAAACAAATCTTCTTAATTTAACATGTTGACAATTAAAAAAGGGTATCTTTTAATTCTAATATTTTATTGTAACTTTTTACTAATAAAAAAAATGTTATCTTTCCAATTCACTCTTTTTATTGTAACTTTGACAATACATACCTTCCCATTTGAAAACATGGAAACCATCCTTTGGTTCTTTTAATTGAATATTGGATTATAATATTCTTTAACTCAAAATTGGAATGAGACTCACACAATTTCCATGTAATTTAATTACACGGATTTCAAACATTGCACTTATTCCATAATAATGTCAACCATTCACATAACAGCCAAAGTGCAATTTACACTAAACACAAGGGTGATGTGTAGTCAAATATCAACCCAAGACCCGTGTGGGGTTTCAGCCAACACATAATTTTGTGCACTTGGGCGAGGTGTAAAATAATTATCCCAATCAACATCAACAAGTTAGGTAACTTGTAAATGGCAGTGTAACATCATTTTAAATTATCATAAATAATAAATCATTAGTTTAACCTGTTGAATATTTTCAATTTCAAACATAACATGACATGGCATCCAAATCCACAATCCGTTCAACAAACAATTACTTCCATCACCAATAATTTATTTAAATTTAATTATAAAAATAAATAACTATTCCAAAATTGAGTGAGCAAAAGAGTTCTCACCTTTGCCGGCTTTAAATGACGGTTCGGGCCCAATTTTGGCCCAAGATCCAGCATGCTCCAAATTGGGCGTAGTTAGTGTCGTTGCGAAGCTCTCGACTCGCTGATCGCAGCAAATCCTGTTTTGTGCAATTTCGAGTTATTATCACAAATTTATGAATTTTCGAAGTTTGTAATAATTAAATAATTAATTTAAATTATGAAAATTACCCAAATTTTCAACTTGCTCAGAATTTGACAAAATTACTACTCGCTCGAAGCTCTTGACATAATGATCTCAACGGATTCAGTTTCATGCAATTTCGATAGCGTGACAAAAAGTTATGCACTTGCGAAGTTAACAAATCGATTTAAATTATATTTAAATTTGTAAAAATTACCCAAAATTTCATCTTCCTCCAAATTGGACAAATTTTGTGTCCACGCGAAGCTCTCGTCGCCACGATCGCAGCAGACCTGAAATCATCAAATTTCGATCTCGTATGTAAAAGATATTACATTACGAACATTGAATATAAAATTAAATAAATGTTTCGCGTTTAAGCCCTTAACCTTTTTTTTTCAAACAGCACCCTGAACTTAAAATGCTCGCCATAGCCAAACCGTAAGTCGTAATTACACGAAACCAGCGCCATTCACTCCGGCTTCTCCCCCTCTTTCCACGCATGGTGGTCCCCTCCTCCAGTTCGCCACGTGGGGCCCACGATCTGCAATTGAACGGAAAAGTGCAGTTTCCGTTCATCTCAGTGCTGCGGCCGCCTCGGTGTTCCAAATGCCACCAAATTTTGCCAGTAGCTAGATCTCGACCTCCCGAACAACTTCTGTTTTGGTCACTTCGCCTGAAAATGCACGGATCGAAGGGAAATTGCTCATCTTTGTGACTTTCCTGTTTTCAGCACCCCTCCAGTAAAATTGACATTCCGTCCAACTCCGGCCACCTGAGACCATGCCACCACCGCCAAAACAATGGTATGCTTCCCCTCTACCACTGCCTGAAGTCGCTCGACCTATCTCTCTTCGTGAGCCCCGCAGCGAACAAATAACCGAAATCAGCTTTCTGTCTTTTATGCTAGATTCCGGCGAATCCATGCGACGATAGGTCTTAAATTTTTCATGGCAGATAGAGGATAAGAAGATGAACAAAACCCAGAAAGGGTTTGGTCTGATTTTGTTCTGATTGAGAGGTATAAATTATTTTGTTTTCAGGGGCTAATTTGCAAAATAAATTTTAGAGGAGAGAGCCGCCATGGAATAGAGGAAGAAGAAGGTGGCTATGTTTTGTCTTAGGGTTCAGCTAATGACAACACTTATGATATTTTATATGGGTTAATAATTAAATTAGGCCCACTACCCTTATTTTGACCTCTTATGTATTTTATCTTCTTCAAATTTTGTCTGTTTTCTTAGTTTAAAAATCCATGTTAACACCTGCGAATTCCATTTTTTATGAAAGTTGAAACATAATTATTTCTTGACATTACGAATCCATATAAACTGGTTTCGATGAATTCCGAGTGCATTTGAATAAATAGCGAATTTTTAAAGTGTGAAAATTGATTGTTTTTCACTGTAAAATTTATTACGACTACATACTAGCTTCAAAAATTAAGAAATTTGGAATCTAAAAATAATTTAATATTCTAAATCCATAGAAGTGGTTTCGTCGAATTCGGAGGTCGTTTGCAAAATTCCCATTTTTAAGGCGTATATATTTAATATTAAAAATACAAATAAATATGATTAATTCCTGAAACTCGAAATATATAAGTGCCTATACGTTTTCAATGCAGAAACATCATTTTAAACTCAATGGAAGTGGTTTTGAGTCCCAATTCATTCGTATGTAAAAAGCAGCGTTTTGGGTCCTATATTATATATATATATATATATATACATACATACATACATATATATATATATATATTCCATAGCGTTTTTTTTTTGGTATTTTGAATTGGACATAACTTTTGATTCCCGCTATGAACTTTCAATTTTTCGGATTCGTTGGAAAGATATTTTAAAAAGATTCTAATATTTTTGGTTTCGCTAAAATCCGATTTATTTTGCATCATGTACAGTCAGTCAAAGTTAAAATTCAAATTTTAAAACTACCACACTATTTCTAACTCCTTTTATAATTTAAATAAAATTTATTCGTTTTAACTTCGATTAAAATAAATTTATAGTCGTTATTATATAAAATAAATTATTTCAAATATTAAAAACCCATTAAAATAATTAAAATAAAATTTTTAAATTCGGCCCAAAATTCCGAGTCGTTACAAGATACATCAATGATAACACTCAGCAAAATTTGTGGCAACATTTTGCACATATTTTTTTCAGAATAATTTGGATTTGTAGTCGTTGAATCTTAGCTTTGTATGTAGTAAAAGAATCTTACATATTTTTCGATGTAGTATAGATACTGCATCAATAATAACAACTAAATAATAAGTTACAAGATAACAATATTACATACACAGTTAAGTTAGGTCAAGGAAGAATTAAACCTAACAATTTTGAAGTTAACATAAACATATTGTAAATAAAAGCACTGTTTAAAATAAAAATAAAATAACAGCATTTAACATAAACCGAATAAATTTTGATGGACTTGAGGAAATAATATGGGAAAATTATTTATGTTATTTGTCCTAAAGGACTTATTGTGATAACTAAATTTATAAAGATTACTATTTAACGGTTGGCCCTAGTACCCCGCTTTTATCATAAATTAAAAGGGGTATGTCGTTTCATTCAAGACCCAATCAACTTAGTTTAATTGGATGTATGTAACGATACGTATTTCGCCCGGACCTAATCGATCGCAAAATCGACCAAGACCGTTTGAATCCCGCATACGCTAATTCTGGG
This sequence comes from Allium sativum, assembly GCA_030737875.1. Lineage (NCBI taxonomy): Eukaryota > Viridiplantae > Streptophyta > Magnoliopsida > Asparagales > Amaryllidaceae > Allium > Allium sativum. Next base: position 78,777,794 of record CM060914.1, read on the forward strand.
CATACAATATATCAGAACAAATAACAGAAGACTTTTATAAACATTATAATAATGTTACATCAGAGTACAAAATATCAGACTACATCGAATATAATACCGTGAAAGATAATTTACAATAATTTTAATACAATGCAGCAGAAACAAATAAACTAACACAGCGAAAGACTATCAACGCTCTAGACACATCTTTAAGCTTCAATCTAAAATCCTGCTCAATAAATAAGAAATATCTACAAAACAAGCCACTTGGTAGCCCATGTAAAAATATGTGCACCCGAGTTTGCAAGTGAAACAAACTACGAGTCAGTCATGGGACTGGTATGAGAAATCTTTCTTAACTTATCTAAAAAAAAGACTAATCACCAGACCACGCCGCTAATGTGAAATGGGTTTACCCCATTGGATTGCCAGTGCATAAATTAAAAAAAAACTGAAAACAACGCAATGCTTTTTAGAAAAATGAAATCATTATAAGACTCAAGTCCCATCACACAATGCAACGCAAACCGGAGGATAGATATTTACCTTATAATGATCAAACATGCTTTATACATATAAAATGATAATTATTTGATATTATTACTAGTGTCTAGTCAGTTTAAAACACTTTCGAAATAAATGTACCAATCCTAGACGGCATAGTACCCCATCCTACTATATCGCCATATATATGTTTATAATCAAATCCGTAATGTCTTATTGGAAACTGGGTTTCCATCATGAGTCGGGGCAAGGGATGGCTCCTCACCGATTCGAGACACTCTAGGAAATGCCTCAGGATTCAGACGCTGGCGAACCCTTAGATCTTCAGGGTTGATCCACAAATACTTTAGTGGATTGGTTATGCCTGAACACACGTTTCCCGATCCTATTGGACCTATCACTTGGCCAGTAGCGACCAATATATTGAGGTACCTCACAAACCAACATCCACGTAAGTAAAAATGTCTGGGCTCCATAGCATGACACCACTTCTAGCTAGAAAGAAACGCATGCACTCCCTGCAGTCACGATCCCGTTTTTGACTCATATCGGGGTGTGAGGCTCGCGAAGTAACGTTAATACAAAAAACTATGCCTAAATAAGTCGTGCTTTGATCATCAACCACAAGGCTTTGCTTTTCAACAAAATCCTTGATCATTTGCATCTTGGCATGCCACATTGACAATGCATGCCATGTGAGTAATATATATCAATATATAACCTCTAAGCTCGTACGTCTCAGAGAAGGGTGTTAAGCAAAAGATTAAATTCTCCGCCACCAAAAAGATAAATATTAAACAAAAATCAATTCATACAGAATGAAATTCAATATCAGACACACATCCATTTACAAGTCCGTTCTGGGTCTGAACGAAATCGGAGACACCTTATTCCTCGTCCCGTATGTTCAACACAGAAGAGAGGTTCTCGCATATCCGGGCAATCAACAAGTACGTCTAGACAATTACCACTGTAACCCTTTATTGGGAGCTACCCAGTGTCGGGCATCAGTATTCGTCCATTCGATGTGAAGATTGCCGGTCTTCAATCACCGTCTTCAATGTCTTCGATTTAAATCATCATATAATTATTTGAAATGAGATTGAACTCAGTCTTTTCAAATAATTCTCGTATATATATAGTTTAAATCATTTCATATCGTTAATATTATTTTATAACAATTTATCACTATTTTTATTTATATATAAATAGCCTTATTTAATTTAATGACGCTTCAGGTCAATAGGCGGCTCTGGCACTATTTTTATCCAAATTTGATTTACACATTTCTCGAAATCTAACCGTTGGATTTTAAAAAAATTAATATCGTTGGAAAGATCTTCCCAAAGCGAACCTAACAGTTTCAGTTTTGGGAAAATCCGACGGTCAGATCTTTCAGTATAATCGTTTAAAGTTACGATTCCGAAACGTGAACTGCCGTGTGCGATTCGTTTAAATTTTAATTTATATTTATATGTATATATATATATATATATATATATATAAGTCGTTCAATGATTTCACTAACATGTTTAAAGTGATGTTTTCAACCAAACGAAATATATCTTAACATATAAACATTTTTAATGTTTCATCAAATTTTCCTTAATTTCTATTTTTTTAAAATGAATCAACATCTACATTAAAAACATCATTTTTAATGTTTCAACTAAATTGACCGTTCCTATATTCACATATATACAAATAAAAAGAAGAATTTTATTGTCTACATAATTTCTACATTAACATGTTACAATAAAAAGAATATTTTATTGCTTACACATCCTATATTTCATATGTACAAAAATAAAAGAATATTTTATTTTCTATACATCCTTTGTTTAATATGCCTAATAAAAAGAATATTTTATTTTATATAACAATTTATATGTTTCTAATGACAAATAATATTTTATTTGCATAACAATTTCAGTGTTTTCTAATGACAAATAAAAGGAGACTTTATTTGCGTACAATTTCCAATGTTTTCTAATGAAAAATAAAAAGAGATTTTATTTGCATACTAATTTCCAATGTTTTCTAATGACAAATAAAAAGAGATTTTATTTGGATACAAATTTCCAATGTTTTCTAATGACAAATAAAAAGAGATTTTATTTACATACAAATTTCCAATGTTTTCTAATGATAAATAAAAAGAGATTTTATTTGAATACAAATTTCCAATGTCTTCTAATGATAAAAAGAGATTTTATTTGCATAACAACTTTAATATCCTAATGACAAATAAAAAGAAAATGTTTTATTTGCATAACAAGTTTATTATTCTATATTTCTAATGACAAATAAAAAGAAGTATTTATTTTGTATAACATGTTCTACATTTCTAATGTCAAATAAAATGAAGTATTTATTTGTCTACACGTTTTCTACATTTCTAATGTCAAATAAAAAGAAGTGTTTATTTTGCATAACATATTTTACATTTCTAATGTCAAATTAAAAGAAGTATTAACTTTGCGTAACATGTTTTCTACATTTCTAATGTTAAATAAAAAGAAGTATTTGCTTTGCATAAGATGTTTTACATTTCTAATGTCAAATGAAAAGAAGTATTTATTTTGCATAACATATTTTCTACATTTCTAATGTCAAATAAAAAGAAGTATCTATTTTTCATAACATGTTTTCTACATTTCTAATGTCAAATAAAAAGAAGAATTTATTTGTATACATGTTTTCTACATTTCTAATGTGAAATAAAAAGAAGTATTTATTTTTACTTGCATACAAGTTTCTATATTTTCTAATGATCAATAAAAAGAAAGAATGTTTTATTTGCATAACAATTTTAATGTTCTAATGACAAATAAAAGGAAAATGTTTTATATGTCTACATGTTTTCTACATTTCTAATGACAAGAAAAAAAGAATATTTTATTTGTCTACATGTTTTCTGCATTTTATATGACAAATAAATAGAGAATTTTATTTCTTACACAATTCTATATTATATATGTATAAATAAAAAGAATCTTCTTATTTGTATAACAACTTCTATATCTAACCTGGTAAATAAAAATGAATTTTTATTTGTATACAAATTTCAATATCTAAGATGACATATAAAAATTAATATCTTTATTCGTATACAATTTCAATACTTAACATGACAAATAAAAATGAATATTTTATTTGTATACAATTTCCTACATCCATATATGACAAATAAAAATATGATTTTTATTTTCATACAAATTTCTATATTTACATATGACAAATAAAAAGATGATTATTATTTTCATAACATTTCCTATGTCCATATATGACAAATACAAATATGATTTTTATTTTCATACAAATTTCTATATTTACATTTGACAAATAAAAAGATGATTTTTATTTTCAACAATTCCTACATCCATATATTAAAAATAAAAATATGATTTTTATTTTCATACAAATTTCTATATTTACATATGACAAATAAAAAGATGATTTTTATTTTCATAACATTTCTATGTTTTCCATGACAAATAAAAAAAGGTATTTCTATTTTTTCAATAATATTCAACACAAATCATGACAAATAAAAAAAGGATTTTTATTTGTTCAACAATATTCAACATAAATCGTGACAAAAAAAGGAATTTTATTTGTTCAACAATATTTAACAATTCCATTATATTCAATTAAATCAAACATATTACCACAAATAGCATCAGCCAATTCAAATCAAATCACGTATGATACCCAACTGAATTTAACAGCGTATATGTATGAATTTCCCAATGCAATAATAATTAATAAATTTTAATTATTTAAAAAGAAATCTCACTTATAAGCAAAAAATAGTATTTTTTGCGAACAAATATTTGTGTTAATTAAATACTGATAAAAATCATGGCAGTTTATATAAAATAACTGTACAAGAGAATTTAGTGAGAGAGTTCTCACCTTGATCGGATTCGAAATCGTTAATTAACAATTGAATTAGCTGAACTAAACAGCGCTTTCAATTCAATCTAAAATTTCTGTTAGCTCCTATTATAGTCCTGTCAGTTCCATTGCGTAGATCTTGAATTTACGACTCCAACGAATCCACCCGTGCGTCATTCTGAATTCGTATGTGAGAGTTATAAGCATTTAAAGATTGGAATTTAAATTATATAAAATAAAATAAAAACCATCTACTACAGAATTGCCACGTCAGTGCTCCAGGCTTTCTTCCTTGTCGCATTTCCTAGTTCCAGGAAAAGCACCGAACCCATATGCCATTTTAAATCCCAAAATCACGCATCCAAACAAGACCACATTCACTCGATCCAATAGTACTACGTCGACGGCCATTCCAAGCTCCACCTCCGCCCGTAATTTGGCCGAACTCGCTCATCTTCAGTGGCCTCCAGTCGGTGAAAACTAGCACACGTTTATGTGCCAATTCTAGCGATCTATGAAACTGTTAACATAGATTATCCATATGGATTGAAAGGTCTCTCCGAGCACTACGAATTTCATTTATAAAGATCATCAAATCATTGAGTGGATTGGAATATATTAAGGAGGAAAGGATCGTGTATTTCTGGCCATCAAATAAAAATAGGCAGCTGCACGTATTGACTAGGTTAGGGTTATCTAATTTATGGGGTATTTATAATATAATATTATTAAATTCTCTAATTTACAAAAAAACCTGTTAATTCCTAATAACTCCAAATCCAGCCCAACGAATGTTGCCTATAGCCAAATACCCCTATACCGGACATAATGGATTAGGTCTCATCAGCCCATTTGATCATTTCAGCCCACTTTTCTTTAAATTAAAATATAAACATTTAATTATTTAATTTGATCGTACATTCTAATTTACCGGGGCCACATACGGACTCCAAAAATTCCTTGAAAAATAAATCTAGCTATGTTTTGACGATACGGTTCTAACAAAATTAATTTCGTCGAATTTGGAGATCGTTTGAAAAATGTACTTTTTCTGATCGATCCAATTCAACTGAAATTGACCAAACACGTTTCAATTTGCCACGCTCACATATTAATTCCAAAAATGAAAATTGGAATCTAGCAATAATTTGACATCCCGGGTCCAACAAAAGTAGTTTCATCGAAAATGGAGGTCATTTGCAAAATGGTTATTTTTAAGGGCTATATATTATATTAATATATATATATATATATTCCATATAAACTATTTTAAATTTTAAACTGGACATAACTGTCTATTCTCGTTACGAAATCTAGATTTTTCACATTCGTTAGAAAGATATAATTAAACAGATTCAAATATTTTTGGTTTTACTGAAATTTGATTTATTTTGAATCCTGTACATTCAGTCAAAGTTCAAATTCAAATTTTCATACTACCGCTCTATTTCTAACTCCTTTTATAATTAAAATAAATATATTCATTCTAACTTTATTTAAAATAAATTTCTAAATCATTATTATTTAAAATAAATCATATTAAATATTCCAAAATTCAATAAAATAGCTAAAATAATAATTTTACATTGGTTCTGATTTTCCGAGTTGTTACAATGTACTTCAAAATATTCATTGATTCAAGATTAAAGCAGGCTTTGAGATTTATGTATGATCCTTCACGTCCACCTTTTAGTTGCTAGCAGTAAGAAATTTTGCCTCTAAAACAGTTAACTTGGTTACGTCAAATGCATTTCATCCCTTTTATTTTTCATTGAATTAAAATGTATTAGTATTTGTAATAACCCGGAAATCTGGGCCAATTTAAAATTTTTATTTTGGCAAATTTAGTGAATTTTGATTATTTAAAATGAATATTTTAAATAATAACGACAAGAAATTTATTTTGAATGGAATTCGAACGTATATATTATTCGAATCATCGATAGAATATAAATATTTATTTATATATATAAGGAATTGAAAATAGCGCGGTAGTTCGATAATTCGATTTCAAAATTCAAATGAATGTACAGGATTCAAAATAAATCGGATTTTAGTGAAACAAAAAATAATAGAATCTAATTGAGAATATATTTCCAACGAATCTGAAAAATTGAATTTTCATAGCAGGAATCAAAAGTTATGTCCAAATGAATTTTTAGAATAGTCGCTATGGAATTTTGGCCCTTAAAAATAGCCATTTTGCAAACGACCTCGGATTTCGACGAAACCCCTTTTGTTGGAACCGTGATGTCAAACTATTGCTAGATTCCAATTTTCATAATTTTTCGAATCAATATGTGGGCGTGGCAAAGGAAAACACGTTTGACCAGCTTTAGTTGATTTTAATCGACTGGAAAATGGCCATTTTTCAAACGGTCTCAGAATTTGACGAAACTAGTTTTTTTAGGACCGTACCGTCAATACAAAGCCAGAAAATATTTTTCTGGAATTTTTCAAGTTAGTATGTGACACCAGTAAATTGAAATGCACGTTCAAATTCAATATATAGAGTTATATGTTGATTTTGACGGAAACTGATCGAAACGATCGAATTGACCTATGTAGCATATCCCATTGTGTTCGGAATGGGGGTAATTAGCTAGGGGTGACAGTCGTTGGGTACAGATTGGAGTTCGTATGCGTAATTCACTTTTTGGAATTAAATCGATTTAAATATTATTAAATATAATATAATTTTATATAAAAGACCCTCACCTCCTTTTACTCTCTTCACGTCGTTCATTACGGATCTGAGATAATAAAAAAAATCCCGCGCATTGATCCCCGAAGCCTCCATCGCCGCTGCAGCGACGCCCCACCCACCGGAGTTCACCGCCACCTCAGCCTCCGATCCTCCTCCTGCCGCGCCTCTTCTCCTTCTCTTCCAAAGCGATCCACAGCCCCGTGTTAGACAGCCGTTCACCGCTTCACTCCACCGCCTCCTCACCCCCATCGCTACCACCTGACCCGCGCCCTCCTCCTCTCCTCGATGCATGCGACCGGGAGCTCGAATCCGCACAGCCCTTCCCCAAACCCACGAATCCAGACCACCACCCCACAGAACCGCTCCCCTCCGCTTCTCGATCACCAGAATCCGCTCCAGCCCGTCGTCAGCAACAAGCGTGAGCTCCAAGTTGGCACTACTGAGGAATAACAGTGAGCGTTTTATTATTTACTTAGTTTATTTAGGTTAGTAAGTAAATAAAGTTATAGAAAATAAATAACAAGGAATTTATTTTCGGTTTTAGAAGTATATATTAAAAGGATTAGAAGTATATATTAAAAAGATTAGATTTTTATTAATAAAATTAGTATTTCTATGCATTATATAAAACAAAGTTTTGATTTTTTTTAAAAATAAAACAAAGTTTGGATTTATACGTATGAAGAAATGGTTTTTATAGTTTAAATGAAATTATTATATGTATAGCGTTGATTTTAAAAATATATAAAAATATAGATTTTTATAAATAAATAAAAAATAGAGTTTTCAACGGTAAGAGAAGCTTAGATTTTTAATGAAGAAAACTTTGATTTTTAAGTGAGAAAGCTTTGATCTTTAATTTAAAAAGTTAGGATTTTTATACCAAAAAAGTTATAATTTTTATTCTAGGAAAGACCGAATTTTTATATACTCAAAGATCGAATTTTTCTATAGTCAAAAATCGAATTTTTATATAGTCAAAGATCGAATTTTTTATATAGTCAAAGATCGAATTTTTATATAGCCATTGATCGAATTTTTATATAGTAAAATATCGGATTTTTATATAGTAAAAGATCGAATTTTTGTATAGAAGAAAGCGTTTTAAAAATATAATCTTTACAGTGTATGAAGTGAAATAAAAATATGAACTTTATTTTTATATAGTAGTGAAAATAAAAATAGGATTTTATAAGATGGAACCATATATAAAAATACGATTTTTATATATGTTGTAGTGAGGATAAAGATTCGATTTTTATAGGAGTAGCGAATTAAAAATATGATTTATATATAATAAAGAATATAAAAATGTGATCTTTATATATGTAGAGTATACGGTCGACGAAAGTGACGAAGGGCAAGTACGATGAAGATTTCCTACATAAGAAGAGTCCTGGCGTTTGATTTAGCTAGTTGGTGAGAACTTCTCACTTTTAATTTAATTTTCTAGTTAGAATATATACTAGGATGCAGATGGTGTTTAGTAGCACCCGACACCCATCGTCCACAGACCATGGACGGCTTGTATGCTTGTTTGTTTGATTTTGATGTGTAGTTGATTATGTGATGTGAAATGAAATAAAATATTTATATAGTTGAAATAAAATATTTTATAGTGGAAAATATTTTATAGTTAAAAATAGAATTTTTAACGTGTATATGAAATGAAATAAAAATAAACAAATTGGATGATTTGTTTATATACACACATTTGACTGATATTGATTGGGACAATAAATTTTACACATCGTCCAACTGCACAAATAAAATCTGTGTTTGATTGTTTGAAACCCCACACGGGTATTAGGATGATATTTGACGTACACTAATCCCGATTGTTTAGTTGTATGTTGATCGATTGATTGACAGACTGTTATAAGCGTTGAATATTTATATTTGATGCTTATACAGTGTAGAATGCACTTTGGATAATGGTTGATTATTCATCGTTGTTATTGTATACATGTGTTGTAGAAAATCCATATAATTAACATTATATGGTTATTGATTGGGCCTCATTCCATATTTGAAAAAGAAATATTTGAAATAGAAATATTTGAAAAAGAAATATTTGAAATAGAAATATTTGAAATAGAATATTTGAAAATAAAAATATATGAAGCCGTGTTGATTAGATTGACGCCATTTTGACGTGAACGATATTTATATCGATTTTATTCATTTTATAATGAATATCGAAAGTGATTTCAAAATCTGATATTTTGAAAAGAATTGAAATTCGAATTAAATTGAATAGAAATGAATTCGAATTGAAATTGAATATAAATGAATTCGAATTGAAATTGAATATAAATGAATTCGAATTGAAATTGAATTGAATTGAAAACGAACTGAAATTGAATTAGAAATCAATTTGAATTGAAATCGATTTGAAATGAATTTAAAACGAATTTATATTGGAATATTCAATTTTGATTTGAAATTGAATATGAAGTTGAAACCGTTTTGAAAATGAATTTAAAACGATTTATAAAGCACGTTTTGAATTGAAATCGACGAAGTATATATATATATATATATATATATATAATATAATGGCCTGAATAGAACGCGCCGCGCCGCGGTAGTTCGCGAATTTCGACCATTGACTTCGAATGGATATTGCGGGAGATCCGACCGTCGGATTCTCCTAAAACTGGAACCGTTGGGTTCGTATCGAAAAGAGCTTTCTAAAGAATATTAGAAATTATAAATCTAACGGTTGGATTTGGAATTATATCCAAATCAAATTTGGAAAAGGTCACTGTAAGTGCAGTTCGATGGCCAACGATGGAAATCGACTGTACGGGCCTTGATAAAATTATTAAAAATAGTAATAATTTGTGTAAAATCATATGAAATGATTTGGGAAGAATTGGGATGAAAAACTCCATATTTGAAAAGATAAAAATAGATTTTTATCGAAATGAACTAGTTTTGAACTAGAATTATAATTCTATTCATTTTTAAATAAATAAATTGGATTTGAAATGGTTTTGAAAATAACCAGAATTTCCAATAATTATATTGGAATGGATTTGAATCGAAATTTTCTTCGGAATATTTCGATGTTGGATTTCGTGATGATACAGATATTGTTATGGGAATTTGAAAGATATATATATATATATCGTTATTTCCAATACGATATTTGTTGGTCGTAGAATTTGATATTGAATATAAGCCGGTATATTTTCTATTCAGAGCCTTGTATTTAATATCAAATGTAATTTGGGTTTGTCGTGAATGGTGTCTTTATTAACACTGTTCTTGAACCAAGTTGAGGAAAGATTAAATCTTTTTATTTAGATTTAATGAAGTGTACCAATTAAATAATATTTAACTGGAATTGAATTGGTATTAATTTTTGGGTTTATCGTAAACAATGTTTTAAATAACACTCGTTCTTTAACCGGATAATTAATAGAATGTGATTTTGGGTTGTCGTGAACGGTATCTTCAATAATACTGTTCTTAGACCCACGGAGTTAAGAAAATCAGAAAATAACTGGGGATTATTTAAGTTGAATGGTCTCTTGGGTATTGATCTGATGTTGGTTTTGGCCTTCGGGGTTAATACTTAGGGAATTGCTCACTTGCTAATTTACGATTAGGGACTGATTGAAATGTGATATGATTTTGGAGTTTATCGTGAACCGTGTTTTAAATGACACTGATTCTTTAACCCAGATAGAGATTAAAACTAAGTGGAGTTTTAATGAATCTTTAATTAGACTGAAATGATCGAGAATGGAGTATCACCAGTTTTGCTCCAGGCGATAGTTAAATCTTTAATTAGATTTAAACGTGAAATGGTAATTAAATTTACCGATAACACTGTGGTGTTAGATATGAAGTAAGACCCGTTTTACTTCATGGGATGAATAGGTTGGGATTGGGAAATTAAAACAAACGATTACTTCGGTAAGGTTCGTTAATCCCGACTAGTTTGAATTGATATTCAAAAGTAGATTAAAGAATAAATTAACGGAATTGATCTTTGATAAAATTAATGGGCACCTTTCCCTATGAATGTGAAATTTAGAAACTAATTGTTGATTAGCTAAGCAGAATGATTTTCTGTATATTGTTCTGATGTTGGTTTTGGCCTTCGGAGTTAATATTTTGGGGAATTATTCTCTTGTTAATTTACGGTTAGTGACTGATGAATTGGAATAAGGCGTATGTTGTGTTTGTTTAACACTTGTTTATAATATACGTGAGTTATTTGGAAAGACTGGGTTTATCCCATTCTGAATAACTGATTCGACGATTAGTCGAAGATGAAGACGATGGTTGAAGACCGGAGGTCTTCACGTCGTTTGGGTGATTACTGATGATCTTGATTGGGCTGTATACCCAAGAAGATGGAAATAGTTGGTGATCGTCCAGACGTACTTGGAGATCGATGGATATGCGGGGTACTAGGTGCCTCCGGTTTCGTTCAGACCCAAAACGAACTTGTAAATGGACTGTGTGTCTGACATTGGATTTTAGTCTGTGTGATTGATTTCTATTAAATATATATCTGTTTAGCGGCAGAGAATTTATTCTCTTGCTTAACGCCCTTCTCTGAGACGTACGAGCTCAGAGGTTATATATTGATGGATATCCATCGCATGGAGTGAATTGCCTGTGTGGCATGCCTAAGTGGCAATTGATCAAGGCTTCTGTTGAAAAGCAAAGTCTTGTGGTTGATGATCAAAGCAAGGCCTTTGTGGCATAGCTTTGTGTAACGTTTACTTCGCGAGTTTCACACCCGGTATGAACCAAAAACGGGAGAGGACATCAGGGAGGGCATGTGTTTCTTTTTGGTTAGAAGTGGCGTCAGTGGTTTTGCACGCCCTGACGAGTTTGACTTATGGGGTTGTTGCTGTTGCGAGGCGCCTCAGATATATCGGTCGTTCTCGATCCGATGGAATCATTTAGTTGGCTCACCCACGCCCCATAGCTCGGGGAAACGCAGTGTTCAGGCATAATAATCCACATCGGTGGACCGGCCCTGACGATCCAAGGGGCAGTTGCGGCTGTTCCTGAGGGGCGGACTTGAGCGTCTCGAATCGGTAGGGGACGATCCCTAGCCTCGGTTCATACCATAAATGATAACCCAACTTCCAATACGACATTTTGCGGTTTTAATTGTAGAACTAGTATGGCGACATGATATATGGTACCCATGCCGTCTATGATTGATACTTATGATTTGAAGTTGTTTTACACACTATGCACTTATAGTAGTATCAAATGATTTTTAAACGTACTAAGCATGTTTGGCTATTATAAGGGAAAACCCTATCCCCCGGCTTGCGTTGCATTGTGTGATAGGACCTGGGTCTTATAATAGCTTCATTTTCCTCTATTTTAGCATTGCGTTGTTTGTCTTATGCACTGGTATTCTTGGGAGGAAACCCGTTCCGTGTTATACGGCGTGGTCCCTTGATATATCTGATTTAAAGTAAAGTTTTAAATAACTGTTTTAGTTCTCACACCAGTCCCATGAATGACCTGGAGTTTATTGTTTTAACCTAAACTCTGGGTGCCCTTATTTTGACATGGGCAGCTAGTAGTTTTGGTTTTGCAGATTTATATTCACAAGATCCTGGTTTACAGCTGGAAGGATATCCGGAAAGCTTTGTATCTGTATATCTCCTTCAGTTGTGTATTGTATTATTTTCCGCTGCTTTGTAATGTATTGTAATCTCTGATATTTTTATGATATATATTATTTGTTTATACTCTGTATATTCTTGTAATCTGATGAATTGTTGTAATTAACAATGAAATGTTCTTCCGTCTGCGTCTTGATGTGGCTTGTCCTCGAACTATCCGCGCTTTCCTCACCGGGGAAGTTACGGGTCTTTACAGTTGGTATCAGAGCTTTGGTTTACAAAGCTAGAGAACATGACACATTAGAACCAAACGAAAGAATTCATCAGATATTGGATTAGTAATATCCAATGGGAATGACTCGTTAGAGATGGGATCAGTAGTATCCTAGAACGAGTGTGAAGAGTATGTTTTTAAAATGAAAACGATTTTTGTTTTGAAATTTAAATCAATCATTCGTATTGGATTATTTATTTTATATTGAATTGGGACAATCCAATATATAAAGATTTTGCATATACGTCTTGCAAACGTGTATTTGAAGTTTTAATGCACTGGACAGTTATAGGATCACACTCTAGTGCCCGGGGATAATTCTGGTGACGGGGCAACATCGCCAGTATTTATTTTTGAGTTAGGAAAGTGAGATTTCTATATATTTCCAATTGACTGGTGTGAGAACCGAAACTAGATAGGGCTTATTGTTGTGATTTGTCATCAAAAATCTAATTTTTTGACTATGTATCAAAGTTATGAATTTGAAAAGCTAATCAACTAATTGATTGATGGTTGTGTTGTTGATTATTGGTTGATTAATTAAAATTTGTACCCTATAACCAAATTGAATCAGATAGTGAATTGTATTGAAATTTGGTCGCGTTTGCTTACATATACATGTACTTACATTGAACAGGTCATAGCAAAGAGGCTAGAGCAGAAGAATAAAATTGTTTGCCCGACAAATAGTACATGTTTACCATAATTTACTGTTTTGTTTGGGTGATGATGATTTTATGAGCCGCTTGGCTTTTTCTTTTTCTTTTTGAGATCAGAGGGCCTGTATGGCAATTTTGGAATTTTCCCGGTGCTCCCGGTGTAGGGGAGGTTATGGCGAAATTTTTCGAAAATTTAGGGTGTTAGCCAAATTTTTGAAAAATTTGAAAAGTTCTTAGAAACTGAAAAGTTGAAGAACTTAAGCCGTAATGAAAATAGTGAAAGTTGAGTTGATTGTTAAACAACTTTCGGCTTCGTTCCTTTTCGGGGACGAAAAGTTTTAAGTGGAGGAGATTGTAATAACCAAGAAATCTAGGCCAATTTAAAAATTTTATTTTGGCAAATTTAGTGAATTTTGATTATTTAAAATGAATATTTTAAATAATAACAACAAGAAATTTATTTTGAATGGAATTCGAACGTATATATTATTCGAATCGTCGATAGAATATAAATATTTATTTATATATATATAAGGAATTGAAAATGGCGCAGTAGTTCGATAATTCGATTTCAAAATTCAAATGAATGTACAGGATTCAAAATAAACCGGATTTTAGTGAAACAAAAAATAATAGGATTTAATTGAGAATATCTTTCCAACAAATCCGAAAAATTGAATTTTCATAGCGGGAATCAAAAGTGAATGTCCAAATGAATTTTCAGAATAGTCGTTATGGAATTCTGGCCCTTAAAAATAGCCATTTTGCAAACGACCTCGGATTTCGACGAAACCACTTTTGTTGGAACCGTGATATCAAATTATTGCTAGATTCCAATTTTCATAATTTTTCGAATCAATATGTGAGCGTGGCAAAGGAAAACGCATTTGACCAGTTTCAGTTGATTTTAATCGACTGGAAAATGGCCATTTTTCAAACGGTCTCAGAATTTGACAAAACTAGATTTTTTAGGACAGTATCGTCAATACGAAGCCAGAAAATATTTTTCTGGAATTTTTCGAGTTAGTATGTGACACCAGTAAATTGAAATGCACGTTCAAATTCAATATATAGAGTTATATGTTAATTTTGACAGAAACTGATCGAAACGATCGAATTGGCCTATGTAGCATATCCCATTGTGTTCGAAATGGGGTTAATTAGCTAGGGGCGACAGTCGTTGGGTACAGATTGGAGTTCGTATGCGTAATTCACTTTTTGGAATTAAATCGATTTAAATATTATTAAATATAATATAATTTTATATAAAAGACCCTCACCTCCTTTTACTCTCTTCACGCCGTGCATTACGGATCTGAGAAAATAAAAAAAATCTCGCGCATCGATCCCCGAAGCCTCCATCGCCGCTGCAGCGACGCCCCACCCACCGGAGTTCACCGCCACCTCAGCCTCCGATCCTCCTCCTGTCGCGCCTCTTCTCCTTCTCTCTCAAACCGATCCACAGCCCCGTGTTAGACAGCCGTTCACCTCTCCACTCCACCACCGCCTTACCCCCATCGCCACCACCTGACCCGCGCCCTCCTCCTCTCCTCGATGCATGAGACCGGGAGCTCGAATCCGCACATCCCTTCCCCAAACCCGCAAATCCAGACCACCACTCCACAGAACCGCTCCCCTCCGCTTCTCGATCACCAGAATCCGCTCCAGCCCGTCGTCAGCAACCAGCGTGAGCTCCAAGTCGGCACTACTGAGGAATAACAGTGAGCGTTTTATTATTTACTTAGTTTATTTAGGTTAGTAAGTAAATAAATTTTCAGTTATAGAAAATAAATAACAAGGAATTTATTTTCGGTTTTAGAAGTATATATTAAAAGGATTAGAAGTATATATTAAAAAGATTAGATTTTTATTATTAAAATTAGGATTTCTATGCATTATATAAAAAAAGTTTTGATTTTTTTTTTAAAATAAAACAAAGTTTGGATTTATACGTATGAAGAAATGGTTTTTATAGTAGAAATGAAATTATTATATGTATAGCATTGATTTTAAAAATATATAAAAATATAGATTTTTATAAATAAAAAATATCGAGTTTTCAATGGTAAGAGAAGCTTAGATTTTTAATGAAGAAAACTTTGATTTTTAAGTGAGAAAGCTTTGATCTTTAATTTAAAAAGTTAGGACTTTTATACGCAAAAAATTATAATTTTTATTCTAGGAAAGACCGAATTTTTATATAGTCAAAGATCGAATTTTTATATAGTCAAAAATCGAATTTTTATATAGTCAAAGATCGAATTTTTTATATAGTCAAAGATCGAATTTTTATATAGCCATTGATCGAATTTTTATATAGTAAAATATCGGATTTTTATATAGTAAAAGATCGAATTTTTGTATAGAAGAAAGCGTTTTAAAAATATAATCTTTACAGTGTATGAAGTGAAATAAAAATATGAACTTTATTTTTATATAGTAGTGAAAATAAAAATAGGATTTTATAAGATGGAACCATATATAAAAATACAATTTTTATATATGTTGTAGTGAGGATAAAGATTCGATTTTTATAGGATTAGCGAATTAAAAATATGATTTATATATAATAAAGAATATAAAAATGTGATCTTTATATATGTAGAGTATACGGTCGACGAAAGTAACGAAGGGCAAGTACGATGAAGATTTCCTACATAAGAAGAGTCCTGGCGTTTGGTTTAGCTAGTTGGTGAGAACTTCTCACTTTTAATTTAATTTTCTAGTTAAAATATATACTAGGATGCAGACGGTGTTTAGTAGCACCCGACACCCGTCGTCCACAGACCATGGACGGCTTGTATGCTTGTTTGTTTGATTTTGATGTGTAGTTGATTGTGTGATGTGAAATGAAATAAAATATTTATAAAGTTGAAGTAAAATATTTTATAGCGGAAAATATTTTATAGTTAAAAATAGAATTTTTAACGTGTATATGAAATGAAATAAAAATAAACAAATCGGACGATTTGTTTATATACACACATTTGACTGATATTGATTAGGACGATAAATTTTACACATCGCCCAACTGCACAAATAAAATCTGTGTTTGATTGTTTGAAACCCCACACGGGTATTGGGAAGATATTTGACGTACACTAATCCCGATTGTTTAGTTGTATGTTGATCGATTGATTGACAGACTGTTATAAGCGTTGAATATTTATATTTGATGCTTATACAGTGTAGAATGCACTTTGGATGATGGTTGATTATTCATCGTTGTTGTTGTATACATGTATTGTAGAAAATCCATATAATTAACATTATATGGTAATTGATTGGGCCTCATTCCATATTTGAAAAAGAAATATTTGAAAAAGAAATATTTGAAATAGAAATATTTGAAATAGAATATTTGAAAATAAAAATATATGAAGCCGTGTTGATTAGATTGACGCCATTTTGACGTGAACGATATTTATATCGATTTTATTCATTTTATAATGAATATCGAAAGTGATTTCAAAATCTAATATTTTGAAAAGAATTGAAATTCGAATCAAATTGAATAGAAATGAATTCGAATTGAAATTGAATATAAATGAATTCGAATTGAAATTGAATATAAATGAATTCGAATTGAAATTGAATTGAATTGAAATGAACTGAAATTGAATTAGAAATCAATTTGAATTGAAATCGATTTGAAATGAATTTAAAACGAATTTATAATGGAATATTCAATTTTGATTTGAAATTGAATATGAAGTTGAAACCGTTTTGAAAATGAATTTAAAACGATTTATAAAGCACGTTTTGAATTGAAATCGACGAAGTATATATTATATATATAATATAATGGCCTGAATAGAACGCGTCGCGCCGCGGCAGTTCGCGAATTTCGACCATTGACTTCGAATGGATATTGCGGGAGATCCGACCGTCGGATTCTCCTAAACCCGGAACCATTGGGCTCGTATCAAAAATAGCTTTCTAACGAATATTAGAAATTAGAAATCTAACGGTTGGATTTGGAATTATGTCCAAATCAAATTTGGAAAAGGTCGTTGTAAGTGCAGTTCGATGGCCATTGATGGAAATCGACTGTACGGGCCTTGATAAAATTATTAAAAATAGTAATAATTTGTGTAAAATCATAAGAAATGATTTGGGAAGAATTGGGATGAAAAACTCCATATTTGAAAAGATAAAAATAGATTTTTGTCGAAATGAACTACTTTTGAACTAGAATTATAATTCTATTTATTTTTAGATAAATAAATTGGATTTGAAATGGTTTTGAAAATAACCAGAATTTCCAATAATTATATTGGAATGGATTTGAATCGAAATTGTCTTCGGAATATTTCGATGTTGGATTTCGTGATGGTACAGATATTGTTATTGGAATTTGAAAGATATATATATATATCGTTATTTCCAATACGATATTTGTTGGTCGTAGAATTTGATATTGAATATAAGCCGGTATATTTTCTATTCAGAGCCTTGTATTTAATATCAAATGTAATTTGGGTTTGTCGTGAATGGTGTCTCTATTAACACTGTTCTTGAACCCAGTTGAGAAAAGATTAAATCTTTTTATTTAGATTTAATGAAGTGTACCAATTAAATAATATTTAATTGGAATTTAATTGGTATTGATTTTTGGGTTTATCGTGAACAGTGATTTAAATAACACTCGTTCTTTAACCCGATAATTAATAGAATGTGATTTTGGGTTGTCGTGAACGGTATCTTCAATAATACTGTTCTTAGACCCACGGAGTTAAGAAAATCAAAAACTAACAGGAGATAAGTTAAGTTAAATGATCTCTTGGGTATTGATCTGATGTTGGTTTCGGCCTTCGGGGTTAATACTTAGGGAATTGCTCACTTGCTAATTTACGATTAGGGACTGATTGAAATGTGATATGATTTTGGGGTTTATCGTGAACCGTGTTTTAAATGACACTGATTCTTTAACCCGGATAGAGATTAAAACTAAGTGGAGTTTTAATGAATCTTTAATTAGACTGAAATGATAGAGAATGGAGTATCACCAGTTTTGCTCCAGGCGATAATTAAATCTTTAATTAGATTTAAACGTGAAATGGTAATTAAATTTACCGATAACACTGTGGTGTTAGATATGAAGTAAGACCCGTTTTACTTCATGGGATGAATAGGTTGGGATTGGGAAATTAAAACAAACGATTACTTCGGTAAGGTTCGTTAATCCCGACTAGTTTGAATTGATATTCAAAAGTAGATTAAAGAATAAATTAAATGAATTTATCTTTGATAAAATTAATGGGAACTTTTCCCTATGAATGTGAAATTTAGAAACTAACCGTCGGTTAGCTAAGCAGAATGATTTTCTGGATATTGATCTGATGTTGGTTTCGGCCTTCGGAGTTAATATTTTGGGGAATTATTCTCTTGTTAATTTACGGTTAGTGACTGATGAATTGGAATGAGGCGTATGTTGTGTTGGTGTAACACTTGTTTATAATATACGCGAGTTATTCGGAAAGACCGGGTTTATCCCATTCTGAATAACTGATTCGACGATTAGTCGAAGATGAAGACGATGGTTGAAGACCGGAGGTCTTCACGTCGTTTGGGTGATTACTGATGATCTTGATTGGGCTGTACACCCAAGAAAATGGAAATAGTTAGTGATCGTCCAGACGTACTTAGAGATCGATGGATATGCGGGGTACTAGGTGCCTCCGGTTTCGTTCAGACCTAGAACGAACTTGTAAATGGACTGTGTGTCTGACATTGGATTTTAGTCTGTGTGATTGATTTCTATTAAATATATATCTGTTTGGCGGCGGAGAATTTATTCTCTTGCTTAACGCCGTTCGCTGAGACGTACGAGCTCAAGGGTTATATATTGATGGATATCCATCGCATGGAGTGAATTGCCTGTGTGGCATACCTAAGAGGCAATTGATCAAGGCTTCTGTTGAAAAGCAAAGTCTTGTGGTTGATGATCAAAGCAAGGCCTTTGTGGCATATCTTTGTGTAACATTTACTTCGCGAGTTTCACACCCGGTATGAACCAGAAACGGGAGAGGACATCGGGGAAGGCATGCGTTTCTTTCTAGTTAGAAGTGGCGTCAGTGGTTTTACACGCCCTGACGAGTTTGACTTATGTGGTTGTTGCTGTTGCAAGGCGCCTCAGATATATCTGTCGTTCTCGAACCGATGTAGTCATTTAGTTGGCTCACCTACGCCCCATAGGGTAGTCAGGCATAATAATCCACATCGGTGGACCGGCCCTGACGATCCAAGGGGCAGTTGCGGCTGTTCCTGAGGGGTGGACTAGAGCGTCTCGAATCGGTAGAGGATGATCCCTAGCCTCGGTTCATACCATAAATGATAACCCAACTTCCAATACGACATTTTGCGGTTTTAATTGTAGAACTAGTATGGCGACATGATATATGGTACCCATGCCATCTATGATTGATACTTATGATTTGAAGTTGTTTTACACACTATGCACTTATAGTAGTATCAAATGATTTGTTTTAAACGTACTAAGCATGTTTGGCTATTATAAGGGAAAACCCGATCTCCCGGTTTGCTTTGCATTGTGTGATAGGACCTGGGTCTTATAATAGCTTCATTTTCCTCTATTTTAGCATTGCGTTGTTTGTTTTATGCACTGGTATTCTTGGGAGGAAACCCGTTCCGTGTTATACGGTGTGGTCCCTTGATATATCTAATTTAAAGTAAAGTTTTAAATAACTGTTTTAGTTCTCACACCAGTCCCATGACTGACCTGGAGTTTATTGTTTTAACCTAAACTCTAGGTGCCCTTATTTTGATATGGGCAGCTAGTAGTTTTGGTTTTGCAGATTTATATTCACAGGATCCTGGTTTACAGTTGGAAGGATATCCGAAAAGCTTTGTATCCGTATATCTCCTTCAGTTGTGTATTGTATTATTTTCCGCTGCTATGTAATGTATTGTAATCTCTGATATTTTTATGATGTATATTATTTGTTTATACTCTGTATATTCTTGTAATCTGATGAATTTTTGTAATTAACAATGAAATGTTCTTCCGTCTACGTCCTGATGTGGCTTGTCCTCGACTCAATCCGGGCTTTCCTCACCAGGGAAGTTCGGGTTGCTTCAGTATTTTGGTATATTCAAAAGTGTGTCGGTATGTGATAATAAAATTATCTTTTGCACAAAATAAACAATGAAAAAATAAACAATTTACATAAAACTATAGATTGGTAGACCATCCCAAGCAGAACAGTAGTTTGGCACTGGACTAAAAGGCATCGTTGGTTGTAAAGTGGGAACTGTAAAGCTCAAAAAATTATTAACCGATGTAGCTCATGATGAAAGTAAAACGGATTGTATATGCACATGTAATCACATTGAAGGAGTAAATAACTTGTATAACACATGAAATTCTGTAGACTATCTAAAACTATCTTCGAATTATATTTCATTCCACTTGTAAGGATATAAACAAAATTCCTATAGCACTACATATTGGAACCATGACATATTATTTACTATCAAATTCAAATGTAGTAATTATTCACATTGAAATTACAACCTATGATTTGATTTCTCCTTTTCTATAATGGTCAGGTGACTGCATTTGCCAATGGTCAGAAAGCTTTAGACATTCCTATCACGCATCAGTTAACAAATTAGTGGCTTAAAACTCAATTGTTATTGCTTATAAACATATGATATACACATTTACAATTGTGTGTGTGCATAGCGGTTCGCTTAATTCTAAAATTAAAGCTATATTAGTATGAAATAAAATTTATAGTTGAATTAAAAAAGAAAATATGCCATGTATTTCATAGAAATCAAAGCAAATTAATGAAGCGGCATAGAATATTCAATAATAATGTTTAGGTCAACTTGTTTCATTGCATTCTCTATATTAAACAGAATGGGTTTGGCTTGTACATTTTTTTCTTACTGGTAATTTGTTGTCGTTTAATTAATTGTAATAAATGCACAAAAAAGGTTGAATATATTCTGGCAGAGGAGACATCCATACGGTAGCACAGATGGGAAAAATAGCAAGATAGTATTATATCATAATGTAATAAGTTCTCATGTGTTTGGAAAAAATTGAATGTAATAAATTAGTAAACAATCCAAACATTGTACTATCACAACAAGTTGTCTATAATCCGTATTAGCGTCCATAATATTAGCAATATCATTATTTATCCCCTCAGCAACACAAAAGTTCTTATAAATGGCTGAATTTGTGAATGAGATCATTGGAAATAAATTAGTGGAAAGTTTTGTTGGAAAAAATAATCGTTCAGTGTGATGATGCAATATATCCAAAATCAAGCCAACATTTGTGAAATTATATATAGCATGTAATATAACTTAATTAGAATGAAATATAACAGCAGACACGTAAACAAAATATTAGGTGGATGCTTAATGTGAATTAGGGATTATTGCTACCGAAATATAGTTCTTATATATAATAGTTGGATTACTGTAGCAAAAAGTGAAATAAGTCAATGTCCCAAATTGAGAATGTTTAACAGCTTCATGTCATAATAGATATATAGTGATGTGAAAATGTGGTTACTACTGGTTATTTGCTCCATCAAATATTTAGAAGCACATGTATTACACATTGTACCAAAAATCGGAAGCATAACATCTAACCGATCAAAAAATTAATAAGAGTAATCATTATATATAATGGTATGGAAATAAAATGATTGTATAGGCATGCAATTTTTTGATTTTCTTTCTAAATTTGCAAAATTAATTAATATCGTAAAATAATAGGAAAATATAATTATAATAGTTGGAAAAAATGGATTGATACTCGGTAGTACATTAGAAGAATATTTTTCTTAAATTTATGTAGAAAGAAAAAAAAATTAACCTTAAACGGGTAAAACTTTAAATGAGTAAGTTATTAAACACTGCTAATTTTTTAACATTAAAAAAAAACTAAATTCTGTTTTATGGAAATAACATTGGACAATTGAGCTAAAATCGAAGTTAAAGAGTTTCCTCAATGTTTGTTCAATAGAACCTTTATTGTTAATTCATTAAGAGCTGTGCCAAAAGAACTGAAAGTTTACTGTCAACCGTTGGATGACACCCGTTGAGTCTATATGCTCAAACTGATTCCTTATGACTCTTATAGACAGAATAGTACACTTGTAAATGCATGGTTTTGTATAAAAAATAATGTATAGTGAGGTTCATATAAATAGAAGTAATCATATACAGATCGGTTGCCAATTTTTTTTAGTTTCAACAATAAGCATGTTATATTTACCTGCTATTGTAACAACCCAGAAAATCAGAACCAATTCAAAAAATTTATTTTAGGAAATTTTGTTAGAAAATGTGTCAGAATTTAAAAATTCCATTTTTTAAATTATAAAAAAGCTATAAAAATAGCCAATTTGCAAACGACTTCCATTTTCGACAAACCACTTTTATTTGATCCAGAATGTTAAATTATTGCTAGGTGTAAATTTCCATAATTTTTGGAATTAATATGTGAGCGTGGTAAATTAAAATGGATTTGGTAATTGCTGTTGAATTGGATCGACCATTAAAAAAAGATCATTTTTCAAATAGTCTCCAAATTTGTCGAAATTAATTTTTTTAGGACCGTATTATCAAAACATAGCTAGATTTATTTTCCGGGAATTTTTGGAATAAGTGTATGGCCCCAGTAAATTAAAATGTACATTCAAATTTAATATTGAATGTCTCATATTTTAATATACAGAAAAACAGACTGAAACAATCAAATAGGCTTACAAAACATAGTCCATTATGTCCGGAATGGGGGTATTTAGCTGGGGACAACAGTCGCTGGGCTTGATTTGGAGTTAGTATGGATTAACGGGCCTTTTAATGTTAAAGAATCAAATAATTAAATATTATAAACACCCTAGAATTACAGAAACCCTGATTGCATTTCAAGCCGCCACCATCATATTCGTTAATGGCCAGAACTGTTCAATTCTTCTTCCCTCAATAACCCTCAATCCTCTTAATAAAACTCATCGATCTTTTGGAGAATTTTGTAGTGCTCTCCATCTTCTTCACATCCGTGCAGACATCGCTACCTGTAGTGGAGTATTCTGGCCGGAATTTCACCGTGAACTGTCGTCGTTCACATCGCCGCCCCGCCTCCTTGCACCATGCAAGTTGACCGTCGTAGGCCCCACCTGGTGTGCCGCTCTCCCCCCTCCGAAGTGGTGCAGCCTGATCAGCTTCGTACTTCGCAGATTGGAAGAAAAAAAACACATAATTTTGAACAAACGAAAAAAAGATGTCGACCTATGTAATTGAGGTAGAAGAAGGTATATTTTTTAATTTAATTACTTAATTAATTAAGTTAAAATATCATGAACCTTTAAAAATTCATAACTTGTTCCTACGATGTAGAAATCACATAAAACAGGAACCGTTGGGCTCTTGGCAGTGTCTACTACATTTTAGAAGTGACCGGAGAAATTTTAGAGCGATCTGCAATTATTGAAGAAGTCAAAACCAATGTGAGATCTCTAATTAAAAATAAAATTTATTGTTGATTGCGATGTGATATGTGATATATATATATATATATATATATATATATATATATATATATGCGCTATATAAAATTCATATATGCATTGTATAAAATTTGAATTGATTGTTTGCGACTACGATGAATGGCTGGATTGAATTGTGTATGTTAGAAAAATGTTCATATTTGAAAATAAATAGTTTATACAACAAAAATCATATTTTTATTGTATATGTGAATCAATAAAATGTTCATGTTTGAAAAGAAATTGTTTATACAATAAAAATCATATTTTTATTGTATATGAGAATCAATAAAATGTTCATGTTTGAAAAGAAATCGTTTATATAAAAAAAATCATATTTTTATTGTATATGTGAATCAATAAAATGTTCATGTTTGAAAAGAAATGGTTTATACAATGAAAATCATATTTTTATTGTATATGAGAATCAATAAAATGTTCATGTTTGAAAAGAAACTGTTTATACAATAAAAATCATATTTTTATTGTAAATATGAATCAATGAAATGCCCATGTTGGATAAAAATGTGTATACAATAAAAATAATATTTTTATTGTATATAAGAAAATAGAACATTCATGTTTAAAAGATAAATTTTTTTTTGCAATGAAAAATTTACATTTTTGTTGTATGCTTAAATCATTAAAAATACTCATGGTTTGATAAGAAAATGTTTATGCAATAAAAATCTCATTTTTATTGTATGTATGAATAAACAAAATATTCATTGTTTGAAATAAAACATGCTAACAATAAAAATATGCATTTTATTTTGTATGTAGGAATGATTGAAAATATTCATTATTTGAATAAAATAGGTTAATAACAATAAAAAATATTTTTTTACTTTATTATTGATTAATTAAAAGAATCATGTTTTAAAGAATTATGTTTTAAAGAAAACGTTTAAAACATTATCATTTACATGATAGCAAAGTAGAAAAATGATCATTTGTTAATGTATGTTTTGTTTATTAAAATGTAATCATTTACATGTTAGCAAAGTAGAAAAATGGTCATTTGTTAATATATGTTTGTATATTAAAACAATATTATTTGCATGCTAGTGAAGTAGAGAAACAATAATATGTTTTGACTCATTAAAATCATGTCATTTACATGTTAACGATGTTAATAGTTAAATATGCATTGATTCATTAGAATAATGTCATTTACATACTAGTAAAGTAGACAAAAAAAGAATTACATGTTAATATAGGTTTTGTCATTAAAAATGTCACTTTTAATGTGTTTGTTCAAAAAAAAAAAGAATTACATGTTAATATAGGTTTTGTCATTACAAATGTCACTTTTAATATGTTTGTTTAGATAAAAAGAATTACATGTTAATATAGGTTTTGTCATTAAAAATGTCACTTTTAAGATGTTTATTTAGATAAAAAGAATTACATGTTAATATAGGTTTTGTCATTGAAAATGTCACTTTTAACATGTTTGTTAGATAAAATGAATTACATGTTAATATAGGTTTTGTCATTAAAAATGTCACTTTTAACATGTTTGGTTAGATAAAAAAGAATTACATGTTAATATAGGTTTTATCATTAAAAATGTCACTTTTAACATGTTTGTTTATATAAAAAAGAATTACATGTTAATATAGGTTTTGTCATTAAAAATGTCACTTTTAACATGTTTGTTTAGATAAAATGAATTACATGTTTATATAGGTTTTGTCATTAAAATGCCACTTTTAACATGTTTGTTTAAATAAAAAGGAATTATTTGTTAAACATGTTTTGTCATTAAAAATGTTACTTTTAACATGTTTATTTAAATAAAAAAGAATTATATGTTAAAAATGTTTTATTATGAAAAATGACATTTTCATCATGTTTGTTTAAATAAAACGAAATTATATGTTAAACATGTTTTGTCATTGAAAATGACACTTTCATCATGTTAGTTAGAATAAAAGGAATTATATGTTAAACATGTTCTGTCATCAAAAATGATATTTTTATCATGTTAAATTAGAATAAAAGAATCATATGTTAAAAATGTTTTATTAGATAAAAACATCGTTTGTAACATGTTAGTAAAGTAGAATAAAGAAATCAAATGTTATAATATTTTTGGTTAGGTATAAATATTATTTTTAACATGTTAATGAAGTGAACTAAATGGACATATTGAAAATATAATTTTTAACATGAATATGAATTATACAAATTTTACATGAAATAAAATGAATGGTGTTGAAATCGTCGAATGAATTATGCATATATATATATATATATATATATATACATAGACATATGTATATCTAAATTAAAATTGAACAAATCGCGTGCGTTAGTTCGCGTTTTGGAATTGTAACTTTAAACAATTATACCAAAAGATCCGACCGTTAGATTTCTTCAAAAATGGTACCATTGGGTTCGCTTTGGAAAGATCTTTCCAATGATATTAAATATGTTAAGATCCAATGGTTAGATTTCGAGAAATGTGTAATTCAATTCTGAGTAAAAACAGTGCAAGGGCCGCGTAGCGACCTGAAATGTCGTTCGAATTAAATGGGCTATTTTTATATAAAAAAATAAAATAAAAATAGCGATAAATCGCTATAAAATATTATTAACGATATGAAATGATTTGAATTATATATATTCGAGAATTATTTGAAAAGGTCAAGTTATATCCCATTTCAAATAATTATACGACGGTTTAAAGTCGAAGACATTGAAGACGGTAGTTGAAGACCGGCGATCTTCACATCGAATGGACGACTATTGATGCCCTGTTTTAGGTCGCTCCCAGTAAATTGTTAAGTGGTAGTTGTCCGGACGTACTTGTTGATTGTCCGGATATGCGAGAACCTCTCTTTCGTATTGGACATATGGGACGAGGAATAAGGTGTCTTCAGTTTCGTTCATACCCAGAACAGACTTGTAAATGGATGTGTGTCTAACATTGGATTTCGTTCTGTGTTAATTGATTTCTATTAAATATTTATCTGTTTGGTGGCGGAGAATTTATTGTCTTGCTTAAAACCCTTCTCTGAGACGTACGAGCTTAGAGGATATATATTGATAGACATTAGTTACATGGCGTGGATTGTCAATGTTCCATGCTAAGATGCAATTGATCAAGGCTTTTGTTGAAAAGCAGAGCCTTGTGGTTGATGATCAAAGCACAACTTTAATTAGCATAACTTTGTGTATAACGTTAATTCGCGAGCCTCACACCCTGGTAAGAGTCAGAAACGGGATAAAGGACCTAAGGAGTGCATGCGTTTCTTTCTTGCTAGGAGTGGTGTCATGGTATGGAACCCAGACATTTTTACTTATGTGGATGATGGATTGTGAGGGCCCACGATATATGGTCGCTATTGGCCAAATGATAGGCCCGATAGGACCGGGAAACGTGTATTCAGGAATAACTAATCCACTACAGTATGTGTGGACCGGCCTTGGAGGATCCAAGGGTTGCCCGTAGGTGTGATCCTGGGTCATCTTGCTAGAGGTGACCCGAATCGGTAAGGAGACCATTCCTAGCCTTGACTCATGATGGAAACCCAATTTCCAATACGACATTATGGATTTGATTGTAAACATATATATGGTGACATAGTAGGATGGGGTACTATACCGTCTAGGATTGATACATTTATTTTGAAAGTGTTTTAAACTGGCTAGACAATAATAATAATATCAAATGATTATTGTTTTATACATATCAATCATGTTTGACCATTATAAGGTAAAACTCTATCCTCCGGTTTGCATTGCATTGTGTGATGGGACTTGAGTCTTATAATGGTTTCATTTTTCTAAAAAGCATTGTGTTGTTTTAAATGATTTACTTTATTTTATGCACTGGCAATTGTTTGCGAACAAATTATACAATTGTAAACAACTGTAAAATTCGTTCGTCTTTCCTAAACAACAAGGATCGTTGTAGAGGGTGTCGAACTCTGGGACCAAATTATTTTATTAATAAATCCAATCAAGTTATCCCTAACTTTTGATTGGTTGAAAACAATGAAAATAGCAGAAATTAAATAAAATGAGAGTTTTAACAATAAGTGAAAGCAATTAGGGGATAATGACATAGATCAGAATCATAATCATCAATAGCCAAAAGAATAACCAGATCTAATACATGTTTCTGTCACAAACATGAATCAACGATAATAGGTTTTTAGAAACAAATATGTAAATAACGACAAGCATAGCCTATGCAGGAGCTCAGCTCTACAACCATAGACTATCAGGACAGATTCACTAATTAATTTCTAAAACCCTAAAATTAGATCTAGATCTGATAAACGTTAGATCGAACACGAATATATCCTGTGAAGGAGCATAGCTCTTAAACGACACAAAATATGAAGGTTCAGATCTAACCCTTAATTTAGATCCAGATCTACATATATACAGTCTTCATCTTTTGGCTATGTGATTCATATTGAATCATACTATCAGCGTCATCACCCCCTAATCAAAGGGGATTAGCTAGACATAGCTAAAGAAGAAGAAAAACATAAATTAAATAACAAGAACATAAATTAAACTAAAACTAAATAGAACAGAGGAAGAAGAATGGTTTTATTCCAAGAAGAGAATTACAGAATAAAACCCAATGTGTTCTTTACAAGACTAAGATACAATGTATTTATAGCTGTTATGACAAAGGATAGCTAGCTGATTACATAATGTGGGACAAAAGAAATAACCCAAATAACACATAAGCCAGTGTGAACGCAGCTTTAGAGTGAGTGGTCTAGCAAATAGGCTAGTGTGAACGCAACATGAGTAAGAGGCCCTCCAAATGAGCTAATGTGAATGCAGTTTGAGTCTTTATTGAGCCAAATCTTCTTAACTGAAATATAATTGCAACCGTTCTTCAAGCTTTAGACTCTTCAAGCTTTAGCAATTTTAAACTTCACTCTTTTTTAAGCAAATTCTTCATGCTTTTATCCATCAAATGCTCTAAACCATGCTTCTTGTCAACAATCTGAAAATACAGCTATAAATACAAAGTATCAATTATTTTAAAGGGAAAATAAGATAAATAAGCGGATAAAATATACACATTTATGTGTATATCAAATACCCCCACACTTATCTTTTTATTCGTCCTCGAATAAACTAAACTAAGATATGTCACACTTTCGTAGGAAACACGATTGCATTTAGCGTATGCAACAAGCCGTTAAACCTCTGGGTGTCCCCAGTAGGACGAGTGTTGTCTCGTGAGGGTTTTCAGCGGATACTACCCACAAAATCCAAAGCGTCTTATGTACGCGGATTAATCAAACAATATATTTAAGGTCTTTCACATTCCAAGGATTTCACCTAATTTCAACAATAACGGTTTAGTCCCAATTTGTCCATCCCATAATTAGTGCAAAAATGTATAAAAAATTTCAAGCTGAATCGTAATTCCTTGATAACACTGTAATTGTCTTGAAGGTTAAGAGCGTGGTGTCAACCAAAGTTCTACACATCGACAATGTACACCCAATCATTTCTTTATTCATTTTTTTTTTTTTTGAATAATTTTGCACCAATGTAACTGTAATGTATTGGATATGAGTTATGCATAGATGAAGGAAAATTTTGTAAGTTCTAAAAATATTCTAGATAAGAGGGAAAGTGTATTAGTTGAACTTCAAATTACAAAAGATAAAGTAATACTAAGGCACATATGAACATTTTTATTTCCTTTCATCTCTTCTACTACAATCCTTACTTCCAAGTACAGTAGAATGGATGTGGATGGAATGGAATTGAATGCTTTTATAGTCAAGAATGATGAATGACTATTTTATTCAGAGAGACTCTCTCTTTATTTCATTTTTTTTTTTCATTTCTTTTCCCTTTTCTTCTTTTTTTTCATTTTTTTTTCTTTTGCATGATGAATGATGAGTGGAGATGGAATGGAATGATACTGTACATTATTTCATTTGATTCCTCCTCTACTAAACCAACACTTCATGAAAGGAAAGTTTTGTGCCCTAGTTACTCTACTTCTATAACTCTAATTCAACACACAAGTCTGGATTGTTGTTGTAACGACCCGCATTTTTGGCCGTCAAATATTTAATTTAATTTATTTATTTTAAATATCATATTGGGAATATAATGAAATTTAATATTTAATTCGTTATTAAAAACGAAGTTGAACGTTATAATTTATATATTCAATATAAATCGAGCTTGAAAATGGAGTGCAGTTCGTGAAATGAAGTTTTGAACTTCAACTGAGAATACAGGATTCGATATAAGTCGGATTTCTGTGAAACAAGACACGTTGGAGCCGTATTGGCAATAGCTTTCATATGAAAGAGAAAAATCCAGATTTCGTGTTATAGTTTGATAGTTATGGCCAAATCAAAAATTGAAATAGTCGCTATGGAAAATCGTATTTAATTATAAGCCTTTAAAATAGCCGTTTTGCAAACGGACTCAGATTTCGACAAAATCAATTTCATTAGAACCGTATCGTTAAATTATTGCACGATGTCAAATGGCGTGGCAAACCGATGTCGTATGTGACCACGGTAGCCATAAACGCCCGTTCAATTTCTATAGCACGTATTTAAATAAATAAAAGGATACTTAAGTGTAACTTGAGCAGACGATCGAATTAGGCCACGAAACCAGTTCCGTTGAATTTGTATCGTCGATTAGAGTCAGGATAGGTATATAGTTTGTTATTTTTAGAGATCGAGAAATTTGGCGTTAAAAAGGGTAGGGCGGTTAGGGGTAAAAATAGCCTACCAGGGCAACAGTCTCAGAATGCGACGAAATTAGTGTCGTTGGGTTCGTATCGAAAAGTTATTGTCAATGTTCGCAGTTTCAAGTTGATTCGATTTATCTGGTGACTGTGGAAAAATTTAACGCGTGTTCATTTCTGGTTTCATAAAGGAAATTTTTCCATATGACCTCGGATTCCGACGAAACTTGTCTCATTGGATTCAGAATATCTTTTTACATCAAGATTAGTTTTTTTATCAGTAAACGAAAGTCGTATAAAATGATTTTTTTTAAAAAGCTTCATGTAAGTGTGGATATGTTAGAATAATCAATCCCATATTCACCATTCTTGCGTCCACTTTTCTTTCTAATTCCATGCGCCTCAAACAAAATCTTTCCTTGCGTCTCAAACTTTAAAAGCCTTGGGTGCCAAACTTTTTAAAACCGTGATTGGCAAGTAATTTCTTATGTTCCCAACGCGAACAGCTACTCTACTGCATAGCTACACCCTAAGACACCTTGGCTGCCAAGTAATTTTTCTAGTATAAATAATAGCTCATATTTCATCTTCTCTTTTTGTTTCTCTCCTGCAACGAATGGAAAACCCAACTTTTCACTCCTAGTAAATTATGTAAACTAACCTCTTCTTTTATGACAAACCCAAAACCTCCCTCCTAGATTATAACCCAGACCTCACTAAAATCAAAACA
The DNA here is from genome assembly GCA_030737875.1 of Allium sativum. Classification (NCBI taxonomy): domain Eukaryota; kingdom Viridiplantae; phylum Streptophyta; class Magnoliopsida; order Asparagales; family Amaryllidaceae; genus Allium; species Allium sativum. The sequence goes on from CM060914.1 coordinate 78,809,403, forward strand.
ATAACGAAGCAGTGCGTCAGCTCGACGGTGGCGGCCGTGGGTCAGCTCGGCGGCGGTGGCGCCGTTCATGGTGGAGTATAGGCGAGGCAGTGCTAGGGGGTTGCTCAGATGGTCGGAGTTGTGTGGCATGAGTTCCTTTTTGGTCGCTAGAAGCTTGCGGGTACAATAGTATAGTGGAGGGAGTGGTAGTTGCACGGGGTGTCAAGTTCCCTGTAGTAAGCACCATTACACGAAAAGAGAGAGAAGAGGCATCAACGTGATGGGAAGTTGAGTGCCAGGCTTCATGCCGAACGAGGTATAGCAGAGAGGAAATAGAGCGAGGCGGGCTGGGAATGAATGCATGGGTTTCGGCCTTATTATAAAAAAAAAAAAAAAAGAAGATGCATGCACAATGAGATGGTATCAGGCGGAGGGGGCTCGTTTGGGAAGAAGGTCTGTAGTGTGATGCGGTTTGGGTTTGGGTTAAGGGGATCAAAGAAGAGGAGAAGGCTCAGCAGTAGCATGGCGCAAATGGGAAGGAGCAGTATAGTTTGGATTCAAAGGAAAAGTGGTCTTGGCAACATAAAACGTGAAATGGCCTAATCTATGTCAACCGAAAGAGGAGCTGAAGCATTCAAATGGGAAGGTTATTGAATGGGTAGAGAGGAAAAACAGAGGAGGTGGGTTGGAAGAATGCGAACGCAGCAGGTAAAGTGATGATGTACAGTAGTTTTCATAATGCAAAATCCAATGTTTAAAAGTGAATAGTCCGGTCTTAATTCATAAGCACATAATTAGGTTAATATATATATAGTTATTAACTTATTTGTTTCGAATAATATGAATGTAAAACATGGCCAACCTGGACCAGAAGGTTTCGAGTAGGCCTAGATTTGTTTACACGTGCCTAAGCTATAGATTAAAATATGCCTAATGACGGTTTATAGTTGCTGACATTGTTTATGCATTCAACCGTAACCATGTGAACAAATGCCTAATTAAAGTAATTAAATTAATATTAAGCCTTGGGTTATATTAAATTAGTGATATTATAAATTGGTAAATGATGTATTTTTCGGGACAGGGTTCGAATGGGTTAAGCATCAAATAGGAGTACCGAAGAGCAGATCGACTTAATCTTCCTGAACAAAGTAATTATAAATAAACTATAATTAAAAAGTTAATTATAATTTAATTAATGAATTGATTATTTAATTCAATTGTGGATGTTTAAAATTTGTATATCTCATGTATGTTCACAGAATTTGTTGAAATAAGCTACATTGGGACCGTACTGTCAAGCCCCATATTCTGGAACTGACTTGGACAGAACGGGAAACTGCTGAAATTTATCGTTAAATTAGACGTTGTTTAATTTAATGGAACCGCTCAAACAACAAAGGAAACCAAGGTGAGTTAAACTCACTCAGTTACGCTTTTTATACTTTATATAAATTGGGTGTTTTTATTTTGTGTGCTCTGCTTGCCAATGGTTGACTGTTTTGCTAGTCATCTATTTATCTGTTGATTTAACCGATGGAATTAAACTGTGTTTAATTTCAGTGAAATACCAAATCGTTATTTTAACGATTGGTTCCAATAAAGGTGACTCACCTTGGTTGGTCACGTTTATTTATAAACGTGTTTTAAATGGTTGAATTGTTTGAATTGCTTGTGGTTGATGCTAAATGGTCATTATTTAATTTATCAGTTAAACAAAACTGAACAGTCTGATTTGAGATAACCATTTGAATACAGGGAAGAACAGGTTGGAGGGACCCAACCGGATCCCTCAAATGTATTTTTATTTTCATGTTCTCATATATGAACTGATCTGTTTGTATGATTGATTTGAGGGTTGATTATTAAATGTTCAACATCTGTTAGTTTAGAACTAATGGGTGATATTGATTGGGTATTTGGCAGCGTATGGCCAATAAAATCAATCGTTTTATAGATATTGATTCACCGTCAGGTGAGTCAATAGAGGTGAAGTTATAAAAATGCATCTTATAACTGGAGATAGATTTTTGAACATATTATTTTGAATAAAAGTTATTCAAGAGAAACAAATAAATATTTTATTTATGTAAGACTTTAGATTATTTTTAATCGATTTTATAAAGCAAGTTCCGATGTAAATCAGATTGATAAGTACGAGGTAGGAGATAAAATCGTATGGTTAGAATTGGATAATCAGTTTGTTAAGAAAACCATTAATGGGATTTATTTAAATTAATTATATAATTAGTTAATTTAAAGTGAGAATTTATTTGGAATGGGCTAACGAGATAATTAAGTTGAGTGAATTAAATCGACCATTTTGAAGTTGAATTGATTATCGAATTAATGTGTCTTTGGATTAAATATCGTTTAAATGTAGATATGGTTTTGGAAAGGGGTTTAAGATAAACCAGGATCTATAAATGAGTTTCAAAGTGTAAATCGTTAATATGGAATTAACGTTATTTGAAAATGAGATCAAGAGGGAAATTTGAAATGAGATTTCAAAAGTGGGAAATGGTCGAACAGATTTGAAAGAAGATTGGAAATAAATGAATATAGTTAAAGAAGTGAGTTATAGGGTTGTATAACTAAACCCCAGTTATAATGGAATGTATTTCGAGATGAAAATGGGAGTATTGATTTTGTGATTACAACAGATATTCATCAGAGGATAAGAACGTTGTTTGATCAAGGTCTGAGAGGTAATTAAAATACCCCAACTTGAACAACATCGGGATTATCTGAAGATAGTATTTGTTGGAAATCGTAAGAGACGTTAGTGGATATGTTTTGAAATCTAAACAGTGATTTTAGCGCTGTTGTTATAATATCTGTTTTGTAATCTAATATAGCGATTGTGGCGCTTTTGCTATAGTAAATGGGTTGTAAACCTAAACAGCGATTATAGCGCTGTTATTTTGTAAATCTAAATAGTAATTATAACGCTATTGTTATAACATATGTGCTATAAATTTCTTTGTTAAAACTAATGGATTTCCGAATTTAAAAGATGATTTGACGGAAGAATTAAGTGGGAAATTGAATATAGTTATTCAAGATAGAATTAGCCAAACATAATTATTCGGCTAAGTTGCCATTTCGTACGACTGCTAGCGAAATTCGCAGGGCTGCAGATAGCCTACGGCGGTCGGATGTTTCCTGAGGGAATCAGGCGTAACCATTGTGATCGCTGTGATCTAGAGTCAAGCGAATGGAGTTAAGACGAATGTAAATTAATCAATTAGAGTTATTCAAATATCGTATTTTTGAATATTTAAAAGAGTTAGAAGTTTTAATTTAACAAAAGTAAATCAGTTTGATTTAAAGGCCAAGTGATGCTGAATACTCAACCAGTGAACTCATTGGAGTGTCATGATTGAAACACTTTATATATTGGATAGTTAAAACACCGACTATCAAACCCTCCCAATACGATTGTTGGTACGGAAAGACCGGGATCGAATTTATTCGAAAACCATTCCGACCAACAAATACGTGAAGATCTCAGAAGATGATCGAGACGGAGCATTGAAGACCGTGGATCTTCATAAACGGAAGGACCACTAATGTTCTCTGCCTGGCAAGCAGAGATAAACTGTGATTCTGTCGTGGTTGGAATCAACGGGTTGTAAGGACTTCTCGCTACTGATCCATGGGGTGATTCCTATATGGATGCGGTAGGAGAGTGCCTTCGGTTCATCCTGTTCCTGGATGACATATATGGACGAATGTCTGACAGAGTATTTCCGAAGGATCACGTACGTTGATTTCTTCAAACGTGCTATAGTGTTGGCGGGGAATCGCCGTTCTCTTAGCTTCCAGCTAGAGTATTTTTGTGGACGTCAATTAGTGATATCTGACGGATCTGACGATGTGGCATTCAAAGTGAATGATGACCAGATGTTCAAAAGCTAGACTAAGCCTCAAGCCTCATCAACCGGGGAATGAAAAAAATCGGGCAGGCAGCATGGCTATGTGGGTCGCTCCCATTAGGGTGTATAACCACCTATCTAGAGGAAATCCTATTTGTTTCTTAATCTATGTTTCGATGCTGTCCCTTGTCGGGAGACGGTTGCTGATCCCAACCGTCGGTGATATACATTCGATACACTCAAGCGAAATGAGTGGTCGGTCATGTGAGGGCCGGGTTGCAAGAAGTTCTTGTTGAATCCAGTGTATTCGTCTCTAGAGATACACTATCGGAAGGTGGACCCATACCTTGTCAAGTTGGAATCCAATCTCCAATAAGCGCCTGCGGGTTTTGATTGTATACTATATATGTGGAGCGTGAGATGCAAGCGTTCCACTAGATTGGTATTTACTTGTATTTAGACATTATTATAATATCAGACAAGATATTGATTTCAAAACTGTTTTGGGTTATCGTAAGGTAAAAACCGTCCGTGTTTATGTGTGGATTTGGTCTTACGATTATCCTTTTCTTTTGAAAAGGTTTTGAACTTTAAAATCATGATTGGATGGTTCACCCTTATTACTGTGCGAGTTTATCTCACTCTGGTTCACCAGACTGACCCGGTGTTTTGTAAATGCTCGGGTTAGCCCGGAGTGTACAGGTTCAGGTCAGCGACTGTTATGAAGAGACGAGCTACGTATGATATTACTACTATTCCGCTGTGTGTTGTATATGGGAACAGGCTATTATAACTGTCCCATGGTATGATGTACTCTGATACTGTAAGTATTTCAAAAGCTTTCAATAAAGGTTATTTCTGTATTATATTTTGTTCCGCTGCGATGTGAGACTCTGTGTTGTGTTGTTTTCTTCTTCTTCTATTCAATATCTCTACCTTATCTATTCTCACCCTCTAACTTCTTTCTATTAATGATCTGGAATGTTCGATGTCTGAATGGTCAACATGATAGTTTGATGTTGATTTTCGGAGTCGAAAATCCCGGTTCGTTACAGTTGTTATACAAAAAGCTGAAAGGAATGATAAGCAAAGTTTCGTAAGATAGATAACCCATATAAAATAAGATGTGGTATATGGTTATCCTACCTTAAAACAAGTACGGAGTGGGTGGTGTAATATTGGTATAAAAAGTGACGTTTCTGAACCTTTGAAAATAAATCAGTACAAGGTTCTTAAGTATACCAATATAAGAAAAACTTGTCGAAACATGGATGTAATTCGACTAAAACTTGGGTTTGAATAATGTGGGGTATCGAAGAAGAACGCTACAATGAGTCATTTCTCCTTAATTGGGCCAAGTGGATTTTAGAACTTACGATTTTGAAAATTTGAGTGGAAAAGAAAATATTATGCATGAAAACAAACTCAGAAAATCCAACAAATGTAGGTGCAAAATCATTTTATTTCATGATTTTTTTTTTTGATTTTTTTTTTTTTTGATTATTTTTACTTGCACATTCTAACATGTATAACAAAGGTTGACACGCTTACTCCAGAACACGACTAACGTCTGCACAGTCTCAAGCTAGCATCTTAAAAAGACACATTACGATTCAATGAATAAATAATGTTCATTCCCATCACCCAACAGTTCAACTTATCAAACAAGAACCAAGGTGTTATTTATGAATTTAAGTTAATCCTTGTTCGATGAATGACCTACTTCATAAAATTTGATTGCTGATGTAATGTAAATTCCCCCCACACTTGAGTGTGACTGTGTCCTCACGGTCTTAATCAGACATATCTTAGTGAAAGGGAAAAACAAATAAGAGAATATTTACATATGTACAAAAGAGGGTTAGTGCGTCTTACCGAATGTAATGTGGCTCATGGAGGACCATGAGCTCTTCCTCGTGGTTGGGTATTGGTTCCAAGTAAGGTTTAAGGCGTTGACCATTGACCTTAAAGGATGATCCATCAGTTGGATTCTCAATTTCTACCGCACCATACGGAAAAACGGTCCGTACAGTGTAAGGTCCTGTCCATCTAGATTTTAGCTTACCCGGAAATAGATGCAGTTTTGAGTCATACAACAGAACTTTTTGACCTGGCATGAAAGTTTTACGTAAAATTGATTTATCATGAAAAACTTTTGTTCTGTCCTTGTAAATTCGTTCATTTTCATAGGCATCATTTCGAATTTCATCAAGTTCATTAAGTTGAAGCTTCCTATGTTCACCTGCTTTCTATAAATCAAGATTTAAAGTTTTTATTGCCCATAACGCCCTATGTTCTAGTTCAACTGGCAAGTGACATGGCTTACCAAAAATCAACCGATAAGGGGACATACCCAAGTTGGTTTTGAAAGCGGTGCGGTAAGCCCAAAGAGCGTCGGTTAACTTTTGAGACCAATCTTTACGATTTCGATTCACAGTTTTCTCAAGAATTTGTTTAATCTGCCTATTCGATACTTCAACCTGCCCACAAGTTTGAGGATGGTAAGGAGTAGATAACTTGTGGGTTATCGAATACTTTCTCATGAGAGCTTCAAAAGAACGATTACAGAAGTGTGTACCATTATCACTGATTATTGTGCGAGGTGTGCCAAACCTAGAAAAGATGTTTTCTTTTAAGAAGCGCACAACAACCTTATTGTCGTTCGTTTTGCATGGAATAGCTTCGACCCATTTAGAAACATAGTCAACAGCCAAGAGAATATAAATGTTCCCAAAAGAATTAGGGAATGGTCCCATGAAGTCTATACCCCACACATCAAAAATTTCGACCTCTAGAATGGGGTTTAGGGGCATCATATTCCGTTTAGAAATTTTCCCTAAGAATTGACATCGATCACAAGTTTTGCAAAATTCGTACGCGTCTTTGAAAAGGGTGGGCCAGTAGAAACCCGATTGGAGAACCTTTTCGGCTGTCTTTTTGGGACCGAAGTGACCACCACAGGCTTGGTCATGACAGAAAGAGAGGACACTGTGAGTTTCATTGTCAGGAACACATCTTCGAATGATTTGATCGGGACAATACTTGAAAAGGTAGGGGTCGTCCCAATAAAAATGTTTCACTTGGGAAAAGAATTTGTGTTTATCCTGCTTAGACCAAAAAGAAGGGGTCTGCTTAGTGACTAAGTAGTTGACAATGTCAGCAAACCAAGGATCAGTGGATAGAGAAAACAACTGTTCATCAGGGAAATTCTCGTTGATCGGAAGAGAAGAAGATGGGGCATTTGGAAGACGAGACAAGTGGTCCGCAATAACGTTGTCGGATCCTTTTTTATCCTTAATGGTAAGGTCAAATTCTTGAAGTAGAAGGATCCAACGAATGAGACGAGCCTTAGCATCCTTTTTAGAGAAAAGGTACCTAAGTGCAGAATGATCGGTATAAACCGTGATGTGTGATCCAACTAGATAAGGCCTGAATTTTTCTGGAGCGAAAACAACTGCTAAAAGTTCTTTTTCAGTGGTCGTATAGTTGATTTGAGCATCGTTCAAAGTCTTACTCGCATAGTAAATGACGTGAAGAATCTTATCGATACGTTGTCCTAAGACAGCGCCAACAGCGAAATTCGAGGCATCGCACATGATTTCAAAAGGCATCGTCCAGTTGGGAGAGCAAATGATAGGAGCAGAGACAAGTTCATTTTTAAGATGCTCAAAAGATGAAATGCACTCGGAGTTGAAGTCGAAAGGAACATCCTTACCAAGAAGGTTAGTCAGAGGTCGAGTAATTTTGCTGAAATCCTTTATGAAGCGACGATAGAAGCCAGCATGACCTAAAAAGGATCGGATGTCCTTAACAGATTTGGGAATGGGAAGATTAGAGATAACTTCGATTTTGGCTTTGTCAACTTCAATTCCTTTGTTAGAGATGACATGTCCCAAAACAATGCCATGTTTAACCATGAAGTGACACTTTTCCCAATTAAGTGTTAAGTGTTTCTCTTTACAGCGATTAAGAACAAGATCGAGATGACGTAAACACTCAGAGTAAGAATCACCAAATATGGAAAAATCATCCATGAACACTTCCAAAAATCGCTCGATCATATCAGAAAAAATGCTAATCATGCACCTCTGAAAGGTTGCAGGTGCATTACAGAGACCAAAAGGCATACGTCGGTACGCAAATGTACCAAACGGACAAGTGAAAGTGGTTTTCTCTTGGTCCTCAGGAGCGATAGGGATTTGATTATAGCCTGAGTACCCATCAAGGAAACAGTAGTACTCATGACCCGCTAGTCGTTCTAACATTTGATCGATAAATGGCAGAGGGAAACGATCCTTACGTGTTGCAGCGTTAAGTTTCCTATAGTCAATGCAAACACGCCAACCAGTCTGGGTGCGGGTTGGGATAAGCTCGTTAGCTTCATTTTGGATCACGGTAATCCCTGATTTCTTAGGTACGACATGAATCGGACTAACCCATTGACTATCAGAAATCGGGTAGATGATTCCATTGTCAAGGCATTTAAGGATTTCAGCATGAACTGCTTCTTTCATGATAGGGTTTAGTCGACGTTGGGGATCACGAGTGGGTTTGGCATCATCTATAAGGTGGATTCGATGTTGGACTATCGAAGGACTAATCCCCTTAATATCAGCCATGGACCAGCCAATTGCCTCCTTATTTTTCTTAAGAATGGGAAGGAGCAATTGTTCCTGCTCTAAAGTAAGGTCAGAAGCGATAATGACTGGAAAAGTTTCATTTTCTCCTAAGTAAGCATACTTAAGATGACTGGGTAACACTTTGAGTTCAGATTTTGGGGATGACTCAACCGAAGAAATTGGTTGAGGAATAGGCTCAGTCATGAGCGGCTCGACAGGAATTGAGTCAGAGACATTTTCAGAGATATCTTGAAACAAATTTTCGTAATTAGACTCAATGTCAGTGTTCAAATGGTCGAGCTCAGGTTCATTATCGTGGACAACATGGATTTCAGAAAATTGGTCCACATAAGAGGCAGGAGAGTTTTCGGTTCTAAAGATGTTTAGCTCGACGGTCATGTTACCGAAAGAAAGTTTCATAGACCCATTTCTACAGTTGATAAGAGCATTAGAGGTGGCTAAGAAGGGTCGTCCTAGAATCAAAGGGATTTGGTTTGCAGGATTGCTTACCTGTTGAGTTTCTAGGACAATGAAGTCAACTGGAAAGATGAATTCTCCTATTTTGATCAAAACATCCTCGATTTCGCCCACAGGTTTCTTAATTGAACGGTCAGCAAGCTGAAGAGTAACCTTGGTGGGTTTCAGTTCTCCTAGCCCTAATTGGCGATAGACGGAATATGGAAGCAAATTAACACTAGCACCTAAGTCTAGCAAGCATCTATCGATTTTCTTGTCCCCAATAGTACATGATATTGTGGGGCAGCCAGGTTCTTTGTATTTCACTGGCATAGATTGAGACAAGACTTCGCTTAGAGTCGCCGCTAGAAACACTTTCTTAGGTACATGTGTATGACGTTTCTGGGTGCACATATCTTTTAGAAATTTAGCGTACTGTGGAACTTGTTGTATAATATCTAAAAGAGGAATGTTCACTTTAACTTGCTTAAATATTTCAAGGATCTTTTCTACCTGGTCCGTCTTTTTTCTAGGTCGGAGTCTATGAGGAAATGGAGCAGACAACTCAGTAGGTTGAGCTACTTGAGTTTGAGGATGGGCCTGATTAGAATTGGGCTCGATGTTTTGATCCGAGATGGTCGAATTTTCTGTTGGGTTTTGAATATCGTCTGGTAAATCATTTGGGTCGACCACATGGTTGTCAATCTTCTTGCCAGATCTAAGAGTCGTGACAGCATTCAATTGACTAACGTTCGAGTCTTGAATGATGTGAATTTGGTTAGGGTTTGAAGTCTGTCCTCTAGGGTTTTGGATGGGTTGACTTGGAAACGTACCCTTTTCCCTTTCACTTAATCTAGTGTTAAGTTGAGACATTTGTTTTTGAAGTTCACTCATTTGTTGAGTCGTGGTTTGCATGTGTGAAGTCAGTAAGTTTTGAAGATTGGTATTTGATTGGACATTTTGAGTTGTTGCTTTACCCAATTCTTCGAGAGTTTTCTCAAGTGATGTCAATCGTTTATCATCTTGGGAAACAAAAGATTGTTGCGCTTGATTTTGAGGGGTTGGCGCAGGATTTTGGAATTGACTTTGTTGAAAGGGAGGATTCGAGGTATTATTTGAAAATGGTTGAAAAGGAGGTCGAACCAAATTCGAAGTTGCATTGTTTTGGGCCCAAGAGAAGTTAGGATGGTTTCTCCAACCTGGATTGTAAGTTGGGGAGAATGGATCGTTCCTAACTTTATTAAATGCGTTGAGTTGTTCTAACGAATGTGGGCATTGGTCAGCAATGTGGTTAGGATCGTTACATTTGTAACATGAGGGCTGAGACGCTTGAGCTTGGTTTGCTTGAGTTGATGAAAGGACATTATCAAATTTGGTTAACATTGCGTCTATTTTTGCTTCTAAAGCCGTTGAGGATCCTACCGAATGAGCGTTTGATCGGGAATAAATTGATTTCTCATTAGATCTTTCCCATTGAGCTGATTTTTCGGCCAAATCTTCTAGAAATTTCCAAGCGGCATCGTGATGTTGGGCTAGAAAATTTCCTTGGCACATTGATTCGAGCATAGTTCGAGAGTTATTTTCTAGTCCATCGTATAAAATTTGACAAAGAGTCCATTTTTCGAAATTATGATGTAGACATTTGACTAGAAGCTCTTTGAATCTTTCAAAATATTTTGCAAAGGATTCACCCCCAAATTGACGAAAATTGACGATTTCATTTCGAATTTTAGATGTTTTTTCCAGAGGGTAAAATTTCTTTAGAAAAATGTTTACAAATTCACCCCAAGTTCCAATCGTATTTGAAGGCAAGCTATACAACCATTTCTCAGCATAATCGGTAAGTGCAAATGGAATTAACCTAAGTTTGATTCCATCATCACTTAATTGTTGAAATTTCATGGTTGCACAAACTTGTTCAAATTTGGTCAAGAAAATATAAGGATCATCACGTTCAAGATTGCCAAATTTTGGAAGAGTATTTATGTGATTCGAATGAATTTCAAAATGGTTACCCGTTGGGGCGGGCAATATGATGCAGGAAGGAATAGAAACTCGCTCGGGAAAGTATCTATCCATAAGAGTTCGAGGGGGAGTTTCTTCGGCCATGGTGAAAGGGGTGTTTGTTCGGACTAAACGATTAGTAGAAGGATCACGGATCCAACTACGCATGCACTAGAGAAAAGAATAAGGGAAGACGAGAAAAACAAATTTGAGCAATTTTTTTTTTTTAAATGAACCTAATGAAATTTACAATTTCTAGAATTATATAATGACAGTTTGATTTATTTCAACAAAAGACTTCTCAGCCAGTTAACGGACAGGAGTTATCGGTGCACCAGGAATCACCCTAGCAATGCAGCCGAAGGTTTAAGTACCTTCAGAGGAACAACCGATATAATATTTACGAATCACCGTAATATTTATAAACAGTTATTACTCTGCCGTAGTCTAGACACCGAGAAATAATCCGTTAGAACTAAACCAAATTGTCAAAATATAATGAAGTCCTTAGAAAATAAAAACAAAGCTAAGATGAATGCAATTTTTTTTTTTTTCAATCACAGAATGAAGTCTCAGAACAGTCACAGAACAGGCAATTGCAAAAATAAATAAAAGAAATTTTACAAGCAAGCCGATGCCCTGCAGAAGATTTTTACAAGCAATGTCTCTAATTTTTTTTTATTTGCAGCAGCGGTCCCTGTAGAGTTAGAAAATACTCACCTTGATCGGCAGTCCGTCCAGTGCAGTTGAGTCGCGCTAGCGCGTTCACACCCCACTTGGTGTGCAACCGCTTCGACCTGTCTGAATCGTCTGCTGCTATTTATTGTTGTCGCCTCCTATTATTTGCCTGACTGCGCTGCGGCACGGGTTCGGGCTAGGAGCCCGATTTTTTTTTTTTTAAGGCCTTTTTCTAATTACCACTGTACCTGCTTTCGAAAAATTTCTCTTTTTTTTTCCTTGAAGAGAAAATCAAAATGAAGCAAAAAATGAAATTAGAAAGAAAATGAGAGAAAAAATGAAAACAAATAAAAATCAAACTAAACTAAGCAAAATTAAAAAAAAGGAAACAAGAGATTTTTTTTTTCAAATGATAACACAAATTTTTTTTTTTTTTTTTTTTACAGAAGAAAAGCAGTAAAAAGAAAAGAAACAAAAAAAACTAAAGAGCAAAAACTGACCCAACTCAAGCAACTAGGCTCGACGACTGACTGGACACAACTCAAAAAAAAAACTGACCCAAACGCAGCACCCATATCATAATATAAATCCACCAATCTTTGCTATCTCCTACCAAAAGAAAACCCAATAGATTTCCCTAAAAAAATATAGAAATGCGGAAACAAATCAGCAGCAATTATGCTTTTTTTTTTTTATTCTTCGATTCGAAATCGATCTGGGATTTTCCGATTTTTGAAGAAGCTTTTTGGTTTGTGGATGCTATCGTTTGAAGAGCGGCTGACGCTGTGAATTACGGAGTGCGAGTTGGTGAATGCGAATTCTGGTTGTGCGTTGGTTTAAATCAGGTGCAAATTTTGGAGGGTTACTTGATTATATGGACTGTGAACAATGGTATGTTGAGGAGGCTATTTGGGCAAGATGTGTGCTGGAGTGAATTCACGTGGAGAATTTGGTTTGGGAATTGCGATTTGGGCGTGGTGCGTGGGTTCTAGTATTTGTTGTGCAGTTTTTTATGTGTGGAGTTGTGGCAGATGCGTGAGTTTGAAGGAAGAAAGCTCTGGACTTCGGTTGTTTTGGGTTGATGTTTTGGTGATGCTGTGCAACCTGGTGTGGATGGCAAGTGTGGAGGGTTATGAAGTAGATTGTGGTGTAGTGGCTGGTGATAGAGTTGTCGGTTTGAGGAAGATCTGAGGGTAATTTGACTTTGCTGTTGGTCAGAATGGTGAGGTGCTTGCAGTGGTTCCGAACTGTCACAGTTTTGACAGTGGCCGTGCACAGATTTGAAGGAAGAAGAGGAAATGTATAGAAGTTGTGACGAGGGGTTGGTATATGATGAAGGAGCTGATGGACGTTGGGTCGACTGTGGTGATTTGGTATGGGACCGTGGACAAATTGAAGGGGGTTAATGGGTTTGAAGGCGGAGGAATTTGTTTTGGGGTTGGAAACGTGATGGTGGTTCTGAGATGAGAAGTTTGAATATAAAGGAAGAAATAAGAGAAATTGTGGAAGGTTTTTTTTATTTTTTTTATTTCAGAGTTATACAAAGGAAACTTTGTAGAGAAAAAAAAAATATGGAAAGAAATGAATGTAAGAGAGGGAAGGGAATTGTATTGAATATCAGAAGAGTAGTTTGAGAAGTAAATTAGAAAAGAAATGGCAAGTGATTTTTTTTCCGAAATAATTTGTCAACAAAAGGAAAGAGGGATTATAGAAATTGAAATAAGTTGGAAAGAAAAGCAGGAATGAAAGAAAAAAAAAGGAAAGAGTATCGCAGAAGGAAAATTTGCAAAGGACTATTTTTTTTCTTGTAGAAAAAGAAATGTAAAGACGGGAAAAGGAAAAAGAAAGGAAACAAAGTAAACAAAAATTGCAATTTTTTTTTTCTTTTTTTTTTTTCTATCTATGCTAGAAAACAAAAGGGAACAAAATAAAATATATATTTTTTTTAATGAAAGAAAACTACAGAGAAAAAAATAATAAAAAAAAACTATAACCCGAAGGATTATTAATAAAAATTATTTTGGTCCCCGGCAACGGCGCCAAAATTTGTTTGCGAACAAATTATACAATTGTAAACAACTGTAAAATTCGTTCGTCTTTCCTAAACAACAAGGATCGTTGTAGAGGGTGTCGAACTCTGGGACCAAATTATTTTATTAATAAATCCAATCAAGTTATCCCTAACTTTTGATTGGTTGAAAACAATGAAAATAGCAGAAATTAAATAAAATGAGAGTTTTAACAATAAGTGAAAGCAATTAGGGGATAATGACATAGATCAGAATCATAATCATCAATAGCCAAAAGAATAACCAGATCTAATACATGTTTCTGTCACAAACATGAATCAACGATAATAGGTTTTTAGAAACAAATATGTAAATAACGACAAGCATAGCCTATGCAGGAGCTCTGCTCTACAACCATAGACTATCAGGACAGATTCACTAATTAATTTCTAAAACCCTAAAATTAGATCTAGATCTGATAAACGTTAGATCGAACACGAATATATCCTGTGAAGGAGCATAGCTCTTAAACGACACAAAATATGAAGGTTCAGATCTAACCCTTAATTTAGATCCAGATCTACATATATACAGTCTTCATCTTTTGGCTATGTGATTCATATTGAATCATACTATCAGCGTCATCACCCCCTAATCAAAGGGGATTAGCTAGACATAGCTAAAGAAGAAGAAAAACATAAATTAAATAACAAGAACATAAATTAAACTAAAACTAAATAGAACAGAGGAAGAAGAATGGTTTTATTCCAAGAAGAGAATTACAGAATAAAACCCAATGTGTTCTTTACAAGACTAAGATACAATGTATTTATAGCTGTTATGACAAAGGATAGCTAGCTGATTACATAATGTGGGACAAAAGAAATAACCCAAAAACACATAAGCCAGTGTGAACGCAGCTTTAGAGTGAGTGGTCTAGCAAATAGGCTAGTGTGAACGCAACATGAGTAAGAGGCCCTCCAAATGAGCTAATGTGAATGCAGTTTGAGTCTTTATTGAGCCAAATCTTCTTAACTGAAATATAATTGCAACCGTTCTTCAAGCTTTAGACTCTTCAAGCTTTAGCAATTTTAAACTTCACTCTTTTTTAAGCAAATTCTTCATGCTTTTATCCATCAAATGCTCTAAACCATGCTTCTTGTCAACAATCTGAAAATACAGCTATAAATACAAAGTATCAATTATTTTAAAGGGAAAATAAGATAAATAAGCGGATAAAATATACACATTTATGTGTATATCAGCAATCCAATGGAGTAAACCCGTTCCGCGTTAGCAGCGTGGTCCTGTGATTAGCCTTATTATTAGATAAGTTAAGTAACATTTCTCATACCAGTCCCATAGCTGACTCGTAGTTTATTTTTCACTTGCAAACTCGGGTGCCCTTATTTTTACACGAGCAACCAAGTAAACAGGTAACCAGCTTTATTTTGGATATGCATCGCAGCATGGTGTGCTCTTTTGGCAGAAGACGAAGACTATCTTTTATCTCTATTTTGGACATTTAAACATCACTTTATCTATGTTGTATTTGATGATATTCTAAACTTATTTTCTATTTGATGGAACCTTATGCATTAATTAGTATCCTATGTCTATGCAATTGTAACGATTTGGATTTCACCTGGACCTAATCGATCGCAAAATCTACTAAGATCGTTCAAAAACCTGAATACGCTAACTTTGGGCATACAACACATCAGAACAAATAACAAAAGACTTTTATAAACATCATAATAATGTTACATCCGGGTATAGAATATATCAGAGTACACTGAAATATAATTACAGAGGAAGATAATTTACAATAATTGTAATACAATGCAGCTGAACCAATAATCTGATACAACCGAAGTCTATCAATGCTCTGGACACAGCTTTAAGCTTCAATTCAGAATCCTGCTCAATATATCTGCAAAATAAGCTACTTGACTGCCCATGTGGAAAAGAGGGCACCCGAGTTTGCAAAGTGAAACAAACTACGGGTCAGTCATGGAACTGGTATGAGAAATCTTACTTAACCTATTTAATAATAAGGTCAATCACAGGACCACGTCGCTAACGCGGAACGGGTTTAATCCATTGGATTTCCAGTGCATAAATATCAACCATAAATAAACATATGGATCTACAATGCATCAATCAACATGCAATTCCTTAATCTACCCATTCAGGCCTAATCCCTAAACTTAGATTTCAAAATCCAATTCACTTTACATAAATTATTTCTTTGAACTTTATTTCCGGATTTCTTTTATTTCAAATCATTTGAGATACATATCTAGCTTTTATAATAAAGTAGATTTCACTTCGGGATTTGAAAACAAAACATTTGGAAATATGAATTCCAAAACGTAACAATGTATACAAACAAGTATGCCAACCAAATATCGGTCATGTTCCCTCAGGACCGGGCAGTACGCACCCTAGTCGAACCAATATATATATATATATATATATATATATATATATATATATGTGTGTGTGTGTGTGTGTGTGTGTGTGTGTGTGCACCTAACGGCTACACTGACAATGCACCATCCCACCAATTGGGGAAGACATGCACGCCCTCACACTGTTAGTCAATTTCGGGTCACCCGCATCTTCAGCCACATACTTGATAAATCATTTTATATCCCGAAGTAGGGAAAATCGTTTCACAACATAATCACAAGTATAATCAAATCTATATAGATTTCTACTTACAAATTATTTCGAAATCATCGGGTATATCCCTCGAAATCCTTTCTATTTTATAAAACATTCCTTGTCCAAAATCGGGAATAACATTTCTTTTTACTTAAGAAAACTCATTTCAAAATCATTTATTAAATTTTGAAATAAACAACATTGCTAAACACCTTATAGTCAAATCATGAAGTGTTTCACAAGGTGTTAGCATATATATATATATATATATATATATATATATATATATATATATATATATATATATATATTTCTACCAACCCAATGCTAAATGTAAAAACATGTTTTGCTCATAAACTGGTCGAGTACAATCCAAACAGTCAATACAATAAAAAGATATTTTATTTTCTATACAATATCTGCATTTCATATGCATACAATAAAAGAATATTTTACTGTTCACACATTTTTACATTAACAAATGTAATTTCTTATGTTAACATATTTTATCAAACAATATATCTTTTAATGATTCATTTTATATTAACAAATGTAATTTCTTATGTTAACATATTTTATCAAACGATACACCTTTTTAATGATTCATTTTACATTAACAAATGTAATTTCTTATGTTAACATATTTTATCAAACGATACATCTTTTTAATGAATCATTCTTACATTCAATAAAAATGTAAATTTTCAATATTGAACTTTTCTATTTCAAATAATGATCATTTCTCATTACTTCTTACATACAATAAAAATGTGATTTTTTATTGTTAAACTTTTCTGTGTATTCTAATGACAAATAAAAGAATAATTTATTTGTACACATTTTTCTATGTATTCTAATGACAAAAAAAAGAGTATTTTATTTGCATACATTTTTCTATGTATTCTAATGACAAATAAAAGAATAATTTATTTGCATATATTTTTCTATGTATTCTAATGACAAATAAAAGAGTAATTTATTTGTACACATTTTTCTATGTAATCTAGTAACAGATAAAAGAATAATTTATTTGCATACATTTTTCTATGCATTCTAATGACAAATAAAAGAGTAACTTATTTGCATACATTTTTCTATGTATTCTAATGACAAATAAAAGAATAATTTATTTGTACACATTTTTCTATGTATTCTAATGACAGATAAAAGAATAATTTATTTGCATAACAATTTCTATGTTAACACATTTTTTTCAAAAAAGCATCTTTTATCACTTTTGAACCTTTTTAACGATTCACTATTATATAAAAATGTAATATTTTATGTTAAACATTTTATCACTTTTGAATATTTTTAATGATTCACTGTTACATAAAAATGTAATCTTTTATGTTAAAACATTTTTAACAAGCTATGAGTCATTTTAATGAATCATTATTACATAAAAATATCAATTTTTATGTTACATCATTTTTAAACAAGCTATGAATCATTTTAATAAATCATTATTACATAAAAATGTAAATTTTTATGTTACATACAGATTTCCTACAATGTATCCTTTAATATGATCCATACAGACATTAAAATGTAAATTTTAATGTAAACACAACTTTATTAACTTTTCTATTCAAACAAATGTTCATTTTTCATATTGTCTCCTTTACAATAAAAATGTAAACTTTTTATTGCTTGACTTTTTAGTTGGACAAGTGAATCATTTTTCATATTTTCTCATTTACAATAAAAATGTAAACTTTTTATTGTTTAACTTTTTAATTCAACAAATGAATCATTTTTCATATTTTCTCATTTACAATAAAAATGTAAATTTTTTATTGTTTAACTTTTTAATTCAACAAATGAATCATTTTTCATATTTTATCATTTACAATAAAACTGTAAATTTTTTATAGTTCAATTTTTAATTCGGCAAATGAATCATTTTCATATAATCTCTTTTTACAATAAAAATGTGAACTTTTTATTATTAAACATTTTAATGCAACAATGTATCATTTTCATATAATATCTTTTCACAATAAAAATGTAAACTTTTTATTGTTAAACATTTTAATGCAACAATGAGTCATTTTCATATACAATAAAAATGTAAGTTCTCATGTTAACATAATTTATCAAAAACAATGAATCTTTTCTAATGATTCATTTACAGTAAAAATGTGAATTCTAATGTTGACTCATTTACAATAAAATGTAATCTTTTCATATTACATAAAAATGAAATCCATTTTACATTGTATAAAAATGTAATCTTTATGTTACATTTAAAATGTAATCCTTTTTGCGTTGTATAAAAATGTAATCTTTATGTTACATTAAACATGTAATCCTTTTTACAATATATAAAAAATGAGATCTTTTAATGTTACATAAAAAATGAAACTTTTAATATTACATAAAAATGCATTTTTATTTGTTAAACAACTTACATCATCCAATGAATCACCACAAACAGAATAAATCAATTCAAATCTCGTACCACATACAACGGGATTTTTAACGGTGTATACATAAATAAATTTATCAATGCAGTTCGATTAATTTTAATTTTAAAAAGAAATCCCACTTTGATTTTACTTCGTCTGGATTTGTAGCTAGCTCCGTTTTTTTCCATTAGTTCCATGTTGTAGATCTCTTTTCTGCGATTCCAACGGATTCGAAATCGTTCGATTCCATTTCCGTATGAATAAGATATGGTTAATTAAACATTTTGATTACATAATTTATTAATTATAATTATTCAACCTTAATTACATGATTAGGGCTTAACCCTTTTTCTCCATCGTTCGTTTTACTGTAACCATCGAACCCAAAAGCTCTGTCCATCTCTCCAAATCGCACATCACCAGAACCTCCCGGTACGCGATCTGAATACACCACATCGAAGGCCTTCTTCTTCTCCATCTTCACCATGAATAGCTTTGAATTTGAGCAACCCCATGGCCATGAATTTACAGCCAAACCGCAGCCCTTGAGGCCTGAGATTCGCGAAAAAATACTACCCAAACATGATCTTAACCGTATGGATTTGTAGAGCATGTGAATCTCTACAGCTTTCATGCAGAAATCATCTTCTAATTCTTGATGGATTGAGACAAAAGAGGGAAAGAAATTCGAATCATTTCAGCCATAAATGAAACCGGCGGCTAGGGTTTTGATAATGAGGGTTTGTCCTGAAATGGGCTATTTATACCCTGTTTTATATTATTATATAATTCCATTATCTCCAAAAAGTGAAATTTGCGTCCGAACTCCAAACGAACTCCAACGACTATCGTTCCTAATCAAATACCCCTATTCCAGACACAATGAGATATCTTACGAAGCCAATTCTATTGTTTTGATCAGTTTTTATCAAAATTAAAATATAAATTAATATAACGGTCAATACTGAATTTGAACGCACATTTTTACTTTATCGGGGCCACATACTGACTCCAAAAATTCCCGAAAAATAAATCTAGCTATGTTTTAACGATACGGTCCTAACAAAATTAATTTCGTCGAATTTGGAGACCGTTTGAAAAATGGCTTTTTAATGGTCGATCCAATTTGATTGAAATTGACAAACGCATTTTAATTTACCATGCTCACATATTAATTTAAAAAATTATGGAAATTTAAACCTAGTGATAATTTGACATTCTGGATCCAACAAAAGTGGTTTCATCGAAAACGGAGATCGTTTGCAAAATGGCTATTTTTAAAGGCATTGTTATAATTTAAAAATCAAAATTTTAAATTCTGACTCAATATCTGTTAAAATTTCTAAAAATAAAATTTTAATTTTTTTTTTTTATTTTCCGTGTTATTACAATCTCCCCCACTTAAAATCTTTTCGTCCTCGAAAAGGAACGAAGTTGAAAGTTGTTTTAACTAACCAACTCAATTTACGTTCTTTTATTGGTTTCAATAATTTTATTAGTTGAACTAATAATCACACAACACAATCATCAATCAATTAGTTGATTAGCTTTAAAAATATATATAACTTTTATATATTCAAAAATCATATTACTTTTTAATATTGGATTATATATATAATCACAAATACGTTAATTATAAACTTGTCACTCTCAACTCATTCTAGGGCATTGCTAACCCCATTTCTAACGAGTTTTCTCATTCTAGGATGCTACTGATCCTATCTCTAATGAGTATTCGTTTATAGGATATTACTAATCCTACCTCAAATGAGTCTTTTGTTCAGTTTTAACGAGTTGTACCCCAAAGATTTGGATCAACCAAAGCTCTGATACCAACTGTAACGATTTGGATTTCACCCGGACCTAATCGATCGCAAAATTGACTAAGACCGTTCAAAAACCCAAATAAGATAACTTTGGGCACACAACACATCAGAACAAATAACATAAGACTTTTATAAACATCATAATAATGTTACATCAGGGTACAGAATATATCAGAGTACATCGAAATATAATTACAGCGGAAGATAATTTACAATAATTGAAATACAATGCAGCGGAACCAATAATCTGATATAGCCGAAGTCTATCAATGCTCTGGACACAGCTTTAAGCTTCGATCCAGAATCCTGCTTAATATACCTGCATAATAAGCTACTCGACTGCCTGTGTTGAAAAAGGGCACTCGAGTTTGCAAAGTGAAAAAAACTATGGGTTAGTCATGGAACTGGTATGAGAAATTTTACTTAACCTATTTAATAATAAGGTCAATCATAGGACCACGCCGCTAATGCGGAATGGGTTTACTCCATCGGATTGCCAGTGCATAAACATCAACCATAAATAAACATATGGATCTACAATGCATCAATCAACATGCAATTCCGTAATCTACCCATTTAGGCCTAATCCCTAAACTTAGATTTCAAAATCCAATTCACTTTACAGAAATTATTTCTTTGGACTTTATTTCCCGATTTCTTTTATTTCAAATCATTTGAAATACTTATCTAGCTTTTATAATAAAGTTGATTTCACTTCGGGGTTTGAAAACAAAACATTTGGAAATATGAATTCCAAAACGTAACAATGTATACAAACAAGTATGCGAACCAAATATCAGTTATGTTCCCTCAGGACCGGGCAGTACGCACCCTAGCCGAACAAATATATGTATATATATATATATATGTGTGTGTGTGTGTGTGTGTGTGTGTGTGTGTGTGTGTGTGCACCTAACGGCTACACTGACAATGCACCATCCCACCAATTGGGGAAGACATGCACGCTCTCACACTGTTTGTCAATTTCGGGTCACCCGCATCTTCAGCCACATACTTGATAAATCATTCACTACAAGAAAAACCGAGATTAGCGACAGATTTTTAACAGCGGAAAGTTCCGTCGCTAATTAGCGGCGGATTTCCATGTGATCAACAAGGGACAGTTTTTTGTTTTTTCAACTTTATTTTCTTTTATTTATTACCGTCGTCTTTTTTCATCCCTCACTAATCCGCTGCAAATTGCGTCAAATTACAGACAAAAAATTTCTTCCACTATTTTCCGCTGCAAACCCAAACAGAATACCGACGAATATTTATTGAAGCTATTTTGCAGCAGAATTCCAATAGATTTGCAAGAGATGAAAATATCACTTTATTATAATGATTATTTAATAATTAATAATAAAATTTAATACTTATGAAATGATATTTAGTATTCAATAATTAATTTTATATAATCGTATTTAATAATTACATTTGATTATTATTGTTGATACTTATATTTTATAATTACAATTGATAATTATATTTTATATTTTGAAAAAAATTAAAAACTTGAAATCATCTTGAATAAATTTGAAATAAATCATAAAGTTTATAAAACCAGTTATTGTTTGACACGAAATAACCAAAATTTATAAACTTTAAAATATTGAAAGACTTCATTTAATAGTTTAATTTAAATTGTATAATACTTCATATTCTAGTTTAATTTTTTTCTATAAATTTTGACTAAGATAAAATAAAAAAAATTAAACGTTGGCTCCGCTTGTGAAATTTTGGCTCCAACGCGTGAAACTTTTAGCTCCATCATTTGGTTATGTTTAGTGATATATAATTAGTAATTTGGACGTTGAAATGTTGATAAAGCATTAATAATTTGGGAGTAAAAGTTAATAAAGTATTTTAATTGAAAAAACATTGATCGGTTATTTCCACTGATATGTTTATACCCGACCCGCACCCAGCAAAACCCTATTTCCCATAAAACAAACAGTCCACTTTCCTCAGCCGACACATTCATTCGTATTTCATTCAGAAAAATAAAACCCTAGATATATGAAATCTCGAAGCCGCCCCCTTCCATCCAGTAAAATCGCCATCCCCACCCAGTCAATTGCCGCCTCATAGTAAGCTGCCGCCACACTCCTCGACCGCCTAATAGTAAGCAGTTCTACTGGGATGTAAACACCGAGTTCACCGGGAACTTCACCAGCATCGCATCTCAATGTTTGTAGAAACTTCCGGCTATAAATGACAAATTCGCTTACAACTGCGATGACCACACTTTCAGTTACCTTGTTTAAGATGGATTCAGTGAGTTTTCTCTTTATTTTTATGTATATGCTTTTTATTAAAGATTCGTCTATTTTCCAATTTAAAGTTTTTTTTTTTGACCGAGCTGGATTTGTAGACCGGTTGATTAAGGGACTTGGTATGTTGGTTGGATTGGGAAAGTGTTATCATTCATTTTGAAATTGAGTATTATGACCTATAGTAGCCTAGTTGGATTGTATGTACCATATCAAGATAACTGCAGAAGTTGTCAATTCTTAGAATTTGAACACGATAAAGAAGAACATATACGTGTTCAGTAATAATTATCGTATTAGCAAAGCGATGGTTCATCATATTCCAGTCTAATATTTTAGTTGCTTACCTAAAATCTTGATCTATTTTGTTACTTCTCTGGTGCTGGCCTTGTTAGTATTCTATTTTTCTTTTGCATACATATCTTTAATATTAGGTATACTTATCACTAATTGTAACACCCCACCTTCGCTTGGGTCACTCACAAAGGGAATGCACTAGTTTTGGAGGGGTATTATCGAGATAACATCACAGAATTATCACAAGACAGAACATTAACAAAAATTTAAGTGAACATCGGAAGAATTTATGAGCAAAACAGAACTTCATTTTATTCAAAAATAAACCATGTCTCTTACAAGCATTTCAAATAACTTCATTACAACTGTCTTGTAATAATAGCCAAAGAAGCAATAACTTAAAAACAGAAAAATAGCTTATTCCCCAAGTGCAGTAAAAAGAAGCAGCCATAGCAAACCGTACATGCTGAGCCAAAGCAAGTGATATCCATGCTAAGAGCTAGTGTTTCCTCCCTGAGAACCTGGGGGGGAAACGAAAGAAAAAGAGGCGAAAGGAAAAGGGTCAGTCATAAAGACTGAGTAAGTCCTAGTGACTTTCAGTGTAAAAACGGTTAAAACAACCTGTCATGTATGAACTGGAACTAAACTTAAGAATAGTGTCAAGGTGAACAAGATAGACTAAGGTGATCAGGATAAGTCAAGACAAGTCAAGTAAAACATCACATGTTCGAGATCCGTTGCATCGACTTTACTAGTATACTAAGCCCATGTCACAAGTTAATCACGAAATAAATCCCACGGCCCAATATCATGAAATGACCCTGAAACGGGGTCTGACCCAAGTACGGGGTCCTACGGAGCGATTATCTAGTCGATCGGCTCCCTACAAGTTCTAGCTCGTCAAGTGTCCGTGTCATACGGCTAATCACGAATGTAGTCACCTGTGCTGGGTCCACCTTCGGGTGTATCAGCCCTAGGGTGTCAACCCCTGACATGATTCAAGATGCACAGATAAATCTACGGATACCCAGTGCCTGCCCCGGAATACGTGCACGACCGTAGTCCACCGAACCTACACTGGCATACCCCACTGCCGTCGTTCACCTCTTACAATCAGCCCAGTAATCGTGCCCCACCCGGCCTAGCCCCAGGGTACCTTGATACATCTAGAGGGTTACTGCTGAAAAGGGTCGTGTCTAGGGTTTCGCCTAACAGATTAGGTCATGTAATTCGTGACCTAACCCGCCTAACCGATTAAGTCATGTAATTCGTGACTTAATCCTTTTTCCAGTCTAGTCATGTCAAGATGGTTAAGTATGTCATTTAAAGTCGTGACTTAACCCGCTTACGTGTCATGTCAAGTTGGCTAAGTGTTGTCGTTTCAAGTTCATGACTTAGCCCTACAAATCGTGTTCAAGTTGGTTAAGTTGTCTTTTCATGTTCATGACTTAACCCTAATTGGCATTAATTGATTCGTTAATGCACCGAACCACTCACATTGGATCCTATTGTTCGTAGCCACTGGATTTGCCGGGCGGTTCCGGGCAGGTTTACGCTACGAACTCAACCCAACCTCGGGTTTCAAGCGCGATGTGATCAACTACCCACAATGGATCCTATTGTTTGTAGCAACTGGATTTGTCGGGCGGTTCCGGGCAGATTTACACTACAAACTCAACCCAACCTCGAGTTGGCCACTTTCTTGTTTTCTAAAGTCATGCCCATGTTCTTATCAAATTCGTGCTATTTTCATAGCATGTTCATATGTCAATTTCGTGCCCAACTAAGGCATGTTTCAGGTCAAGTTATGGAATGTTCAAGTCAAGTTTTTCGTGCCATATTTCATGTTCTACTTGTGCTAAATTTCACGATTTATGATTATAATCAATTCAAGTTTTGCCTATTCTACCCAATCGTATCCCCAACGCATATAATCGTACTTCGTTCACAAGCAATAACAATTCAAGAGATAAAGGGGAATAACATCAAACATGTGATAGGCATATGTGACAATTCCACCATCACTTGCATAATAAACAGGCTATAACATATCACAAGGTTTCAATACTAGCATGATGATAACTTGGCATAGTACTGGTTCCAACTTAGTTCAACATGATGAATTCAACTTTACATCATAGGCATAATAATCATTGCGGGCTTAATAATAATTTTATTACAAACATGAAACATTAAAGGCATGGTAATTCTAATAGGCATAGTGGATTCCAATTTAGTATTTTTAACATAATGATTCTCATCTAGCATTATAAACATAATGATTCCAACTTTTCATCATGACCTAGCAATTCCCAATTTGTCATTAACATGATAGGTATATTAACATCACAAGCATAGTTTCATTAATATCATAGACATGGTTTAATTAGCATCATAGGCATGGTTTAACCGACATGAGGATTTCAATGAACATAATGATTCCATGGACATGTATTTGTTCAACTTGCAATAAAATTAAGCCCAAATGATTCATAACAACATCAACCTCATGATAAGTTTAACTTGCAACATTAACATAGCAATATTCCCAAATTTTGATTCAAAGTTAAACAATATAAACATGGATTAATAATAGTTCTTAAATCCGGTTTCAATTCATAGCATGTCCATGTTATTTTAGCGTTTTTGCCTAAAAAGTGACATAGAACTTACAATATGAAGCATGCAATCCAAATCAAAACTTTAAATCAAATAGCCCCAAATCTGTTGTCTAAAGCATCGTAGTTGTTGTAGCTTCTAGTTGTAGGCTTCAAGAATCATCCTTCGTCTTCTTTAATTTTGTTCTTTGTATTTTTAATTTAGAGTTCTAGGTTTAATGGCGGCTGCATGAGCGCTAAAATGAAATAGTATGATTTAGGCTAGGTCTTAGGGTCTTTTTATAGTTGTAGGAAACTCATTTAGGCCATTAGATCAACCCCAGAGTCAATCCGGACCATCAAAACACATACCGGGTTTCAAAAATGGGTTCTGGGCCAAACCAGGCCGAACATGTCGACCTGTAGGGGGGGGGGGTCGACTCTAGGGTCGACCTGGCTTGGGGAGGTCGACTCTAGGGTCGACTCGGTTCTGTCTGCCAGAAAGTCTGCTGAAACTTGTTTTGGCCATATCTTGGTCATACGGACTCCGATTTTCGAAAACTCGGACTCTATTTCGCGTATTTTTTTCGAGAGGAACGCAATGGTGAAGTCCATTTTACCTAATTCTTGATTCTTAAATTAATTATCCTTATTTTACTATCTTTTCCGTTACATACACCGTTACCGAACTAATTTTTCTTCTCTTCCAAATATTAAATAAATTCTTCTTATGAATCACCATTATTTACCTATCTAAACATATTTTTATATATTTTATTTCATTTTTAATTATACCTTGATTTCTTGTTTTCACATGTTGTTAAAATTCGGGTTGTTACATTCTCCCCTCCTTAAAGGATTTCGTCCCCGAAATCTTCAAGTTAAGAAGAATGTGTCCTACCATCCATCATCCATTTACTCAAAACATCATCCACAAGCAACCATGGTACTTAAAAGACTTCTAATGTTTTATGAACACATTCAAAGAGTGTGTGTGTGTATGTTCCTTAGCTAATGCTAATGATCAGGCCAGATTGATCTTCTAAATGCAAAATATGTTTAGTGAAATGAATCCAATATGTATGCAAAATTTTCCTATTATAATTCATAATTTCTACATGAGTGCACAAACATTCAATCATATGCAACAACCAAATGATAGCACAACCAAGTTTCCAAAATAAACACTCATGCTTATGCAAGTATGAAACTGTGACTGAGCCGATCTAGTGCCTAATGTGTATTCATGCATCCACGAGCAACCACTTGCGACCACTTGCAACCATTTCGCAATCATAACATGTTTCAATTACATGTTTACATCCAAAAAGATTCTACCTATGGTTCTCAAGATAGGATCGAGGAGAGAAACAAGATAAAACAAAGCATCTAGAAAAAGAAGTTAACGATGTACCCCCAGAAGGTCCAGTCTGCTTCTTAGGGCAGTCCTTGCTGATGTGTCCAGTCTGCCCACAATGAAAACATTCACCTTGCTTTCTCTTCCTCTTTCTACAATCCTTGGCTATGTGCCCTTCCATACCACAAAAATTGCATTTCCTTTTATCACGTGAGTTGTCGTTCTTGCCTCCTTTCTCGGGGTCTACCTTCTTATTCTGAGAATCGTTGGGCTTGACCTCTTTCTTGCCCTTCTTATCTTCCTCATACAGTAGGGCCATATCCACCAAGCTTTCAAAGGTCACCCCCATGGGCACATGAGTCATGGCCAAACCATGTAGTGGCTCGTTCAAGCCTCGTGCAAAACGTAGCGCCTTTTTCTGAGGAGTGTTGACTAACTCCAATCCGAAGCGAGCAAGCTGGTTGAAACGGTTCACGTATTCTTTAACTATCATATTTCCTTGTTTAAGGGCCAGAAACCCTTCCATTTGGAGACTCTCCTCTGCCGATGACAAGAACTTAAGCCCAAATCTCCCTCTAAAGTCCGCCCAAGTCTCGATGGGCTTAGTAGCATTGGTGACTTCCCACCAATAAGAAGCTTCCTCTTTCATGAGCCACGCCGCCAACTGTACTTTCCTATTGTCCTCTACCTCAAAGATAACAAACAATTCTTCGGTTTCCTTCAACCAATTCCGTGCCTCAACAAAAGTCTCAGTTCCTAGGAAATCCTTTCTGCCCATGGCCTTAAAGTCCTTGCATATCTTTGAAAAAGCGGTTTCTCGCGGAGGTTGAGGAGGATGAGGAGGAGGATTGGCTGGGCCTGCCACATTAGCCCGAGCCTCGAGGAAACGACGGAACCAAGTGGGTATATTGACACCCTCGGGAAAATTAAGATCGTCGGCCATGATAAGCTGAAAACGAAAAAGGAAAAGATTCAAACGAGGAAACAAAGATTGTGCTAATGGCTTTTTGGGGAATAGCCTTTTAAAATAAACCAACTTTTCTTGAAAAGTGCTTCTTTGTAAATGGTTTTGAAAAAAAAAATCAAAAGGTTTTCAAAATTCTTGCCCAGCCTTGGTAACCTTCTGCTCTGATACCAAGTGTAACACCCCACCTCCGCTAGGTTCACTCACAAAGGGAATGCACTAGTTTTGGAGGGGTATTATCGAGATAACATCACAGAATTATCACAAGACAGAACATTAACAAAAATTTAAGTGAACAGCGGAAGAATTTATGAGCAAAACAGAACTTCATTTTATTCAAAAATAAACCATGTCTCTTACAAGCATTTCAAATAACTTCATTACAACTATCTTGTAATAATAGCCAAAGAAGCAATAACTTAAAAACAGAAAAATAGCTTATTCCCCAAGTGCAGTAAAAAGAAGCAGCCATAGCAAACCGTACATGCTGAGCCAAAGCAAGTGATATCCATGCTAAGAGCTAGTGTTTCCTCCCTGAGAACCTGGGGGGGAAACGAAAGAAAAAGAGGCGAAAGGAAAAGGGTCAGTCATAAAGACTGAGTAAGTCCTAGTGACTTTCAGTGTAAAAACGGTTAAAACAACCTGTCATGTATGAACTGGAACTAAACTTAAGAATAGTGTCAAGGTGAACAAGATAGACTAAGGTGATCAGGATAAGTCAAGACAAGTCAAGTAAAACATCACATGTTCGAGATCCGTTGCATCGACTTTACTAGTATACTAAGCCCATGTCACAAGTTAATCACGAAATAAATCCCACGGCCCAATATCATGAAATGACCCTGAAACGGGGTCTGACCCAAGTACGGGGTCCTACGGAGCGATTATCTAGTCGATCGGCTCCCTACAAGTTCTAGCTCGTCAAGTGTCCGTGTCATACGGCTAATCACGAATGTAGTCACCTGTGCTGGGTCCACCTTCGGGTGTATTAGCCCTAGGGTGTCAACCCCTGACATGATTCAAGATGCACAGATAAATCTACGGATACCCAGTGCCTGCCCCGGAATACGTGCACGACCGTAGTCCACCGAACCTACACTGGCATACCCCACTGCCGTCGTTCACCTCTTACAATCAGCCCAGTAATCGTGCCCCACCCGGCCTAGCCCCAGGGTACCTTGATACATCTAGAGGGTTACTGCTGAAAAGGGTCGTGTCTAGGGTTTCGCCTAACAGATTAGGTCATGTAATTCGTGACCTAACCCGCCTAACCGATTAAGTCATGTAATTCGTGACTTAATCCTTTTTCCAGTCTAGTCATGTCAAGATGGTTAAGTATGTCATTTAAAGTCGTGACTTAACCCGCTTACGTGTCATGTCAAGTTGGCTAAGTGTTGTCGTTTCAAGTTCATGACTTAGCCCTACAAATCGTGTTCAAGTTGGTTAAGTTGTCTTTTCATGTTCATGACTTAACCCTAATTGGCATTAATTGATTCGTTAATGCACCGAACCACTCACATTGGATCCTATTGTTCGTAGCCACTGGATTTGCCGGGCGGTTCCGGGCAGGTTTACGCTATGAACTCAACCCAACCTCGGGTTTCAAGCGCGATGTGACCAACTACCCACATTGGATCCAATTGTTTGTAGCAACTGGATTTGCCGGGCGGTTCCGGGCAGATTTACACTACAAACTCAACCCAACCTCGAGTTGGCCACTTTCTTGTTTTCTAAAGTCATGCCCATGTTCTTATCAAATTCGTGCTATTTTCATAGCATGTTCATATGTCAATTTCGTGCCCAACTAAGGCATGTTTCAGGTCAAGTTATGGAATGTTCAAGTCAAGTTTTTCGTGCCATATTTCATGTTCTACTTGTGCTAAATTTCACGATTTATGATTATAATCAATTCAAGTTTTGCCTATTCTACCTAATCGTATCCCCAACGCATATAATCGTACTTCGTTCACAAGCAATAACAATTCAAGAGATAAAGGGGAATAACATCAAACATGTGATAGGCATATGTGACAATTCCACCATCACTTGCATAATAAACAGGCTATAACATATCACAAGGTTTCAATACTAGCATGATGATAACTTGGCATAGTACTGGTTCCAACTTAGTTCAACATGATGAATTCAACTTTACATCATAGGCATAATAATCATTGCGGGCTTAATAATAATTTTATTACAAACATGAAACATTAAAGGCATGGTAATTCTAATAGGCATAGTGGATTCCAATTTAGTATTTTTAACATAATGATTCTCATCTAGCATTATAAACATAATGATTCCAACTTTTCATCATGACCTAGCAATTCCCAATTTGTCATTAACATGATAGGTATATTAACATCACAAGCATAGTTTCATTAATATCATAGACATGGTTTAATTAGCATCATAGGCATGGTTTAACCGACATGAGGATTTCAATGAACATAATGATTCCATGGACATGTATTTGTTCAACTTGCAATAAAATTAAGCCCAAATGATTCATAACAACATCAACCTCATGATAAGTTTAACTTGCAACATTAACATAGCAATATTCCCAAATTTTGATTCAAAGTTAGACAATATAAACATGGATTAATAATAGTTCTTAAATCCGGTTTCAATTCATAGCATGTCCATGTTATTTTAGCGTTTTTGCCTAAAAAGTGACATAGAACTTACAATATGAAGCATGCAATCCAAATCAAAACTTTAAATCAAATAGCCCCAAATCTGTTGTCTAAAGCATCGTAGTTGTTGTAGCTTCTAGTTGTAGGCTTCAAGAATCATCCTTCGTCTTCTTTAATTTTGTTCTTTGTATTTTTAATTTAGAGTTCTAGGTTTAATGGAGGCTGCATGAGTGCTAAAATGAAATAGTATGATTTAGGATAGGTCTTAGGGTCTTTTTATAGTTGTAGGAAACTCATTTAGGCCATTAGATCAACCCCAGAGTCAATCCGGACCATCAAAACACATATCGGGCTTCAAAAATGGGTTCTGGGCCAAACCAGGCCGACCAGGTCGACCTGTAGGGGGGGGTCGACTCTAGGGTCGACCTGGCCTGGGGAGGTCGACTCTAGGGTCGACTCGGTTCTGTCTGCCAGAAAGTCTGCTGAAACTTGTTTTGGCCCTATCTTGGTCATACGGACTCCGATTTTTGAAAACTCGGACTCTATTTCGCATATTTTTTCGAGAGGAATGCAATGGTTAAGTCCATTTTACCTAATTCTTGATTCTTAAATTAATTATCCTTATTTTACTATCTTTTCCGTTACATACACCGTTACTGAACTAATTTTTCTTCTCTTCCAAATATTAAATAAATTCTTCTTATGCATCACCATTATTTACCTATCTAAACATATTTTTATATATTTTATTTCATTTTTAATTATACCTTGATTTCTTGTTTTCACATGTTGTTAAAATTCGGGTTGTTACATTAATATTCTTTATTTTGATTATGTTTGTTGACTTTTTGAAGTGGAGGAAAGGAGAAGTGTAGTTTAATCTTTTAATTAAAAAAGCATATATTACTATTGGTGGCTTTTTGTATACATCTATGATTATGTGCAGAAAATTGCAGTACATAAATTATCTGCGATCCTAATGCAGATCGCAGTTTTGCCAATTGGTCAATTGATGGCCTTGGTTTTGCCTAAAAAGGAAGTTGTTGCTTTTCGAAAATGGAGCTTCAGTTTGAATCCAGGGCTTTTTAATATTAAGGAGCATGTGATTATTACTATTTCTGTGAACTGTAGTGTGTCGCCAGGAGGCCTAGATGCTTACTCTATTGTGGCGATTAAGGCTATGAAAGCTTATTACAAGTAGAATTTGGGGTTTCTTTGTGCCCTTATCATTGTTCTTACTACTCAGGTACTCATTTCATTTATTATTATTTTTCAATTAATCTAGGTGAATACATGGTGGTTAATTTTTGTAGTATTGTTATTTTTTCCAGTTTCTTTATTTATTTGTTGCACAATTACATTTTATTTTGTGTAATTGCATCGAACAATCTATTATTTGTATCTGCTCATCACGATCCACACAATTCAACCAAATATTGATGGCATGAGTTACATCTCGATCTATATGTAACGGTACCAATTTCTTTAAAGAATTGCCTATTAGTTGTCTGCGAATGTACCCAATTACCGTATAGATACATAATTTAATTTGTTAATTCAACATTTACTAAAAACTGCAGCGAACATAGTTTTAAATCCACTGAAAAATGGCATACGTCTCTTGATAACACATGTGTACCATGTAATGGCTAACCTACTCACGCATGTAAACCAATTGTTGACATATTGATTCCAACTGACCTGCTGTTCAAATGTGAAATGCAAATTATTTTTTTGCATGCAGGTGGTGGAAATCAGTAAGAAAGGAAGTTATGTCTGATCTATCTGTAGATGACTTAATTTACAAGCCTAGGAAAAAACTTATTTATTTGTAACACCCAGACATATCGGTTATTAAGGTATAATTTTATTCAAATAGCGTTTAGACTGACAAACAATTTCATTTATTGACACCGTCCATTGCTCAGTTAGTTTTTTGGTTCTTAAGTTTACTGCTGCATATAACACTTGGTTGTTGATCTATGAATAACACTAAGCCATAATTGGCAAATGATAATTTATGCATGCCTCTGTACTTAATTCTTATTGAGCATTCGTGATAGCCATTTGTTGTCAAACTAACTGATCGCCAAATTGTATGATTCTTTTTCCACAAGAGTAGAGCAGAATAGGTTCATCTTTACCTCTACTTACAAGGGAATACAATTTGTGTTTTTTTTGTATGCAGTTCAATTGATGGAAGTTATATATATTTGAATTTATGCTGCTGCTATTTCGCTCATTCTAGACAACAAGCCGTGTACCATTTGATGCATGCAAACTGTTGACTATAATGGTATTGGACTATTTCATCTTTTCCAAATTTCAATATCTAATTAACACCTCTGGTTTTAACATTAGGATAATTGTTTTGACTTCATTCAGTTTAATATTATAGTGAACTGTGTACTATATATCATGGACAAGCCGACAGTAAGGAATTGCTGTGTGAATGCTTCTCTTACATGGGAACCGCATGTCCGTATATTTTGGATTGTGTACATAGATGATTGAACTTTCATGTGTCTATTTGCAGATGTGAAGCTTTGAAAATGAAGGCAATTGGGTACATCATAAGTTGGAGTTCGAAGTTCGATCTTCTGAGAAGGCTTCCGTACTAGTGCATGGGCATATTGGACATGTCAATGTGGACAACCTCTATCAAACTTCTGATTACAACTAAAAAAGAATAGTAGGATTAAATCTGCTAGGTATGTAGTTCTTCTACAATGTGTACATAGATGACTTGTTATGAGATATTGTAATTGATTTTTTAATCCAATTTTTCTTATCAGAGTTTCGTGTTTGCCTTCGGTTTCGCGTTCGCCTTCGGTTTCGCGTTTACTTGCGACTTCGTCGTCGTCGTCTTCATAAGTTGGTTGGGTATGTTAGTTAGACTTATTTTGGTGTAAACATGGCGTTATGTGGTTTTAGTATTGTTATGGATGATATGTGTTTGTATTTGGGATAATTTTAGCACCAACTGAATAGTTTTGTTGTTCATAATTCAACTTGGTGTATGAATTGATGAAGGATTATGGATATTGTGGTTTTTTTGTATGTGATTATGAATATTCTTTTTAGTTCTAAATTAATATTGTTGGCTAATTTATCTTTATTTTATTAATATGTAATTTATTTCGGTGTTCATAGTTGAATGATGTTTGTTTATATGTACACACACGCGCGCATATATACATATATGTATTGGCAGATCAGAAGGGGAATAGTGGCGGATTACCAACAAAAAAAGTGAGGTTAAGTTTACCTCAATTTAAATTCTGTCGCTAATCCCTTGGCAATTAGTAAGGATTTACCATCTCATTTTATAAATAATAATTTAATATAAATTAATTATCCGTCGGTAAATAGTCGGTAAATAAATTTAAACTAAATTAATAAATAAAATTATATTTTTATTATATACATAGTAAAATGACGGAAAACCGTCGGAAAACTCATGCCATATTCCGTCGCAAAATCTGACACAAATACCGTCATGGTTTTTACCGACCACACCGTTATGTAGGAAATCCGTCGCTAAGGCTTGTTTAGCAACGGATTAGAAGCAGATTTTGCCGCTGCTATATGTTGTTTTTCTTGTAGTGATTTTATATCCTGAAGTAGGGAAAATCATTTCACAACATAATCACAAATATAATCTATATAGATTTCTACCTACAAATTATTTCGAAATCATCGAGAACAGCCCTCAAAATCCTTTCTATTTTATAAAACATTTCCTGTCCAAAATCGGGAATAATATTTCTTTTTACTTAAGAAAACTTATTTCAAAACCATTTATTAAATTTTGAAATAAACAACATCGGTAAACACCTTATAGTCAAATCGTGAAGTGTTTCACAAGGGTTTAACATATATATATTTCTACCTACCCAATTCTAAATGTAAAAACATGTTTTGCTCATAAACTGATCGAGCACAATCCAAACAGTCAATACAATAAAAAGGATATTTTATTTTCTATACAATTTATATATTTCATATGCATACAGTTAAAGAATATTCTATTGTTCACACATTTTTATATTAACGAATGTAATTTCTTATGTTAACATATTTTATCAAACGATACATCTTTTAATGACTAATTTTACATTAACAAATGTAATTTCTTATGTTAACATATTTTGTCAAATGATACATCTTTTTAATGATTCATTTTACATTAAGAAATGTAATTTCTTATGTTAATATATTTTATCAAACGATACATCTTTTTAATGAATCATTCTTTACATTCAATAAAAATGTAAATTTTCAATGTTGAACTTTTCTATTTCAAATAATGATCATTTCTCATTACTTATTACATACAATAAAAATTGAATTTTACTGTTAAACTTTTATGTGTATTCTAATGACAAATAAAAGAATAATTTATTTGTACACATTTTTCTATGTATTCTAATGACAAATAAAAGAGTAATTTATTTGCATACATTTTTCTATGTATTCTAATGACAAATAAAAGAATAATTTATTTGCACACATTTTTCTGTGTATTCTAATGACAAATAAATGAATAATTTATTTGTACACATATTTCTACGTATTCTAATGATAACTAAAAGAATAATTTATTTGCATACATTTTTCTACGTATTCTAATGACAAATAAAAGAGTAATTTATTTGCGTACATTTTTCTATACACGTTTTTCTATGTACTCTAATGACAGATAAAAGAATAATTTATTTGCATATCAATTTCTATGTTAACACAGTTTTATCAAGCAAGCGTCTTTTATTACTTCTGAGCCTTTTTAATGATTCACTATTACATAAAAATGTAATCTTTTATGTTAAACATTTTATCACTTTTGAATCTTTTTAATGATTCACTGTTACATAAAAATATAATCTTTTATGTTAAGACATTTTTAACAAGCTATGAATCATTTTAATGAATCATTATTACATAAAAATTTAAATTTTTATGTTACATCATTTTTAAACAAGCTATGAATCATTATTACATAAAAATGTAAATTTTTATGTTACGTATAAATTTCCTACAATGTATCTTTTAATATGATCCATACATACATTAAAATGTAAATTTTAATGTAAACACAACTTTATTAACTTTTCTATTCAAACAAATATCCGTTTTTCATATTTTCTCCTTTACAATAAAAATATAAACTTTTTATTGTTTAACTTTTTAGTTGGACAAATGAATCATTTTTCATATTTTCTCATTTACAATAAAAATGTAAACATTTTATTGTTTAACTTTTTAAATTAACAAATGAATCATTTTTCATATTTTCTCATTTACAATAAAAATGTAAACTTTTTATTGTTTAACTTTTTAATTCAACAAATGAATCATTTTTCATATTTTCTCATTTACAAAAAAAATGTAAAATTTTATTGTTTAACTTTTTAATTCAGCAAATGAATCATTTTCATATAATCTCTTTTTACAATAAAAATGTGAATTTTTTATTGTTAACCATTTTAATGCAACAATGTATCATTTTCATATAATCTCTTTTTACAGTAAAAAATGTGAACTTTTTATTGTTAAACATTTTTATGCAACAATGAATCATTTTCATATACAATAAAAATGTAAGTTCTCACGTTAACATAATTTATCAAAAACAATGAATCTTTTCTAATGACTCATTTACATTAAAAATGTGAATTTTAATGTTGACTCATTTACAATAAAATGCAATCTTTTTATATTACATAAAAATGAAATCCATTTTACATTGTATAAAAATGTAACCTTTATGTTACATTAAAAATGTAA
The DNA here is from genome assembly GCA_030737875.1 of Allium sativum. NCBI lineage: Eukaryota > Viridiplantae > Streptophyta > Magnoliopsida > Asparagales > Amaryllidaceae > Allium > Allium sativum. Next base: position 78,845,850 of record CM060914.1, read on the forward strand.
TCCTTTTTTCATTGTATAAAAATGTAATCTTTATATTACATTAAACATGTAATCCTTTTTACATTACATAAAAAAAATGAGATCTTTTAATATTACATAGAAAAATGAAATCTTTTAATGTTACACACAAATGTATTTTTATTTGTTAAACAACTTACATCATTCAATGAATCACCACAAACATAATAAATCAATTCAAATCTCATACCACATACAACGGAATTTTTAATGGCGCATACATAAATAAATTTATCAATGCAGTAATAATTAATTTTAATTTTAAAAAGAGATCTCACTTTGATTTTACTCCTTCTGAATTGTAGCTAGCTCCATTTTTGTCCCAGTTAGTTTCATGTTGTAGATCTCTTTTCTGCGATTCCAATGGATTCGAAATCGTTCGATTCTGTTTCCGTATGAACAACATATCGTTAGTTAAACATTTTGATTACATAAATAATTAATTAATCATAATTAATCAAGCTTGATTACATGATTAGGGCTTAACCCTTTCTCTCCATCGTTCGTTTTACTGTAACCATCGAACCCAAAAGCTTTGTCCATCTCTCCAAATTGCACATCACCAGAACCTCCCGGTACCCGATCTGAATACACCACATCGAAGGCCTTTTTCTTCTCCATCTTCACCATAAATAACTTTGAATTTGAGCTCCCCATGGCCATGAATTTGCAGCCAAACCGCAGCCCCTGAAGCCTGAGATTCGCGAAAAATACTACCCAAAACATGATCTTAACCATATGGATTTGTAGAGCATGTGAATCTCTACAACTTTCATGCAGATCATCTTTAAATTCTTGATGGATTAAGAGAAAAGAGGAAAAAATATTCGAATTATTTTAGCCATGAAATGAAACCAGCAGCCAGGGTTTTGATAATGAGGGTTTGGGCTGAAGATGGGCTATTTATACCCTATTTTATATTATTATTTAATCCCATTATCTCCAAAAAGTGAAATTTTGCGTCAAAACTCCAACGACTATCGGTCCTAACCAAATACCCCTATTCCGGACACAATGAGATATGTTTCAAAAGCCAATCTACTGTATTGATTAGTTTTTATCAAAATTAAAATATAAATTAATATAACGACCAATATTGAATTTGAACGTACATTTTTAATTTATCGGGGCCAAATTTAGCTATGTTTTGACGATATGGTCCTAAAAAAATTAATTTTGTTGAATTTGGAGACCGTTTGAAAATTGGTCTTTTTAATGGTCGATCCAATTTGATTGAAATTGCAAATGCATTTTAATTTACTATGCTCACATATTGATTCCAAAAATTATGTAAATTCAAACCTAGCGATAATTTGACATTCTGAATCCAACAAAAGTGGTTTCGTTGAAAACGGAGGTCGTTTACAAAATGGCTATTTTTAAGGACATTATATAATTTAAAAAATCAAAATTTTAAATTCTGACTCAATTTCTATTAAAATTTCTAAAAATAAATTTTTTAAATTTGTTTTGATTTTCCTGGTTGTTACAGCAACTCTGATGTTGATGCCATTTATGATTCTGCTGCTATGATGATGAGAATTGTTCTATGATTTCATGTGTTATGCTATTATCTGTAATATGCTGATGTGATAAATATGTTATATTCCAATGATTATCCTTGCTTCCGTGGCATGGGATTTTGTGGTCATCACAGTTGGTATCAGAGCTTAGGTTAACCTTAGCTCCGGAGTATAACATATTTAAAACAATTCGTCAAAATAGAATCAACGGTATTCTAAGGTGAGTAGCTCATTAGAGATAAGATTAGTAATGTCCTAGAATGAGCACAGCATAATAGCATAATAATCAGTCATTACATCATCATTTTTCCATATGTCCTTCTGTTTTACCATTCCTTAAAATTTACCATTTCTGTTGGTCTGACTCTTTCTTTGTTGGTACAGAACTGACTGAGATGAGTACTAGGGCTAGAGCTAGAGGTAGAGGTGGAGCAGGTAGAGGCCAAGGAAGGGGTGATTCCTGCTGCTTAGAACCAGCTTAATCTAGAGGCTGTAGCACCACCACCACCCCCGCAACCTTTCGATTTGGATAAAGTGGCTAAGAAGTATAAAAATCTGGGAGGCGTACCATTCACTAGCCGTGAAACAATAACCGAGGCTCAAGCTTGGCTAAAGACAACGACTTGCAGGCCTAGATTAGAGGACCATCGGAAGAGATTCATGGCATCTTGGCTGCTTAAGGATGAGGCTTTAATATGGTGGGAGACAACGACTATTGGCGGTCTTGATGCTGACATGACTTGGGCGAAGTTCAAAGAAATCTTTAATGAGAAGTTCATCCCTCGACAAGTAGTCGAGCGCTTGCATGGTGAATTATCTAATCTCTAGCAAGGGGATCGAACTATTAATGAGCATGTGAGAAGATTTGAAGAGCTCTCCCGATATGCACCTGAATTGATTCAGGACCCGCTCCAGAAGAACAAGAGATTCATAAACGGTCTTTTGAGGAAGTACCACAACCGAGTGACTGCATATATTGAGCTCCCAATTACCAAGGTGATTGAAATGGCTTGTAGGTACGAGGAAATTGACAAGAAGAATTCTCAGTAAGACCGCTAGAGAAACCAAGCTAATAACAAAAGGAAACATTCTGATAAGAAGCCAGAGGTGAGCAACACTGTAGCCACCAAGCCTCAAGAGAGTAAAAAGGCCAAGGTCAAATGCTTCAACTGCCAAAAATTCGGATAATATAATTATGAATGCAAAGCTCCAAAGAATCCAAGGAGGAATGAACCAGGGCCAAGTCAGAATCCTCGAGATGCTAAACAATTCTTCTATTGCCACAAGACGGGGCATTTTATTAGAAACTATCCATTGCTGAAGAAGTCCGAAGTGGCTCACGTTTATGATGGGGTGAGTGCACCAGCTTCTTCCGAAGGAGCACGTAAACCAGATGTTTTGGGAGGTACCCTTACTATTAAAAATATTCCTGTTACAGTATTATTTGCCACTGGTGCATCACGAAGTTTCATTTCTAGTGACACAATTAAAAAGTTAAATTTTAAATCAAAGGATCTTAAAGAATCGATTAGTGTCCATAATTCGATAGGAGGTTCTCTTGTTCTCGAGTTATTTTGTAAAGTGCCCGCCTCTTATTCTTTTTAACGGTTTCCTTTTAATCTGATTGTGATGAATTTTTCTGAGTTCGATATTATTCTTGGGCAGGATTGGTTAACAAAATATGAGGCCGAAGTTAGATGTATCGAAAGAATTGTTAAGGTTAAAACGAAGCTTGGAAGTATTATTATACCATGTCACGGCTTAGAAACCGATAGAAAAGAATTTTGGTCTTCTTTAGAAGTTACTCCTACTTCTATTGAGAATATTCCAGTAGTCAAAGATTATGCGGATGTGTTTGAAGAAGTTGATAGCTTACCCACACGAAAAGAAATTGACTTGAGGATCGATTTAGTTCCGAATGCAAGGCCAGTTATGCATGCTATTCGAAGAATGATGTTGAAAGAAAAAGAAGAATTGAGTAATCAACCTAAACAACTTTTATGGAAAGGTCTTATCAGGCTTAGCTTTTCAAATTGGGGTGCAACGGTAGTGTTTGTTCCAAAGTCAAACGGTACTCTCAGACTATGTGTGGATTACCGAGACCTCAATAAGCAGACACTGAAGAATAAATATCCATTACCGCGTATTGATGATTTATTAGATCGCTTGAATGGAATGCAAGTGTTTTCAAGAATGGACCTAGCTACAGGTTTCCATCAATTGCGTATTGCTGAAGAATGTGTTCCTTTGACAGCTTTCATAGGTCCAGACATATTTTATGAGTGGTTAGTAATGTCGTTTGGCTTATGTAATGCTCCTGCTTACTTTGTCGATTTAACGAACAGAGTATTCCACGATTTCTTGAATAAATTAGTGCTAGTTTTCATTAACGACATTTTAATCCTCTCTAAGTCCACTGCCAAGCATGCAAAGCATTTGGGAGAAGTTCTGGAAATTCTGAGAAAGAATATGTTAAAAGCCAAATTTTCTAAATGCATATTCTGGCAAGAAGAAGTAAAGTTCCTCGGTCATGTAGTATCAAAGAAAGGAATTTCAGTAGATCCAAGCAAAATCACAGCCAGTCAAGATTGGAAGCAGCCTAGCACACCTACAGAAGTCAGGAGCTTTCTAGGATTGGATGGTTATTATCTTAAATTCGTTAAAGATTTTTCGAAGCTACCTAGTCCATTAATGAAACTTACCAAGAAGCATAAAAGGTTCAATTGGATGCCTGAATGTGAGGCAGCTTTCCAAGAGCTAAAATTAAGGTTGACTACTGCTCCAGTGTTGACTATTATTGATGGAAAACAAGATTTGACTGTCCATGCAGATGCTTCTCTTGAAGGTGTTCGTGCGGTATTAATGCAAAGAGGCCAAGCAGTTGCTTATGCTAGCCGTCAGTTGAAGCCGCATGAGAAGAGATATCCTACGCATGATCTTGAGTTGTTGGCCATCGTGTTTTCTTTGAAAATATGGAGGCGCTATCTTTTGGGTGAGAATACATATCATAAATCATTGAAGTATCTATTCATCTAGAAGGACTTGAATTTGAGGCAGCCACATTGGTTAGAATTTCTTGCGGCGTATGATCTAGATATTTTGTGTACTCTGGGGAAAGCCAATTTTGTAGCTGATGCGCTTAGTAGAAAAAAATGCAATCATCGCCAATCTTATTATTACGCCTTCATTAATTGATAAGATCTCTGCTCTTCAGAAAGACGATAATTTTATCCAGATGATCAGCGAACGAGTTCGAAAGGGCGAAGTTTCAAGATTCCAAATTGATGGCAAGGGGACTCTTAGATTGCAAGGGCGAATCTGTATTCCGGATATTCCCGAGCTCAAAAGAGAAGTAATGGATGAATGTCACACATCTAAACTTAGCATCCACCCAGGATTAAGTAAGATGTATCATGATATCAAGCGCACATTCTGGTGGAAGGTGATGAAAAGAGACATTTCCATATAGGTTAGCAGGTGTTCTACTTGCCAACAAGTCAAAAGCGATCAACAAAAGCTTGCAGGATTGTTGCAACCACTAGAGGTTCCATATTGAAAGTGGGATCAAATCTCCATGGATTTCATAGATGGTTTGCCCCGAACCAGGAAAGGCAGTGACAGTATACAGGTGATCGTAGATCGTTTCACGAAAACCGCCCATTTTATTTTTGTCAGATCTACTAAAACAGCTCAAAGTCTGGCGTAGATTTATTTCAGAGAAATTGTCAGACTACATGGTGTTCCCAGTAGTATTGTTAGTGATCATGATCCAATATTCGCTAGTAAATTCTGGGAAGCATTCCAAGAGGAGCTGGGGACAAAGTAAAATCTGAGCACCACATATCATCCTCAAACATATGGCCAAACTGAGAGGGTGAATAGTATACTAGAAGACTTGTTTCAGACATGTATTCTTGGTTTTGGCGGGACATGGGAAGATCACTTTCATTTATTTGAAGTTTCGCATAATAACAGTTACCAAGCAAGCTTACAAATGTCGCCATTCAAAGCATTGTATGGAAGGCCATGTAAATCTCCTACATGTTGGGTAGAACCAGGCAATCGACTAGTACTTGGTCCTGACATGATTCGAGAAGCTTCAAATAAAGTCAATTTCATTGAGAAGCGACTGCAAATAGCTCAGAACCGACAGAAGAGTTATGCAGATTCGAGAAGAAGAGATTTAGCAATTTCTGTTGGTCATTATGTATATTTGAGATTTCCCCATTGTGAGGAGTAGTCCGTTTCGGGAAAACAAGGAAGATGGCGCCTAAATTTATTGGCCCATTTCGTATACTCAAAAGAATTGGAACTCTTCCTTATGGGGTTCAATTTCCTGACTGGTTGACAGGGGTACATGATGTATTTTACGTGTCTCAACTTCGAAAGCATGTACTTGATCCAGATATGATTGTGGAGGAAGTCGGCAGCAAGATTTGGATATTACTCCAAGCTTAGCAGTGAGAAGAGAGCCAGTGAAAATTATTGGCAAAGAAACTAGAGTTCTGAGAGGATTCATTTAGTCAAAGTGCAGTGGAGCGGAGATCCTAGAGACTGTACATGGGAGACCAAGGATAGCATTAAATAGGCTTATCCCAAGTCCAGAGTGGACATCTCTGACTAGCTCTTGTGTTGAGGTACTTTTACAATATTCTGCATTTTTCGTTTTGTTTCCTACTTTACAATTATTTCCTTTTTGGGGATGAAAAATTTTAAGTGGGAGAGATTGCAAGAACAAAAAAATCAAAACCAATTTAAAAATTTTATTTTAGGAAATTTTGTTAGAAAATGTGTCAGAATTTAGAAGTTCCATTTTTTAAATAATAACAATGCTATTAAAAATAGCCATTTTGCAAATGAATTCCGTTTTCGACAAAACCACTTTTGTTGGATCCGGAATGTCAAATTATTGCTAGGTTTAATTTTCCATAATTTTTGGAATTAATATGTGAGCATGGTAAATTAAAATGCATTAGGTAATTTCTGTCGAATTGGATCAACTATTTAAAAAAGACCATTTTTCAAACGGTCTCCAAATTTGACGAATTTAATTTTGTTAGGACCATATCATCAAAACATAGCTAGATTTATTTTTCGGGAATTTTTCGAATCAGTATGTAGCCCTGGTAAATTAAAAGGTACATTCAAATTTAATATTGAATGTTTATATTTTAATTCAAAGAAAAACAGACTAAAACAGTCAAATAGACTTACGAAACATAGTCCATTGTGTCCGGAATGGGGGTATTTAGTTAGGAACGACAGTCACTACGTTGATTTGGAGTTAGTATGGATTAACGGGCCTTTTAGTGTAAAAGAAACAAATATTTAAATATTATAAATACCCTAGAATTACAGAAACCCTAATTGCATTTCAAGCCGCTGCCATCTTATTCTTTAATGGCCAGAACTGTTCAAGTCTTCTTCCCCCAATAACTCTCAATCCTCTCAATAAAACCCATCGATCCTATGGAGAATTTTGTAATGCTCTCGATCCTCTTCACATCCGTACGGACATCGCTACCTAGAGTGGAGTATTCTAGCCGGAATTTCACCGTGAATTGTCGCCGTTCACAGCGCTACCCCGCCTCCTTGCGCCGTGCGAGTTGACCACCGTGGGCTCCACCTGGTGCGCCGCTCTCACCCCTCCGACATGGTGCAACCTGATCGGTTTCATACTTCGTGGACTGGAAGAAAACTAAAAACCTAATTTTGAACAAATGAAAAAATGACGTCGGCCTGTGTAATTGTGGTAGAAGAAGGTTTATTTTTTAGTTTAATTACTTAATTATTTAAAGTTAAAATATCATGAACCTTTAAAAATTCATATCTTGTTCCAACGATGTCGAAATCACATAAAATAGGAACCGTTGGGATCGTGCCAGTGTCTACTACATTTTAGAAGTGACCGGAGAAATTTTAGAGCGATCTACAATTTATGAAGAAGTCAAAACCAACATGTGACCTATAATTTAAAATAAAATTTATTGTTGATTGCGATGTGAAATATATATATATATACACACACGCTATATATATATATATGTGTATATATACACACACACACGCTATTTAAAATTCATATATGTGATGGTGGTGGTGGATACCCAGTGCTAAAGGCTCCCGTACTCAAGCGCGAGAGGACTTCCCAGGTCAGTCTCCCATCCTGATACTATTCTCACGGCTTTCCGGGCTCTGGGGGTGGTCGATTAGTGCCAAAGCCTTTCCCTCACATATGTGAAGAGGCCGGGACTCGAACCTGCGTGCTCCAGATTACCAGCCGGGTAACCTTACCGTTGCGCCAGACACCACCTTTTGAAATTCATATATGTATTGTATAAAATTTGAATTGATTGTTCGTAATTGCGATGATTGGCTGGATTGAATTGTGTATGTTAGAAAAATGTTCATATTTGAAAAGAAATTGATTATACAATAAAAATCAATTTTTTTTATTGTATATATGAATCAATAAAATGTTCATGTTTGAAAAGAAATTGTTTATACAATAAAAAATATATTTTTATTATATATGTGAATCAATAAAATGTTCATGTTTGGAAAGAAATTGTTTATATAATAAAAATCATATTTTTATTGTATATGTGAATCAATAAAATGTTCATGTTTGAAAAGAAATTGTTTGTACAATAAAAATCATATTTTTATTGTGCATATGAATCGATGAAATATTCATGTCGGATAAAAAATGTGTATACAATAAAAATCATATTTTTATTATATATATGAAAATAGAATATTCATGTTTAAAAGATATTATTTTTTACAATAAAAAAATTACATTTTTGTTATATGTTTAAATCATAAAAAATATTCATTGTTTGATAAGAAAATGTTTATACAATAAAAAACACATTTTTATTGTATGTATGAATAAACAAAATAGTCATTGTTTGAAATAAAATGTGTTAACAATAGAAATATGCATTTTATTTTGTATGTAGGAGTGATTGAAAATATTCATTGTTTGAATATAATAGGTTAAGAATATAAATTAAATTTTTATTGTATTATTGATTCATTAAAAGAATCATGTTTTAAAGAAAATGTTTAAAACATTATCATTTACATGTTAGCAAAGTAGAAAAATGTTCAGTTGTTAATGCATGTTTTGTTTATTAAAATGTAATCATTTACATGTTAGCAAAGTAGAAAAATGGTCATTTGTTAATATATGTTTGTTTATTAAAACATTATTATTTGCATGTTAGCAAAGTAGAGAAACAATAATATGTTTGGACTCATTAAAATCATGTCATTTACATGTTAGCGATGTTAATAGTTAAATATGCATTGATTCGTTAGAATAATGTCATTTACATATTAGCGAAATAGAAAAAAAAAAAAAGAATTACATGTTAATATAGGTTTTGTAATTAAAAATGTCACTTTTAACATGTTTATTTAAAAAAAAAGAATTACATGTTAATATAGGTTTTGTCATTAAAAATGTCACTTTTAACATGTTTGTTTTGATAAAAAGAATTACATATTAATATAGGTTTTGTCATTGGAAATGTCACTTTTAACATGTTTGTTTAGATAAAAAGAATTACATGTTAATACAGGTTTTGTCATTAAAAATGTCACTTTTAACATGTTTGTTTAGATAAAAAGAATTACATGTTAATATAGGTTTTGTCATTAAAAATGTCACTTTTAGCATGTTTGTTTAGATAAAAAGAATTACATGTTAATATAGGTTTTGTCATTAAAAATGTCACTTTTAGCATGTTTTGTTAGATAAAAAGAATTACATGTTAATATAGGTTTTGTCATTAAAAATGTCACTTTTAACGTGTTTGTTTATATGAAAAAAAATTACTTGTTAATATAGGTTTTGTCATTAAAAATGTCACTTTTAATATGTTTGTTTAGATAAAAAGAATTACATGTTAATATAGGTTTTGTCATTAAAAATGTCACTTTTAACATGTTTGTTTAAATAGAAAGAAAATATATGTTAAACATGTTTTGTCATTAAAAATGTTACTTTTAACATGTTTGTTTAAATAAAAAGGAATTATATTTTAAACATATTTTGTCATTAAAAATGACGTTTTCATCACGTTTGTTTAAATAAGAAGAAATTTTATGTTAAACATGTTTAATCATTAAAAATGACACTTTCATCATGTTAGTTAGAATAAAAGAATTTACATGTTAAACATGTTCTGTCATTAAAAATGACATTTTTATCATGTTAAATTAGAATAAAAGAATCATATGTTAAAAATGTTTTACTAGATAAAAACATCGTCTGTAACATGTTAGTAAAGTAGTATAAATAAATAAAATGTTATAATATTTTTGGTTAGGTAAAAATATTATTTTTAACATGTTAATGAAGTGAATTAAATGGACATATTTTGAAATATATGTTTGTATGTTAAAAATATAATTTTTAACATGAATATGAATTGTATAAGATTTACATAAAGTAAAATGATTAGCATTGAAATCGTGGAACGAATTATATATATACACACACACACCCCCACTAGAGAGAAAACGGTTTCCTCTCCCATGGGGAGAGTAAATGGCGATTTTCATTTCCAATGAAAATCTGCGTGTTAAAACCGTATTCCTGGATCTATTTTCACAAATCTTCATGCATTTTCCTTCTTTCCCTTGAACATTCATCAACAACAAGGCCAAATTCCACTCAGTAAATCGAAAATCCCTTAATTCGTGAATCGATCACCAGATCCAAGCGCTCCCCTTTCACAACACTTCTATAAGTCAAACCACTGAAGATCAAGCCACTACGGACGAGTGAGATTTGGTGAAACCATTTTAATCGCAACATCCAGAAACACATCTCCTGATGTCCACCTAACCAATCTTCTTTAATTTGGTAAATTCAACTTAGATTTGGTTGCAAAAGGTAAGAGGGAATATAGATTATGCGATTTGGATTTATTCATATTTTCAGTTTCTTTATATTCTTGGAATTTGGAATTACTGTGATTAGGGGTTAAAGAATAGGCAATTCTATTAATTGTTTTGCACGTCGAAGTGTAGAGCGAGCCTTTTGAGTATGATGTACATTCGCTATGTGCAACTTCTTTTTACAATGTGATTACTGCCTGATGCAAACTGAAGCCATAATCTACAAAGTTAAGTTTCAACAGACTTTTTTGTTACGAAGTTTTTTCTTTCACCTATTCTCAAAACAGTAGCGCTCCTGATTCAAACCGAAATTGTTATACTGCCAAATCTTGCCAGACTTTAAAAGATTCTCATAGATGAACCAAAAGGTCTGTCTATCCATTTCTAAAACTACTGCGAACAAGCATGCGTACCCATTTTGATGCTTTGAGTAGCGGTCTGAAGGAATGTCTTCATATGGTAGATAAGGTTCTCATACACTTCCCATCACAGGTTCGGGTTGGAAATTGATAACTGCTATTCGCAGTAAAGGTCTGTAACTGATTTATAGATGAGTACCAATGAGAAAGAAGAATTTGACTTAAGTTCAAGAGCTATAACTGCTTGCTTCAAAAGATCAAATGGGGTATTTCCAGCGTTGTTTCGTACCATTTTCACTAATCAATTGATGTCCTCTAAACGATTTCATTTTTGACGACTGAATTACATACAACTTCTACATGAACAAGTCTAGATACGACAACCAGGGTTATATCTATGCAAGGAATGGGGATAATGAGTCTTGAAGTGCAGGAGGCACTTATAGTGGGATTTCTCTATGTTTTTCTTATAGCTTTTGTGTTGTATTAGAATATGTATGTTCCATTTGTAATTCAGGTTAGAATGCTAACCTTATTATGTAATATTATTTGATATTAATAAAGCGCACCAATTTTCAAAAAAAATATACATATATATAAATTAAAAGTAAACAAATCACGTGCAGTAATTCGCGTTTCGGAATTGTAACTTTAAACAATTATACCGAGAAATCTGACCGTTGGATTTCTCCAAAACTGGAGCCGTTGGGTTCGCTTTGGAAAGATCTTTCTAACGGTATTAAATTTGTTAAGATCTAACAGTTCGATTTTGAGAAATGTGTAATTCAAATCTGAATAAAAACAGCTCTAGGGGCACGTAGCGAGCTGAAACATCGTTCGATTTAAATGGGCTATTTCTATATAAAAAATAAAAATAGCGATAAATCGCTATAAAATATTATTAATGATTTGAATTATATATATTCGAGAATTATTTGAATAGGCCGAGTTAAATCTCTTTTCAAATAATTATACGATGGTTTAAAGTCGAAGACATTGAAGACGGTGGTTGAAGACCGGTGATCTTCACATCGAATGGGCGACTACTGATGCCTAAATTTGGGTCGCTCCCAGTAAAGGGTTAAAGTGGTAGTTTTCCGGACGTATTTGTTGATTGTTCGGATATGCGAGAACCTCTCTTCCGTATTGAACATACGGGACGAGGAATAAGGTGTCTCCGGTTTCGTTCAGACCCAGAACGAACTTGTAAATGGATGTGTGTCTGAAATTGGATTTCGTTCTGTGTTAATTGATTTCTATTAAATATATCTATTTGGTGGCGGAGAATTTATTCTCTTGCTTAACACCCTTCTCTATGACGTACGAGCTTAGAGGTTATATATTGATGGACATCAGTCACATGGCGTGGATTGTTAATGTGGCATGTTAAGATGCAATTGATCAAGGCTTTTGTTGAAAAGTAGAGCCTTGTGGTTGATGATCAAAGCACAACTTTAATTAGCATAGTTTTTTATATAACGTTAATTCGCGAGCCTTGAACCCCGATAAGAGCCAGAAATGGGATAAGCGACCCAAAGAGTGCATGCATTTCTTTCTAGCTAAGAGTGGTGTTATGGTATGGAGCCAAGACAATTTTACTTATGTGGATGATGGATTGTGAGGGCCCTCGGTATATTGGTCGCTACTAGCCAAATGATAGGTCCAATAGGACTGGGAATCGTGTGTTCAGGAATAACTAATCCACTAAAGTATGTGTGGACCGGCCTTGGAGGATCCAAGGGTTGCCCGTAGGTGTGATCCTGGGTCATCTTGCTAGAGTTGACCCAAATCGGTAAGGAGACCATCCCTAGCCTTGACTCATGGTGGAAACCCAATTTCCAGTATGACATTATGGATTTGATTGTAAACCTGTATATAGCGACATAGTAGGATGGAGTACTATGCCGTCTAGGATTGATACATTTACTTTGAAAGTGTTTTAAACTGGCTAGACACTAATAATATCAAATATTTATTATTTTATATGTATCAATCATGTTTGACCATTATAAGGTAAAACTGTATCCTCCGGTTTGCGTTGCATTGTGTGATGTGACTTGAGTCTTATAATGGTTTCATTTTTCTAAAAAGCATTGCGTTGTTTTAAAAGATTTACTTTATTTTATGCACTGCCAATCTAGTGGAGTAAACCCATTCCGCATTAGCGGCGTGGGCCTGTGATTAAACTTATTATTGGATAAGTTAAGTAAGATTTCTCATACCAGTCCCATGAATGACTCATAGTTTGTTTTTCACTTGCAAACTCGGGTGCCCTTATTTTTACACGGGCAGCCAAGTAAACAAGTAACCGACTTTATTTTGGATATGCACCGCAGCATGGTATGCTCTTTTGGCAGAAGTCGAAGACTATCTTTTATCTCTATTTTGGACATTTAGATATCACTTTATCTATGTTGTATTTGATGATGTTCTAGACTTATTTTCTATTTTTTTGGAACCTTTATGTATTAAGTAGTATCTTATGTCTGTGCAACTCTGATGTTGATGACATTTATGATTCTGCTGCTATGATGATGAGAATTGTTCCATGATTTCATGTGTTATGCTATTATCTGTAATCTGCTGATGTGATAAATGTGTTATATTCCAATGATTATCTTTACTTCCATGGCATGGGAGTTTGGGGTCATCACAGCTATGGAACAGTGCACCTAGCATTTGAAACTGGAAAAGAAAACCATAGCTTTTTATGATTTAAACATACTAGTAGATCAGGTCCTTTGAGCTGTAATTCTAAATCACTGTGAACAAAAAAATTGTAAACTAAGTACACATATAAAATGAGAAAGATTAATGTACAACTTAGTTTTTGTTAGCTTGTATTTTTCCAATCAAAATGCAACCAAAAACATTGGAAATCAATCAGTTAACATATTTAAACCTGGTTCCACCTTTAAATCACATGAGCAAAGAAAATGAATAATATCAATCAGTGTGTGACACCATAAGTTAGAAATTCAACTAACCATAAAATGAACAAAAATTAATGTTCAATGATTGGTCCAAAACATTTGCAGTGGATTGAATCTGTGATCAAAACAAAATTTCAGTATTGCTAAGACAATCAATGCACATTCTTTAGCACCTACTATTCTAGCGCAAATGCAAAACATAAGTAACAATCATTGAGCATGTGTACAGACTCCAGCTTTTAACAAAAACCTGGGAAAAACAAATCGATGATGAAACAGTTTAACACAGAAAGAGCACTATGCCTGTTTTAGGAAAAAATTGATAAAAATCTTAAGAGATGAAGAAGAAAAACAGGAAATCCTATTGAATATGAACACTAGAAAAAAAATTACTTGAAGGAATTCAATGAAGATATAAAGAAGAATCTAGAAGATTAGCACTTGAAAAATGGTTTTCATGTAACCTTTTATTTTTTTCTAGTACTTTATGCCAAATGACGCAAGCAATTATGAGTTTACTGACACAAAAATGAAAACAGTATTGAGGCGATGAATGAAGTAAAAAATTTATAGGACGTAATTAAATTGAGAAAAGATCTATGTGCATTCACAGAACTATTAATTGCAGTGTAATTGCATAACATCTCATTCTACCAATTTGTGATGTGCATACTACAAAACTAATATAATTAGATAGTTTTTATTCCAAACTAATGAGAATAAAGCTCATTTAAGAAAATCCCATTTAGCGTAAGGTCCAACTTTATTAGTACTTCTTGCAAAAATCTATGAAAATATGAATTTTTGAATTTATACATGTGATCAAAATAAAGTAGACCATTTACCATTAAGACAAAACTTGTACTGATATTTTAGAAGTAAACTCTTTCCCATAATCACATTTGAAGCAAAGCACTATAGTTTTTGTGTGATAGCACAAAAAATATGCATTAGTTTTCTAATCACGTAACCATGCCAAGATAATTAACAAAAAACCATTCTATTCAAATTTTCAAATAAGTATGAAAATAAGAAAACATTTGAGGTGTCTCATTCTTGATGTGATCATCACAATGGTTTTACATAAGCAAAATCGATGAATGGAAGGCTTTTAAAAGGTTGGTTGAATGCTCACAATGTTATGGTTTGTGATATTTATCACATGGATATTAAAGTGGAGATATTGAAAGTTGCGGGATTCTAGGACATGTTGATCGAGTTTTATGGATTTGCTGAGATATTTTAGGAAAAGTTTTATTTTGAACAAGTTTTAAGGAGTATTTATTTTTGAGATATTTTAGGATCCAATTAGATTTTAGATCTAGTCTTTTCATTCGTCTATATAAGCATGTCATTAGGGATAGATTTATTTGCACTTTTGAGGGAGAAAAACTTGTTTATGTTTTTAGGGATTGAGATATCTTCTCAATTTTAGGTCTTTCTTTGTAATTAATTGGTGGAATAATAAAGGTTTATTTGGTGGAATTAGCTTGTTATTGTTATCTTCTTCGCTCTTTTAAAATCTAATTGTGTAGTGATCTCGGGAAACCCTAACAATTGGTATCAGAGCCTTCTACACAATTTTTTTGGAGAGGGTTTGAATATGGATAAAATTGTTATTGAAAAGCTTAATTGGAAGAAATTGGGGATTATGAAAGACAAAGATGGAAGATTTCCTTTATCTTAATGATCTTCATCAGCCACTGGAGAATAATGGGGAAAAACCTAGCAATCTATCCAAAGCAAAATGGGAGACTATGGTAGGAAGGTCGTTGCATCAATTCGATGTTTTTTGGATAATTCAGTGTTTTATATTGTTGCTAATGAAACATCGGCTTATGCTATATGAAAGAAATTGGAAGGGGTTTATGCGAAGAACTCTGCAACAAATAAGGCTCTTCTTATGAGAAGGTTGGTAAATCTGAAGCTTAAGGAAGGTGGATCAATTGGGGAGCATCTTAATGATTTTCAGGAAATTGTGAATCAATTGGCTGCCGTGAATTTCAAGGTGGATGATGAAACAAAAGCTTTAATGATGATGAGTTCATTGCCAGAAAGTTGGGAAACACTTGTGGTTGCATTGAATAACTCAAATTCGGATGGCGTTGTTTCAGTGGGGTCCATGATTAGTAGCTTGCTTAATGAAGAGATGCGGAGGATGAGCCTTAAGGAAGGAAAAGATGAGGAAACGAAAATTGAAACTCCAATTGAAAAAGCTTTTATTGCAAGGATGGATAGTCAACGAAATATGGAAAGGCAATCGAATAGATCGGACATGAAAAAAGAATATGTTTGTTTTTACTATGACAAACCTGGTCATCAACTGAGATTTTGTCACAAGCTTAAAAGGGATAAGGAGAAGATGAAGGCATTAGAAGAAAAGATTGATGAACAAAATAACAATGGTAATGAGGTGAATTTTGGCGAGGAGATTGAAGGAAATGTTTTATGCGTTAATAAAGGAAAAGCAAAGATTGGATACTTGATTCGGGAGCTTGTTTCCACATGTGCCATAAAAAGGAAGCATTTATTGATTATGAAGAACAAAGTAGTAAAGTGGAATCCGCTGACGGTCGAAATTTGCATGTTAAAGGCATAGGTTCGGTTCGATTAAAGATGAATGATGGAAAGGTGGTAAAGCTAACGAGAGTTAGGTACATCCCCGAAATTAACAAGAATCTTGCTTCAATTGGACGGTTGGAGCAAAAAGATTGCAAATTCTCAACTAGGGTTGGAGTTACAAGAGTTTGGAGGGGTAACAAAGAGCTTCTGCGCGCAAAACGGGAAAATGATAACATTTATAAATTACTTGGAAAAATGGTGGAGAATGTTATGAGTTCTCAAATTGGATTAGGAGAGGCGAGTTCATATGAATCAAGGTGGAGCCATCAACATAAAGCCACAAAGTCTACATAGAGGCCATTGTGGTATTACAAGCAATTTTTAGATCTTTTATGTGGCGCATCTCATTAGGGAAATGCATAGTTTGGGGGTGGTTTTTTGAGCGTTGGAGTGATTTCATATCAAGGTGGAGTGTTATGGTTTGTGATATTTATCACATGGATATTAAAGTGGAGATATTGGAAGTTGCGGGATTTTAGGACATGTTGACCGAGTTTTATGGATTTATTGAGATATTTAAGGAAAAGTTTTATTTTGAACAAGTTTTAAGGAGTATTTATTTTTGAGATATTTTAGGATCCAATTAGATTTTAGATCTAGTCTTTTCATTCGTCTATATAAGCATGTCATTAGGGATAGATTTATTTGTACTTTTAAGGGAGAAAAACTTGTTTTTGTTTTTAGGGATTGAGATATCTTCTCAATTTTAGGTCTTTCTTTGTAATTAATTGGTGGAATAATAAAGGTTTATTTGGTGAAATTTGCTTGTTATTGTTATTTTCTTCGCTCTTTCAAAATCTAATTGTGTAGTGATCACGGGAAACCCTAACACACAAAAAAATAATTATTGAACTGCTGCTTTGCACTTAATCCAAACCTGAACACATTCTTTTTTTTTAAATATGTTCTAACATCCACTTTGTGTCACACATGTTTAACCGAAAATTTTGCTAGGAATTTATGCTTCCTACAGTTGGCACATTGACAAAATTGATGGTGACAGAAGCCATCATGTAAACCAATATAATAGTTAACTTCTACATCTAATAGTACTTTAGGAGTGGTGATTCATCTAGAGTCTTTAGCACTGAAACATATGGCATTCTCTTTACAAACTCTTTCAAGGATAAATTTAAGTTGTTAATCAATAAACGGTTATTAAGCATATGTCATACGGTTGTTGTATTGATTGTATCTGCTTAATAAAATGATATGCAATTGTAAATGCATCATTGTAATTTTGATAGAAGCAAATAAATGAAGAAGAACAATATACCCTCGGGCTATTAATACAATGAGATCCATGATGAATTTTCTTGAAACAACTTGTCATGAGGTTTATCAAACTTAAATTCCAAGGTTAGTAACTTCTTGGGCTTAAACATGTTAGAGTGCAGTACAGACGAATTTCGTGAATCGTCTATTATCAACTATATTTTTGAAGGCTTTAGTTTCGAATACGATCAGTAAAAGACCTATTATCCATGTAATCAAACAAAATTTATCATTCTATTTAATCATACAGGTAAATACACATTGTGATTCATTCATTAAAAAAGGGTAAAAAAATGTTGGAAGCTTGAAATTTGAGTCTAAATATTCGGTTAAGCAGCACATGTTCACCACTATCAATAAATTGCAACTGCACCCAATCTAACAGCTGGAAAGAAAAACTAATAGATAACAAACGGACTATCACCTAAAACTAAATCTGATTGTCATTGTTACTCAAACTTCAATCATGAATCAAAAATAGCATACATAACACAAATCTAAGCATGTTAATTTGCCAAATTAGTAGATTCAACATGACAAATATGGATTAAACTAAATGAAAAATGACGAACAAGTCAATTTCTAAAGGGGGAAAACCTTCAATGTTGATCACATAATTAAAGCTAAAACAAAAAACCGTAGCTGACATGAGAAGAAACTCTCAGAAGATGCAGAGGGAAAACAACTTCACGGTCGCATATGTCCTCTAGACGGAGTAGCGAACGGAAGGCTGATGAAAAAGGGGAAAAGGAGGAAGTGAGAGCACCTAGGGTTTAGAGAGAAGTAGGTGTGAACAATAAGGATACAGGAAGTTCCTAATGAGATTGTGGGCATAAAGGGGACGGCAGGGAATGAACCGAGGCAGAAGGCAGAAAGGAAAAAAGAATGCGAAGGACGAAGAGAGGGGAATCAAAAGAATGGGAGGGAAATGGGCGGAACGTGAAATACATGATCTGGGAAGAAGGCAGAGACGGTTGAGTGCCCAATAGTACATGAGCCGTGATAATATTAAGCGAAACTGGAGGGGGCTTGAGAGTTGTCAAAAAACAACTCATCTTTAATAGTATACTATAGATTTTGAATATTTAAAATGAATTATTTTAAATAATAACAAATAAAAATTTATTTTAATCGAAGTTAGAATGTATAAATTTATTTTGATTATAAAACGAGCCTGAAATGGCGCGGTAGTTTGAAAATTCGATTTTAAACTTTAAATGAATGTACAGGATTCCAAAGAAGTCGGATTTTAGTAAAATAAGAAACATTTGAATCTGTTTAATTATATCTTTCTAACGAATGTGGAAAATTGAGATTTCATAATATAAATTGAAAGTTATGTCCAGTTTAAAATTAAAAATAGTCGTTATGGAATTTATATATATTTTAAATAATATAAATCTTAAAAATAGCAATTTTGCAAACGACCTCCATTTTCGACGAAACCACTTTGGTTGGATCCAGAATGTCAAATTATTGCTAGATTCCAATTTTCATAATTTTTGGAATTAATATGTGAGCATGGTAAATTAAAACGTGTTTTGACAGTTTCGTTTGAATTTGATCGACCAAAAAATGGCCATTTTTTAAATGACCTCCAAATTCGACGAAGTTAGTTTTGTTAGGACCGTATCGGCAAAACATAGCTAGATTAGTTTTTCTAGAATTTTTGGAGTCAATCTGTGGCCCCTGTAAATTAAAATGTACGTTTAAATTCAATATATTGATTTATATTTTAATTTTGATAAAAACTATTCGAAACAGTCGAATAGGCTTACGAAACATACTCCATTATGTCCGGAATGGGGGTAATTAGCTGGAGGCGATAGTCGTTGGGTTTGATTTGGAGTTCGTATGGAATTACAATTAATTAGAGAATTAAAATAATTAAAAATATAACTATATAGGGTCAAACTAGGTCAAGCCCTATTATTTCTTCTACCAGCCAAAAACACGCCGTCGCAGTTTGAAACGAAGGGTGGAAAATATCAAAACCTTTTTGCTTGATAATCTTCCAATTCGTTCATCATTTCAATGAATATTCAAAATAAAATTTCAAGGGCTATGCGAGATCTTCAAGTTGATAGAACTTGATCGAATTTCATTTGGTGTCGTGGGAGTTTTAGTTGCTCGAAGTCAAGGGTTTTGCAGTGGATTTAGGGGAGCTACAGTGTGTCGAGCTCGACATTGGTGGCAGTGGGAGGTGCGCCTCGTATAGGCGCGTTGTGTGATGGTCGTTGATGGGCCTCCGACGCGAGGTGCGGGAGGTGTGTGGTGGTCAAAGGGGAGGAGCATGGGGTCGATAGTTTCAGAAAGGGGTGACCAGGTGTCAACGAACAACAGATTAAGGTTATTTTTTTATTATTATATTATTTTAATTAACTTTGTAACAGCAGTAATTAAATTTTTATTTATGAAATAACCTTGTTTTAAAATAAAAATAACATGGTTTTAAAAGGATAAAAATATGATCTTTATATATATAGCTTAAATAAAAATATAATTTTTATTATAAAAGTCTTTGTTTTAAAAATAAGATTTCTAAAAATATATAGAACTGTTAAAAATGTGATTTTTAAAATATAAACATCGTGTTAAAAATATGATTTTTTATATAGATAGCAATGAAATAAAAATGTTATTTTTATTTATAAATATCATTGTTTAAAAATGTGATTTTTAACATAAACCGCATGAAATAGATTGCGATGCAATCGACTGCAAGCGAACAGAATCCAAATCGTCCCATAAAGATTAACGGAGTGGAAACCAAAGGTGTGAACACCTTCTCACTCAATTTATTTTACAGTTAAATATATACTAGGTTGCAGACAGTGCTTAGTAGCACTTTACACTATTTTTGTACAAATCATGGTTGTTTGTTTGGATTGTATTGGGAAAATTGATTGTATGTGGTTATGACTTGTATTGTGGTTTTTTAATTGATTGGATTGACAGTATATGGCGCAAGACAGTATCAGAAGAGGGGTAATGGTAGATATTACTCCGGTTTAAATATCGCGCCGTTATAATGCTGAAATTTTCTAAATTAAATTTTGTTCATTAAAAATGTAATTTTTCATGTGTATATGAACTATATAAAATATTCATGTGTTGGATAAATTGTTTGAACAATAAAAATATCATTTTTATTGAATGTATGAACTATATAAAATATTTATGTGTTGAAATAAATATTTTATCGTTAAAAATATGATTTTTAACGTATATATGGACGACATAAAATTCTCCTGAAATGAAAACAAATATTCGTTTACAAATCGAACGATTTGTTTATATACACCCATTTAACTGACATGGATTGGGATGATAAATTTTACACATCGCCCAACTGCACAAATAATATTCAGTATTTGTTGGTTGAAACCCCACACGGGTATTGAGATGATATTTGACGTACACTAATCCCAGTTGTTTAGTTGTATGTCAATCGATTGGTTGATGGACTGTTGTAAGCGTTAAATATTTATAATTAATGCTTATACATTTGTGTAATGCAGTCTGGATGATGGCTGATTGTGTATCATTATTGTTGTGTACATGTGTTGTATGAAATCCATATAAATAACATTATATGGTAATTGGTTGTAATAACCCGGAAATCCGAGCCAACTTAAAATTTTTATTTTGGCAATTTTGGCGAATTTTGAATATTTAAAATGATACATTTTAAATAATAACGATGAGAAATTTATTTTAAATAGAATTAGAATGTATATATTTATTTGAATCGTCGTTAGAATATAAATATATTATTTATAATTATAAAAGGAATTGAAAATGGCGCGGTAGTTTGAAATTTCGATTTCAAAGTTCAAATGAATGTACAGGATTCAAAATAAATCGGATTTTAGAGAAACCAAAAATATTAGAATCTAATTGAAAATATCTTTCCAACGAATCCGAGAAATTGAAATATCATAGCGGGAATCAAAAGATGCCCAGTTGAATATTCAGAATAGTCGTTATGGAATTCTAGCCCTTAAAAATGGAAATTTTGCAAACGACCTCGGTTTTCGACGAAACCACTTTAGTTGGATCTGTGATGTCAAGTTAGTGCTAGATTCCAAAATTCGTAATTTTTCAAATCAATATGTGAGCGTGGAAAAGGAAAACGCGTTTGACCAGTTTCAATTGATTTTAATCAACTGGAAAATGGCCATTTTTCAAATAGTCTCAGAATTTGACGAAATTAATTTTGTTAGAACCGTATCGTCAATACGAATCTAGAAAATATTTTTTGGAATTTTTAGGGTCCGTATGTGACCCCAGTAAATTGAAATGTGCATTCAAATTCAATATATATTAATTTATATTTTGAATTTGATGGAAACTAATCGAAACAATCGAATTGGCCTTCGAAACATATCCCGTTGTGTTCGGAATGGGGGTAATTAGCTAGGGACGACAGTCGTTGGGTCTCAATTGGTGTTGGAATTAAAAGTCAACATTTTGGAGAATAAAATAAATAAACTAATATATATTTTCCTTTATAACACCATTTCCCTCTTATCCCCCCTTCTGTTATTCAGATCGAAAGTAAGTGAATAAAAGAAAGGGAGGAAGACGATCGCGCCCCTCCTATCCACCGATGCCAGGCGCGACCGCCCCGCCCCTCCCTTTCTTCCTCTCTAGCTCCACTTCTCTCTCCCCTCCTCTATCAAAAACCACGTCCAAGTCCCCCCTCGACGCAGTCAAGCCGTCTGAAACCGCCGCCGCTACTGTAGAGCGCCGCCACCCCCTTTTTCCGACCTCCTCGACACCAGCACCGCTTCTAGCAGCCCCTCTCCTCACTTCGACTGTAAGTGTTGATTAAGTTTGTTTTAAAATAATTGGTTTAAACTAATTAAAAATAGGATTTTTACTTCGGTAAAAACATGATTTTTGCTTCGACAAATATAGGATTTTGCCTTAGTTAAATATATGATAAAGATTTGTTTTTATATATGACAAAGGTTTGATATATATATATATATATATATAACGAATTAAAAACGTGATCTTTATATGTAAGTAGGAATGCGAAAAGATTACCTTTTTCATGTTAGAAAAGGAAAAAAATATTAGATTTTATAAATAAAAAGATTTGACCTTTAATGTAGAAAGGAGATGATTTATATATAAGTGGTTTTAAAATAAAAATACGATTTTTACTTATATAAAAGTAGAGTAAAAATATGGTTTTTATTCTATGTACGCCGTGATAAAAATTTGATTTTTATTTATAAGTTAGCAAATAAAAATATGATTTTTATATTATAGAAAGAATAAAAATATAATTTTTATATAGTAGAAATTATAAAAATATGATTTTTATAGCGCTGAAATAAAAATGTGATTTTTATATATGTAGCGAACACGGATGACGAAAGTGACAAAAGGCGAGCACGACGAAGACTTCCTACATATGAAGAGTCGTGGCGTTTGGTTTAGCTTTTGATGAGAACTCCTCACTTTGATTTTGGTTTCTAGTTTGAAATATATACTAGGATGCAGACAGTGCTTAGAAGCACCCGACACTCGTCGTCCACAGACCATGGATGACTTGTTTGTTTGATTGCTATGTTGTGAAATTTGATTGTGTGATGTGAAATGAAATAAAATATTTTATAGTGGAAAATGTTTTATAGTTAAAAATATGATTTTTAACGTGTATATAAAATAAATAGTAATAAACAAATCAGAGATTTGTTTATATACACTGATTTGACTGATATTGATTAAGACGATAAATTTTACACATCGCCCAACTGTACAAATAAAAATATGTGTTTGTTGATTTGAAACCCCACACGGGTATTGGGATGATATTTGACGTACACTAATCCCGATTGTTTAGTTGTATGTCAATCAATGGGTGGACAGACCGTATAAGCGTTAAATATTGATATTTAATGCTTATGCAGTTGTGTGGTGCACTCTGGATGATGGTTGATGATTTATCGTTGCTGTTATACACATGTTTTGTAGAAAATCCATATAATTAACATTATATGGTAGTTGATTGGGCCTCATTCCAATTTGGAAAATAAGGAATATTATAGAAATATAGATTCATGTGTTGAATAGAAATATAAATTCATGTATTGAATAGAAATATATATTCATGTGTTGAATAGAAATATATATTCATGTGTTGAATAGAGGTATAAATTCATGTGTTGAATAGAAAAACAAAATTTCATGTGCTGAAGAAAATATTCGTTTGTTGAATAGAATAACGAAGTTATCGAAATATATAAAAGCCGTGTTGATTAGATTGACGCCATTTTGACGTGAATAATATTTATATCGATTATATTCGTTCTTATCATGATTATAGAAAGGGAAGTGAATTCAAAATATAACGTTTTGAAAATATTATCATTTGTATATCGATGATGTGGAATATTCAATTTTGATTCGAAATTGAATATGAAGTTGAAATCGTTTTGAAAAAAAATTTAAAATGATTTATAAAATACGTTTTAAAAGGAAATCAATGAAATATATATAATATATATATTATATATATAATGGCCTGAATAGAACGCGCTGCGCCGCGGTAGTTTGCAAATTTCGACCATTAACTTCGAATGGATATTACGGGAGATCCGACCGTCGGATTCTCCTAAAACCGGAACCTTGGGTTCATATCGAAAAGAGATTTCTAAAGAATATTAGAGATTTGAAATCTAACAGTTGGATTTGGAATTATGTCCAAATCAAATTTGAAAAAGGTCGTTGTAAGTGCAGTTCGATGGCCATTGATGGAAATCAATTGTACGGGCCTTGATAAAATTATTAAAAATAGTAATAATTTGTGTAAAATCATAAGAAATGATTTGTGAAGAATTGGGATGAAAAACTCCATATTTGAAAAGATAAAAATAGATTTTTATCGAAATGAACTAGTTTTGAACTAGAATTATAATTCTATTTATTTTTAAAAATAAATAAATTGGATTTGAAATGGTTTTGAAAATAACCAGAATTTCCAATAATTGAATTGGAATGGATTTGAATCGAAATTGCCTTTGGAATATTTCGATGTTGGATTTCGTGATTATACAGATATTGTTATGGAAATTTGAAAGATATATTTATATCGTTATTTCCAATACGATATTTGTTGGTCGTAGAATTTGATATTGAATATAAGCCGATATATTTTCTATTCAGAGCCTTGTATTTAATATCAAATGTTATTTGGGTTTTTCGTGAATGGTATCTTCAATAATACTGTTCTTAGACCCAATGGAGTTAAGAAAAATTAGAAACTAAATGGAGATTAGTTAAGTTGAATGGTCTCCTAGGTATTGATCTGATGTTGGTTTCGGCCTTCGGGGTTAATACTTAGGGAATTGTTCACTTGCTAATTTACGGTTAAAGGCTGATGGAGTGGAATGTGATTTTGGGTTTATAGTGAACCGTGTTTTAAAGGACATTGGTTCTTTATCCCAGTTAAAGACAGGATATGATTTCCCAAGTTAAACAATCATTAATATTGATTTTTAGGAAAATTATAACCAAGTGGAGTTTTAATGAATCTTTGATTAGATTGAAATGATCGAGAATGGAGTATCACCAGTTTTTCTCCAAGCGATAGTTAAATCTTTAATTAGATTTGAACGTGAAATGGTAATTGAATTTACCGATAACACCGTGGTGTTAGATATGAAGTATTACCAGTTTTACTTCATGGGATGAATAGGTTGAGGTTGGGAAATTTAACAATTGATTACTTCGGTAAGGTTCGTTAATCCCGACTAGTTTGGATAAACCATAATTTGGTTTGAATTGATTTTCAAAAGAAGATTAAAGAATATTATCTTTGATAAAATTAATGGGAACCTCTCCCTAAGAATGTTAAATTTAGCAATTAACTGAAGATTAGTTAAGATGAATGGTTTCCTGGGTATTGATCTGATGTTGGTTTCGGCCTTCGGGGTTAATATTTGGGGAATTGTTCTCTTACTAATTTACGATTAGTGACTGATGAATTGGAATGAGGCGTATGTTGTGTTTGTGTAACACTTGTTTATTATATACGCGAGTTATTCGGAAAGACCGGATTTATCCCATTCTGAATAACTGATACGACGATAACTCGAAGATGAAGACGGTGGTTGAAGACCGGAGGTCTTCACGTCGTTTGGGTGATTACTGATGATCTTGATTGGGCCGTACACCCAAGAGGAGGGAATCAGTTAGTGGTCGTCCAGACGTACTTGGAGATCGATGGATATGCGAGGTACAAGGTGCCTCCGGTTTAGTTCAGACCCAGAACGAACTTGTAAATGGACTGTGTGTCTGACATTGGGTTTTATTCTGTGTGATTGATTTCTATTAAATATATATCTGTTTGATGGCGGAGAATTTATTCTCTTGCTTAATGCCCTTCTCTGAGACGTACGAGCTCAAGGGTTGTATATTGATGGATATCCATCGCATGGAGTGACTTTCCTGTGTGGCATGCCTAAGTGGTAATTGATCAAGGCTTCTGTTGAAAAGCAAAGTCTTGTGGTTGATGATCAAAGCACGGCCTGTGTGGCAGAGCTTTGTGTGACGTTGATTTGCGAGCCTCACACCCCGGTTGTGAACCAGAAACGGGAGAGGACATAAGGGAAGGCATGCGTTTCCTTCTAGTTAGAAGTGGCGTCAATGGTTTGATATGCCCTGACGAGTTTGACTTATGTGGTTGTTGCTGTTGCGAGGCGCCTCGGATATATCGGTGAATATGTGGAGACGATGGAGTCAGTCATTGACTCATTGATGCCCCAAAGGGCGGGGAAATGCAGTGTTCAGGCATTTTAATCCATATCCGTGGACCGGCCCTGACGATCCAAGGGCCCACCTGAGTCTGGGTCCTGAGGGGCGGACTAGAGGCTCTCAAATTCGGTGAGGACTATCTTTTACCTCGGTTCATAAATGGAAATCCAATTTCTAATACGTGACATTTGCGGTTTTGATTGTAGAGCCTAGTATGGCGACAAGATATATGGTACCCATGCCGTCTATGATTGATATTTATGATTGAAATTGTTTTGACACTATACACTTATAGTAATAATAAAAGAAGAAATTTAGCGTATCAAGCATTCTTTGGCTATTATAAGGTAAAACCCTATCCTCTAGCTTGTGTTGCATTGTGTGATGGGACCTAGGTCTTATAATAGCTTCATTTTTCTTTATTTAGCATTGCGCTGTTGTTTTATGCACTGGTATTCTTAGGAGGAAACCTATTCCGTGTTATACGGCGTGGTCCCTTGATTTACTTGACTTTAAAATAAAGATTAATAACTGTTTTAGTTCTCACACCAGTCCCATGACTGACCTGGAGTTTGTTGTTTTAACCTAAATTCTGGGTGCCCTTATTTTGACACGGGCAGCTAGTAGTTTTGGTTTTGCAGATTTATATTCACAGGAACCTGATTTACAGCTGGAACGATATCCGGAAAGCTCTGTATCCGTATATCTCTTTCAGTTATGTATTGTATTATTTTTCTGCTGCAGTAATGTATTTAAATCTCCGATAATCTTGTGATCTATATTATTTATTCATACTCTGTATTTTCTTGTATTCTGATGTAATTGTTGTTATAAACAATGAAATGTTCTTCTGTTTGTGTTCTGATTCGTCGTGTTCTCAAAACAATCAGGGGTTTCGAACGGTCTTGGTCGGTTTAGCGGTCGATTCGGCTCGAGCGAAATTCCTTTTCGTTACATTGGTTGGGTCTGATTCCAATTCGGTAAGAACAAATATTTTAAAATAGCGAATATTTTAAAATAATATTCTGAAAAGGATTAAAATGTAAATTTGATGTCCGATTTTGGATGGTCGCGAAATTATTGAAATATGTGAAGCTATATTGATTACATATGCGTCGATTTGACGCAAACGATATTTATATCAACTTTATTCATTTTTATAATGAATATCGAAAAGGAAATTATTTGAAAATCTAATATTTTGAAAATATTATCATCTAAATATTATAATGATAAGGAGTATTCAATTTTGGTTTAAAATTAAAATAAAAGTTGGAACCGGTTTTAAAACGAATTTACAAAATACCTTTTGGACAAAATATATATTATATATTATATATATTTAATAGGCTGAATAGAACGCGCCGTGCAGCGACCGTTCGCGAATTTCGACCATTAACTTCGAACTGACATTACGGGAAATCCGACCGTCGGATTCTCTTAAAACCAGAATCACTGGGTCCGTATCGAAAAGAGCTTTCGAATGAATATAAGAGATTTGAAATCTAACGGATAAATTTGGAATTATGTCCAAATCAAATTTGGAAAAGGTCATTATGGATGCAGTTCGGTGGCCGTCATTGGAAACCGACTGTACGGGCCCTGATTAAATTATTAAAAATATTAATAATTTGTGTAAAATCATAGTAAATGATTGTGGAAAGAATTTGGATGAAAAATTCCATGTTTGTAAAGATAAAAATATATTTTTATCAAAATGACCTAGTTAATAACTAGAATGATAATCCAACGTTTTTAAATAAATAAATTGGATTTGTGAATGGTTTTAATCTAACCAGAATTTTCCAATGTACGAATTGGAATGGATTTGAATAGAAATAATCTCCAGAATATTTTGATATTGGATCCCGTTCCTATACGGATATTGTGGAGGAATTTGGAAGATGGATATATTTCGTTATTCTCCATACGATATGTGTTGGTTTCAAATTTTGATATTGAATATAAGCTGATATAATTTCTGTTTAGAGCCTTGTATTTAACATTAAATTGGATTTTGGGCTTGTCGTGAATGGTGTCTTAAATAACACTGTTCTTAAACCCTATGTGAAAAGAATATATCTTTTAATCAATATTATTAGAGTTTCCAATTATATTTAGTAATTGGAATAAAATGGAATGTGAATTGGGTTTATTGTGAACTGTGTTTTTAACGACATTCATTAATTAACAGTGAAATGTGATTTGGAATTTATAAATCTTTTTATTAAGATTTAATGGAAATTTTCCGAAGTAAAGTTTTTCAATTTAATGTATTAAATTGGAATTGAATGGAATTTGATTTGGTGATAATTGAAATGAGCTTCTGTGGAGGAAGACTGTTAATATATATGGAATTTAATAGGCTTTGTCGTTATTCCATTTATATTATTAGTCAGATACGGAAATTGATATCGATTATATAACGATCTGCTTCCATGAAGATTCCATGAATAATGGAATATGATTTTAGGTTTATCGTGAACGGTGTTTTAAGTGATATTCGTTCTTTACCCCAGTTAAAGACAGGATTACATATCTGACATTGTATTTCGGTGCGGTATTTGTTGATCTCTGCTAAATATATATATATATATATATATATATATATATATATATATATATATATATATATGTTTGGTGGTGGAGAATTTATTCTCTTGCTTAACACCCTTCTCTGAGACGTATGAGCTTAGAGGTTATATATTGGAAGAAATCAATGGTATAGTATGGATTGTCGATGCGACATGTTTGTGTTTCCAAAGTTAAATAATCATTAAATAATGATTGATGGAAGATTAAAACTAGGTGGAGTTTTAATGAATCTTTAATTAGATTGAAAAGTGAATGTGATAATTTAAATTATCAAATTTAGGAAATGATCGAGAATGGAGTATCACCAGTTTTCCTCCAAGCGATAGTTAAATCTTTAATTAGATTTGAATGTGAAATGGTAATAAATTTTACCGATAATACCGTGGGGTTAGATGTGGAGTACTATCGGTTTTGCTCCATGGGATGAATAGGTTGGGATTGGGAAATAAAATAAACGATTACTTTGGTAACGTTCGCTAATCTCGACTAGTTTGGAAAACCGTAATTTGGTTTAAATTTTGAAAAGAATATTTGAGTAAAAGAATATTCTAGATTAGAAAGGCATATGTTGTGTTTTTATAGCACTTGTTTATAAGATACGCGAGTTATTCGGAAAGACCGGGTTTATCCTATTCTAAATAATTGATACGACGATAAATCGACGATGAAGATGGTGGTTAAAAACCGGAGATCTTCACATCATTTGGATGATTACTGGTGTCTTGATTGGGACAAGGCAATAAGTGGTGATCATCCAAACGTACTTGGAGACCGACCAGATATGCGAGGGCCTCTCTCCTGTATTGGACATATGGAATGAGGAATAAGGTGCCCCCGGTTTCGTTTAGACCCAAAACGGACTTGCAAAAGGATGGTGTGTCTGACATTGATTCCTTTATACCGTATTCGTTGATCTCTTCTAAATATATATCTGTTTGGTGGTGGGGAATTTATTCTCTTGCTTAACACCCTTCTTTGAGACGTACGAGCTTAGAGGTTATATATATTTATGGAAATCAGTGGTAGGTATGGAATGACAATGTGGTATGCTGAGATGCAAATGATCAAGGCTTTTGTTGAAAAGTAGAGTCTTGTGGTTGATGATCAAAGCATAGCTTTAATTAGCATAGCTTTGTGTAGCGTTAATTCTCGAGCTTCACACCCCGGTATGAACCCGAAACGGGATGAGGACTTCAGGGAAACAGACATATGTTAGTTTCTAGTTAGGAGTAACGTCATGGTTTGGAGCCGATACTGTTTACTCATGTGGATGTTACTTATTATTACTTGATGGAAAGCGAGGCACCTTGGATATATCGGTCACTACGGGGCTGATGGATGTTATGGTCGATATACTGACCAGATTTTATGCCTCATAGGGCAGCCTAACATATAGTTTATGTTATTGCCAATCATCGACGGATGACCGGCCCTATCGCTAACCACAGGTGCAGTTGCGGCTATATCCTGAGGCTTGGGCTAGAGAGTCCCGAATCGGTAAGGAAGATCGATTTCCTTGGTTCATAGATGGAAACCCACTTTCCAATACATGATTTCACGATTTTAGTTGTAAATATATATTTGGCGATGTAATATTATGGTACCTACGCTGCTTATGATTGATACATTTATATTTGAAATTGATTTCTTCAATTATAGTAATAATAAAATATGAAATTTCACGTACCAAGTATTTTTGGCTATTATAAGGTAAATCTCTATCCTTCGGCTTGTGTTGCATTAATTGATGGGAACTGAGTCTTATAATAGCTTCATTTTTCTGTTTAGCGTTGCGTTGTATGTTTTATGCACTGGTATTCTTGGGGTTAAACCCGTTCTGTGTTATATGGCGTGGTCCCTTGATTTATCTAAATTTAAAATCAAGATAATAACTATTTTAGTTCTCACACCAGTCCCATGACTGACCTAGAGTTTATTGTTATAACCTAAACTCTGGGTGCCCATATTTTCCACACGACCAGCTAATAGTTTTGGTTTTGCAAATATTTCTTTTCCAGGATCCTGGATTTACAGCTGGAGCTATATTCAGAAAGCTTTGTATCCGTATATGTCTTTTAGTTGTGTTATGTATTATTTTTCCGCTGCTAATGTAATTTAAATCACTGATATTTTTCTAATGTATATTAATTAATCATACTCTGTTATATTCTTGTACTCTGATGTAACTGTTGTAAGAACAATAAAATGTTCTTCTTTTTGCGTTCTGATTTGTCGTGTTCTCAACTCAATTCGGGCTTTCCCGTAAGGGCAAGTTTGGGTCGTTTCATTATATCTTATACTTTATATTTTATAGTTTCTAATTTAGCTTTTAATCCGTAACCAATCCAATAACCGAGCCCACAACAACTACTTTATGTTTTTTATTTTTTATTTTATATAATATAATTTATAAAAAATATATTTTTATGTCATTTATTTAAATTAGATTCGAATTTTATATTATATATTATATATTTATACTTTTATCCCATAACCGATCCCATAACCGAGATCTAAACCTAGCTTATTATTGAGGTGATAAGTGATTAACATAGAAATGTGTTTATTTTATGCTCTTGTATCTTATCTTTTGTATATAAATAAATATTACTTGGGTATTGTTTTGTCACTTTTACAGATATTCCAATCCAGCCCGCATGCAACCAGAAAAGTAGAGAATTGGAGATCAGATTGCTATATATTTACATTTTGAAGAATTGTAGATGAAGATCTCACATCTAGTTGCTGTTGGACAAGAAAATGATTGATAATTAGGCCATGCACATCTCAATTTAAAGGAGGCTTGCAAGAGAAAAGGAGAAAAGGTCTAGAACTTGTTCCAAATGACAAAAGACCAAAAATTTAATAGATTTAACTAAGGCCCATTTGAAATTCTCATTGTAAACTAATTAGTGATGTAATGGCTAGGCCCATTTGTAATTAGGGTTAGGGTTTGGTTATCTATCCTATATATACCCTTGTAATATCATTGTAGCCACCATCCTATCCTATTCTGAACCATATTTTCTCTTCTTCTTCATTAATAAAGTTCTTTGTTCTCTTTTATTTTTCCGCATTTTTCTTTTTCTTAGCAATCGGTGTTGTCTTCACAATTAGTTTTGGAAGAACACCAATTGTATTTTACATTTTTTTGTTAGTGATTAGTCGTTTGATAAGTTTCAACGACAATCCTAATTTACTTTTTGTTGTTCTTCTTTTCCTGCAATTTTAATTTCTGCATTTTATATCTGTTTTGCATTTTAATTTCCAATTGATAATTGTGATTTGATCGTCGGTTCAATTAGATTTGTTCTGAATCGGATCACAGTTTCAATTTTTATTGTTTTCAAAACCAACCTCGAAAATCGTCTAACTCGCCCAAGAGATTAAATAAATAATTTGATTTTAATCTACCTCCCTATGTTCGACCTATATGCTACACACCTGTACGCTTGCAGTAATTATTTAAATATCGCGCTTTTCTGATTCATAGGAAAGCGACGATCAAGTTTTTTGGCGCCGTTGCCGGGGAGGTAACGATTAAATTTTATTATTTATTTAATATCCGATTCGTGTTTGTTTTTGTTCATATTTTCCTTTTGTGTTCTTGTATATATATATTAAAAAAAATCTTGTTATGTTAGATTTGGTAGTGTTCAATCATACCGTAATCTTCCAAATAAAAAAAATAAAAAATAAAAACTTGCATTTTTTTTGATTGCTTTCCTGCTTTAGCTCTCTTTCCTTTTTTTTTCCTTTCTTCCCTCTCATTTGTTTCTTTCCTACTCTATCGTTTACAACAATAATAGAAATAAAAAAAAATCATAAAAAGATTCCTCTTTTCCCTACTTTATTTCTTCCCTTCTATTTCTTCTATCTTCTGCCTTTATTCTTCCATATACCTTCTCCATCATACAGCCCACATAAACAATCAAATCCGGCAAGCCTCTTTCTCACCAAAATTCCACAATCGCTACGTTCACCACCACGCATACCAGAAAACCTTCTACCTTAAATTTCATCATCAAGATCAATCCATACAATTTTCTTCAACCTCAAACCCCATAATCTAACAGCATATCCCTTTTCATCAAACCAAAATCGTGGTCACAAACTACACCCTCCATCCAGACAACACCTTCTGAAACACATCGAGTTCAAATCGTCCAGAACCCCCAACCTGATGTCGGTCTTCCACATTGAACCTTGCTGAACACCACCCACATCTTCTCTTTCAACCTCTCCTACCTTACCCGTTTAGTTATCATCGACCGATATCCACAACGTTAACATCATCACTTCTGCTACAAATCGCAAACTCCAGCGTATAACCATCATCAGGCCTACCATTGCCACGTAGTCAATAACTTCCTCACCCACTTAGCAAATCCCTCCTCCTCTCTTATTCTACTGTCGCCACAAATCACAGCGCAATCTATCCATCCCCTTTGCATCATTTTCTTGTCATAAACTATTCAATCCCCTATCCAAATACATCACGTCCATCTGCCATTTTAAGCATCCGCTACTACACCAGTCCTACTATCCACGAACCCTATTCCTTCAATTGGAAAACACCAGTCTCCAAAGCCCATATTTCACGTGAACATTCATCACAACTTCATCCAATTTGCTTTGCGGATCACGATTCACCAAAGTTTTTGGCCATCTGCAAGTACTTTCAACCCCACGTTCAAGTCACCCAATTCTCTTCACATATCACGTGCAGACTCAAACTCTATCAAGCAAACCCTTTCCACAAAACTCAGAATCCATCATCGACAAATCCGGCATCAACTTCGCATCCACTACCACAGTCGAAACCCATCAGCACCCAATCCCATCCAAACTCTCCACCCTCACGCATTCGCAAGCCAAAAATGCGGTTCGAACACCAGATCCAAAGTACTCCTGAAATTACCCCAATCCCGCATCATTACCTACTCAAAGCAGCTTCCCCCTTCGAACAGACCTCTACACCCATCAATTCGGAACATTATTCTTGCCCAAGGCTAGTTCGAACAACTACAAAGCAAAATCCAATCCCAGATGGAAAACCTAATTCGAACGCAAAATCCGAACTAGAAACCATATCTGTGCCTTAATCGTTCAAGTTTTTTTTTTAGAAAATTCCGATTTGTTTTGAGACTTTCTTTTTCTGAGAATAGGTTAATAAAAGGCGTTGGATTTATTTTGCATGGTTTGGGGTGTGACTGTGTGAAGCCTTAAGGTTTTGATTGTAATTTCCTTCCTCTGTTCAAATCAAAGGCGGACGAGGACAACTTGATTTTCTTTGATTAGTGCGTGATTTGTATCCTTTTATTGGGGATGATTTTTACAGATTTTCTTTTTGAAATTAGGTGAATTGTTTTCGTATAAAGAGGGGTGTGATTATTCTTTTTGGGTTTGATTCTTTTTATTGCTGAAAAAAGAAGGGTGTGATTTATTTTTCTGACCTTATTTTGTTGGTTCGAGTGCCCCTGATTTCGAATAGTAAGGTTGGCTTAGTCATAGTTTTTTTATTTGATTTGTTTCCTTTAAATACGAGTGGGTGTGATAATTTTTTTCCCTAAGGAACCATCAAAGCCTATTTTATTTGTTTCCTTTAAATAGTAAGGTTGGCTTAGTCATAATTTTGAGTGTTGAGCTCATTTAGCTTTAGCATGTGAGATCTGATTACTTATTTATTCTTGATTTATGCGAGTGTTAATTTCTATCCTTTTGAAAAGAAAAAAAATTCAATCATTCAATCAAAGATCAAAGGAAAAAACAGGTTGAAGCAAGCAAATCAAAGGAACTGAAATCAAACAAATTGCAAACAATGGGATTTCAAACGTGAACACTCCTCGAATTTTCTGGATGGACAGCCATACCCCACGGTGATATTTTTCTAAACTCTACAGGTGCTGAAGCTGCTTTGAAAATATACAAATTGCTTGTAAAAATCTTCTACAGGGGCAGCGGCTTGCGTGTACAATATTTTAATTTTCTGTTCTATGACTGTTCTGTTCTGTGACTGTTCTGTTCTGTGATTACTCTGTGACTGTTGTGTTGTTGCAATTTCTGAATAAATTCGGTGAGGAACGAATCCATAAGTCATCATTCTCGTCGAAATTCAATTATAAAACGTGGTTTGATTTTTGAAATAATATAATTGAAAAGTTGTGCTTTGTGAAGTTGATTGTCTCGTATAATTGGATCGCGGATATATATTAGTTTAATTTTTTTGAACTATTAGCAAAAGAGGTTGCATACTACCCGTAAAACATTGGTCGTATCCCTTAGTTTTATACTATACGTGAACGGCCATAAAACCCTCTTTCCCCTTCTAATTGAGTCAGTTAATTAATAGAGCACAACTCGGTATTTTATACTATTTTGAACTGAGAATAATTTCTGCCTTGTCTTGATTTCATTTCAAATGTCTGATTCAAAAAAATCCTTGAGAGAATTGTGGGATAATAGTCGAAGTAGACGTCCGCTTGAAGAGTATGATTTTGAATTACAACTCATGAAGCAAAATTTTCCAGAATTTCGCGAGCCAAATGTCAACAATTTTCAAATTTTCAAAATGACCAACATTTTCAAAGTTATGATCGAAATGGCGACTTCAATTCAAATTTCAATAATTTCGATTATGGGCCACATCCTTATCAAAATAGCTTTAAATCACAATATACCTTTGATCCACATCATTATGGGGTTGAAAACCAAAATCTTCAAAATAACAACACATATCCACATCTTGAATATAACCAAAATTGCAGTTTTCCCTTGAATTTCGACAGTTTTGGTTATGAACCTAATTTTCAAAATCAAAATGATTTTCAATATCATTTTTCTGAAAATTCAAATAACCACCACATCGGAAATAATATTGATTGTGAAATTGATGTGGACTATAATTTTGAGAATCAAGAAATCCAAAACGAGAGTTTTCAAATCAACGATTCTGAAGAATATCATCTTAACATTCTTAGAGAGAGGGTAGAAAAGCAAGATAGACAGCTTGGTGAAAAAGATAGACAGCTTGATGATCTTCTTTGTTTAATGACGTGTTTTAAAGAACAACTCGAGCAACAAAATCAAATTCAATGCGATGAATCAGGAAATAATCCATTCTTTACTGATATTGAAAATTTTCATATTACAACTTTGGAAATTGAGAATAACGATCTAAATGAAGTTGTTCAAAATTCAACAAATGATTTGGACTTCAATTCTTTTCAGGAAAAAGATTTAAGCTTAGATTTTGATCTTCCTCTTTCAGGCTGTGAGAAACTTGAAATTCTAGGAATTGAACAGAATAAAAATGTTGAATTTTTCAATTCAAATTTGAAAAAGGATTTTAACGAACATGAATTCTTTGGATTGTACGAGGATGAGCTGCCAAATGAGGAAGAAGTGGATTCACGTCACGAGTTCGAAAAATTTAACTTTGAGAAAATTTCAAACGAACTTGAAATTGTTAGTGTCGAAAATACGTTGTCAATTAATGATGAGAAATGTGATCACATAGTCTTGAACAACACTTAGATTTCAGATTTCACTGAATTTATATACGATCACAAATTTTTGAAAAACTACACTGACAAATTTCTTGAACACATGAACTATTTTTGGAATGTTAGCTTTATTGAAAAACTTCATGTTAGGACGACCCTGAACATTCATTTACTGGACTATAAATCAAGGTATAAAGATGAGATGGTTTTCAAACTCCTGCTTGTTAGAAAACATGCCTAGACATAGTGGGAATGGGATTCATCGGGCTAGAACCAAGTGTGGGGGGAAAAGATGGTGGCATTCTTTGCATCGCATGCATCGTAAACACATATATCATTGTACATATGATCCATTCTTACATATAGTTAGACTGCATTTCATTTTACAAATCATTTTACATTTAATCCATCTTTGGGTACGATCTTTCAAATTTAGGAAACGTTTACAGTGTGGACACTGTATAGTTCTAGTGTGGGGGGAGTCTGCATTGCATTCTTTTGATTTTTTTCTCTAATTTTTCTTTCTTTCTTTTCATGTAGGACCATCATGCATTTTAGATCGTAGTAACATGGCATTTTTTCTTTTGGTAAATACGACTCATTTTAGATTGATACAACAAAATAAGTTAAGAATTGTTAATCAGTTGATAGTATTTTTTTCTCTCAACTTAGATCGAATAAGAAATATAATGAAAAGTTTAATTTTGAGGGATAATAGTGTAACCGGTACATAGGGAGATTCTTAGGTGATGGCCATGAAATCTATTCTATATTGTAGACTTTGTTTAAATAAGTGGAGGACTTAAAATACTTATATTGGCTTTTCGAATCTTTAAAACTAAGTTGTGTTAAGTTGAATTCGCGCAACTCTCTTTTGTACTTAAAATTTAAATAATAATAATAGTAATCCAAGGGTATCCAACATTGCTTGTATATCAAGCGTTGGTGTGCAAACCCGCCAAGCTCTATCTGACATGTTGTTGACAAAGTCAGCGTTGGAATATCTTGGTCTCATTTTATGAGATTGGACACCTAAGGATTACCGACACATTGTTGACAAAGTCAAAGTCGACCTGCACAATCCGCCAAGCTCTTTACCCACTATCCGTTAGTCCGCGAGGCAGTGCATGGGTGTTAAACCTTGGTATTCTAAGTTAGGTGTATGTACTTAATAATAAATTTTAAAATTTTATAGAATAAAGAATAAGCGATGATGCCGAAACACTTCTTGACCTTATTGATTTGACTAGCCATACATGAGAAAATAATAATACCACTTTGCAAACTGTGCCAAGCAAATTAAGAATCTATTTCATGGCTGCACTATGTTATCGACCGAACTAACTGGCCAAACTGGAATTTAACATTTGAAAACTTGATTTATATTGAAAATTTGTGAAAAGTTGAGGTATCTAAATTAAAATTAACTGAATACAAATTGTTAACTTAATTTTTTGCACCACTTTCCTGAAATAAGTCGTGTTTTCAATTTTTGTTTTCAATTGCATAAGTCCTTTGCATTCATGTAGTTACATTAGATCCACACATACTGCATTTGGATTTTGTGGGTAGTATCCGCTTAAAACCCACACGAGACACCACTCGTCCTACTAGGGACACCTAGAGGTTTAACGGCTTGTTGCATACGCTCAATGCAATCGTGTTTCCTACGAAAGTGTGACCTATCTAATTTAGTTTTTCATTTCTTGTTTTACTTGAGGACGAGTAAAAGATAAGTGTGGGGGTATTTGATTAACATAGAAATGTGTTTATTTTATGCTCTTATATCTTGATCGACGCTGGTCTATGAATTAGAAAAGCGCGACATTTGTAATAAATTCTGCAAGCATACAGGTGTGTAGCATACAGGTCGAACACACGGAGGAAAGTTAAATTTTATTATTTATATGTTTCGTGGGCGTGTTAGACGAACTTTGGAGGTTGATTTTGAAAATAAAACAAAACAAAATTAAAACTGTGATTTGATTCAGAACAGATCTAACCGAACCGACGATCAGATCACAATTTCAATGGAAAAGAAATAAAACTATGAATTAGATTTGAATCTAATCAAATCCAATTTGACCTAAGAAAATAATAAAAAGCAGGAATTGAAATTGCAGAAATTGAAATAACAAACAAGAATTAAAATTAGGATTTCCGCTGAATCTAATCAGACGGTAAATCACTAATGCAAATAAGTGCAAAATACAAATAGTGTTCTACCGAATCTAATCGTATAGACAACACTAGTTGCTAAGAAAACAAAAAATGCAGAAAATAAAAGAGAAAGAAGAACTTTTATTGGAACAATGGAATAAGAGATGAGATGGTGGCTACAAGGTTATTACAGGGGTATATATATAGGGTAGATAGCCAAACCCTAACCCTAACGATAAATGGGCCTGGTCATTACATCACTAATTAGTTTACAATGAAAAATATAAATGGGCCTTTGATAATTAAAGCAATTTTGGGCCTTTTCTCTTTTTCCTCTTGCTTCCTTGACATTTCTTCATTGATTTGTGATGTTCAAAGCCTTTTTATCAATCCTTTTCTTGTCCAACAGCAACTAGATGTGAGATCTTCATCTACAATTCTTCAAACTGCAAATACACAGCAAATTGATCTCTATTTCTCTACATTTCTGGTTGCATGCGGGCTGGGTTGGAATATCTGTAAAAGTAACAAAACAATACCCAAGTAATATTTATTTATATACAAAAGATAAGATGTAAGAGCATAAAATAAACACATTTCTATGTCAATCAAATACCCCCACACTTATCTTTTACTCGTCCTCGAGTAAAACAAGAAATGAAAAACTAACTAGATAGGTCACACTTTCGTAGGAAACACGATTGCATTGAGCGTATGCAACAAGCCGTTAAACCTCTAGGTGTCCCTAGTAGGACGAGTGGTGTCTCGTGAGGGTTTTCAGCGGATACTACCCACAAAATCCAAATGCAGTATGCTATGATTCTAATGAAACTACATGAATGCAATGGACATATGCAAATAAAAATGAAAAAAATGAAAACACGACTTGTTTCAGGAAAGTGGTAAAACAAATTAAGTTAACAATTTCTAATCAGTTGATTTTATTTTAGATACCTCAACTTGTCACAAATTTTCAATATAACTCAAGTTTTCAAATGTTAAATTCCAGTTTGGCCAGTTAGTTCGGTCGATAACATAGTGCAGCCATGAAATAAATTCTTAGTTTGCTTGGCACAGTTTGCAAAGTGGTATTCTAATTTTCTCATGTATGGCTAGTCAAATCAATAAGTTCAAGAAGTGTTTGGGTATCATCGCTTATTCTGTATTCTTTAAGATTTTAAGATTTATGATTAAGTACATACACCTAACTAAAAAGACCAAGGTTTACCACCCATGCACTGCCTCGCGGACTAACAGAGAGTAGGTAAAGAGCTTGGCGGATTGTGCAGGCCGACTTTGACTTCGTCAACAACGTGTCGGATAGAGCTTGGCGGGTTTGCACACCAACGCTCGATATACAAGCAATGTTGGATACCCTTGGAATACTATTATTATTATTATCGAAAATATAAGCACAAAAGAGAGTTACGCGAATTCAACTTAACACAACTTAGTTTTAAAGATTTGACAAGCCATTATAAGTATTTTAAGTCCTCCACTTATTTAAACAAAGTCTACAATATAGAATAGATTTCATGGCCATCACCTAAGAATCTCCCTATGTACCGGTTACACTATTATCCCTCAAAATTAAACTTTTCATTATATTTCAAAATTCGAATTTAGCTGAGAGAGAAAAATACTATCAACTGGCTAAAAATTGTAAACTTATTTTGTTGTATCAAACTAAAATGAGTCATGTTTCAAAAAAAAAAAAAATGGCATGTTACTACAGTCTAAAATGCATGATGGTCCTATTTAAATGGATGAAAATAAAAAGAAATAAAAACAAAGAAAAATGAAAATGGATGAAATGCAGACTCCCCCCCACACTTGAACTAAACAGTGTCCACACTGTAATTTTTTTTTATATTTGAAAGATAGTACCCAAAGGTGTATCAAATGCAAAATAATTTGAAGAATGAAATGTAGTTTATCTATATGTAGGGATGGATCATATGTACAATGATATATGTGTTTGCGGTGCACGCGATGCAAAGAATTCCACCAGCTTTTCCCCCCACACTTGGTTCTTGCTCTATGATTCCCATTCCCACCGTGTCTAGACATGTTTTCTAACAAGTAAGAGTTTTTTAAAACCATCTCATCTTTATACTTAGATTTATAGTCTAGGAGATAAATATCTAGGGTCGTCCTAACCTGAAGTTTTTCAACCAAACCAGCATTCCAAAAGTAATTCATGTATTCAACAAATTTGTCAGTGTAATTTTTCAAAAATTTGTGATCGTATGTAAATTCGGTGAAATTTGACATCTGAGTGGTGTTCAAGAGTATGTGATCACATTTCTCAAAGTTGTTCAAGACACTGACAATTTCAAGCTCATTTGAAATTTTCTCAAAGTTAAAATTTTTGAACTCGTGACATGAATCCCCTTCTTCCTCGTTTGGCAATTCATCCTCGTACAAATCAATAAATTCATGTTCATTAAAATCCATTTCCACTTCTGAGTTTTTGAAAAATTCAATATTTTCATTTGGTTCAACTTCAAAAATTTCAAGTTTTCCACAGTCTGAAAGAGGAAGATCAAAATCCAAGCTTAAATCTTTTTGAAAAGAATCGAAATCCAAATCATTTATTGAATTTTGAACAACTTCATTTAGATCATCATTCTCAATTTCGAAAGTTGTTGTTTGAAAATTTTCAATGTCAGTAAAGAATGGACTATTTTCTGATTCATCACATGCTTGAATTAGATTTTGTTGCTCTCGTTGTTCTTTCAAAGTTGTCATTAAACAAAGAAGTTCATCCATCTTTCTATCTTTTTCATTAAGCTGTCTATCTAGCCTTTCTACCCTCTCTCTAAAAATGTTAAGACGATCGTTGATTTGAGAGCTCTCGTTTGGAATTTCCTGATTTTCAAAATTATAATCCACATCAATTTCACAATCAATATTATTTCCAATGTGGTAGTTGTTTGAATTTTTAGAAAACTGACAATGATATTGAAAATCATTTTGATCATAGAAATTTTGTTCATAACCAAAACTGTTAAAATTCGAGTGAAAATTGCAATTTTGGTCATTTTCAAGATGTTGATATGGGTTGTAGTTTTGAAAATTTTGATCGATTTGAAAATCATTTTCAAAATTATTTTCGAATTGGTTTCCAACCCCATATTGATGTGGATCAAAGCTATTTTGCGATTCAAAACCGTTTTGATATGGATGTGACCCATAATCGAAATTATTGAAATTTAAATTGAAATCATCATTTCGATTATATCTATGATTTTGAAAATGTTGGTCAGTTGGAAAATTTTGAAAATTGTTGACATTGGGCTCACAAAATTTTGGAAAATCTTGTTTCATGAGTTGCAATTCATACTCATACTCTTCAAGAGGACGTCTACTCCGATTATTATTCCACATTTCTCTCAATGATTTTTTTGAATTAGACATTTGAAATGAAATCACGGCAAGACAGAAATTATTCTCAATTCAAAATAATATAAAATAATGAGTTGTGCTCTATTAATTAACTGACTCAATTGGAAAGGGGAAGAGGGTCTTATGGCCGTTCACGTATAGTATAAAACTAAGGGATACGACCAATGTTTTACGGGTAGTATGCAACCTCTTTTGCTAAAAGTTCAATAAATTGAACTAATATATATCCGCGATCCAATTGTACGAGACAGTCAACTTCACAAAGCACCACTTTTCAGTTATATTATTTTGAAAATCAAAATCACGTGTTAAAATTGAAAATCGATGAGAGTGATTAGTTATGGAAAACCGTTCCTCACCACAAATTCAGAAATATCAGTCACAGAACAGACACAGAAATATAAATTGCAGAATTAATTTTTTTTTTTACATTCAAGCCGCTGCCCCTGCAGAAATTTTTTACAACAATTGTCTATATATTATTTTCTTTTTCCTTTTGCAGCAGAGCACCTGTAGAGTTTTAAAAGTTTTCACCTTGATCGGCAGTCCTCCAGTGAATTTAGGAAGCTCTAGCGCGTTCACACCCCACTTGGTGTGCAACCGCTCCAACCCATTTGAATCGTTCGCTGCTTTCTGTTGTTGTCCCCTTCTATTAAGTGCTTGACTGCGCTGCGGCACGGGTTCGGGCTAGGAGCCCGAAATTTTTTTTTTAAAGACTTTTTTTTTAAATTTCAGCTGTACCTGTTTATTGAAAAATTCTCCTTCTTTTTTTTTTCGAAAAGACAGAAGAAGAATAAATCAAAACAAGAACAAAGACTAAATAGGAATTAAAAAAGAAGGACAACTAAACAAAATCGAAACAAGACAAGAAGAGCTAAAAAAAAAGGACAAAGACTAGGCTTACTGAAAAAAAATAACAAAGATTAGCTTGACACCCAATTAAAACAATCCATGGCCGCACTCAAATACCAGCCATGTGTGCACCAATTTCAAAGGCCAACCTCTTTTAATCAAGGCACATAAGGAACGTCTCCTTGCAAATCAAATTTCCCAAAATAAAATCCCTTGTTTCAGGAAAGAAATCTCGAGCATCCCCTTTTTTCCGGTTTTCGAAGGACACAAAGGAAAAAGAAAAAAAAAATCAAGCACGGTTGGGGATTTCAATCTTGGATTTGATTCGAATTTGTTGCTGCGGTGATTTGGGATATTTCAGATCTAGGTGATTTGCGATGGTCGAGGCAATCGGATTTGGTTTTCTGGTGGGCGCAGGGGACCTGAACGGGTTTGAGGCGACTGTGATGGGTTTTGCGAAGTTGTTTGTGGTGCGGGAGATGGAGTAGTACTGGACGTTGGTTTTTGATCAATGTTTCTGTTTGAGGTTTAATTTTTCTTCTTCAGGGCAGGAGATGATTTCGGTGATGGCGGATGGTGGAGTTGGTGATTGCGTGATGTGATTCAGGGGGTGTTTTGTTTTGGTAAGGGTCTGTAGTGAAGGTTGCGAACAGGAAATTTGCAAAGAATATTTTTTTTTTTTTTTGGCGATGTGGACTGATGAAGGCAAGTGTGGGGGGGGGGGATGAAGTTGCAGATTCGGACAAGGCAATTGCTGTAGGTTTGGAGAATACGGTGGTTTTTTGAAGGTCAGTGGTTGATTTGTTTTGGCAGGGGATGCTTGGAAATCACGCTGTGGTGGTTGGTGGACTAAAGGAGATGGGTGGAAGTTGTGACTGGAGATGGTTTGTTGCGTTTCGGGATTGTTGAGGGTGCTATGTGACAGGTCGGTTTGTATGGGGTTAAGGAGATTGATGAGGTGCTTGTATGGTGGAAGGGGGGGTTTGTCTGAGAACTTGGTTGGTGCAAAAGTCGGGTTTTGCAAAGGTGGAAGGTTTTGCCGTAGGGTGGCGATTTGCGGTTTCTTCTTTTGAAG
Organism: Allium sativum; assembly: GCA_030737875.1. NCBI lineage: Eukaryota > Viridiplantae > Streptophyta > Magnoliopsida > Asparagales > Amaryllidaceae > Allium > Allium sativum. The sequence goes on from CM060914.1 coordinate 78,889,860, forward strand.
GAACCTGGTACTTGAATATGGTAAGGTGGAGAGATTTGAAGTGGAGAGGGAAAGTTTGATTATGGCTTTGAATTTTTGTGGTCTGGTACGGGTACGTTAGAGATGTAGATGATTGTTGGTCGTGAGGGAAGAAGGGGAAAGAAATCTGTAGTTTTTTTTTTTGAAAATGGAAAGAAATTGTAAACTGAGGAAAGAAAAAAAAAATTGAATTAGAAAAGTATGGACGTGGAAAGAAATAGTAGAGGAATTGGCAAGTAAATTATTTTATTTTATTTTATTTTTTTTTAGAGGGAAAGAGATTTGTAAAAATAAAAGGAAGGAGTTGTAAAAGGTAAAAATTTGGACGAAAAAAATGGCATTAGATTTTTTTTCTCTTACTTAGTTCATGATAGTATCAATGTAATTAATACGCCACATCACTAATTGAGATTTTTTTTCTATATGTACAAGAAACAAAAATATATACAAAATAAAATAAAAACTAACACGAATCGGAAATTAAATAAATAACAAAATTTAATCGTTACCTCCCCGGCAACGGCGCCAAAAACTTGATCGACGCTAGTCTATGAATTAGAAAAGCGCGACATTTGTAATAAATTCTGCAAGCATACAGGTGTGTAGCATACAGGTCGAACACAGGGAGGAAAGTTAAATTTTATTATTTATATGTTTCGTGGGCGTGTTAGACGAACTTTGGAGGTTGATTTTGAAAATAAAACAAAACAAAATTAAAACTGTGATTTGATTCAGAACAGATCTAACCGAACCGACGATCAGATCACAATTTCAATGGAAAAGAAATAAAACTATGAATTAGATTTGAATCTAATCAAATCCAATTTGACCTAAGAAAATAATAAAAAGCAGGAATTGAAATTGCAGAAATTGAAATAACAAACAAGAATTAAAATTAGGATTTCCGCTGAATCTAATCAGACGGTAAATCACTAATGCAAATAAGTGCAAAATACAAATAGTGTTCTACCGAATCTAATCGTATAGACAACACTAGTTGCTAAGAAAACAAAAAATGCAGAAAATAAAAGAGAAAGAAGAACTTTTATTGGAACAATGGAATAAGAGATGAGATGGTGGCTACAAGGTTATTACAGGGGTATATATATAGGGTAGATAGCCAAACCCTAACCCTAACCCTAATGATAAATGGGCCTGGTCATTACATCACTAATTAGTTTACAATGAAAAATATAAATGGGCCTTTGATAATTAAAGCAATTTTGGGCCTTTTCTCTTTTTCCTCTTGCTTCCTTGACATTTCTTCATTGATTTGTGATGTTCAAAGCCTTTTTATCAATCCTTTTCTTGTCCAACAGCAACTAGATGTGAGATCTTCATCTACAATTCTTCAAACTGCAAATACACAGCAAATTGATCTCTATTTCTCTACATTTCTAGTTGCATGCGGGCTGGGTTGGAATATCTGTAAAAGTAACAAAACAATACCCAAGTAATATTTATTTATATACAAAAGATAAGATATAAGAGCATAAAATAAACACATTTCTATGTCAATCATATCTTATCTTTGGCATATAAATAAATATTACTTGGGTATTGTTTTGTCACTTTTACAGATATTCCAACCCAACCCGCATGCAACCAGAAAAGTAGAGAATTGGAGATCAGATTGCTATATATTTACATTTTGAAGAATTGTATATGAAGATCTCACATCTAGTTGCTGTTGGACAAGAAAATGATTGATAATTAGGCCATGCACATCTCAATTTAAAGGAGGCTTGCAAGAGAAAAGGAGAAAAGGCCTAGAACTTTTTCCAAATGACAAAAGACCAAAAATTTAGTAGATTTAACTAATGCCCATTTGAAATTCTCATTGTAAACTAATTAGTGATGTAATGGCTAGGCCCATTTGTAATTAGGGTTAGGGTTTGGTTATCTATCCTATATATACCCTTGTAATATCATTGTAGCCACCATCCTATCCTATTTTGAACCATATTTTCTCTTCTTCTTCATTAATAAAGTTTTTAGTTCTCTTTTATTTTTCTGCATTTTTCTTTTTCTTAGCAATCGGTGTTGTCTTCACAATTAGTTTTTGAAGAACACCAATTGTATTTTACATTTTTTTTTGTTAGTGATTAGTCGTTTGATTAGTTTCAACGACAATCCTAATTTACTTCTTGTTGTTCTTCTTTTCCTGCAATTTTAATTTCTGCATTTTATTTCTGTTTTGCATTTTAATTTCCAATTGATAATTGTGATTTGATTGTCGGTTCAATTAGATTTGTTCTGAATTGGATCGCAGTTTCAATTTTTATTTTTTTCAAAACCAACCTCGAAAATCGTCTAACTCGCCCAAGGGATTAAATAAATAATTTGATTTTAATCTACCTCCCTGTGTTCGACCTGTATGCTACACACCTGTACGCTTGCAGTAATTATTTAAATATCGCGCTTTTCTGATTCATAGGAAAGCGACGATCAATAACCGAGCTCATAACAACGGTCGTAATTGAGGTCATAACCAAAACTTTAATCAAGACCACAAGTGAGCCAAAACTAAACCACAACCAAGCCTATAACCGATGCCATAATCGTAGCAATAACCGTGATCTATAATGTAGCTCGTAACTGAGGTAATAACCGAACTGATAACTATGTTCATAATCGAGCCCATAGCCTTATACTTAACCGAGCTTGTAAACGATCCCATAACCAAGCACATAAACGAGCTCATAACCAAGCTCTTAAGCAAGATCATAAATTCGCCCATAACCAAAATTATTTATTCTTATTTTATTTTTTCTACTTTATATTTAATATTTTATAATTAACGATTTGGCTTTTAAATTAATATTTTTTTTATACATTATGTTATATATTTTATATTTTATATCAAACCCATATTCCATAACCGAGCCCATTGACGTGCTCTTAAACAAGCTTGTAATTCGAATTTATAACTGAGCTCTTAATCGAGGTTATGATCTACCTTGTAACTGAAATTAGTTATTTATATTTTATATTATATATTTTATAATTTATAATTTATCTTTTATCTCATAACCAAACCCATAATCGAAATCTAAACCTAGCTTATAACCAAGCCCATAACCGAGCTCATAACCACGGTCATAATTAAGGTCATAATAAAACCTTTAACCTAGCCCATAACCGAGACCATAACTGAGCCAAAACTAAACCCATAACTTTTCCCATAACCAAGTCCATAACCGAGCTCTTAAACAAGCTTTTAATTAAGTTGATAACTTAGCCCTTAATTGAGGTTATTATCTAGCTTGTAACCGATATTAGAACCGAACCAAGACGACAACCGTGCCCATAATCGACCCATAACTAATCACCTAACCAAGTTGTTAACCCAGTTCTCTTTCATATATGAAAGGCATGATTCGCCTCTCTTTCATTATATTAATCATCGAAATGGAGTCTAATTTTTCTTCCTAAAGAAAATTCCTATTTTGGATTCGGGCTATAATATTACTTGGCAGGACGTCAACTATGAATATTACTATTGAAGTGCACTAAATGTTTGTGCTTTGGACATACTAATCGAAAGTGTAGTTTAGTTCAGACATGGTTACCCAGACAATAGACAAATAATACAACTATGAATAGTACACAAGGGGATTCTACGCAAGTTGACATGTAAAAAATTTATTACAGGCTAATAATTCAACACATCATACCACTCAGCAGATGGGTACTAAATATTAATAATAAAGTGCAGGAAACTAATAAAACAATCATGTGCAATCTAGAGTAGTACACAATTACAAGTTCTAAGAGTAAACGTCCAAATAAAAACCTATTTTGTAAATCATTTTCAGAATGTAACTACGAGAAAGGAAGGGTCTACTCTACTGTGATGTATAGGTTGCCAATTCACGATTGTAAACAATACAGTAAACAAATAAAATCAACAATAAATGGATGATAGTTAAAATCCAAGAAAGGGGTTCCTTCTGTCTTTTAATGTGCGTATAAAGCAAGCATAGATCACACATGCTTACAATCAATAACCAAAGATACCCTATTTGTGCATCCCAAAAGCTACAAACTGTAAATAAATCAAATTGTAGAATACCATGTGACACTGTCACTATTTTGGAACTCATACCAAACTCAACCATTAACCATTAGACGGCGTCACTTTTGGCAAGAAATAACTAGATAATCTATAAAGGTTTAGCACAACTACTTACTTAATTTCCAGAAAAACAAATCAACACAGCTAACTATGGAAATTAAAAGACAAGAACAACAACATAGAATGTGATTTTAAAACTTCAAACTACAACAAACTACTCATGCTTTTAATACTCCAATCTCAGACTGCATACCCCAAACTTACACGACAGACTACATATATTTCAAATACCCCAACAATTCACCAAATTTACAAGACAGTAGTTTAACAAGTATGTAAAAAAGGGAAAGACTAAGAAAAAGTTAAAAAAAGTTCAACCTTCAACATTTTTTTTCTTTAATAGAACTGTAGATCTTTCGTATTACATCATCATTGACTTTCAGTCCCTTTACTCTTCTTTCCATGTTTAGCATTACAAATAGTCCACAATCAACTCTGAAATTTTAAAATATGATAAATATACAAGTATGTATCTAATGATTGTAATCAATGATGTCTACTATCTATCGAACATGGCCAAACTATAGACAATATACATGCATGTGGACCTATAGATAATACAAATGGATATGGACAAGGAGAAGGTGCTTGCTGTCTAACTCATTACTGACGTAAATGAAACATAACTGGTGAAATAAGTAAGCATGAAATCTACGCAGCATTAGGAAAACATTAACATAAACGGCGATGCTAGAAAACTGATTAAATTTGCCTAGCCACCGTTTAGACACAAATAAGGGAAATGAACATATTCTCATATGATTAACTTGAATGATAGGCCGAATAGAAAAGGAAAGAAAGATAGATATTTCGGTATGAGAATATGGTTATTGTTGTGCTGCTGACAATTCAATGTATCACTATCTATCTTTCCTTTTCCAGTCTATATTTCAATCATTAGCCTGAAGGTCTAAAACAGTGCTACAAAATTTAGCCCAAATCACATCTTGCTCAGATTCATACATCAGATATCCATGCCTCCTACCGGTATTCCTTTCAAATGTGGTGTTGGTTAGTCTCCTATACATTTATTTTAACTTCTACGTACCTATGTGTAACATGCTTCGATTGCGGTACAACTATGTAATCTTACGATACAAGAAATCAAACTGCCCATACCTTGTGCCTTGCATAATAAGACCGATAATGCAGTTCAAGTATTATACATTTTGATGTAATATTCAATTAACTCATAATGTTATATAATAAATTGAATTAGTGTTTTTATTGTTTTATGTTGGTTTTGATACTTTACTTCTATCTGTTACTCAGCAGCTTTATACTTTTGTACATAACATGTTTGTCTAGCTTCAAATAGAAAGAATAGGAAAGAGCAAAACTTGGGTCATTGGTGGAAACGAGTTCATATCCTATGTGAGAATATGTTCATTTACCTTTACACAAGTTCCGTATTTAACGCATACGACTTCAGTAGCTAATTTTGGCTAGTTTCCCTCTTAATTATCTCATTTAACTTTGCATGGACTTTGAATAGCTATAATACTTTGCAGATGAATTATTTATTGTTTGGGAAGATACTGTCTCACACTCCATTCTTTGCCAATAGCTAATTTTGGACTGTCACAATCTTACTAAATAAGATAATATATAATACGTTGTATAAAAATTAATGTAAATATGAAATAAATCAAATTGTAGAAATTACCCATTAGACTGTTGCGTACACTTCGAATTCATAATCACTTTTTTCTTATTTAACTTGACTGGTAATCCTTCATCCTTTAAGTTTTTTGCAACATCATCTACAAAACTTTTCTGCAAAAACATTATATAAACAATCAAACCAAATAATGAGTACAATTTTAAACTTAACACCTTTTATTTTATAAAATAAAAAAACTTACAATTTTTAGTGCTGATTTCATGTGATCCTTTGATTTAGATGAAGTACGACGTGGTTGAAGAGAATCATACAAATACCATTTAGAGTCCACAATATCTGATTTCATAAGAGTCCAATGATGTAGTTCATTTATAGGGAACAATATGCTGAAACACAATTTGTTTGCAAGGGCTTTTCGCATAGCTGGCATGAACAAAGATTATCTAGTGCTACTTAAGTATGTGGTTGCACTTTTCTACAAGAAATTTCATATTCAAATTAGTATATTGTAATTAATTAGACATACAACTATAGTATAATGATAAATTATGAAATACATAAACTTACAGTCGTTTATATAGACAAAGCTTCCACTTTCATCTAGGAATCTCACATTCTTTCCCAATACCAATCTATTATCTGAATAATTAAATAAATAAAATTAATAACTAATTATTGGTAACGTGAACAAAATTTCAATATTCTAAATATATGCATCAAATTAAATGATAAAATATATTATGTATAAATTCAAATGGATTTACAAAAATAAGACAATTGCCCTATTTCTCCAAAATAAACAAAGTACGTGTACGCCATATATACCTCATCAGAGTATACTTACAATAACCAATAAATATATATAGCAATGCACTAATATAGCAATGAACTAGCCTATAACTGTGCCCAACAATCACGAGCCGGTCACTTAGTCGCTGAACCTAAAATGCACCAGACTAACCGGAGTATTATATAATTAACACATGCATTTGACTATATTTAGAATGCAAAGGTAAATATACATGTATATCATCAATTAGCATCATATAAACAAATGTGACTCATAATAGCATGGTTGTTTAGATATACAATTGTATGTAGTAAAACATTTTTTGCATCCTAACATTATATTCAGTAATTTATAAAACACCTATCCAAATGCATAACGATTAAAAATTAACTCCCCTATCATTTCCTTTGTAATCTCCAACTGAAATGACTTGTCATCACAATTCCATGCTTTCTCAATGTAAAAATATAATTAAAAAACGTTTATTTCATAATTGTATTGAATGAAAAAAATAAATTTGTAACACTTACTTTTTATTTTCAACAACTTTGAAGAAAGTTATAATAATAGTACTCATTTCTTGATTCATATCACAAATCAAATCACAATGATCTATATGGTATATTTTCGTTCTGGGAATAACAACTTTTGAATATACAAAATCTGGATCTTCTTTGTGAACCCTTGTTTGTTTTTCAATCCTCTTTATCATAGAAGGGACAGAAGCAGTAGCATTTTTGTTCTTCCTTTTTTTATTTAGATTCAAAGTCGACAAGTTGAATACTTCTACGTTCTTCATTAGCTAATTTTAAAAATTGCTGTGTAATTTTTCAAATTAAAATTTGGGTATTCATCTTTATCATCAACCTGTAGTAAACATAAAAATAGATTCAATTCAATTATTACATTATTAAGTAATACATTTGTAAATCTTAAAACTAAACTAACCATTTTAATTTTTCTCACACCAAGTCTATTTCTTATTTTTGAAATCACATTTGAATTATTTCTTCAACATTAACAACAAAAATATTCTTGCACCTTCTTGAACACCATTTAAATGATCAATCTAAACAAAATGCTAACAAGAAATATTTACTATAGTTCAAAAAATAATTTAAAAACAATGAAATATAATTATCAAAACATAACCTTTCTTTTTCCGTTTTAGAATCAACTTGTCCTCTTCATTGCTTTTGAAATCCACATTCTTGCCTCCTTCTTTTTTTTGGTCCTCCTTGTCTGATTCAAAAGCTGTTTCTGGAACAGTTGACATAAATTTTCAATATTCAATTTTTCTTTGACTTCTTTCAACTCTTGTTCTATGAATTCTTTTTTTATTTTTTCTTCATTTAGACTAATAAATAAAGATGACACCTCTTTTTTAACATTATTCAGTTATGCCCTCAATAAATCCACTTGGGCTTTACTGTTGCTTGAACAAGACTCTTTTTCAACATGTTGGACATGCTTTCTAACATTTGGAGTATTGAATCTTTTAGCACTCTCTTTGTTCACTTCTTTATTTTCACCACTTTGACCCTCTGTTTTTTCAAGTAAACCATGTTCAACTTCACTAACTTCCACAATTTCATCAAAACCCTGTTTTAACAATTGAACATATTACAATTAAATGTTGATATTACTGAAGCTAACTCTAAAAGGTGAAGTATGGAAGTTCTCAAAGGAAAATCAGTACATAGGTGCCAAGAATTTTGCAGTGGAATGTGGAGCTTAAAGGAAAATTACTTCTTAAAAAGTTTATCATTATTTCAGTTGAATCAATGTAACCACCTCGGAATTCTGAACCAATTTAAAAAATTTATTTTAGCTATTTTAATGGGTTTTGAATATTTAAAATGATTTAATTTAAATAATAACGACCAAAAATTTATTCAAATTGAAGTTAAAACATATATGTTTAATTTAATTATAAATAGAGTCTGAAATGGCGCGGTAGTTTGAAAATTTGATTTTAAATTTCAAATGAATGTATAGAATTCAAAATAAATCGGATTTCAGTAAAACCAAAAACATTTGAATCTGTTTAATTATATCTTTTTAACGAATGTGAAAAATCCAGATTTCATAATATAAATTGAAAGTTATGTCCAGTTTAAAATTTAAAATAGTCGTTATGGAATTTATATATATTTTAAATAATATATAGCCCTTAAAAATAGCCATTTTTCAAATGACCTCCGTTTTCGACAAAACCACATTTGTTGGATTTGGAATGTCAAATTATTGTTTGGTTTCAAAATGCATAATTTTTGAAATTAATATGTGAGCGTAGTGAATTTAAATGCGTTTGGTAAGTCCAGTTTGAATTTAATCGACTAGAAAATGGCCATATTTCAAATGGTCTCCAAATTCGACGAAATTAGTTTCGATAGGACCGTATCATCAAAACATAGCTATATTTATTTTTCTGTAATTTTTGGAGTCATTATGTGGCCATGGTAAATTAAAATGTATGTTTAACATTCAATATATTGATTTATATTTAAATTTTGATAAGAACTGATTAAAACAGCAGAATTGGCTTACGAAACATATCCCATTGAATCTGGAATGGGGGTATTTAGCTGGGAGTGACAGTCGTTGGAGTTCATTTGGAGTATAGACGCAAATTTTCGCAGCAAATAATAAATTGAATAAAATATTAATATATATTTATATAAATATAGCCCTAGCCCTAAAATCTCGTTCTCCACTAATTGGGCCATCCTCATTTCATACGGAGGGCATAAAAGCTCCAAATTTCAATTGATTATCATGAAAATTCTATAAATCATTTCGCAAGACATATAAAGGAAAAATTCAAGAGCATTTTGTGATCTTTTGATTGGTATAGGAAAGATGAATTTTAATTTCCTGAGCTGCTCACAATCGAGCCCGAATCACAAACTTCGCATGCCATTTCTGGCTTCAGGGGACTGTCGTGCCGCACATTGTTATGGGAGATGGTGGAGCGGAGCAAGGCGCTTAGAGGGGGAGTGTTCGATTATGGTCTGGCCTCTCGATAGGCGTGCGACGTGAAGAGTTTATCATGAGAGTTGGGTTATGTGTTTTGATACAGGGAGTTGAAGAAGGTGAAGGGTTTAGAAACCCTAACGACGTGATCAATGTAAAGGGTAATAATTAAAATTTTAATTATCTTAAGTTTTAATAATAAAGTTATTAACCTACAGATTATCATATCTTGTACAAACAACGCCGAAATTTGATGAGGTTGGAACCATTGGAACAAAAAAATTGAGATCTAGACCATGGAATTGACTAGATCAGAAACGGAACAAGTTGAATTTGGGGAAAATTTAAATCCAAATGGTACCAAAATCATCGTTTAAAGAATGACGGAGTGGAAACCAAATGTGAGAACTTCTCACTATAATACTTGTACAGTTATTTATTTTATAACTGCATATACAGAACTACCAGTGCTGGTTTTTATCAGTTTTAATTATTATAAATTGTATACAGTGCCTGTTAGCTCACCTCCCTCGTCCACAGACCATGGACGATTTAATTGACAATATTGTGTTTTGATTGTGATGTTGGGATGTTTAAATTATACATATGCGATGTGAAATATATATATATGCAATATGAAAAATATATATATGCGATGTGAAAAATATATTTGCGATATGAAAAATATTTATATGTGATGTGAATAAAATATATATATGAGATGTGAATAAAATATATATGTGCGATGTGAATAAAATATATGTACGCGATGTGAATAAAATACATATATGCGATGTGAATAAAATTTATATATGCGATGTGAATAAAATATATATATGAGATGTGAATTATATATATATATATATATATATATATATATATATATATATATATATGAGATGTGAATAAAATACATATATGCGACGAGAATAAAATGTATATATATGCGATGAGAATAATATATATATATATATATATATATATATATATATATATATATATATATATATATATGAGATGTGAATAAAATATATATATGCATTGTATAAAATGTATATGTGTTGTATAAATCATATATATGTGTTGTATAAATTATATATATATGTGTTTTATAAATTATATATAAAAATATATAAAATAGTCATGTAATGGAATAATTATTGGATTGCTAAAAATATATTTTTTAACGTATATATGGAATATATAAAATTGTCATATAATGGAATATTCAATTTTGATTTAAAATTGAAATGGAAGTTGGAATCGTTTTTTAAAACGAATTTAAAACGGTTTGTAAATTACGTTTTAAATAGAAATCGATGAAATGTACATTATATATATATATATATATATATATATATATACTTAATGACTTGTATAAAACGCGCTGCGCAGCGACCGTTCGCGAATTTCAACCATTGACTTCAAATTGAGGTAATGGGACATCCGATCGTCGGATTCTCCTAAAACTAGAACTATTTGGTTCGTATCGAAAGGAGCTTTAAAATGAATATAAGAGATTTAATATCTTATGGTTAGATTTGGGAATATGTCCAAATCAATTTCACAAAAGGTCGCTATGAATGCAGTTTGGTGATCGTTATTGGAAACCGACTGTAAAGGCCTTAATAAAATTATTAAAAATATGGAAAATTTGTGTAAAATCATAATAAATGATTTTGAAATATTATGGATGAAAAATTCCATATTTTAAAAGATAAAAGATATTTTTATTTGAACGAACTAATTATTGACTAGAATAATAAATCCAATGTTTATAAATAAATAAATTGGATTTGAAAAAGGGGTTTTAAAATAATCAGAATTTTCCAATGAATAAATTGGAATGGAGTTGAGTGGAAATAATCTTCGGAATATTTCGATATTGGATTCCGTGATTATACGGATATTATTGGGAAATTTGGAAGATATAGATATCGTTATTCCCAATATGATATTTGTTAGTTATAGAATTTGATGTTGAATATAAGTCGATATTATTTCTATTCAGAGCCTTATTTTAATATCAAATTGGTTTTTGGGGTTTATAGTTAACAATTTTAAAATAATAGTAATTTATTAACCCAATTAACAGCGAAGATATGATTTGGAATTTATAATCGTCTAAAGAAGATTAATGGATTTTTCCAAAGTAAAGTTTTTCAATTTAAAATATTAAATTGGAATTGAATAAAATTCGATTTGGTGATAATCGAAATGAGTTTCTGTAAAGGAAGACCGTTACTATATACGGAATTTAAAAGGCTTTGCCGTTATTCCATTTATAGTATTAGTTTGATACGGAAATTTATATCGATTATATACTGTTATGATTTCCGTGAAGATTCCATTTTGATGGAAGATTATTTTGGGTTTATCGTAAATGTTGTGTTAAATGACATTGATTTTTAACCCAATTAAAAGAAAGATTAATTTCCAGAAAGTTGAACAATCATTAAATACTGAATTTTAGAGATTAAAACTAAGAAGAGTTTTAATAAATCTTTAATTAGATATGAATGAATGAATGGTAATTAAATTTACCAAAACCCGAGATGTGATATAAAACAAATACACTTGGTTGTTGATATTCATTATTGATGATTGATTGATTGTTTAGATTGTGCTCGACCAGTTTATGAGCAAAATATGCTTTTACATTTAGCATTGGGTTGGGTATAAATATTTGTATGATGAAATCTTGTGAAACACTTCACAATTTGACTATGAGATGCTTAGCGATGTTTTTGAGTTCGTTTCAAATTTAATGAATGATATTGAAATGATATTTTCTTAAGAGAAAAGAAATGTATTCCCGATTTTGGATAGGGAATATTTTATAAAGATGTTTTATAAAATAGAAAGGATTTCGAGGACTAAACCCGATGTTTTTAAAATGATTTAGAAATGTATTATGGTTTGACATTATGGTTCATCACGTAACCGATTAGTTGCTATTAATGATGTATCTGTTTGGTGGCGGAGAATTTATTCTCTTGCTTATCACCCTTCTTTGAGACGTACGAGCTCAAAGGTTAAGTGATTAACAGTGACTGATCATATGTGTGAATTGCTAATGTAAAGTACTATATTTTGGAAAGTACTTGTGATTATTATGTTGTGAAATGATTTTTCCCTACTTCGGGATATGAAATGATTTGGTATGTGGCTAAAGATTCGGGTAACCCTGGATGACTAAAAGTGTGAGGGTAGTGGGTTTTCTCCGAGGGCGTGGGAGATGCATCATCAGTGTAGCCTGCTCCGTCATTTGAGGTGGACATATTATATATATATATATATATCGAGTTGGAGAGGCGCATACAACCTTGTTTAATGGTTATGCCCGATATTTGGTTCCATACTTATTTGTATGCATTGTGGTATTTTGGAATTCATATTTCCAAAGATTTTGGTTTGAGATCCCGAAATGAAATCTACTTTGTTATAAAATTTAGATATGTATTTCAAATGATTTGAAATAAGAATTCGAGAATAAAGTTCATAGGAATAATTCTGTAAAGAGAATTGGATTTTAAAAAATCTAAATTTGGGGTTAAGCCAAAAAGAGTAGATTGGAAATTTGCATGTTGTATGATGCATTGTAGATCCATATGACTATTATCGTTATTGTTTATGCACTGGTATTCATAGGGGTAAACCTGTTCCGTGACATGCGGCGTGGTCCCGTGATTTACCAAGTTTTAAAATAAAGTTAATAACTGTTTTTAGTTCTCATACCAGTCCCATGACTGACTTGGAGTTTATTGTTTCTACCTAAACTCTGGGTGCCCATATTTTCCACACGGGCAGCTTGTAGTTTTGGTTTTACAGATTATTTCATTTAGCAGTATTCTGGGTCAAAGTTTAATGCTGTGTCCAAAGCAGTGATGGTCTTCAACTGAGTTAGTTGATTTGTTTCCACTACATTGTATTACATTTATTGTAAAATTATTTTCCGTAGTATATTATTTTCGATACTCTAATATTCTGTACTCTAATGTAACATTATTATGATGTTTATAAAAGTCTTCGATTATTTGTTCTGATGTGTTGTGCACCAAAAGTTAGAATATCTGCCTTTTCGTTTCGATTTAAGTTGGTTTAACGATCGATTTGGATCGACCGAGAGGGAGGGTCACTACATATGGTATCGAAGCTTTGGTTAACTCAAATCTTTGGGGTTCAATTTGTTAGAACATAATAAAAGACTCATCAAAGGTAGGATTATACTATAAGAAAAACTCATTAGAGATGGGGTTAGTAATGCTCCAGGATGAGTTGAGAGTGATAAGTTATAATTAACGTATTTGTGATTATATAAATAATCCGATCATAGAAAATATGATTTTTGAATATATAAAAGTTATATATATTTGAAAAGTTAACTAACTAATTGATTGTTGGTTGTATTGTGTGATTATTAGTTAACTAATAAAAATATTGGAATGGGCAAACCAATAAGAAAATGAAAGGTAAATTAAGCCAAATCGAATCAAATATTCAATTAAATTAAAAATTGATTGCAATTGCATATATGTACACGTGTATATAATGAACAAGTCATAGCATGGAAGCCAAGAAGAGGAATAAAATTGTTTGCCCAACAAATAGGTACATATTTACTGTATTTATTAGGGTTTGATGATTTTATGAGCCGACTGGATAGCCACTTGTTTTTTTTTTCTTTTCTTTTTTTTTTTTTTTTTTGGATTGATGAGGGCCCTATGAGGCAAGTTATGGTTTTACCGATAAGGCTGTACAAAGGAGGTTATGGCGAAATTATTCGAAAATTTACGGTGTTAGCCAAATTTTTGAGAAATTAAAAAATTCTTAGAAACTGAAAAGTAGAAGAATGAAAGCCAAAATGAAAGTTGAGTTGGTTAGTTAAACAACTTTCAGCTCCGTTCTTTTTCGAGGACGAAAAGATTTTAAGTGGGGGAGATTGTAACAACCTGGAAATTCTGAACTAATTTAATTTTTTTATTTTAGCTATTTTAATGGATTTTGAAAATTTAAAATTATTTATTTTAAGTAATAACGACTATAAATTTATTTAAATCGAAGTTAAAACATATGTATTTAATTTAATTTTAAATAGAGTTTGACAGGCATGGTAGTTTGAAAATTCGATTTTAAATTTCAAATGAATGTGCAGAATTCAAAATAAATCGAATTTTACTAAAACCAAAAACATTTGAATCTGTTTAATTAATCTTTCTGATGAATGTGAAAAATCCAGATTTCATAATATAAATTGAAAGTTATTCAAGTTTAAAATTTAAAATAGTTGCTATGGAATTTATATATTTTTTAAATAATATATAGCCATTAAAAATAGTCATTTTGCAAACGACTTCCGTTTTTGACGAAACCACTTTTGTTGGATCCGGAATGTCAAATTATTGTTATGTTTCAAAATTCATAATTTTTGGAACAAATAGAGAGTGGTGAATTTAAATGTGTTTAATAATTTCAGTTTGAATTTAATTGACTAGAAAATGGCCATTTCTCAAACGGTCTCCACATTCGATGAAATTAATTTTGTTAGGACCGCATCATCAAAACATAGCTAGATTTATTTTTCTGTAATCTTTAGAGTCAGTATTTGGCCCCAGTAAATTAAAATGTGTGTTTAAAATTCAATATATTGATTTATATTTTAATTTTGATAAAAACTGATCAAAACAGTAGAATTAGCTTACGAAACATATCGCATTGTGTTCGGAATGTGGGTATTTAGCTAGGGGTGATAGTCGTTGGAGTTCAAACGCAAATATTCGCAACCAAAAACTAAATTAAATAAAATATTAATATGTATTCATATAAATATAGCCAAGCCCTACAATCTCGTTCTCCACTAATTGGGCCGCTACGGAGGGCAGAAAAGCTCCAAATTTCGATCGATTATCATGAAAATTCTATAAATCATTTCACAAGACATTTAAAGGAAAATTTCAAAATCATTTTGTGATCTTTTGATTGGCATAGGAAAGATGAATTTTTATTTACTGAGCTGCTCGCAATCCGAGCCCGAAGTCACGAACTTCAAACACCATTTCTGGCGTTAGGGGACCGCCTCGCCGCACGTTGTTCAGGGAGATGGTGGAGCGGAGCAAGGCGCGTGGAGGGGGAGTGTTCGATTATGGTCTGGCCTCTCGGTAGGCGTGCGACGTGGAGGGTTTATCATGAGAGTTGGGTTTGATGTTTTGGTACAGGGAGTTGCAGAAGGCGACAGGTTTAGAAACCCTAACGACGTGATTAATGCAAAGGGTAATAATTAAAATTTTAATTATCTTAAGTTTTAATAATAAAGTTATTAACCTATAGATTATCCTATCTTGTACAAACAACAACGGAATTTGATGAGGTTGGAACCGCTGGAACAAAAAAATCGAGATCTATAACATGGAATTGAGTAGATCAGAAATGGAACAAGTTAGAATTTGGGGTAAATTTACACCCAAATGGTACTGAAATCATCATTTAAAGACTGACGGAGTGGAAACCAAATGTGAGAACTTCTCACTATAATACTTGTACAGTTATTTATTTTATAACTGTATATACAGAACTAGCAGTATTGGTTTTAATCATTATAAATTGTATACGGTGCCTGTTAGCTCACCTCCCTTGTCCATAGACCATGGACAATTTAATTGACTGTATTGTGTTTTGATTGTGATGCTGAAATGTTTAAAATATACATATGCAATGTGAAATATATATATATATGCGATGTGAATAAAATATATATATATATATGCGATGTGAATAAAATACATATATGCGATGTAAATAAAATATATATATGTGATGTGAATAAAATATATATATGAGATGTGAATAAAATATATATAAGAGACGTGAGTAATATATATATATATATGCGATGAGAATAAAATATATATATGCAATGAGGATAAAAATATATATGAGATGTGAATAAAATATATATATGCATTGTATAAAATATATATGTGTTGTATAAATCATATATATGTGTTGTATAAATTATATATATGCGTTGTATAAATTATATATGGAATATATAAAATGGTCATGTAATGGAATAATTATTGGATTGTTAAAAACATATTTTTTAACGTATATATGGAATATATAAAATTGTCATATAACGGAATATTCAATTTTGATTTAAAATTGAAATGGAAGTTGGAATTGTTTTTTAAAACGAATTTAAAACGTTTTATAAAATACGTTTTAAATGGAAATCAACGGAATTATATATATATATATATGTGTGTGTGTGTGTGTGTGTGTGTGTGTGTGTGTGTGTGTAATGGCTTGAATAGAACGCGTCGCGCAACGACCGTTCGCGAATTTCAACCATTAACGTCAAATTAATGTTATGGGAGATCCGACCGTCGGATTCTCCTAAAACCGGAACCATTGGGTTTGTACCGAAAAGAGCTTTCCAATGAATAGGTAAAGACCTAGGTTCTTCGGCCATTTTAATTCAAATATTTAATTTGGTTTTAAATACCATATTCGGGATAAATTGGATTTTTTATATCGAATTCGTTATTCAACGGCGACTGAATGTTTATATTTGTATTATAAATGAACCCGAAATGACGCGGTAGTTCGTAATATTGAATTTTAACTTTAATTGAATATACAGAATCCGTGTTAAGTCAGAATTCTGTGAAATAAGAAATATTGGGATCTATTTGATTATAATTTTCTAATGAAAGGGAAAAATCGAAAATTTCAGCTTATATATTGTGAATTTTGTCCAAATCAAATTTTAAAATAGTCGCTATGGAAATCGTTTATAAATTATAACATTTATTTTATTTATTTAATAAGGAATTTCTATGTATTTGGATATCGTTTAACTAGAAAATATTAATGTTGAGTTGTAAATTCATATTGGTTGAATTTGAAGTGATAAATTATTTTATTTGGGGTTATTCGATAATAATAATTTATTATTATTTAATTTAATTGTTTTGAAATTTAATTATAATTTATCAGTATTATATAAGTCGTTTGAATAATTATTTTTCAAACGACCTCCGTTTTTAATGAAACAAATTTTATTGGAATATAAATCGCTAGTTATGGCTATATTTCCGGTTTGGAGCCGATCGGAGTTATTTTGTCGGTAGATAATATTCAAAAGTGAACCGATAGATAAATTGGGATCTACAATGAAATTAGTTTCATTAGGACATAACATCATATTATACCATTTCATCCATTTTCGTAATTTTTGGAGATTGTGTTTATCGGTGTAAATATTAAAGAATAATGTCAAATAGCGCTGCAATAAAATTTACAGTATAAAATAAAACCTACCTAAACTTAATCACTAAGATAAACATGCAGCCTACCCCTATCCTTCCGTGTACCTCGCACACGTGTACGCTGGTAAAAATTTAAAATCAAAGAACAGCTATAAAATGAAAGGATGAGCATTATAAATTTTTATCTACCTATCCATTTTCTTACTGCCAAATAACATGCATACTATTCAGAAAATAAATGCCATCCTATCACACACACAACAGCTTCTTTCAAATCATCACATGCCCCAAACATCAAATCTCTAGCTACCGAAAAGAAAAAGAAAAACACATGCTGCCTCTGTCTAAACTTGTGCTGCCTACCTTTCAACCACATGATTCTCTTCTGCCATCTAAAATACTCATACACATGCCTAATTAAAATATCATGGCAAAATAAATGTACAATAGCCGGCGTATTGAATGAGACTTATACATAGCTTGTACATGCTATTTTTGTTCGAACTAGACTAAACACAACATACCTACTCACTGCAAAGACAAACAAGACATCAGCTACCCTATCCTACTTTTCTTACGCCTACCATTTCTTGTGTTTCCTTTCTTTCATTTGAATTAACATGGCATGCGAACCATCCATCAAAACAACTACCCTAAAACTGTCATAGCAAACCCAGCTATGACAGTGCAACTATTCTACCTACTCCAATTAACAGCTTGGAGACATCTGAAAAGCCATCTCGCCTAGAAACTTTATATGTTCCTACCAACCAGTACAAGTTTATCCATCACATCTGGAAGAAGCGGCTACCCTTATTCATTAAGACACCAGCAGTACTAACCTATCAATGTGGCTCCTGAAATGGAAATTCATGCCATCCTACCCTACGTTAAGTCAAAATCATCCAGATAAAGAAGCACATCTACCCTAGATCAACCAGTCGAGATGCTTCCTCCCTTCAAACCGTGCGTGCCAAGGTGTTGGTACCTATATATACACCTGATGTTCATTCATTCCCTGAAGCACACAGTGAAACCAAAACCACTTGGAAGATAACAAATAAAAATCTTTTCCACCATTTATACACTACGAACGCAACCATGTTTATGAAAACCAAAACTCGAAAATAAGAAAATGGCATGAAGAGAGATCTGGTCGCACAACACCATGGCGGAGTTGGATTTTATGTGGGGTCTGCTGCTTTATTTCTAGCGTACCGCATGGGAAAGGGGGATGTCGGAGCAAGGCCCGTCAATGGAGGGGTAGCGTGTACAGCTCAGCTGGTGGCGGCGTACAGGTTTGGTAGCGGTGGTATTGGGTGAGGGTAGGGATATAGAGGTATTGCCTTGGGCTGTCGAGAGTATGCAAAGAAAAGAAACGAGGCGAGTACGAGTATTAGGAGGAGGAAAATCTTTCGGCAAAGAAGAAGCAGTGAAATAGTTGGTAAGAAGGGAGCCTTACTCGAGTTTGGGTTCTTATATTTTCGATGAGGATGGGGCAAATGCGGATAGGCTGAGTTGTGCAAAGGCCTACAGGCCTTATTATAAAAAAAAATGATAACAACAAAACAAGAACACTGGAGTGTAAAATCGTGTGGGGAAGGAAAACGTAGTTGGGAAAGGAGGACAAACTTTCGATGAGGGAGTATGATAAGTATAGCTGGCGGTTAAAGTGTTGTGTGGATTTGAATATGTGTTGGTTTGGTTAGTAGGCCTTGGGCTGAATAATTAAAGAAGAGAAAAAGAAAAAATAAAGAAAGGAAAAGAGAATAAGAGGCTGAAACGTGAAGAACAAAAAGGGAGCATGGAGGTGGAGCGTCAGCAAGTATTGTCAGGGAAAAGATTACTGTTGTGAACGGTTTCTAGGAAGCATAGGCCGATCGTTCTTTTGGTAAGACCCATTTTATAATGTTAATTTTAAGAAAATTAAATTAAATATTACATAATTGATTAATACAATATCTTAACCGGACGTCGTTAGATTTTCGGACCGCCAGTCATGTTGGAATCGTAGGGGCAAATCAGGCTATGAGATGGAGCTGGTTTGTCAGCACCGAGAGCAACCATTAATTTTAACTAAATTAAACGTCAGTTTAATTTAGTTAAAAACAAGCATGTGATCGATCGAATGAATTCAAGGTGAGTTAAAGTCACTCAGTTATCCCACTTATAATTTTTATAAGTTGGGTTTTAGTATTTGAGTGCTATATTTGCTATTTATTGACTTATTGATGATTTTTTGGTTGGTTGCTAAATATTATTATATCATTCAAATTAAACAGTTGTTTAATTTAAATAAAATGAAATCGTTATTTTAACGATTATTTCCAATGATGATAATGTACCTTGTTGGTTACTTTTATATTAATATAATCGTATTTAAATTAAATTGGATGCTTAAATTATTATTATTGATTGACCACTATCAGTTGAATTGATTATTTACTCGCATATGATCATTATATGAACAGTTGAACCCATATGATTAGATTATTGAATTAGTTATTGATTGTTAAACCCAAATTCAGCATTTGTTTGGCTATTAACCAGTGGGTGATATTGGTTGAGGAATTTAGAGCAGATGGCCAAAATACAAATTGTTTTATAAAGATTGATTTAACATCAGGTGAATCAATAGAAATGTAGTTATGAAAATTATTTTAAAACTGAATATAGAATTGAGCAAGGATTGAGCACGTGCCTCGTTGTAATTGTGAATGAAGCTTAGATTGTTAAGCAATTGAGCAAGGATTAAGGTAATGATTTATAAATGAGATTAATTATTTTAAGAAACAATTAAAAAGAGATTAATTAAATTAATAATATTATTTATTAATGGAAAGACAAGTTAGAGTTGATCAAAGAGTTAGTCATGTTTTAAATAAACCAAGCTAACTGCTTTAACAGAAACTGATTATTAAATTAAATTTGTTTTGCACCGACTAATCTAATGAAATCAATTAACGAATAGTTGTTTAATTTTATAAGAATTAAAAAGGGAATTTAATATTTATTCTAGTTAATGAGCAAGCAAATTATAATTTTAATTGATAGTAATCTAAGGAGTTATTCTTAAATGAAGTTCATTTAAGCAAGTAATCAAAGTAGTACTGAAATATAATTAAATTTTCAAAGCGAGTTTATGAATGAGTTATATTTAAACCAAGTTTGGTAAATGAAGTTATTAAAGTGATTTGAAGCAAATGCAACAAATATTACTTAACATTTGAATTAAGTAAAGGAAATCAAGATGAAAAAGGGTTTGATATTAAACCAGGGTTGTGTAAACAAGATTACAAAAGGAAATGTTATGTTAAAGCGTTAATTGTAAATTAACGTTAATTAATAATGGTATTAAGTTAAATGGATGGGATTTGAAATAGGATTTCCTAGAATAAATAATTAAAAAGTTTAGCAAAGCTAGATTTTTGATAATTGAATTTGGTAAAGTATCGAGTAAATGGGGTTTGTAATAAAACCCAGATAATGAAACTGATAGTTTAAAGGCATTAAAGTTAAAGTCGATATTTTATTTATCATTTACTAAGTCAATAAATGTAGTAATAGTAGTATAACTAAAGAGGAGATTTCAAAAGTAAGAAAGTGTTATAAAACTGTACTTTAAATAAAATAGTGAAGTGGTATTTGTTTGGATTACAATTCGTATTTATCCTAAGAAAAGAATGTTGTTGATCAATGTCTGAGAGGTAATTAAAATACCCCAACTGTAACGACCCGGATTTCTGGTCGATTAATTTTAAATATTTAATATTAATTTTAAATATTAATTTGAGAATATAAATGAATTTTTATATTTAGTTATCGATTTAAAAATCGAAATATGATTTATTTCGAATATATATAATTATCGAAATACGAAATTGAATTTATTTGAATTCAAAGTCAACACTGAAGTTGAAATAGTTCAGATATAAATTCAAACTCCTGTTTGAATTAGAATAATAATATTAATTGATTATCGAAGAATTAATTGTTTTAAAATTAATTTAAATCAATTTAAATTAATATCTTCTCCATATGATTAAAAGGGGTTTCGATACCTGTCCCAGTATGTTCAGAATAGTGATATAACCCTAGGGATGCTGGTTGTTGGGTTCAAAAAGGAGATTGGAATCATGGGTATTTTAATTAAAGGATACATATTCAAAAACAAATTAAAATAAAATATTGTGTGGCCTTCTTCATTCCACCATTCACAGTTATGTGTTCCTTTTCTCACCTTTAAATAAAAAAGTTGTGGCCTTTTCTTTTCCATCCGTCACTCTATAAACAAAATCCAAAGCCCCCCAAGTCTCTCGAAATAGCCAAGTCCTCCCATCTTTCAAAATCGAAATCACTGAACTCGATAAACTCAGTTTTGGGTGCGATGCGGTCTTTATGATGTTCGAACTCGAGCGATGAAGGGAAGGGGATTCATACTCGAAGGAAGTCTTCGAGGTAGGGGGACGCGATGATTGTTGGGCACGGTCCGTTGTTTTTGATGGAGGTGGAATCCGCGATTTAGGGATTTCAACTGTGAAGTCGCAATGGAGTTGGTTCGAGGGTTCTGGGGATTCGTGATAGCGAGAAGGTCAGTATGGTGATGGCGCTAGGGGTTCGCGACTGGAAACAGGGATCGAAGTTGGATTTGTAGTGGGAACTGGATGCGGGTTTGTGGTTCTGGAAAGGTGCGAATGGTGAAAAGGGGGTGGAGGACGTACTCGAGATCTAAAATGGAAAGAGAGTTCGAGACTTTAGGGTGAAGAGATTTGCGAAAACTATGTTGAGCTGGGATTTGGAAGTTGATTTCTGAGATCAGCTTTCAAGTGCGATATGAAGATCCTTGCGAGTTTGGAAGGGCGGAGTCTGTAGGGTAGAGGTAGTCGCAACTTCAGGCAGGACAGTGAAGTCAACAGTGCATTTGGTTCTTGATTAAATAAGGAAACATGGGTGTTTAAATCATGATTTTCAAAAGAACGGGGAGGACAGAAAGGCTAGGAATGCGAGCAGCTTCTAGTTGAACTAACAAGAGGTGATTCTTGTTAGAATTTGATTTTTTATTTATTTACTTAGTAGATAAGTTAAAATTGAAATTTATACGGTTAAAGAAAACTGTCATTTATCGTTAATCTAAGATTTGGAAACTGAAAAAAATATTTACTTAGGTAAACATTATATATATTTTAAATTAGATTAGTAAAATATTTAAACTTGAAATCATTAAGGTATACGATTTTATAGAATTTAAATGACATAGGATAAAATATTTATTTGGTTTAAATAGTTAAATTAAATAAATAATAGCTTAATTGATAATAAAATAAATTATCATCGATGTTAGGTAGATTCACTTGAGACGATTCGTAGCTGTGAAGTTACAAGATTTAAATGGGTATTCGACAAAGGAAAAATCACGGTGAGTAAATCTCATTCAGAAATTTGTTTTATCGTTATAATAAATTATTGGCTGCTTGGATTTATTTATTTATTTTTATCAGTTGTGATTATAAAATATATTAGTTATTTAGGATTGGTTATTGTGATTATTATATATATATATATATTGGTGGTTGGATTCCCGCAGTATCGTTAGCGGATGCCCGCGGTATCATTAGCGGATGATTACCCTATGCGCCCCACGCTATGATAGTGGATGACCTTCTATACCGCGATATTCTTCCATGAAGCAGAATGGGTATTATTTATGTTGGTTAACTCTGTGGATGCAGGAAAACAGGTTGGAGGAATCCAATTGGATTCCTCAAAAATATTATTGTTGTTGTTTCACATATATTATCATATATGATGTGTTAAAAATCCTCTGATTTGTAATGGAGTGTTTTGATTATTTGAAACAGAACTGCGTCTGAATGTTGATTTATAAAAATATCATGAAAGAGATTTTGAGATTTAAAAAGGAAAATTCTATTTTCTAAAATAGAATTTGAATTAGAATGGGCTAAAAATATTTACTTGTTTGAAAATAAATAAAACAAGTATTGATTTTATAAACGATGTTTATAAATTAAATAATACAGAGATTGAAGTGAATTTATAAATGGTGTTTATAAATAAAATAGATTGATTTTCATTGGATAATCAGATAATTGAAATGAAATTATAAACAGTGTTTATAAATAAAGTGGAAAAATTATCATTTTATAATTCGAATATTTAAATTCAAATGTGAATTTAAAAATAGAAATGGGGAAATCGTTTCAAGAAATAAATTAGGGAATGTATTCTGATGTTCAGAATATAAATTGAACTAAAATAAATCTGTAAGGATTTATGATTTGAATTCGATTAATTCGAATTTATTTTAAGAGAAGTCAAGTTGAATATAGAAATTCAAATAGAATTTGAATATAGAGAATTCAAATAGAATTTGTATATAGATAATTCAAATAGAATTTGTATATAGAGAATTGAAAATAGAATTTGAATATAGAAAATTCAAATAGAATTGAAAAGAGAATTTGAAAATAGAAAGTTGAAATCATTTCGAAATGGGAACGATGAAATATATTTCAGAATGCGGATTTTTAAAAGAATAGAAAATAAATCCAAAGGATTTATAATTTGTAAAAGGAATTGGAATTTAATATAGAAGATCGAAGTATAAATAAATATATTACCGAGTTAGGAAAAATCGACAATTTTAGAAAATCGGAAATATGATGTTGAATTGGGAAAACTGATTTGATATGTATTAAAAATATGTCAGAATGGAGTTGAATTTATTATAAACGAAGCTTAAACGTTTATATATAAAAATATAATTAAAACGAACTCGCCGCAGCGTTGCAGTTCGTAAATTGGCGTTTCGAACTTCAATAAGTATACAAAACTCAATTGAAGTCGGAATTCTTTGAAACAAGAATCGTCAGGATCGATTTGATATAGTTTTCTAATGGAAGAGAAAATTCTTTATTTCGTCTTATAGATTTTGAGTAATGTCAAAATCAAATTTTCAGAAAAACAGCGCCAAAACCATTATAAAACCATAACGGTTTATTTAAATAAATAAAAGGATTTTAAAGAAATAAAATCTGAATTTCCATTAGAAAAATCCAGACTGGAGATATAGAATAAATATGAACTCCAGTGAAGTAAGTGAAATGATTTTTGAAACAAAAAAATCAGATTTTTAGTTATTAAATAGATTTAACTAATTTAAAGAAAATAGTTAATCGAGATTTGAATCGAAATTGGGCGTTAGATAAGTGAAAGAGATTTTAAAATTTATATTCGAAATTGAATATGTAACTTAAGTTGAAATGGAATTAGATTGAGTTCTTGAGTAGATAAAAATATATTTGAACGTGATATGTTCAATTAGAAAGCGAAATGGGCAAAAGAGCCAATTAAAGAATAAATTAAAGAATTGAGTTAAAATGACCAGACTGAGTTGGAATAAAATTGAAAATGGATACATATGTGTTAGATAAGTATGGAATAAAGTGTATGAAGATTATAATTTGTGTGCCCGACAAAAAAAGTACATGTTTAAATTCCTTATAAGGTTTTATGCGCCGAATCGGCAAGCCACTTGGCTTTTTGATTTTCTTTTTGAATGGAAAGGCCCTAGAGAGGCGATTTGAGTTTGAACTATTTGCTGATACAAAGGAGGTTATGGCGAAATTTTCTGGAAATTTAAGGAGTTAGAATATTTTTAAGAAATTTTGATAATTAGAAATCAATGTATCGATATATATAGAATTCGATAAGGAAACAAACTTGAAAATAGAATATTATAAACAAAAAGGAAATCGATAATCTAAAAATAGAAAGAGAAGCGTATACGTGTTTTTTAGAAATGGAAAATTGGTTTAATATGATGTGGATTATTCGAGGTAAGTGGTTTTGTCTGTTTTGAAGTTAATGATGTTTTCAGTGAAGGTCTGAGAGGTAGTTATATCCCAACTCGATTGATTTCATTTTTAATCGATAAATAGCAAGAACCAGTCTCGAAGTGAAATGTTTGAAAAAAAAGAGTTAGTTGGATGCAGTGTTTTGTGTTGTCGTAACGATGTTTTACACAATATTTGTTTTAACCCAAGGAAGTGAAATTTTGGAAATATGATTATAAATATTTCCTAACTCTAAAAATGAATGGTCATGAAAGAAATAATGAATTGGAATATTTTCCAATTATAAATAGAAGATATTTTCTAGATATAGAAAATAAAAGAAGGCGATATATGGAAATGTTTTCCAGTGTTAATAACATATATTTTCTAAACATAGAAAATAAGGAAATATGAATATATATACATATATATACATACATACATATATATATATATATATATATATATATATGTTCGATGATTTGATCGATAATTCCATTTGGAAATAAGATCGTTTTATGTAAACGAACATTTTTCATTTGATAGTTAAATCATCGACTATCAAAGTTTTTGACCATTTTAACGTTATTAATATGGAGAGACCGGTTGGATTATTATCCGAAGAACCACTCTGTATTAGCATAAGCATTGTGAACCAAGTATGATGAATATATTGAAGACGGAGTAAAATACAAGGGCTGTTGTATAAGTCCTTGGTAGAGATTGCCTAGGATGGATGTACAGAATAGTGCCTTCGGTTTCGTTCTGTCCTAGAACAAACATATATGGACGAATGTCTGACAGAATATTTCCAACGATCGCATATGTTGGACTGTACAAATATATATGGTGCCAACGGATTTATTCCCTTAGCATAATATCCAAAATATATTTGTACAAATCAATTAATGTTAAACGGATCTGACAATGTGGCATTCAAAGTAATTGTGTTATCAATGAATGGCAAGTAAGCGTAGCCTCGGGCCTCAACAACCGGGAAATGACAAAAATCGGGCAGGCAACATGGTTATCTGGGTAGCTCCCATTAGGGTGTATTATCACCTATCTAGAGATTCATTTAATTCCTTATTCTATTCGATGTTGTCCCATTCGGGAAATGGTTGCTGATCCCAACCGTTGGTGGTATACATTCGATACACTCAAGCCAAATGAGTGGTCGGTCGTGTGTGGCCGGGTTGCAAGATGTTCTTATTGAACTCAGTGTATTCTCCTCTAGAGATACACTATCAGAAGGTGGTTCCATACCTTGTCATAGCTGGAAATTCATTACCCAATAAGTGCTTGCGGTTTTGATTGTATGTTATATATGTGGAATGTGAGATGCAAGCGTTCCACTGGATTGTTATTTATTTGATTTAGACACTATCATAATATCAAAAAGAGTTTTGATATAAAGATTATCGTTTCTTTCAAAATGATTTGAAAGTTAAATCAAGTGGTTTGGATTCTCATAAGGGAAAAACCCTTTTCGTGTTATACGGCGGGTCTTATGAGATATCGTTTGTTTTCTCAAACTGTTTTAAATTGTTTACTCATACCAGTCCCATGACTGACCCGGAGTTTATTTTGTTTTGTTTTACCTAAACTGTTGGGTGCCTAAATTTGTACGGGCAGTCTACTAGTCCAGGATTTTACAGATTTATCTGAAGGAGCTTGGAGCAGGAGGCTTCAGTGTTAGTTATATAGAGTTTTGTTCCGCTGTTTTGTAAGTGTTGTACTCTGATAATGGTATGTGTATACAGTACAAATTTTGTATTTCAAAAGTTATGATGTAGTATATTTTGGTCCGCTGCAATGTGAGATTCTGTGTTGTTACTTCTGTTCTTCTTCTATCTTGTTCTTCTAAAAAAATGATTCGTATTTTCGTGATATTTGGGTTGGATGTATGATATATGTAGTCAACTCTGATATTACGGATTTGCGGGCCATTACACCAACTTGAACGACTTCAGGATTATCGAAGGATGGTATTATTTGTAAAGGAGAGTGTGTTAGAAGTAATTTATTTAGGGAAATAATTGTGTGACGTTATGTGAAGGATTTGGAAATATATATAATGGGATTTCAAAATAAAATAAAATAAATAGGGGTTTGAGAATATGAAATGATATTTCCATAATAAAAGAGATAAAAAGGGATTTGTGATAATATAATGATATTTTCAAAAGTAAGGCGATGAGATGTAGAATGAGGATAAGTGACGATTATTTTATTTTAGATAATGAAACAAAAGGGAGATTTCGTAATGATTATTTATGATGATAAATTGAGTAGATTTCCCAATTATAGATAATAAGTGATGTTATAGAAGATGTTCTGAAGTGGTATTTAACGCGAATTTGAATATGGTTTTAAGATAATTTTCCAAGTGTATATAAACAAAATGATTTGAGTATATTAATATATTAAAACTAATATATTATTTTTGGTATTACAACTGATATGTTATTTTAATGGCCAAGTGACACTGTGCACTCAACCAATGAATTTGTTTTATATTTTATGATTGTTTATTTTGATAGTTAAATAACCGACTATCAAAATCTTGCCTAATGCACTATTGGTACGGAAAGACCGAGATCGAATTTATATTCAAAAACCATTCTGAACTTGTAACGACCCGCATTCTACGCATCATAGGATCGTAGAATATTTATTTCTTTCACATAAGAAGTCGTATGGTCATGTAACTTTGGGAGACGACTATTGGGGTCATTTCCCATGTTCATGATTTTTGCCGATTTTTAAATGACCATTTTGCCCCTAACTGATCTTGTTTTGGCCATAACTTCTGATTGGAAAGGAGTTTTGACCTGAAACCACTTCCATTGGCTTCGGATGATGGTTTACCTTTCCGTAGAGTGGTCACATATGAAAAACGGGCTTACCGTTTGGGAGATATGGCTGAAATAAGGTTTGGGAGGTATAAAACTGCTTAATCGGGCCAAATTGGGTGATTAGTGAATGGGCCCATAACCCATTTCGGGATTAGGGTTATGGGGAGGCTGAAATGAGTTAGGTTTTCATTCTATTTCAGTTTTCACGCCCAAATAGTAGAGTTTCAGTTCTAAAGGTTTTATTTGTGGCTAAGGTGAGTTATTTGCATAGTTCCTCACTAATTATGGTTAATCAAGGGTAACTAGTGTTGATTAGCGAATTTATACACTAATAAATTCTGGAAAAATATTTATAAATTCTTAAATGATGTTTTAGACCTCTGTTAGAAACTTGGGGTAATTTGATTAAGTTTTGCTAACCATATCATTAGTTTTGCCTAAACATGCTTAAGGGAAAATATGGGGTTTTGGCTATGTTTGATCTATTTTAACCTATCAAATTATTGCTTTGATGTTTGTGGTTGATGTTATATGTTCCTATGACTGTTTGGTATGAATTGTGATTGTTTAGAATAGTTAGATTGGTCGAAAACGCCGTCGAATGGCGTTAACAGTCGCTGGAAAAAGTGCAGGAATTTGGCCGATCCAGATCGGATCGGAGGAAAGAGCCCGAACCGAACCGCCCTCCAAGCTGTTGTATCCACGAGACGATCTGGACCCGAACCCATGACCCGATCCGCCTCTCGTGTGCCACTCCGACCCGAACCGATGCACCATGGAGAAGCTTGAGAGACCCAACCCGATCTGGAGTGCTTGGGAAGAAGGACCGAACCAGAGGAGTTTTCCACGAAGCCAGGAGGTGTGGACCCCGATCCGAACCGCTGGAGAAAGGTCACCCCGATCCGAACCGCCGGAGGAAGGTCACTACGATCCGAACCGATCTGGAGAGGGTGCTACGAACTAATATGAACCCGAGCCTATATGATGATCACGAACTGAATGAAGACCGATCCGGAGATGGCGACCAAAACCCGAGATGCAAAGGTAGTCCGAGTGGGAAGTTTGTACTTAGGATCCAGCTGGGAACCAAAGAGTTAACTTCATGAGTTGGGCTTTGCTGCGGGACGTGTGCTAAGGAGTTGTCGATGTCTATAACTTTGGATCACTATGTGTAGGGGGTACGTGAACGGATTCAGGGCCACAGTGGCCTAGATACGACTAAGGAGCTATAGACCAATGAAGTGGGGTCATTTGTAAAGAATTGGTCATGATTCCATGGGATAAGCTTGGTAGTAGCAGTAGTTGTACAAGTCCCACTCCGTCACTACTTCGTTGGGTCTAGTGATTGACAGTGGTGGACATCGTATGCTTTACGCACTGAGTGAGAAATGTGAGGATGGTTGTTATGGTTGATTTGTTTGCCATCACTGTGACATGCACACCCCCACCCCCGTTATCTTTACAACATTTGTTCAGTGGCACCTTAGAGTATTGTATGGTATGTAGTGCTAACTCTTTGGTTGCAGGTCCAGGTTCAGGTATGGTTTAGTATACCTGTTATTGTTCTGTTTAGCTGCTTATCGCTCATACTAGATTTTTTGTTTGACCAGAGTTTTATGTCTCTTCTTATTACTCTGGGTGCTCTCACGAGCAGACTAGAGACAGTTTAGCTGGTGATGCACGAGTAGCTGTACCGGAGACGAGAAGAAGGCTTCCACATATGATACATATATAGATATTCTCCCTATGTCGTTGTTGGTCACTACTTTGGGCATTAGTAGTGAACTCTTCCTTTCTTTTGTTTAGAGACAGTAATTTGAAAAGTTGTAATGAGCTGTATTTAGACTTCCGCTGCTCTGATGTTGATGTTGGTTTTAGTTGTCAGCTTATACACTGTCTCACCTGTTTTATGTCAAGTACATTATTATTATATTCTGTTCCATGCGCTGTGAGACATTCTACAGGTTTCCGATCACTTCATTCTCTTCTTTCCTTTCTTTGGCGACCATTCCGTGCTAGTTGGGCATGTGTACAACGCACTTTCAGAGGAAATGCCGGCTGGTGCGGGGCGGGCCATCACACTTGGTATCAGAGCTCTTGGTTGCGTAGTTAACCTAGGGAAAGACACCAGGGAGAGATAATACGTATATGAGAGCGCATATTTGTGATTATTTTGGTTTTCAAAAGCTATATATATACTATTAGTATAGCTAAGGATGAAGTCGCACTGCACTGACACCATAAAGAGGATGATAATCGTTTTCTCTTTACAGATTGAACGATGAGCCGATACGCAAGAGGTGCCGGTAGAGGAGCCAATAATGGGAATGCTGCTGACATGAGGACGATGTTTACTAACCTCATGAGAGAGATGCTTAGAGATGTGCAGAGGGAAGCTCCCAATAATGGTAATGGTGGTGGTCCAATAGTGCAGGCGCCGAGGGCCGATTTCGCCAAGCTGAATAAGGATTATACTAGTCTTGGTGGGAAGCCGTTCCACGGAATGGAGTCGGCTACGGATGTTCAGGATTGGTTAGATAGCTGCGAGCGTATGTTCGAAGATTTGGGTATCAAGGATGCGATGAAAAGAAGGTTAGCATCCCGTCAGCTGCAAGGATGGGCAATGAATTGGTGGAATGCTATAAAGGCAGCTACTCCCGAGGATCAGATTACTTGGGAGCAGTTTAAGGCTCGCTTTAGCGATAAGTTCATTCCAGCTGCTCAGAAGTCAGTGCTATTTAAGAAATTCTTGGAGCTCAAGCAGAATGGCAGAGCTGTCTCGGAGTATATTGTAGAATTCGATACTTTATCGAAGTATGGACTATCTCTTATTGGTAATGCCGAGAAGAATAATGAGAAGTTCATAACTGGCTTGGATGGATACTTGGGGAAAGTCTTATTAACCACATCGATGAGACGTTTGAGTTGACTGTGGGAAAAGCATTGAGGTCCGAGAGTCTTTACCCTAAGTCGAAGACTGAGGTTGCATCTGCAGAGGAGCCAAAACCACAAGCAAGTGGTGGAGGCAAGAGTGGTCCTCAGAATAAGAGGAAGCAGAACCAGAATAAGGATGGCCAGAAAAAGAATAAGAAAGATGTTGAGTGCTTCAGCTGTGGTAAGAAGGGCCATTATGCTAGTAATTGTCGAGCCAAGCCAGCGGATAGGAAGTGCTTCAACTGTGGCCAAGTGGGACATCACAAGGACAAGTGTCTGCAACCCCCTAAAGAAAAACAGGTGGTGAAAGCATATGCCCTTAATGTTATTCCTTCTTCGTCGAATGCCCCAACTGCAGCGGAGAAAGGAAAGAATGTTGTTGTTCAAGGTATGCTTTCTGTTTATGATGTTCCTGTTAGAGTTTTGTTTGATACCGGGGCTTCCAGTTCTTTCATATCTAGTGACCTGGTAGATAGGTTGGGATTGGAGCCCGAGATTGTCGATAGACCTTTAGTAGTGACGAACCCGATTGGTGGTTCGACTAACCTTAGCATGATTTGTCGTAATGTGGTCTTATCGAGTCATGGATGCATGTTTGTTTGTGATTGCTTTGTTTTGGGCTTTACTAGGTTTGGCATTATTTTGGGAGTCGATTGGCTCCAAAGATACGGGGTGGTGGTAGACTGTGAGGGCTTTTTGATGACAGCTAGAGCGGATGATGGGCAGAGTGTAGTGTTTGGTGGTCTACCCGGTGATGGGGCATTGGCTAGTTTTCTGAATTCCCTCGACATACCGCATAGTGAGTTATCAGGTTTGCCCGTGGTTGGCCAGTATCCTGACGTTTTCGAGGAAGTGACCGGGCTTCCACCACACCGAGAGATTGAGTTCCGTGTTGATTTAGTAAAAGATGCCTGACCTATAGTGATGCCACTTCGTCGTATGGTACCAAGGGAGCAGCGAGAGCTCGGGACGCAAGCCAGCGGTCTTTTGAAGAAGGGATTTATCAGAAGGAGTGTTTCTGAATGGGGAGCACCAGTTGTGTTTGCTACCAAGGCGGATGGTTCCCTTCGTTTGTGTGTAGGCTACCGCGAGTTGAATAAAGTGACGAGGAAGAATAAGTATCCTCTACCGCGAATAGATGATTTGTTTGATCAGTTGAGTGGCGCGAGAGTATTCTATCAGTTGGATCTCGCGACAGATTTTCATCAGCTTAGGGTGGAAGCTGAGAGTATAGCTAAAACGGCATTTTGGATGCTGTCTGGATTTTATGAGTGGTTGGTCATGCCATTCGGGCTGACCAATGCACCAACATACTTTATGGATCTTATGAATAGAGTATTCAGAGATCAGTTGAATAAGTTTGTCCTTGTGCTCGTGGATGATATTTTGTTCTATTCGAGGACAGAGGAAGAACACAAGGAACATTTGAGGATAGTGATGGAGGTGTTGAGAAAACACCAGTTGAAAGCAAAATTCACTAAGTGTCACTTCTGGAGGAGGGAAGTGAGATTCTTGGGCCATGTTGTTTCAGAGAATGGTATCGTCGTGGACCCTGCGAAGGTGGCTACGGTACAAGATTGGTCTATGCCCAATAATGCAATGGACATAAGAAGTTTCTTGGGGTTAGCTGGAAATTATCGTAAGTTTATCCAAGACTTCTCCAAGATAGTAGCACCGTTGACTCAGTTGACCAAGAAGAATCAAGCCTTCCGTCTGGGACGAAAGGTGCGAGAATGCATTCAAGTGTCTAAAGGAAAAGTTGACGCGCACACCAGTGTTAGTCATTCCTAAGGGGAATGAAGGGATGACGGTATACACAGATGCATGTGGTACCGGACTAGGTGTTGTATTGATGTAAGGAGGTAGGGTTGTAGCTTATGCATGTCAGCAACTGAAACCGCATGAGAAAAGATACCTACACATGATTTGGAATTGGCAGCGATCGTGTTTGCACTGAAGAAGTGGAGACATTATCTCTTGGGAGAAAGATTCGAGTTGTTTACCGATCATAAATCGTTAAAGTATCTCTTCTCTTAGAAAGATCTAAATCTTCGACAACAAAGATGGTTCGAATTCTTAGCTTCCTATGATTTCGACATCACATATACACCAGGAAAGGGTAATGCGGTGGCTGATGCATTGAGTAGAAGACCTGCCAGTTTAGGGGCTATGTTTCTAGAATGGAAGCAACTGGAGTACATCACTGGGTATGATTTCAGACCAAAGTGCGAATTGGATCCATAAATGTTAGCAAGTTTGACGATCAGACCCACTTTGATTGAGCGGATTGGTTCCAGTTAGAGGAACGATCCTAACCTATTGGAAATCATCTCAAAGTTAAAGATGGGAATCGACGGAGAGAAGAACAAGTATGGGCTTGAGCAAAATGGATGGCTTAGAAAGAATGGAAGACTAGTTGTACCCAATATCAATGGATTGAGAGATGAGGTGCTTAGAGAATGTCATCACTCAAAACTGACTATACACCCTAGTGGTAACAAGATGTATCGAGACATGAAGCAGACCTACTACTGGGAAGGGATGAAAAGCGACATTGGGAAGTTTATATCCAATTGCATGAACTGCCAGCTAGTTAAAGCTAAGCAAAAGAAGCCTAGTGCTTTGTTACAACCATTAGAAATTCCAGAATGGAAATGGGAACAAGTGTCAATGGATTTTATTGATGGGTTACCAAGGACTAGATCGGGCCATGATAGCATTTGGGTGATTGTGGACCGATTAACCAAAAGTGCTAGATTTATACCTGTCAAGTCGAATAGAACGGCAGCTAAGTTAACTGAACTATGTGTAAAGTGGATAGTGAGATTTCATGGAATACCCAAAGGCATTGTGAGTGACCGAGATCCGTTGTTCACTAGTGGATTTTGGAAGAGCTTACAAGAGGCGTTAAGATCAGAACTACATCTCAGTACCGTGTATCATCCTCAAACTGACGGACAGACGGAGAGGGTGAATCGAGTGTTAGAAGACCTCTTGAGAGCTTGTGTATTGAATTTTGGTGGATCATGGGATGACCATTTGCATCTAGTAGGGTTTGCATATAATAATAGTTATCAATCCAGTATTGGTATGGCTCCATTTGAAGCTTTGTACGGAAGACCGTGCAACTCACCATTATGTTGGGTAGAAACTGGTGAGAAGTTTGTGCTTAGACCTGATGTGATAAGAGAAACTTCAGCTAAGATTAAGATTATCCAACAGCGAATGAAGGCTGCCCAAGACAGGCAGAAGAGATATGCTGATGAAAGGAGAAGAGAATTAAAGTTCTCCATTGGCGACATGGTGTTTGTCGAGATTTCTCCGTTGAAGAGCGTGATACGATTTGGCAAGAGAGGCAAGTTAGCACCAAGATTTGTTGGTCCATTCCCAGTTCTTGAGCAAATTGGGAATTTGACATACAAAGTTGAATTACCAGAGAAGATGGCAGGAGTTCACAACGTATTTCATGTTTCCCAGTTAAGAAAGTTCGTACACGACCCAAATGTGACTATTTCACCTGATCAGTTGGATGATATCGAAGTTGAACCCGAGGCGGTTGGGAACCGCAAGCCTATGCGTATTGTTGGGAACGATATGAAGCAACTTCGAAGGAAAGCGGTGAAGTTAGTCAAAGTTCAGTGGGGGCGAGAATGAGAATGACTGTACTTGGGAGACAGAGGAGAGCATTAGGTAGACGTATCCAGAACTCTTCGCCTGGTAAGATTTTAACTTCGATTTAGTTTTTCTGCATGCTAGGATAGGCTTGTTTTTTTTTTTTTTTCATGATTGACTATCGTATATGGTTGGTACACATGCGGGATCCTTTGTATGTTTTGGGTTAAGGAATTTCAGGGACGAAATTTCTTAAGAGGGGAGGGGGGGAGTGTAACAACCCGCATTCTACGCATAATAGGATCGTAAAATATTTATTTCTTACACATACGAAGTCGTATGGTTATGTAACATTGGGAGACGACTATTGGGGTCATTTCCGATGTTCATGATTTTTGCTGATTTTTAAATGACCGTTTTGTCCCTAGCTGATCTTGTTTTGGCCATAACTTTTGATTGGAAAGGAGTTTTGACCTGAAACCACTTCCATTGGCTTTGGATGATGGTTTACCTTTCCGTAGAGTGGTCACATGTGAAAAACGGGCTTACCGTACCATGGGGAAGCTTGAGAGACCCAACCCGATCCGGAGTGCTTGGGAAGAAGGACCGAACCAGAGGAGTTTTCCACGAAGCCAGGAGGTGTGGACCCCGATCCGAACCGCTGGAGGAAGGTCACCCCGATCCGAACCGCTGGAGGAAGGTCACTACGATCTGAACCGATCTGGAGAGGGTGCTACGAACTAATATGAACCCGAGCCTATATGATGATCACGAACTGAATGAAGACCGATCCGGAGATGGAGACCAAAACCCGAGATGCAAAGGTAGTCCGAGTGGGAAGTTTGTACTTAGGATCCAGTTGGGAACCAAAGAGTTAACTTCATGAGTTGGGCTTTGCTGCGGGACGTGTGCTAAGGAGTTGTCGATGTCTATAACTTTGGATCACTATGTGTAGGGGGTACGTGAACGGATTCAGGGCCACAGTGGCCTAGATACGACTAAGGAGCTATAGACCAATGAAGTGGGGTCATTTGTAAAGAATTGGTCATGACTCCATGGGATAAGCTTGGTAGTAGCAGTAGTTGTACAAGTCCAACTCCATCACTACTTCGATGGGTCTAGTGATTGACAGTGGTGGACATCGTATGCTTTACGCACTGAGTGAGAAATGTGAGGATGGTTGTTATGGTTGATTTGTTTGCCATCACTATGACATGCACACCCCCACCCCTGTTATCTTTACAACTTTTGTTCAGTGGCACCTTAGAGTATTGTATGGTATGTAGTGCTAACTCTTTGGTTGCAGGTTCAGGTTCAGGTATGGTTTAGTATACCTGTTATTGTTCTGTTTAGCTGCTTATCGCTCATACCAGACTTTTTTTGAACCAGAGTTTTATGTCTCTTCTTATTACTCTGGGTGCTCTCACGAGCAGACTAGAGACAGGTTAGCTGGTGATGCACGAGTAGCTGTACCGGAGACGAGAAGGAGGCTTCCACATATGATACATATATAGATATTCTCCCTATGTCGTTGTTGGTCACTACTTTGGGCATTAGTAGTGAACTCTTCCTTTCTTTTGTTTAGAGACAGTAATTTGAAAAGTTGTAATGAGCTGTATTTAGACTTCCACTATTCTGATGTTGATGTTGGTTTTAGTTATCAGCTTATACACTGTCTCGCCAGTTTTATGTCAAGTACAATATTATTATATTCTATTCCATGCGCTGTGAAACATTCTACAGGTTTCCGATTAGTTCATTCTCTTCTTTCCTTTCTTTGGCGACCGTTCCGTGCTAGTTGGGCATCTGTACAGCGCACTTTCGGAGGAAATGCCAGCTGGTGCGGGCCGGGCCGTCACAGAACTAGTAAATACGATACATGAAAGATGCTGATTGAAGATGGAGCATTTAAAGACTGTAAATCTTCATGAGCGGAAGAACCATTGTTAAATATCTCTAGTTGACCCTAGAGTTAACAATGATTTTGTCTTGATTGGAATCTACAGATTGCAAGGACTACTTGCTACTGATCTATAGGATGATTCCTAGGATATGGTAGGAGAGTGCCTTCGGTTTGTCCCGTCCCAGGACAACTTGTATGGACGGATGTCTGACAGAGTATTTCCAAAAGAATCACGTACGTTGATTTCTTCAAACGTACCAAGTTGTTGGCATAGAAGGGAAACTTATTTAGCTTAATAACCAGAGTATTTTTGTGGATGTCAATTAGTGATATCTAGTGGATTTGATGATGTGGCATACAAAGTAAACGATGGCCAGATGTTCTAAAGGTAGATTCAAACCTCAAGCCTCACAACCGGGAAATGACAGAAATCGAGCAGGCAGCATGGCTATGTGGGTCGCTCCCATTAGGATATATAATCAGCTATCTAGAGAAATTCTATTTGCTTCTTTAATCTATTTTGATGTTGTCCCTTTTGATAAACGGTGGTTTAAGCCCAACCGTTGGTGATATACATTCGGTACACTCACGGCGAAATGATTGGTCGGTCATGTGTGGGTCGGGTTTCAAGACGTTCTTGTTGAACCTAGTGTACTCCCCTCTAGAGATACACTATTGGCAGGTGGTTCCATACCTTGTCATAGTCGGAATCCAATCTTCAATAAGTGCCTTCGGTTTTGTTTGTATACTACATATGTGGAGCGTGAGATACAAGCGTTCCGCTAGATACTATTTATTTATATTTAGACACTATCATAATATCAGAATAAGATATTGATTTCAAAAATGTTTTGGGTTATCATAAGGTAAAACCATCCAGATTTATGTCTGGGTTTGGTCTTACGATTATCCTTTTCTTTCAAAAAAAAAAATTCAAGTTGGATGACCCTTTAAACTTAACGAGTTTTCCTCACTCTGGTTCACCAGACTGGCCCAGTGTTGGTAAATGCTCGGGTTAGACCGGGTTGTATAGGTTCAGGTTATCAGATGCTGTGAAATCCAAAGACTAGCTGAAGGTGTTCAGATGTACGATGTCATACCATTATTATTCCGCTGTGTGTTGTATGTGGGGACATATTATTATAACTATCCAAATATATTGATATACTTTGATGTTGTAAGTATTACTTCAAGCTCTCAATAAAAGTTATTTATACATTATTTTTTGTTCGGTTGCGATGTGAGACTCTGTTTTTTGTTCTTCTTCTCACTCTTCTATTTTAATATTTCTTCCTTTCTTATCTCACCATCTGACTTCTTTCTATTGACATCTGAGTTTCCAGTGCATTTGGGTTGATCATGGGTTGTGAAGTCAGCTTAAAAGGTACCGAAAATTTGGGTCGTCACAATTGGTATCAGAGCGAGATTTAGAAATAACCTTGGCTCTGTGGTGTAATTCGATAGAGATGGGGTTAGTAAAACCCTAGATCGAGATTGAGTGTATATATACGAGAGCGTATTTGTAATTCTATATACAAATATTTTGTATTTTGTTGATTGACCGGTTCAAGTTGAACTAACAAATTGTTATGATGTTGTTTTGTAAATAGGGTAAATGAAATAATTAACCGAATTATATTTTTATATATAAAAGAAATAATTTTATTGAATTATTAATATTGGTTTGTTGACTCATTTGAATGGAAATTCAAATTGGATTATAAATTTAAATGGTTTAATAGAACCAGAAGGGAATATAAATTATAGAATTTGTAAGTAAGATTTTAAATTTGAATTAAATAAACCAGAATTTAACTGAAAAGAATTAAAATAAAATTGGAATGATTTGGTTGTGTTTACTAGATGATAATTTGGTTGAATATAAGAATTCATCGACAGTTGAATGAACTAAAAACTAGCAAATAATTTCCAGTATAATTCATTGCAATTAAATCACTTGTGGAAAGGAACAAAAATGATTTAATCATGTATCTTTTGTGTGTGTGTATATATATATAGTTAAGTGCAGGATTGGAGGAGATATTGTGCTTCGTTTTGTAACTAGAGTATTGATGGCCCGATAAATAGGTAATCCTTAATATAATTGATTGGTGATTGATTATATAACACTAAGTTGGGTTAGCCGTTTGGCTTTGTTTTCTTTTTATTGATAAGAGGCCCGGAGTGATGAGTTGTAGTGGTTTGGATCGAACGGTACATAGGAGGTGCTGGCGAATTTTTCAAACTTAGAAATTATATTTATAATATTTTTACATGATTATTTTGAAAATAATTGGGTTTCAATCATTCTTCTTATTTAGTAATTTTGGGAACGAAATTCTTTTAGGGGGAAGAATGTAATGACCCGGGTTCTTCGGCCATTTAATTCAAATATTTAAATTGGTTTTAAATATTATATTCGAGATAAATTGGACTTTTATATCGAATTCGTTATTTATCGGCGACTGAATGTTTATATTTGCATTATAAATGAA
Source organism: Allium sativum (assembly GCA_030737875.1). Classification (NCBI taxonomy): domain Eukaryota; kingdom Viridiplantae; phylum Streptophyta; class Magnoliopsida; order Asparagales; family Amaryllidaceae; genus Allium; species Allium sativum. Next base: position 78,929,331 of record CM060914.1, read on the forward strand.
CCCGAAATGACGCGGTAGTTCATAATACTGAATGTTTAACTTTAATTGAATATACAGAATTCGTGTTGAGTGAGAACTCTGTGAAACAAGAAATATTGGGATCTATTTGATTATAATTTTCTAATAGAAGGGAAAAGTCGAAAATTTCAGCTTATATATTGTGAATTTTGTCCAAATCAAAATTTAAAATAGTCGCTATGGAAATCATTTATAAATTATGACATTTATTTAATTTATTTAATAAGGAATTTCTATGTATTTGGATATCGTTTAACTAGAAAATATTAATGTTGAGTTGTAAATTCATATTGGTTGAATTTGAAGTGATAAATTATTTTATTTGGGCTTATTCGATAATAATAATTTTTTATTATTTAATTTAATTATTTTGAAATTTAATTATAATTTATCGGTATTATATAAGTCGTTTGAATAATTATTTTTCAAACGACCTCCGTTTTTAACGAATTTTTTTTTATAGGAATATGTATCGCTAGTTATGGCTATATTTTCGGTTTGGAGCCGGTCGGAGTTGTTTTGTCGGTAGACAAAATTCAAAAGTGAACCGATGGATAAATTGGGATCTACAACGAAACTAGTTTCATTAGGACCGTAACGTCAGATTATACCATGTCGTCCATTTTCGTAATTTTTATAGACTGTGTTTATCGGTGCGAATATTAAAGGATAACGTCAAATAGCGCAGCAATAAAATTTATAGTATAAAATAAAACCTACCCTAAACTTAACCGCTAAGATAAACATGCAGCCTACCCCTATCCTTCCGTGCACCTCGCACACATGTACACTGGTAAAAATTTAAAATCAAGGAACAACTATAAAATGAAAGGATGTGCAGTTTATATTTTTATCTACCTATCCATTTTCTTACTGCTAAATAACATGCCTACTCTTCACAAAATACATGCCATCTTATCACACACACAGCAGCTTGTTTCAAATCATCACATGCCCCAAACATCAAATCTCCAACTACCGAAAAGAAAATTAAAAACATGTGCTACCTCTATCTAAACTTGTGCTGCCTACCCATCAGCTACATGATTCTCTTCTACCATCTAAAATACTACATACACATGCCTAATTAAAATATCATGGCAAAATCAATGTACACAAGCCAGCCTATTGAATGAGACTTATACATAGCTTGTACATGCTATTTTCATTTGAACTAGACTAAACACAAGATACCTACTCACTGCAAGGACAAACATGACATCAGCTACCCTATGCTAATTTTGTTATGCTTGCCATTTCTTGTGTTTCCTTTCTTTCATTTGAATTAACATGGCATGCAAACCATCCATCAAAACAACTACCCTGAAACCGTCATGCCTACTGCAAACCAAGCTATGGCAATGCATCTGTTCTACCAACTCTAATTAACGGCTTGGAGACATTTGAAAAGCCATCTAGCCTAGAAACTATATTTGTTCCTACCAACTAGTACAAGCTTAGCCATCACATCTGGAAGAAGCAGCTACCCTTACTCACTAAGACACCAGCCGTACTAACCGATCAATGTGACTCCTGAAATGGAAATACATGTCATCCTACCTTACGTTAAGTCAAAATCATCCAGATAAAGAAGCACAGCTACCCTAGATCAACCAGTCGAGATGCTCCCTCCCTCCAAACTGTCTGTGCCAAGATGTTGGCACCTATATATGCACCTGATGTTCATTCATTCCCTGAAGCACACAGTGAAACAAAAACCATTTAGAAGCTGCCCTATCCTACTTTTCTTACGCCTGCCATTTCTTGTGTTTCCTTTCTTTCATTTGAATTAACATGGCATGCAAACCATCCATCAAAACAACTACCCTAAAACTGTCATAGCAAACCCAGCTATGACAGTGCAACTATTCTACCTACTCCAATTAACAGCTTGGAGACATCTGAAAAGCCATCTCGCCTAGAAACTTTATATGTTCCTACCAACCAGTACAAGTTTATCCATCACATCTGGAAGAAGCGGCTACCCTTATTCATTAAGACACCAGCAGTACTAACCTATCAATGTGGCTCCTGAAATGAAAATTCATGCCATCCTACCCTACGTTAAGTCAAAATCATCCAGATAAAGAAGCACATCTACCCTAGATCAACCAGTCGAGATGCTCCCTCCCTCCAAACCGTGCATGCCAAGGTGTTGGTACCTATATATACACCTGATGTTCATTCATTCCCTGAAGCACACAGTGAAACCAAAACCACTTGGAAGATAACAAATAAAAATCTTTTCCACCATTTGTACACTACAAACGCAGCTATATTTATAAAAAACAAAACTCGAAAATAAGAAAATGGCTTGAAGAGAGATCTGGTCGCACAGCAGCATGGCAGAGTCGGATTTCAGGCAGGGGATACTGCTTCATTTCTGGAGTACCGCGTCGGAAAGGGGGATGTCGGAGCAAGTTCTGTCAATGGTAGGGTGGCGTGTACAGCTCAGCTGGTCGCGGTGTACAAGTTTGGTAACGGTGGTATTAGGTGAGAGTAGGAATACAGAGGCATTGCGTTGGGTTTTAGAGAGTATGCGGAAAAAAGAAACAAGGCTAGTATGAGTATCAGGAGGAGGAAAATCTTTCAGCAAAGAAGAAGTAGCGAAATAGTTGGTAAGAAGGGAGCCTTACTGGGGTTTGGGTTCATTTATTTTTGATGAGGATGGGGAAAATGCGGATGGGTTGAGTTGTGCATAGGCCTGCAGGCCTTATTATAAAAAATAAAAGAAATGATAACAACAAAAGAAGAACGCTGGGGTGTAAAATCATGTAGGGAAGGAAAACGTAGCTGGGAAGGGAGGACAAACTTTCGATGGGGGAGTATGATAATTATAGCTGGCGGTTAAAGTGTTGCATGGATCTGAATATGTGCGGGTTCGGTGAGTGGGCCTTTGGTCGAATATTTAAACAAGAGAAAAAGAAAAAATAAAGAAAGGAAAAGAGAACAAGAGGCTGAAATGTGAAGAACAAAAAGGGAGCATGGAGGTGGAGCGTCAGCAAGTATTGTCGGGGAAAAGATTACTATTGTGAACGGTTTATGGGAAGCATGGGCCAATCGTTCTTTTGGTAAGACCCAATTTATAATTTTAATAAAATTAAATTAAATATTACATAATTGATTAATACAATATCTTAACCGGACGTCGTTAGATTTTTGAACCGTCAGTCCCGTTGGAACCGTAGGGGCAGAGCAGGCTACAAGATGGAGCTGGTTTGTCAGCACCAGGAGCAACCATTATTTTTAACTAAATTAAACTTCAGTTTAATTTAGTTAATAATTTAGTTTAAAACAAGCATTTAATCGATCAAATGAATCCAAGGTGAGTTAAATTCACTCAGTTATCCTATTATAATTATTATAAGTCGGGTTTTAATATTTAAGTGTTATATTTGTTTTTTATAGATAGATTGATGATTGTTTGGTTGGTTGCTATATATTTTTATATCATTTAAATTAAACAGTTGTTTAATTTAAATAAAATTAAAATTTTATTTTAACGATTATTTCCAATGAAGGTAACGTACCTTGTTGGTTACATTTATAATAATATAAATGTATTTAAATTAAACTGGATGCTTGAATTATTATTATTGAATGACCACTATTAGTTGAATTGATTATTTACTCGCATATGATCATTATATGAACTGTTGAACCCGTATGATTGGATTATTGAATTGGTTATTGATTGTTAAACCCGAATTCAACATTTGTTCGGTTATTAACCAATGGGTGATATTGGTTGAGGAATTTAGAGCAGATGGCCAAAATACAAACTGTTTTATAAAGATTGATTTACCGTCATGTGAATCGATAGAAATGTAGTTATGACATTTATTTTAAAGCTAAATATAAAATTTTAAATATATTATTTTTCTAAATGAAGTTTATAAAAAAGAAATAAACCAATCATATTTATATATTTTTTGTTTAACCACAAATCACTATTTTTTACTAAAATTGGCCGTGTGCGAAGCACGTGCCTTATTGTAATTGTGAATGAAGCTTTGATTGTTAAGCAAGTGAGCAAGGATTAAGGTAACAACTTATAAATGGGATTAATTGTTTTAAGAAACAACTAAAAAGAAATTATTTTGAAATAGATTATTATTTATTTTAATAATAATCAAAGTAAATGAGATTATTTAAACTAATAATATTATTTATTAATGGATAGACAAGTTAGAGTTGATCAACGAGTTAGTCATGTTTTAAATAAACCAAGCCAACTGCTTTAACAGAAACTGATTATTAAACTAAATTTGTTTTGTGTCAATTAATCTAATGAAATCATTTAACGAATAATTGTTTAATTTTATAAGAATTAAAAATGGAATTTAATATTTATTCCAGTTAATGAGCAAGTAAATTATAATTTTAATTAATAATAATTTAAGGAGTTATTCTTAAATGAAGTTCATTTTAGCAAGTAATTGAAGTAGTACTAAAATATAATTGAAATTTCAAAGTGAGTTTATGAATGAGTTATATTTAAACCAAGTTTGGTAAATGAAGTTATTAAAGTGATTTGAAGTAGATACAATAAATATTACTTAACATTTGAATTAAGTAAAGGAAATCAAGATGAAAAAGGGTTTGATATTAAACCAGGGTTGTATGAACAAGATTATAAAAGGAAATGCGACGTTAAAGCGTTAATTGTAAATTAACGTTACTTAATAATGATACTAAATGAAATGGATGGGATATGAAATAGGATTTCCCAGATAAATTATTGAAAGGTTTAGCAAAGCTAGGTTTTTGGTAATTGAATTCGGTAAAGGATCGAGTAAATGGGATTTGTAATAAAACCTAGATAATGAAACCGATAGTTTAAAGGCGTTAAAGTTAAAGTTGATATTTTATTTATCATTTACTAAATCAATAAATGTAGTAATAGTAGTATATTTAAAGAGGAGATTTCAAAAGTAAGAAGGTGTTATAAAACTGTACTTTAAATAAAATAGTGAAGTGGTATTTGTTTGAATTACAATTCGTATTTATCTTAAGATAAGAATGTTGTTGATCAAGGTCTAAGAGGTAATTAAAATATCCCAACTTGAACGACTTCAGGATTATCGAAGATTATATTAGTTGTAACGGCAAGTGAGTTGGAAATAATTTACTTAGGGAAATAATTGTGTGACGTTATCTGAAGGATTTGGAAATATATATAATGGGATTTCAAAATAAAAGAAAATAAAGAGGGGTTTGAGAATGTGGAATGATATTTCCATAACAAAAGAGATAAAAAGGGATTTGTGAAAACATAATGATATTTTCAAAAGTAAGGCGATGAGATGTAGAATGGGATAAGTGACGATTATTTTGTTTTAGATAATGAAACAAAAGGGAGATTTCGTAATGATTGTTTACGATGATAAATTGAATTGATTTCCCAATTATAGATAATAAGTGATGTTATAGAAAATGTTCTGAAGTGGTAGTTAACGCGAATTTGAATATTGTTTTAAGATATTTTTCCAAGTGTATATACACAAAATGATTTGAGTATATTAATATATTAAAACTTATATATTATCTTTGGTATTACAACTGATATATTATTTTAATGGCCAAGTGATGTTGTGTACTCAACTAATGAATCTGTTTTATATTGTATGATTGTTTATTTTGATAGTTAAATGAACCGACTATCAAAATCTTGCCTAATGCATCGTTGGTATGGAAAGACCGAGATTGAATTTATATTCGAAAACCATTCTGAACCAGTAAATACGATATGTGAAAGATGTTGATTGAAGATGGAGCATTTGAAGACCGAAAATCTTCATGAGAGGAAGAACCATTGTTAAATATCTCTGGATGATCCCTAGAGTTAACAATGATTCTGTCGTGATTGGAATCTACGGATTGCAAGGACTGCTCGCTACTGATCTATAGGGTGATTCCCAGGATGTGGTAGGAGAGTGCCTTTGGTTTGTCCCATCCCAGGACAACTTGTATGGATGGATGTCTGACACAGTATTTCCAAAGGAATCACTTACATTGATTTCTTCAAATGTACCAAGTTGTTGGCATAGAAGGAAACTTCTTTAGCTTAATAACCAGAGTATTTTTATAGACGTCAGTTAGTGATATCTGGCGGATTTGACGATGTGGCATTCAAAGTAAATGATGGCCAAATGTTCTAAAGGTAGATTCAAACCTCAAGCCTCACCATCGGGAAATGACAGAAATTGGGCAAGCAGCATGGCTATGTGGGTCGCTCCCATTATGGTGTATAATCACCTATCTAGAAAAATTCCATTTTCTTCTTTAATCTATTTCGATGTTATCCCTTTCAGGAAATGGTGGTTTGAGCCCAACCGTTGGTGATATACATTCGATACACTCAAGCGAAATGAGTGGTCGGTTATGTGTGGGTCGGGTTGCAAGACGTTCTTGTTGAACCTAGTGTATTCCCCTCTAGAGATACACTATCGGTGGTTAGTTCCATACCTTGTCAAAGGCAAAATCCAATCTTCAATAAGCGCCCGCGGTTCTGCTTGTATACTGTATATGTGGAGCATGAGATGCAAGCGTTCCGCTTAATTCTATTTATTTGTATTTAGACACTATCATTATATCAGAATAAGATATTGATTTCAAAAATGTTTTGGGTTATCATAAGATAAAAACCGTCCATATTTATGTGTGGATTTGGTTATATGATTATCCTTTTCTTTCAAAAAAAAAAAAATCAAGTTGGATGACCCTTTAAACTTAGCGAGTTTTCCTCACTCTGGTTCACCAGACTGATACAGTGTTGGTAAATGCCCGGGTTAGACCGGATTGTACAGGTTCAGGTTCTCAAATGCTGTGAAATCCAAAGATGAGCCGAAGGAGTTCAGATGTACGATGTCATACCATTATTATTCCGATGTGTGTTGTATATGGTGAAAAATTATTATAACTATCAAGATGTATTGATGTACTCTGATGTTACAAGTATTACTTCAATGTCTCAATAAAAGTTATTTATATATTATATTTTGTTCCGCTATAATATGAGACTCTGTGTTGTGTTTTTCTTCTCATTCTTCTATTCTAATATTCCTTCCTTTCTTATCTCACCTTCTAACTTCTTTCTATTGGCATCTGAGTTTCCAGTGCATTTGGGTTGATCATGGGTTGTGAAGTCAGCTCAAAAGGTACCGAAATTTTAGGTCGTCACAGAATATAAGAGATCTGAAATCTAACGATTAGATTTGGGAACATGCCCAAATCAATTTCAGAAATGGTCGCTATGAATGCAGTTCGGTGGCCGTTATTGGAAACAGACTGTAAATGCCTTAATAAAATTATTAAAAATATGAAAAAATTGTGTAAAATCATAATAAATGATTTAGAAAGATTTTGGATGAAAAATTCCTTATTTGAAAAGATAAAAGATATTTTTATCTGAATAAACTAGTTATTAACTAGAATAATAAATCCAATGTTTATAAATAAATAAATTGGATTTGAAAAAGGGGTTTTAAAATAACCAGAATTTTCCAATGAATAAATTGGAATGGATTTGAGTAGAAACAATCTTCGGAATATTTCGATATTGGATTCCATGATTATATGGATATTGTTAAGGAACTTGGAAGATATAGATATCATTATCCCCAATATGATATCCGTTAGTTACAGAATTTGATGTTGAATATAAGTCGATATTATTTCTATTCAGAGCCTTATATTTAATATCAAATTAGATTTTGGGGTTTATAGTGAATAATGTTTTAAATAACAGTCGTTCCTTAACCCAATTAACAGTGAAGATATGATTTGGAATTTATAATCGTTTAAAGAAGATTAATGGATTTTTCCAAAGTAAAGTTTTCCAATTTAAAATATTAAATTGGAATTGTATGGAATTCGATTTGGTGATAATCGAGATGAGCTTCTTTAAAGGAAGACTGCTACTATATATGGAATTTAAAAGGCTTTGCCATTATTCCATTTATAGTATTAGTTTGATACAGAAATTTATATCGATTATGTACTGTTATGATTTCCGCTAAGATTCCATTTTGATGGAAGATGATTTTGGGTTTATTATGAACGTTGTTTTAAATGACATTGACTCTTTAACCCGGTTAAAAGCAGGATTAATTTCCAGAAAGTTGATCAATCATTAAGTAATGAATTTTAGAGATTAAAACTAAGAAGAGTTTTAATAAATCTTTAGTTAGATTTGAATGAATGAATGGTAATTAAATTTACCAAAACTCAAGATGTGATATAAACCAAATAACTTGGTTGTTGATATTCATTATTGATGATTGATTGATTGTTTGGATTGTGCTCGACCAGTTTATGAGCAAAATATGCTTTTACATTTAGCATTGGGTTGGGTAGAAATATTTGTATGATGAAATCTTGTGAAACACTTCACGATTTGACTACGAGATGTTTAGCGATGTTTTTAAGTTCATTTCAAATTTAATGAATGATACTGAAATGATATTTTCTTAAGAGAAAAGAAATGTATTCCCGATTTTGGACAGGGAATATTTTATAAAGATGTTTTATAAAACAGAAAGGATTTCGAGGAGTAATCTCGATGTTTTTAAAATGATTTAGAAATGTATTATGGTTTGACATTGTTGTTCATCACGTAACCGATTAGTTGATATTGATGATGTATCTGTTTGGTCGTGGAGAATTTATTCTCTTGCTTAACACCCTTCTTTGAGATGTACGTGCTCAAAGGTTATATGATTAATAGTGACTGAACATATTTGTGAATTGCTAATGTAAAGTACTATATTTTGGAAAGTACTTGTGATTATTATATTGTGAAATGATTTTTCCCTACTTTGGGATATGAAATGATTTGGTATGTGGCTAAAGATTCGGGTAATCCTGAATGACTAAAAGTGTGAGGGCGGTGGATTTTCTTCGAGAGCGTGGGAGATGCATCGTCAGTGTAGCCTGCTCCAACATGGGAGGTGCACATATATATATATATATAGCACATATATATGTATAGCGAGTTAGAGAGGCGCGTACGGCCTTGTCTGAGGGTCGTGCTCGATATTTGGTTACATACTTGTTTGTATGCATTGTGATATTTTTGAATTCATATTTCCAAATATTTTGGTTTGAGAACCCAAAGAGAAATCTACTTTGTTATAAAAGTTAGATGTAGCGACCCGAACTTTCCGGCCGGCCTAAACCGAATAAATAGGCGGACTGCTTTGAGAACAAGACTAATTAAAACTCAAACAATAGAACATTTCATTTTTATTACAACAATTTACATCAAAGTACAAGGATATAACAGAGTATGAATAAATATTGCACAATAGATATAAAATAATATCAGAGGTTAAAATAAAAACCAGAGGAAAAATAATAAATAACATAGCTGAAAGAAATATACGGATATAGAGCCTTCCGAATATAACTTCAGCTGTAAATCTAGGATCCTATGAAAATAATATCTGCAAATACCAAAACTACTAGCTGCCCGTGTGGAAAATAGGGCACCTAGAGTTTAGGTAGAAACAATAAACTCCGAGTCAGTCATGGGACTGGTATGAGAACTAAAACAGTTATTAGCCTAATTTTAAAGTTAGATAAATCAAGGGACCACGCCGTATAACACGGAACAGGTTTAATCCTAAGAATATTATTGCATAAAACATACAGCGCAATGCTAAAGAGAAAAATGAAGCTATTATAAGACTCAGGTCCCATCACACAATGAACACAGTCGAGGAGAGAGTTTTCCCTTATAATAGCCAAATATGCTTGATACACGAATTTTCCTCTTTTATTATTACTATAAGTGAAGAAATCAACTTCAAATATAAATGTATCAATCATAGGCGGCGTAGGTACCATTATATTACGTCCTCGTATATTTATTTACAACTAAAACCGAAAAATCACGTATTGGAAATTGGGTTTCCCTCTATGAACCATGGCAAGCGATCGTCCTTACCGATTTGAGACTCTCTAGCCCGAGCCTCAGGATACAGCCACAACTGCACCTGTTGTTAGCGATAGGGCCGGTCATCTATCGATGATTGGAAATACCATAAACTATATGTTAGCCTTCCCTATGGGGCATAAAATCTGGTTAGTATATCGACCATAACATCCATCGGCCCCGTGGTGACCGATGTATCCGAGGCGCCTCGCTTTCCATCAAGTAATAATAACCAACATCCACATGAGTAAACAGTCTGGGCCCCGTACCATGACGTTACTCCTAACTAGAAACTAACATATGTCCATTTCGCTGATGTCCTCATCCCATTTCTGGTTCATACCGGGGTGTGAAGCTCGCGAATTAACGCTACACAAAGCTATGCTAATTAATGTTGTGTTTTGATCATCAACCACATAACTCTACTTTTCAACAAAAGCCTTGATCATTTGCATCTCAGAATACCAAACTGTCATTCCATACCGTACCACTGATTTCCACCAATATATAACCTCTAAGCTCGCACGTCTCAGAGAAGGGTGTTAAGCAAGAGAATAAATTCTCCACCACCAAATAGATATATATTTAGCAGAGATCAACGAATATAGTATAAAGGAATCAATGTCAAACACACCGTTCATTTGCAAGTCCGTTCTGGATCTGAACGAAACCGGTGGCACCTTATTCCTCGTCCTATATGTCCAATAGAGGAGAGAGGCCCTCGAATATCCGGTCGATTTCCAAGTGCGTCTGGACAATCACCACTTATTATCACGTCTTGGGTGTATAGCCCAATCAAGACATCAATAGTCATCCAAAAGATGCGAAGATCTTCGGTCTTCAACCACCATCTTCATCGTCGACTTTTAGTCGTTTTATAAATTATTCAAAATGGGTTAAACCCGGTCTTTCCGAATAACTCGCATATCTATAATCAAGTTCTATAAAAACACAACATACGCCTCATTCTAATCAAGAATATTCTTTTATTCAAATATTCACATCTTTAGGGATAGGTTCTCATTAATTTTATCAAAGATAAATTCTTTTGAATTTATTTTTTATCTTTCTTTCGGATATCAATTCAAAAGATTTGATTTTATCCTTTCACAATTCTATACCAAATTAAGGTTTATCAACTAGTCAGAATTAGCGAACTTTACCAAAGTAATCATTTATTTATTAATCCCAATCCCAACCTATTCATCCAATAGAAAAACTTATAATACTCAATATCTAAGACCGACGGTGTTATCGGTAAATTTAATTAGTGTTTCATGTTCAAATCTAATTAAAGAATTAACAATCGCATGGAGTAAAACTAGTGGTACTCCATTCTCGATCATTTCCCAAATATCATAATTTAAATTATCACATTTACATTTCAATCTAATTAAGGATTCATTAAAACTCCACTTAGTTTTAATCTTCCAACAATCATTATTTAATGACTATTTAACTTTGGAAAACACAAACATGCCGCATCGACAATCTACACGGTACCACTGATTTCTACCGATATATAAGCTCTAAGCTCATACGTCTCAGAGAAAGGTGTTAAGCAAGAGAATAAATTCTCCGCCACCATACAGATATATATTTAGCAGAGATTAACAATACAGTTCGAATTACAATGCTAGACATGTAATCCTGTCTTTAACTAGGTTAAAGAACCAATGTCAGTTCACGATAAACCCAAAATCACATTCCATTAATTATGGAATCTTCACGGAAAACAGATCAATATATAATCGATCTCAATTTCCATATCCGACTAATAATATAAATGGAATAACGACAAAGCCTTTTAAATTCCATATATATTAACAGTCTTTGTTCATAGAAGCTCACTTCGATTATTACCAAATTGAATTCCATCCAATTCCAATTTAATATAGTAAATTGGAAAACTTTACCCTGGAAAATTTCCATTAATCTTAATAAAAGATTTATAAATTCCAAATCACATTTCACTGTTAATCGGATTAAAGAACGAATGTCGTTAAAAACAAAGTTAACAATAAATCCAATTCACATTCCATTTTATTCCAATTACTAAATATAACTGGAAACTCTAATAATCTTAATTCGAAGATTTTTCTTTTCATGCGAGGATTAAAAACAATATTACTGAAGACACCATTCAAAATAAACACAAAATCCACTTTGATATTAAATATAAGGCTCTGAATAGAAATTATATCGGCTTACACTCAATATCAAATTCTGAAACCAACACATATCTTATGGGGAATAACGATATATATCTATCTTCCAAATTCCTCCAAAATATCCGTATAGTCATGAAATCCAATACCGAAATATTCCGGAGATGATTTCTATTCAAATCCATTCCAATTCATATATTGGAAAACTCTAGTTAGATTTAAAACCATTCACAAACCCAATTTATTAATTTGAAACGTTGGATTATTTTTCTAGTTAATAACTAGTTCATTTTGATAAAAATGTATTTTTATCTTGACAAACGTGGAATTTTTCATCCTAAAATCATTTATTATGATTTTAAACAAATTATTAATATTTTTAAGAATTTTACCAAGCCTTGTACAGTCGGTTTCCAATAACAGCCACCGAACTGCATCCATAACGACCTTTTCCAAATTTGGTTTGGACATTATTCCAAATTCAACCATTCAAATTTATATCTATTATATTTATTGGAAATCTCTTTCCGATACGAACCCAACGGTTCCAGTTTTAGGAGAATCCGACGGTCGGATCCCCCATAATGTTCGTTCGAAGTCAATGGTCGAAATTCGCGAATGGTCGCTGCGCGGTGCATTCTATTCAGGCCAATATATTATATATATATATATAGTATATATTTCGCTCCAAACGTATTTTATAAATTCGTTTTAAAATCGATTCCCACTTCCGATTGAATTTTAAATCAAAATTGAATACTCTTTATCATTATAATATTTAAATGATAATATTTTCAAAATATCAGATTTTGAAATCATTTCCTTTTCGATATTCATTATAAAAATGAATAAAATCGATATAAATTTCGTTCGCGTTATAATGGCGGATAACTAATCAGCACGACTTCAAATACTTCAATATTTTCGTGTCCATCCAAAATCGAACATCAAATTCACATTTAATCCATTGCTGAATATTATTTTAAAATATTCGTTATTTTAAAATATTCGTTATTTTAAATATTCGTTCTTTCTGAATTGGAATCAGACACAATCAACTACCATATAATGATGGTTATATGGATTTCATACAACACATGTATGCAACAACCATTATACACAGTCAACCATCATCCAGAGTGTATTACACAATGGCGTAAGCATTAAATATAAATAATTAATGCTTACAATAGTCTGTCAACCAATCGATTGACATACAACTAAACAATTGGGATTAGTGTACGTCAAATATCATCCCAATTTCAACCAACAAATACTGAATATTATTTGCGCAGTTGGGCGATTTGTAAAATTTATCGTCCCAATCCATGTCAGTTAAATGGGTGTACATAAATAAATCGTACGATTTGTAAATGAATATAGGAGAATTTTATGCCATTCATATATACATTAAAAATTATATTTTTAATGATAAAATATTTATTTCAATACATGAATATTTTATATAGTTCATACATTCAATAAAAATGATATTTTTATTGTTCAAACATTTTATTCAACACATGAATATTTTATACAGTTGATATACACATTAAAAATTATATTTTTAATGAATACATATTTGTTTCAGGAAATTTTGGCATTATAACCGCACGATATTAGAACCGGAGTAATGTCTAGCACAACCCCTCTCCTGATACTGGCTCGCGCCATACACAATAATCAATCCAATCAATACACTACAATACAATCAATTTTCAACACAACCAAATTTCCACAATACAATCCAAACAAACAATTATGGTTTGTACAAATAAATAGTGTTAGGGGCTTCTAAGCCCCGTCTGCATCCGAGTATATATTTAACTGCAAAATAATTAGAGCGAGAAGGAGTTCTCATATTAGGTTCCACTCCTCCATTCTTTCTTGGACGGTTTGGATTCTGTTTTGCTTCCAGTCGGTTCCATTGCATAGTGTTCTTCACCATGATCCCAACGCAATCTTAATCATCTTCACTGTTCAATACTGCTTCAGACCGTCGATTTCCATTCTTTAAAACTAGGTTTGCAATTTGCGCTCCAATCGATGTATGAGGGGATGATCGACCACCGCCACGTTGTAGAGCCTCGAGCGAGCTTCCAAATGCTACCCTTCACCATCAATTCGATCGCACCCAGGAGGAGCTTTCTGACGTCGAACGGAGCAGGTTTGAGTGGGTGATTTAGGCAAAACACGAAGCTATAGAGGAACTACCCTGTATGGATTTAGAGAGGATGGAAAGCTCTACAAAATCCGTTCAAAAACTTTCTAATTTTATTGAGAGGATCGAGGGAAATTGTGGGAGAAGATAGGAGCACCATTTCCGTCGATCTCATATGAGAGCAGCTCTGGGTTTTTTGGAAATGACGAAGTCAATGGTGAATTTTCATTGGCCGTTATATTTATATTATTTATTTTTAATTCATTTAAATCCAAAAATAGTTATTTTCCATCCGAACTCCAAATGAATCCCAATGAGTGTCGCCCCAGCTAAATGCCCCCATTCCGGATACAATGGAATACGTTTCATAAGCCAATTCTATCATTTTGATCAGTTTTTTTCAAAATTAAAATATAAATCAATATATATTAAATTTAAACGTACATTTTAATTTACCGGGGTCACATACTAACTCCAAAAATTACAGAAAAATTAAATCTTACTATGTTTTGACGACATGGTTCTAACAAAACTAATTTCGTTAAATCTGGAGACTGTTTGACAAATGGCCAATTTCTGGTCGATCCAATTCAACTGAAATTGACAAAACACGTTTTCTTTTGCCATGCTCATATATTACTTCCAATATTATGAAATTTGAAACTTAACAATAATTTGACATTCCGAATCCAACAAAAGTGGTTTCGTCGGAAATGGAGGTTGTTTGCAAAATGACTATTTTTAAGGGCTTTATATATATTATAAATATATATAATTTCCATAGCGACTATTTTAAATTTTAAGCTGGACGTAACTTTTAATTTATATTATGAAATCAGGAAAATCGGCTGAAGGAAGAACATGTCATGTTTTTTAGCTTAAAGGACGCGCTTATTATTTTTACGCAGGAAGGACACGCCGATCAAAATTTTGGCCGGAGGAAATATTTTTACAAAAAATTTGTAATTGCGTTCTTCTTCTTCAATCTCCATTTTCACTACTTTCGATTAAAAAAAACCAATCGATCTCAAATCTCAAATCGTGCAGCCTCAAACTACAGTCGACGCCTTCAATCAACAAATCATTCTCAATTCGAGTGTTTTCTGTCAGATTTGATTTATGCAACTAAGTTTTGGTAAATTCGACTTTATGGTCATGGATGACGGGTATAGCTGCATTGGTTAGGAATGATCAGTTTTTTTCCATTCAAAAAGCATTTCTACAGTTTTCAAGAGTAGGTATTTGGGGCGCTTCAGCCTCATGGAAGTTATACATGGCTTTGATAGGTCAGGGGCGAAGGGATTGTGAAGAGAAGCCGAAAGGGATTGACGATGTGGGTTTTCATGGTCTGTTTCCCTGGAAAGGGTAGTGGTGGTGCACGACTTGCTGTCATCGGCATGTTTCAGTGTGCATCATATTTGGGAAGAAGAATTTATGAGACGTTGCTGTTGTGAGCTGTTTGGATTGCGTTTTTGTTTCTGGCCAGGATAATGATATATGAAACTATCATTTCTGTGCGTGCTGTGAAATTCACTCTATTATACGTGCAGTTTAGTTTGTATATTTTATGTCAAATTGGATCGTTCCATCTCAAATCGTGTATTTTCTGTCAAATCAAACAAATTTTTCATTCTTGTTGTGATTTGAGATTTTGAGAGAAAGAAATCATGCTATTTGTGATTTTTTTTCAATTGATTTTGTATTTCAGCCCAGATTAATGATATATGAAACTATCATTTCTGCATGTACTATGAAATTTACTGTATTATATTTGCAGATTATTTTATTGTCCTTGTATTGTATGTTGATTGGATTTTTTTGTTAGTTTTATGCTATTGTTGAATTTAATAAAGCGTGTAGTGCTAGATGTATATAGCATTCCATTTTAATTCTTGTTAGTTTTATGTTGTTGTCCTTGTATTGAATGCTATTTTTCTCTATCATTTATCATTGCAACATAATACATTAAGGAAACAAGGTAACATATTCAAATGTAAATATATCATGTTATGTTTGTGTATCATCTTCTTCAATATTATGTATGTCTATCATTACTCGAATGCTATATTAAAGTGAACTAACATTATAGAATCTGAAAAATGATAGATGAATATAGCATTGTGTTTTCAAAGTGAAAAATCATGTATATAACATGATTAATGATATCTGAATATAGCATTATATTTTTATAGTACTATAGTATATGTTGAATATACAAAATAGCAGTTGAATTTAGCAATGAATTTTTTAAAGTAAAGTAGAACATATAGAATATATTAAATGATAGTTAAATGTAGCATTGCTTTTTGAAAATAAACAAGTATGTACAAAATATGATAAATGATATCTGAATATATCATCACATTTTTAAAAGTACTCTATATATGCTAAATGATAGTTGAATTTTGTGTTTTTAAGTGAATTGTCGCATGTAGAACATACTAAATGATGGCTGAATATAACATTGTTTTACGTGCGGAAGTGTTTTACTTGTCATAGGTACCCGATTAGGCCTTGCATGCGGAAGCGTTTTACGTGTCATAGGTACCCGATTAGGCGTTACGTGTGGAAGTCTTTTACATGTCACGGGTACCCGCTCGGTTAACTAATTCCTACTGGGTACAGAATCATTGCTGGAGTACCCGATTAGGCCTTGCGTGCAGAAGTGTTTTATGTGTCATAGGTACCCGCTCGGTTAACTAATCCCTACTGGGTGTAGAATCGTTGCTGGAGTAGCTGATTAGGCCTTGCGTGCGGAAGTGTTTTACGTGTCATAGGTACCCGATTAGGCCTTGCGTGCGAAGTGCTTTGTGTGTCATAGGTACCTGATTAGGCCTTGCGTGCGAAGTGCTTTGCGTATCATTTTTAATATCATGTTATATTTGTGTATCATTTTTTTTCAATGTTATGTATGTCTATCATTACTCAAACGCCATATTAAAGTGAACTAACATTATAGAATATTAAAAATGATAGATGAACTAGCATGTATATATTATGATGAATGATATCTGAATATAGTATGCTAAATTATAAATGAATTTAACATTGTATTTTTAAGTTGAGCTGGTAAGCATAAAATTTGATGAATGATAGTTGAATTTAGCATTGCATCTTCTAAAGTGAACTAGCATTATAATAGTTATGTATGATTACATTAAAAAAAGAACTAGCGTATTTATAACATTATATTATAAAATTGAATAGAGCATCATGTATAGTAAAGTAAATAATGGTTGAATATAGCATTATTTTAAAAAAATGAAATAACATGTGTAAAGTATATAATAAATGATAGTTGAATTTGGCATTGTATTTTTTAAATTGAAATAAGATGCGTAGAATACGTTGCATGACAGTTAAATATATCATTATAATTTATAGTGAATTATATGTATAAAATATAAAAAATGATAGTTGTATATAATATAATATTTGTAAAGTGAACTAGCGCATGTATAAAATATGATAAATGATAGTTGAATTTAACACTTTGTTTTTCAAAGTGAAATAACGTATGTACAATATGCTAAATGATAATTGAATATAGCACTATATTTTTTAAAGTGAAATAACATATGTACAATATGCTGAATGATAGTTGAATATTACATTGTATTTCTAAAGTGAACCGGCATGTATAAAATATAATAAATGATAGTTGAATTTATCATTTGTATCATTAAAGTGAGTTAACACGTGTAGAGTTTGCAAAATAAAGTTTGAATATAACATTTGTTAGTAAAATGAACTAGCATGTATAGAATATAATAAATGATAGTTCAATTTAGCATTATATTTTTCAAAGTGAAATAACATATGTTCAATATGCTAAATGATATTTGAATATAGCATTGTATTTTAAAAGTGAGCTACCATGTATAAAATATAATAAATGATAATTGAATTTATCATTTGTATTTTTGAAGTGAATTAGCATGTGTAGAGTTTGCAAAATAATGTTTGAATATAGCATTTACTAGTAAAATGAACCAGCATGAATTGAATACAATAAATGATAGTTGAATTTAGCATTGTATTTTTTAAAAGGGACTAGAACGTTTAAATATGCTAAATACAGTTAGCATACTAATTATAATCGAAATTAAACAGATAAAAATTCTGACTATACTTTTAAATGTTCAAATTGTATTTCAGATAAGATGCATACTAATTATAATTGAACGCTGGTTACTACTAGCATTCGACTGAAATGCTAAGTACTGTTAGCATTGAATAGAATTAGTAATATAGAATAGAATTAGCATTGAAAAAAATAACCTGACTTCACAAAAAATAAGCCGACTTCAAAGCAACAAACATTAGACATTTGGATATTCTCAAAATAAAATAACCGGACATTATAAATTAAACAGAACATTCACTTTTTATTTTGTAAAGATTTCACATATCCTGACTTCAATTTACTACAAGCTGCAGCAGCTTTACACTTAAAAAACTAATCCATTACACTAACAAATAACATATTTTTTTCATATTTGTTTAATTAAATTATACAGATGCTATATTCAATTATCATTTTATGATATTATATTTTTGGGCATACAATTGCTTAGATGTGAACACGGAAAACATAGAAGTATGAACGATGAGGGTTTGGACGACGATTGTTTAGGCGATTAGACTACACCCTCCAAGCGATTGCTTCAAAAACGATGAAAATTGGATCTGATTGCTTTCAACAATGGCGACAGCTTCAAGTGGCGGCGGCTTCAGGCGGAGGCGGCTTTAGATGTCGGCGGCAGCTCCAGATTAGGATGAAGTTGGAAGTCTGTTATTGAAAGAAGTTGAAATCGCGATTACTTCGAAAGCTAGTTAGTGGGGGTGAAGACAGGTGTTGCGCGTCCTTCAAACGAAAAGCAAAATGTTATGTCCATAATTTAAAATCCGCTTTTAATTTTTTCCTTAAAACTAATTTACTCAATCTCTGTTTTTCACATTCATTAGAAAGATAAAATTAGATAGATTCAAATGTTTCTTGTTTCGTCCAATTTTGATTTATATTGAATCCTATACATTCATTTGAAAACAGAAATCGAATTTTCAAACTACCGCCCCATTTCAGGCTCGTTTTATAATTTAAATAAATTTATACGTTTTAACTTCAATTTAAATAAATTTTTAGTCGTTATTATTTAAAATAAATCATTTTAAATATTCAAAATCCATTAAAATAGCTAAAATAATTTTTTGTAAATTAGTTCAGAAAATCCGGGTTGTTACATTAGATATGTATTTCAAATGATTTGAAATAAGAATTCAGGAATAAAGTCCAAAGGAATAATTTCTATAAAGAGAATTGGATTTTGAAAAATCTAAATTTGGGGTTAAGTGTAACACCCCACGTCCGTTAAGGTCACTCACAAAGGGAATGTCTTAACTTTGATGGAGCATTTTAGTAAACAGAACAGAATATTACAAGACAGATATAAAAATAATACTTGAAAAACTTTATAACTTTATTGCAGCGGACAGAAATCAGTTTGGTTACAACTTTACCAAAAACTCAAGTAAATATATATTAGCCTTATTCAAAGCCATCAGAGTACAAAACTTTAAAATCATAATCCCCACCAAAGATGCCAGAAAAAGACAAGCCATACTTTAAGCACTTCAAGCACTCCAAGCAGGAAGAAAGATCCGGATCAAGCTAGAGTATTCCCTCCTTGAAAACCTGGGGGGGAAACGGAAGAAAAGAAGCGAAACAACAAGGGTCAGACATAAAGTCTGGCAAGTCCAGTGACTTTCAGTTATGAACAGATAATAATGTCATGGCATGCAAATAAAACTGGATGAGAGATAACAGGAAACAGGAATAACAGATATACTTAGGTTAAACAGAAGAAACATGATGATATTACTTTTCACTTCTCTGCACTAATACTAGTATAACAGGATTTGGTGTTACCCTAATGTCTAAACAGAAACAGAATAATGGGCCTTTACCACCCGAACAGAGACAGAAACGGAAACAGAATAATCCCTACGGAAACAGAATGTTAGAATTAGGTGTACACTAGTAAATGGGCCTTTACCTCCCGAACAGACGGTACCACGCAGATAGGTGTTGCCACCCAACAGAAACAGACGGTACCAACAGAGACAGACAGAACTGAGTGTACCCTAAAACCCTACCCCAAGCGATCGGCTCCCTAAACATAAATACCCTGTGTCGGCTCCACAATAGGGTGTATCACTCCCTAAAGTGACAATCAATTAGCATAGGCCTATTTAAAGATGCCACGGCGTCTTACATCCTCAGAGGCAGACCGGGATCCATGCACGCACATGACCCGGTTGGAACGCACCATCAACACCCCTCGCCATTATCAGAACGAACCACTTATAATTAGTTCACTAAGCGTGCCCGGACCCTACCTACTGTTGGGTCAAAGTTTTGATACCAGAAAGGGTTACTGACTAATATGGGTCCCAAACAACAGATGACACAAGTACTTTCCCTCTTAACCTTGTGCCCCCAGACTACCAGATTTCAGATTAACTTGTTTACAAGGTCAGACATACAGAGTCCAGGTCAACTAGTTCACAGATCAAAAAATCAAGTTAATAAGTTTTCAGACTAATGGATCAGACATACAGATTTAACAGATTTACAGACTTGTCTAACTTTGTACTGCGCCTACAGATTCATGAAACGTGTTTATTAATTTCATTATTCCAGTTGGTTTAACCCTATCCACCCAACACGTTTTAGACATCATAGTTATCTCATATTTTCATTAATTAAATATTAATGCCCAGACCTCTCACATTAGACTGAAAGTTTGCGGCTACTGGTTAGGCCGGTTGGTTCCGGGCAGATTTCTGCCACAAACTGAGTCTAACCTCGGGTTTCAAGCATGTTATGACTAACTTCTCACATTAGAACCTATTGTTTGCGGCCACTGGATGTGCCGGGCGGTTCCGGGCAGGATTACGCCGCAAACTCATTCTAACCTCGAGTTAGCCATGTTTATCTTTGCGGCCAATTAATTAATAATTTACCATTTATGCCCATGCCTAATATACATGTCAATTATTCATAACTATAGCCAATTCAGATTATGTCAATAACAGACTAAATATATCAACTCAGCAGATAACAGATTTCGCAGATTAGGCGACTTAACAGATTTAGCAGATTAAGCAATTTAGCAGATTTAGCATATAACGGATTAGGCATTTTAAGCAGACTTAGCAGATGACAGATCTAGCAGATTAGGCAATATAGCAGAACTAGCAAATTAGGCAATATAACAGATTTAGTAGATAATGGATTAGGCAATTTAACGGATTTAGCAAATAATAGATTTAGTAGAATATATATATCTAAAATTCTATTTACCTATTTTGCCTAATCATAGATTTAGCCTAAACTTACATGCCTAAATCAAGGTCACAATTCATAATACAATATATGCCCCAAATCTTAGCCTTAATATTCCCATTTACAGTCCATGTCAAAACTAGATTTAATATTCTAGTTTACCATTTTTTGTCCAAGACCGATATGCATGTAAATCATTCTCTATCATAGCCAATTCAAATTATGCCAGCATATTTATTAACTTAATTAAGCTACGCCCAATGTTTCAACAAGTTCTCTAAGTACACATGAAATGGCCCCAGCAAAAGGAATAGGAGATAAGCACAAGAAAGAATAGGCATGAAATAATGAACCAAATACAATGATAATGGCCCCACTAGGCTCGATGTACATAACAGTGAATGGGGAATAAACTAGCAAAGTTACATACTAAATATGAGATCTAGTATCATTAAGGGAATAGGCATAAGAAACTAACTACAATAGTCATGGGCGACAAATCACAATAGTTTCTTATTCAATGTCATAGGCAATAGTCTCATAGGCGTGAATCATAGTCATAGGCAATAGTCTCATAGGCCTGAATCATAGTCATAGGCAATAGTCTCATAGTCATGAATCATAGTCATAGACAATAGTCTCATAGTCATGAATCATAGTCATAGGCAACAGTTTCATGTCCAATTATGCATTATTCATTATTTGTCCCAAAATTTAGCGTTCGTGCGTTAATCTGTTATGAGATTCGGCGCAGGCTCGTAGTAGCCTGGCTATAGAACAGAAAGAAGAAAGAGATATAGAATAAGATAGATCTAAACAGAACAGAACAGACATAACCTCAGATTCAGATTTACAATTCATGCCACAATCATAATTAACGTTTATATCGGAAAATAACTGTACTTGCCTTCCATGGCTAAAGAAAAGGATTATAAATCGAATTTGATGCAGAAACGCTGATTAATCTTCTTCGATTGTTGTTGCAGCTCTAAAATTTAATTTGAATTGTGAATGAACACTTGAGATTAGATTTAGAGGCGGCGGCTAGGGTTTAAGAGAGATTTTGGTAGCATAATGGTGTCATAGACAATATTCTATGGATTAGGGTTAGGTTAATCACATATTTATAGGTGTAGAGAGTGTTTCAGAACCATTAGATCACCCTAGAAGCCATCAGGTTCGTCCAGCACATCAAAATCGTCATTAGAACTCTCTAAAACCCTGTGCAGGTTTCTGGCTCGACATGGGCGCACTTCCCAAGTGCGCCAGTGTATTTTTGTGCTGGCGCACTTCACAAGTGCGCCAGTGCATTTCTGGCCTGTTTCCGGTTTTTCTGCCTAACTTCGTTCGTCCATATCTCCTTCATACGGTATCCGTTTTACGCAAACTCGGACTCTATCTCAAGCAGAATTTCGAGACGAACGCAATGGCGCAGCCCGTTTCCCTTAATTCTTCTCCTATAAATTAAATATACTTTAATTTGTTACTTATACGTTCATAGAAAATACGGGGTGTTACATTAAGTCCAAATGGTAGACTGGAAATTTGCATGTTGTATGGTGCATTGTAGATCCATATGACTATTATTGGTTATTGTGTATGAACTGGCATTCATGGGGGTTAACTCATTCCGTGACATGCGGCGTAGTCCCGTGATTTACCATATTTTAAAATAAAGTTAATAACTGTTTTTTGTTCTCATACCAGTCCCATAACTGGAGGTTACTGTTTCTACCTAAACTCTGGATGCCCATATTTTCCACACGGACAACTTGTAGTTTTGGTTTTGCAGATTATTTCATTTAGCAGGATTCTGGATCGAAGCTTAAAGTTGTGTCTAGAGCATTGACAGTCTTCCGTTGAGTTTGTTTATTTGTTTCCGCTACATTGTATTACATTTATTGTAAACTTATTTTCCGCTGTATATTATTTTCGATACTCTGATATTATGTACTGTGATGTAACATTATTATGATGTTTATAAAAGTATTATGTTGTTTGTTCTGATGTGTTGTGAGCCCAAAGTTATTGTATCCGCCTTTTGTTTCGATTTAAGTCGGTTTAACAATGGATTTGGATCGACTGAGAGGGAGGTTCACCACAATCAAATTTTAATAGTGTTTTATATAGTATGTGTGAACCACGAATGCAGTCAAATGGAGGCTTATGCATCATGCTGTGATTTATAAGTTAAAAAACAATTGTTAAAACAACTGCATTTTTGTTTCCTAATTTTTTTTAAACACAAGCACATAACTCATATATTTGTACTCATCGTCACCCCCACATCTGTTCATCACATGTGCACAGTTAGTACATAAAATAGCCCAAAGTTATAACATAAGCTCATACACAAAATAACAGAGGAACCATAACCAAATACATCAAAAACTAAGATGACACATTAATAAATTTTGCACCCAACAGCTATTTGCTTGCTAGCCCATATACTTTATTAACTAAGTGGTAGTTACATGCTCACTCACGCCATTTTTAGTGTATGGAGCAATTTACGGCAAAACACGTATTTTCACCAAACAAGAATATAAACTGAGATGTGATTAGTGTAATCAAACAGGTAGAATTGGTTTTTCCCTTCTTTTATCATGGCACCAGATATCAACTATGCATAAAAGATGAGAAGGACAAACGTGCATACTATACATTGGCAAGTTCACAAATTTGTCAAGCAGGTGATAAAAGACAATATCCTCTGACCTCAACTCATGTACACCAGATGATAGAACAAATGACTTCAAGACTGATGATATATATGTACAGGAAACCGTAAGTAAATAAACTGTAGTTCTATTTGTCAAAGCAACCTATTGTATAGGTATACCATATACCAATGTGAGAAGACATTATTATTGTGTAAAAGTCTTAAATTTGTGTTTTGTTTTCAATTAAACTAAACTACGGAAAAATAAAAGAATGGATTATGTTCTTGAAGAAATATATAAATGAATATCAACCGAAGATATCATACAAGGTTTGAAGATTATGGCACATAATTAAATAAAAAGAATAATCTAGATAATATGGGACAATACTTTAAACAAATTTGTCAGACTTTTGATCCTTCTGCGAATAAAACTGAACCTAGTATTATAAGCATTACCCATGTGTCATACTATATCTAAAAATTAAATCAAACAACATGAAGAGTAGTGCCTTAAGAGTGACACATCCCAACAGTCAAGTACCATAAATATAAAAATAATGTCAAGTATAATTGTGCCAGGACACATTGATGTCCAAGTATTACTCTTTGATAATAAATAAGTTGACTTAACTGCTGCTTATTAAATTTACCTTTGATGCAATTATTGTTTTTTTTACTAATATTGAAATTGTTTCAGCCAGTGCTATATATGCAAATAACTAAAGCTTACCATTGTATATAAAATTATTAAAAATTTGACAAATAAAAATAATAATACATGATTGTCTTCAATTCTTTGCAACTTCAAATTCGTCAACTAATTTTTCAAACTTGATAAATTCCACTTAATGTACTAAGGATATCTAGTGACATATTTTTTTTCCCTTTAATAAGAGTCATTCTCTCACATATCCAATACTATATAAAAAATAACAATGGAACCTAAAATTAATGAAAATATAGAAAAAAAATTCCTTACCAATAAAAATAATGTACAGACAGGCGTACTTCGACAAACGTCAACAAATTTGTCTAAATTCCTATTCAATGTTTCCACCACAAATTTTAGCCAACGTATGAAATTCATATGCTCTAAATCAAGTAAATATGGTACGAAAATCCATGACAAATATCCCTGATTATTCGAATATAAGAAAGATACCACAAAGAACATGATAATTAATTTCATCAAATCTTCATCTTGATATGTTTGAGAGATTAAAAACTCTATTCTCATCTCTACATTTTTTTCGTAATCTTGTTGCTATCTACAAAGTGATTATCTATGAATTCATGATGTTATTCTGGTACCGAGCTTCTACCGGAATGATTAATAGGAAAAATTCCCTTACCACCAATAAGAAAACCAAATATTAAACTAACATCTTTTTCTGTTAGTTGTAACAACTTTCCTCCTATTTAAAAGGATTTTTGATTTGCATTATATGTCTGAATGACATCATCTAATGTCCTTGTAATAACCCGGAGAATGAGAACCAATTTAAAATTTTTAAATTAGGTTATTACCAAAGAATTTGAATAATTTAAATAGCCTATTTCCATAAAATATAGAATTGGGTATAATATTGCAGTTTGAAATTTTGAATACAAACTTTGTCTGACTGCACCGGGTGGAAAATATAACAGATTTTGACGAAACTGAAAATATTTAAATTTGTTTATCAATACCTTTCTAACGAATCTGAAAAATCGAAATTTCATAATGGAAATCAAAAGTTATGGCCAAACGAATTTTCAGAAAGGTCGCTATATAGTATATATAGCCCTTGAAAATTGAGATTTTTCATACGACCTTGGAATTCGACGAAACCACTTTTGTTGGGTCCGGGATGTCAAATTATTGCTAAGTTTCAAATTTCATAATTTTTGAAGCTAGTATGTGAGCGGGGCAAAAGATAACGTGTTTGGTCATATTCTGTTAAAATGGGTCGACCTAAAAACGGTCGTTTTTCAAACGAGCTCAGATTCGACGAAACTGGTTTTGTTAGGACCGTATCGTCAAAACAAAGCTAGATTTATTTTTCTGGAATTTTTCGATTCAGTTTGTGGCCCTGGCAAATTGAAATGTACGTTTAAATTAAATATCGAATGTTTTATATTTTAATTTGAAAAATAACTGACTGTAACAGTCGAAATGGCCAACGAAACATATCCCATTGTGTTCGGAATGGGGGTATTTAGCTAGGGGCGACAGTCGTTGGGTTTGATTTCGAGGTCGTTTGTGGAAGGGGGTATTTTTGGAATTAAATAAATTAAAAATTAAAATAAAAAGGGCATCGGCCAATCACAATTCATCTCCTTCATCGAAATTCCTGTCGCGACGCGGAAATGAATCCGAAACTTCTCTCTTAAAATTCTCCGCAACCACACAACGAAATCAAGCAAACTCAGATCCATTTTGAAGAGCGTTCAGAGATCTTCAAATCCATAGTAATTTCACGAATTATCGTTGAGTGTTGAGGGAGTTATAGCGTCGGGAAACCCCGAACTTCGCGCCGCCGCCGTGCCCTCTAGGAAGCGTCGATCTGACCATCTCAGGTGGCATTGGGAAGATCTTTCCTTCCTCTTCGACGCAGCGCTGGCCGTTCGTCCTAAAGCTTCATGGTTTTGCCGAAAAGATCAACCCTAGGTTTCGAAATCGAAAAGGGTATACGGCTGAAACTATTTTCCACTGATTTTTACACTTTAAAGCGTTGCAAACTTGTAAAAATCGTATCTTTTTGCTATGTTAACGAAATTCGATGAAACAGGAGACACCGTGACCGCAAGGAGGCTCTCTACATTCTAGAAGAAGCCGCGGATTTTTCTGACCTTCCTACGATTTTTAGCACTGCAATAACCAATGTGAGGAATCTAAATTATCTGTGTGAATGAAACCGCGTTGTATAAATTATATAAGCGAAGTGTAAATTATATACGCATTGTATACCTCATGTACATGTGTTGTATAAGTTATATTAGCGATGTATAAATTATACAAGCGTTGAATGAAACATATATGCTTTGAATGGTGATGAAATGCAAGTGAATTATTATATTATATATATATATACTCCCCTCGTTCACAGACCATGGACGATATTTATTGCTTGTGATTGACGTGATATTATATGGTTTGACGAATGGTTGGAAATAATTGTTTGTGGTTGATATTATGGTTGAAAAATACCTTTGTGGTTGAAAAATACCCTCTTGTGGTTGAAACAAAATAGAATAGGATTGTGGAATTGAAAATAAAACATGCCGCCTGCGTGCGAACTAGATGCATGATCCCCATTGTCAAAAACCGCGAGGTTTTAAGGTAGAGCGAGGAGCCGTACTAGGGGCGGTCCCGGTTTTAACTACCCTGCCGTTATGCTGCCGAAATTTTCTGAAATATGTATGTGTTAGAATAATTTTCATGCATTGAAATTATTTACATATGCTATATAGAATATTCATGTGTTGAGTTGCAATTCATTCGTTGAGTTGAAATTCATGTGTTGAATATTATTTGAATTTAAACAAATGGCTTTAGAAATAAAAATCACATTTTTATATATATTCATGTTATATCGAATATTCATGTGTTGAGTTGCAATTCATTCGTTGAGTTGAAATTCATGTGTTGAATATTATTTGAATTTAAACAAATGGCTTTAGCGATAAAAATCACATTTTTATATATATACAAACGATATGGAATATTCATGTGTTGAGTTGCAATTCATTCGTTGAGTTGAAATTCATGTGTTGAATATTATTTGAATTTAAACAAATAGCTTTAGCAATAAAAATCACATTTTTATTTATATACAAACGATATAGAATATTCATGTGTTGAATTACAATTTGTTCATCGAGTTGAAATTCATGTGTTGAATATTATTTGAATTTAAACAAATGGCTTTAGCAATAAAAATCACATTTTTATATATATACAAACAATATAGAATATTCATGTCTTGAGTTGCAATTCATTCGTTGAGTTGAAATTCATGTGTTGAATATTATTTGAATTTAAACAAATGGCTTTAGCGATAAAAATCACATTTATATATATATATACAAACGATATAGAATATTCATGTGTTGAATTGCAATTTGTTCATCGAGTTGAAATTCATGTGTTGAATGTTATCGTCTTTTAAAAGTAAAATGAATCGACAATGAAAACTATATTTTTATAGTGAATATGAAGTGTTAAAAATACACATGTGTCGAATAAATATTTTTGATGATAAAAATATTCCTTTTATCATGTATACGCTTAGTTAAAAATACGCATGTGTCGAATAAATATTTTTGATGATAAAAATATTCCTTTTATCATGTATACGCTTAGTTAAAAATACACATGTGTCGAATACATATTTTTGATGATAAAAATATTCCTTTTATCATGTATACGCTTAGTTAAAAATACACATGTGTCGAATAAATATTTTTGATGATAAAAATATTCCTTTTATCATGTATACGCTTAGTTAAAAATACACATGTGTCGAATAAATATTTTTGAGGATAAAAATATTCCTTTTATCATGTATACGCTTAGTTAAAAATACACATGTGTCGAATAAATATTTTGAGGATAAAAATATTCCTTTTATCATGTGTACGCTTAGTTAAAAATACACACGTGTTGAAATAAATAATAGTTTGCTAGAAATATTATTATTAGCTTTGTTCTGCATATATATACATGTGTTGAACAGGAAAAATGGATTAGCTGTAGAGTAAAGAAATTATTTGCATGCCCGACAAATAGGTAAACCTTGATGAGTTGGTTGCACAATTTTATTTATATATCAACTCCTGTGAATGCCATTGGATGCGGAGTGATGGTTATATTCTGTGTGAAATAATAAATAACGCCATAGGATAGTAACAATTAATTTTGAACTACACTACATGGCATACGTCTTGATGATAGGCATACTTCATCATATTCCACATAAGCAATTGGAGCTTGTGTGACGAGGTGGGAGATTTACCATACAAGCAAGAGGCTTGTATGGCGATGACTATATACTACAGGTTGAACTGATGACTGATATGGACTATATAAATTATAACGATAAATTGCCAGATTAATAAAAACCCCACACGGGTCTGGAGTTGACAATAATCACGTCGCTCTAGTTATTAGATAAGGCACATGGACTATTTATTTCCACACGGAAACGGGGTGAGGGGAATTTATTCTCTGGAGTGATTATCAGTACATGCTCCCCCGTAAACACCAAAATATATCACTATAAATATGTGAATGCTTTTTAGGATTTATTGGGTACCTAATATGGCCCAATAAATTTCCAAACCCCTCCCCGTACAAAGGAGGTTATGGCGAAATTTTTCGAAATATTAAGGCGTTAGTGAAATATTTGAAGTGAAAACGAAGTTGAAATTATGAAATGAGCTATAGTGGAAATTATAGATTGAACTATATTTATATATATAAATATAATTATAATTAAAAGGAATAGAGGCCGTGCAGTTCGGGTTTCGAAATCGTAATTTGAAACGATTAGTATGAGAAATCCGGCCATCGGATTTTCCCGAAACCGCAATCGCTGGGTTCGCCTTGGAAATATCTTTCCAACGGCACCAACCTTGTAAAAATCCAACGGTTGGATTGTCCGGAATGTTTAATTCAAATCTGAGGAAAAACAGCGCCAAAATCGTTTATATTTATATATAAATATAATTAAATTAAATCGAATAACGACGCTGCAGTTCGAATTTTGAAACCGTAACTTCAAACGACTAGAGTGGAAGATCCGACCGTCGGATTCTCACGAAACTGGAACCGTTGGGTTCGCTTTGGGAATATCTTCCCACTGATATAGACTTTGTAGAAATCCAACGGTTAGATTTTCCGATATGTTTAAAACAAATTTAGGGAAAAACAGCGCCACGACATGACCTGAAACGTCGTTTAATTAAATATGGCCATTTTTAAATAAATAAAAATGGCGAAAAATCGTTATAAAATATTATAAGCAATACTGATTGAAAATAAACCAATTGGGCTTGAATTGTTTGATATTTGATGGTTGTATGTGAATGACATGAAAATAACACTAAAGAACCGAAAGATGGATGTCGAATAATATAACCATAAAATGAATCGATTTAAATTCTAATGACGTGAATTATTTGAAAAGGCCGAGCTAACCCTCATTTCAAATAATTTATCGAGCAATTCGAATTGGAAAATGCAAAGATGATTCAAGACCGACGATCTTCGTATCAGTTGGATGGGCGCTACTGAGGTTCCTGACCGGAGTAGCTACCGGAAAGGGACGGAAGTAGTAGCCATCTGAACGTATGTGTTGATTGGACGGATATACGAGGAATTTGACGCCTCCGGTTTCGTTCAGACCCAAAACGGACTTGTAAATGGACTGTGTGTCTGACATTGGATTTTTTTCTATATTGATTGATCTCTGTTAAATATATATCTGTTTGGCGGCAGAGAATTTATTCTTTTGCTTAACGCCCTTCTCTGAGACGTACGAGCTCAGGGGTTATATATCGATAGAAATCAATCGTATGGAGTGGACTGCCTATGTGGCATGCCAAGATGCTATGATCAAGGCTTCTGTTGCAAAGCAAAGTCTTGTGGGTGATGATCAAAGCAAGGTCTACGTAGCCTAGATTTGTGTATTTCGTAGATTCGCGAACCTCACACCCCGGTATGAGTTAAAAACAGGATACAGACTGCAGGGAGAGCACGACGTTTCTTTCTAGCTATGGTGGTGTCAGTGACTTACCAGCCCTGACATATATATATATATCTATTTTTCACCTTTTTGGTTGTTGGAATGCGAGGCGCCTCGATTATAGGTCTATAAGGACCGGGAAACGTGTGTTCAGGCATAATTAATCCTCTAACGTAAGTGAGGACCGGCCCTGAAGATCCAGGATACCCAGTGTGCGTAGTCCTGAGGCATTTACTAGAGTGTCTCGAAGCGGAGAGGAGCTTGCCCCTTGCCTCGACTCTTGATGGAAATCCAACTTCCAATACGAAATAACGGTCTTGATTGTAGAACTAGTATGGCGACATAGTAGATGGTAGCTATGCCGCCTATGATTGATATTTATGATGCTATTCGTTTTGAAACATATATGCACTAGTAATAATATCAAATGATTTTGCTTTATACGTATCAAGCATATTTGGCCCTTATAAGGTAAAACTCTATCCTCCGGCTTGCGTTGCATTGTATGATGGGACCTGAGTCTTATACTGGCTTCATTCTTTCTAAAAGCATTGCGTTGTTTTAAAAAGAATTTACTTTGTTTTAAATGTACTAGCAATCACTGGAGTAAACCCGTTCCGCGAAAGTGGCGTGGTCCTATGATTTGCTATTTACTGTTGTTTAACTGTTAAATAGATTCCTCATACCAGTCCCCTTGACTGACTCGTTGTTTGTTTCACTTTGCAAACGCGGGTGCCCTTATTTTCACACGGGCAGCCTAGTACACAGGTGACAGGTTGTTTTTGGCTCTGCACTGCTGCATAGAGTGCATTTTTGGCTCATGGCGAGGCTGACTTCATAGAGATGACTTTGACTTTTTCCGCCATTACTGTACTTATATTATGATTCCGCCACTGGCGATGTAGACTGATTTACTTTCCGTATTTCTCACTATATGTATATGTATTCCGCCTCCGGCGATGTAGACTGATACCCTTATATGTCTCACTGCATGTATGTATTCCGCCCCTGGCGATGATGACTGATCACTTCCCTTTTTATTTACTAAGTATATCCCACGTTATGCTATTCTGATATTCCTACATGTTGTGATTCCGCTGTCATATCCATGTAAAATTATTGTATTTATTGTTTCTGCTATTATCTGTACTCTACTATGATGATTAATGTGTTATTTCCTAATGATTATCCTTAATACCGCCCCTCGGATTTTGGGATCGTCACAGTTGGTATCAGAGCTTTGGTTAACCTTAGTTCCGGGATCTAACACATTAAACACCTCGTCAGAATAGAATCAGTAGTGTTCTAATGCGAGTAGCTCATTAGAGATAGGATTAGCAATGTCCTAGAAAGTGCTAAGCAGATTAGCAAAACAATTTGATCAGTACATCATCATTATCTTTCCTTGTATTCCCTTGCTTTATCATTTATGAAAATTATCAAATCTGTGAGCTTGACTCTTTTCTTGCTTATACAGTACTCTTAGATGGCTACACGTGGAGCAGCAGCTAGAGGAGGCCGTGGAGGCCGAGGAGATGCAGCAGGAGGACGGGGGAATATACCCGTAGTAGTGGAAGGCCCTATTATTCCGCCACCAGCACCAGAAGACTTTGAGCTTGACAAAGTAGCAAAGAGGTACAGAAATCTTGGGGGAAAACCTTTTACTGGCACTGGCACAGTGACCGAAGCTATAGCTTGGCTGAAAACCTGTGAGAAAATCTTCGAAGGCATGGGTATGGGAACTAACAACAAAGCCCGACTTGGCATTTGGCTCCTTTAGGAAGAAGCAGAGCTGTGGTGGGATGCCATTACCTCTGAGGATGCAGCTGGTACTATCCGGACTTGGGAGCAGTTCAAGACTTTGTTCAATGAGAAGTTTGTACCGGAACAGGCTCTAGAGAGGATGAGAGAGCAGTTTTCTAATCTCCATCAAGGAGACCTCCTTATTCAGGATTATCTAAATAAGTTCACCCAGTTATCGCGCTATGCTCCAGAACTGATTTTAACCAACAAAGCCAAGAATAAGAGGTTCATATTTGGGCTGAAGCGCAAGTACCACGATAGAGCTATGAGCAACATCAAACTCTCCTTTACAGAACTAGTAGAGATGGCTTGCAACTACGAAGACATGGATGAGAGGCATGCTAGCCAAGACCGCGCCAAAAGTCAAGCAGGAAATAAGCGCAATGCTTCAACAGATCAACCCGAATCTAGCATTACCGCGGCCGCTACTCAGAAACCTGCAAAGACCCCGAAAGGAAATTGCTACAATTGCGGGAAGCCAGGTCACTTTTCTAATGTATGCAAAGCCCCAAGGAAGCCGAAGGCAAATGACTCAGCCGAATGCTACAACTGCCATAAGAAGGGGCACTATAGCAGGAACTGTCCTTTGAAGCAGAATGCTCAAGTGGCTCATGTCTATGACGGGAAGACCCCGCCAGCTACCACCGATGGATCAGGTAAACCCGACGTCTTGGAAGGTACCCTTACCATTAAAAATATTCCTGTTTCTGTACTTTTTGATACTGGTGCATCACGTAGCTTCATATCTGGTATCCTTGTTCACAAACTAAAATTGAAACGAAGAAAACTTAAGGAACCAATTAAAGTTCAAAACTCGATAGGAGGTTCTGTTAGTCTCAGTATATACTGTAGAGTGCCTATCTCTTATTCATGTTACAAGTTTCCCATCCACTTAATTGTCATGGATTTATCGGAATTCGATGTTATTCTCGGTTTGGAATGGTTAACAAAATATAAGGCCAAAGTTAGATGCGCAGAAAGAATCGTGAAAGTTAAAACAAAACTTGGGCATATCACTATACCATGTCATGGCTCAGAGATTAATAGAACAGAATTTTGGACTTCTTTAGAAATTACTCCCCATTCGATAGAAAAGATACCGGTCGTTAAAAATTATGCGGATGTGTTTGAAGAAGTAGAAAACTTACCGCCGCAAAGAGAAATTGAATTTAGAATAGATTTAATTCCTAACGCCCGACCAGTGGTACATCCAATAAGAAGAATGGCCCCGAAAGAAAAAGAAGAGCTAAGTAGTCAAACCCGAGAATTGCTTTGGAAAGGTCTAATCAGTCCGAGCTTTTCAGCTTGGGGAGCAGCAGTAGTATTTGTCCCGAAATCAGACGGTACTCTAAGACTTTGCGTTGATTACCGAGATCTCAATAAACAGACACTGAAGAACAAATATCCTTTGCCCCGAATAGATGATCTGTTAGATCAATTAAATGGAGCAACAGTATTCTCTAGAATGGACCTAGCTACAGGTTTCCACCAATTACGTATAGCCGAAGACTGTGTTCCTTTGACAGCCTTCAGGGGGCCCGATTTATTCTACGAATGGTTAGTAATGCCGTTCGGCTTGTGTAACGCTCCGGCATACTTCGTCGATCTTATGAACAGAGTGTTCCGTGGTGTGTTGAATAAATTTGTTCTAGTCTTCATCGATGACATTTTAATCTACTCCAAGTCGGAAGATGAACATGCAAAACATTTAGAACAAGTGTTGAAAATTCTAAGGAGAAATGTCTTGAAAGCTAAATTTTCTAAGTGTGTCTTCTGGCAGAATGAAGTTAAATTCCTAGGCCATGTCGTATCAAAAGAAGGAATTGCTGTAGACCCAAGCAAAATTACAGCGATTCAGAACAAGAAACAACCTACTACGCCCACTGAAGTTCGAAGTTTCCTTGGATTGGCTAGTTACTATCGGAAATTCATTCAGGATTTTTCAAAGATATCTGGTGTATTGACAAAGCTTACAAAGAAGCATGAGAAATTCAAATGGACACCCGAATGTGAAGAAGCTTTCCAAGAGCTAAAACTGAAGTTGACAACTGCGCCAGTATTGACCATAATAGAAGGTAACCAAGACCTGACTGTATGGACAGATGCTTCTATTAGAGGGCTAGGCGCAGTGTTAATGCAAAAAGGCCAAGTGATCTCTTATGCCAGCCGTCAACTAAAGCCGCATGAAAGAAACTATGCTACTCATGATCTTGAGTTATTAGCTATCGTGTTTGCTTTAAGAATCTGGAGGCATTATTTACTGGGCGAGAAATTCGAACTATTTACCGATCATCAATCCTTGAAATATATGTTCACTCAGAAAGATTTAAACTTGAGGCAACAGCGCTGGTTAGAATTCCTTGCAGCATACGATTTTGAAATTCTATACACTCTAGGGAAAGCCAATGTTGTAGCAGATGCGCTCAGCAGAAAGAATGAAATCATCGCCAGTTTTGTCATCACGTCTTCATTAATAGACAGGATCTCGACTCTTCAGAAAGACAATGAATTTATTCAAAGAATCAGTCAAAGAGTCAAAGGAGGTGAATCCACAAGTTTTCGACTCGATGACAAAGGAGTTCTAAGATTAAAGGGTAGAATTTGCATCCCAAACCTTCCCGAGCTCAGAAGAGAAATACTTGATGAGTGCCACAAATCCAAATTAAGTATCCATCCCGGTTTGAGCAAAATGTATAACGATATCAAATGCACATTCTGGTGGAGAGCTATGAAAAGAGATATCTCATTATATGTTAGCAGATGCCCCACTTGTCAGCTAGTTAAGAGTGATCAGCAGAAATTGGCTGGATTATTACAACCATTAGAAATTCCAGGATGGAAGTGGGAACAAATCTCGATGGATTTCATCGATGGCCTTCCTCGAACTAGAAAAGGAAACGACAGTATATGGGTAATCGTAGATCGCTTCACGAAGACTGCCCATTTCATACCCGTCCGATCCAACAGAACGGCTCAAAGTCTAGCACAGATTTACTTCAAAGAAATAGTTAAACTACATGGAGTGCCGCTCAATATAGTCAGCGATAGAGATCCCCTATTTACTAGCAAATTCTGGGAAGCATTCCAGGAAGAATTGGGAACCAAATTGAATCTAAGCACCGCTTATCACCCTCAGACAGATAGCCAAACTGAGCGGGTGAATAGAATTTTAGAAGATTTGCTGCGGGCTTGCGTTATTGATTTTGGAGGCTCATGGGAAGATCACTTACATTTAGCAGAATTCTCTTACAACAATAGCTATCAAGCAAGTTTGAGAATGTCTCCATTTGAAGCATTATACGGTAGACCGTGCAGATCTCCCGCATGTTGGGTAGAACCTGGCAACAGACTTGTGTTAGGGCCCGATATGATTCAAGAAGCATCGGATAAAGTCGATTTCATTAAGAAGCGATTAAAAACCGCACAGAGCCGACAGAAAAGTTATGCTGATGCAAGAAGAAGGGATATATCGTTTGCCGTTGGCGATTATGTTTATTTAAGAGTTTCTCCAATGCGAGGGGTAATCAGATTTGGCAAGACTGGGAAGTTGGCACCGAGATTTATTGGTCCCTTTCCTATACTTGAACGGATTGGAACTCTTGCATATAGGGTTTCATTACCTAATTGGTTGCCTGGTGTACATGATGTGTTCCACGTGTCTCAACTCAGAAAACATGTTCATGATCCCGATCTTGTTGTAGAAGAAGCAGCGCAACAGGATATTGACATAACTCCAGAATTAGCACTCAAGAGAGAGCCATTGAAGATAGTTGGCAAAGAAACTAGAGAGCTAAGGAGGAAAAAGATTCATTTAGTCAAAGTGCAGTGGAGTAGTGATCCTAGAGACTGTACTTGGGAGACTGAGGAAAGCATTAAACAAGCCTATCCCAAATGCAGAGTGGACATCTCTGACTAACTCCGGTGCAAGGTACTTTACAATACTTTGCATTTACATTTTATTTCCTGCTTAACTGTTATTTCCTTTTCGAGGACGAAAAGTTTTAAGTGGGGGAGATTGTAATAACCCGGAGAATGAGAACCAATTTAAAAATTTTAAATTAGGTTATTACCAAAGAATTTGAATAATTTAAATAGCCTATTTCCATAAAATATAGAATTGGGTATAATATTGCAGTTTGAAATTTTGAATACAAACTTTGTCTGACTGCACCGGGTGGAAAATATAACGGATTTTGAAGAAACTGAAAATATTTAAATCTGTTTATCAATACCTTTCTAACGAATCTGAAAAATCGAAATTTCATAACGGAAATCAAAAGTTATGGCCAAACGAATTTTCAGAAAGGTCGCTACATAGTATATATAGCCCTTGAAAATTGAGATTTTGCATACGACCTCGGAATTCGACGAAACCACTTTTGTTGGGTCCGGGATGTCAAATTATCGCTAAGTTTCAAATTTCATAATTTTTGAAGCTAGTATGTGAGCGGGGCAAAAGATAACGTGTTTGGTCAAATTCTGTTAAAATGGGTCGACCTAAAAACGGCCGTTTTTCAAACGAGCTCAGAATTCGACGAAACTGGTTTTGTTAGGACCCTATCGTCAAAACAAAGCTAGATTTATTTTTCTGGAATTTTTCGATTCAGTTTGTGGCCCTGGCAAATTGAAATGTACGTTTAAATTAAATATCGAATGTTTTATATTTTAATTTGAAAAATAACTGACTGTAACAGTCGAAATGGCCAACGAAACATATCCCATTGTGTTCGGAATGGGGGTATTTAGCTAGGGACGACAGTCGTTGGGTTTGATTTCGAGGTCGTTTGTGGAAGGGGGTATTTTTGGAATTAAATAAATTAAAAATTAAAATAAAAGGGCATCGGCCAATCACAATTCATCTCCTTCATCGAAATTCCTGTCGCGACGCGGAAATGAATCCGAAACTTCTCTTTTAAAATTCTCCGCAACCACATAACGAAATCAAGCAAACTCAGATCCATTTTGAAGAGCGTTCAGAGATCTTCAAATCCATAGTAATTTCACGAATTATCGTTGAGTGTTGAGGGAGTTATAGCGTCGGGAAACCCCGAACTTCGCGTCGCCGCCGTGCCCTCTAGGAAGCGTCGATCTGACCATCTCACGTGGCATTGGGAAGCTCTTTCCTTCCTCTTAGACGCAGCGCTGGCCATTCGTCCTAAAGCTTCGTGGTTTTGCCGAAAAGATCAACCCTAGGTTTCGAAATCGAAAAGGGTATACGGCTGAAACTATTTTCCACTGATTTTTACACTTTAAAGCGTTGCAAACTTGTAAAAATCGTATCTTTTTGCTATGTTAACGAAATTCGATGAAACAGGAGACACCGTGACCGCAAGGAGGCTCTCTACATTCTAGAAGAAGCCGCGGATTTTTCTGACCTTCCTACGATTTTTAGCACTGCAATAACCAATGTGAGGAATCTAATTTATCTGTGTGAATGAAATCGCGTTGTATAAATTATATAAGCGAAGTGTAAGTTATATACGCATTGTATACCTCATGTACATGTGTTGTATAAGTTATATTAGCGATGTATAAATTATACAAGCGTTGAATGAAACATATATGCTTTGAATGGTGATGAAATGCAAGTGAATTATTATATTATATATATATATATATATATATATATATATATACTCCCCTCGTTCACAGACCATGGACGATATTTATTGCTTGTGATTGACGTGATATTATATGGTTTGACGAATGGTTGGAAATAATTGTTTGTGGTTGATATTATGGTTGAAAAATACCTTTGTGGTTGAAAAATACCCTCTTGTGGTTGAAACAAAATAGAATAGGATTGTGGAATTGAAAATAAAACATGCCGCCTGCGTGCGAACTAGATGCATGATCCCCATTGTCAAAAACCGCGAGGTTTTAAGGTAGAGCGAGGAGCCGTACTAGGGGCGGTCCCGGTTTTAACTACCCTGCCGTTATGCTGCCGAAATTTTCTGAAATATGTATGTGTTAGAATAATTTTCATGCATTGAAATTATTTACATATGCTATATAGAATATTCATGTGTTGAGTTGCAATTCATTCGTTGAGTTGAAATTCATGTGTTGAATATTATTTGAATTTAAACAAATGGCTTTAGAAATAAAAATCACATTTTTATATATATTCATGCTATATCGAATATTCATGTGTTGAGTTGCAATTCATTCGTTGAGTTGAAATTCATGTGTTGAATATTATTTGAATTTAAACAAATGGCTTTAGCGATAAAAATCACATTTTTATATATATACAAACGATATGGAATATTCATGTGTTGAGTTGCAATTCATTCGTTGAGTTGAAATTCATGTGTTGAATATTATTTGAATTTAAACAAATAGCTTTAGCAATAAAAATCACATTTTTATATATATACAAACGATATAGAATATTCATGTGTTGAATTGCAATTTGTTCATCGAGTTGAAATTCATGTGTTGAATATTATTTGAATTTAAACAAATGGCTTTAGCAATAAAAATCACATTTTTATATATATACAAACGATATAGAATATTCATGTGTTGAGTTGCAATTCATTCGTTGAGTTGAAATTCATGTGTTGAATATTATTTGAATTTAAACAAATGGCTTTAGCGATAAAAATCACATTTTTATATATATATATACAAACGATATAGAATATTCATGTGTTGAATTGCAATTTGTTCATCGAGTTGAAATTCATGTGTTGAATGTTATCGTCTTTTAAAAATAAAATGAATCGACAATGAAAACTATATTTTTATAGTGAATATGAAGTGTTAAAAATACACATGTGTCGAATAAATATTTTTGATGATAAA
The DNA here is from genome assembly GCA_030737875.1 of Allium sativum. Classification (NCBI taxonomy): domain Eukaryota; kingdom Viridiplantae; phylum Streptophyta; class Magnoliopsida; order Asparagales; family Amaryllidaceae; genus Allium; species Allium sativum. The sequence continues at coordinate 78,968,969 of CM060914.1, forward strand.
AATATTCCTTTTATCATGTATACGCTTAGTTAAAAATACGCATGTGTCGAATAAATATTTTTGATGATAAAAATATTCCTTTTATCATGTATACGCTTAGTTAAAAATACACATGTGTCGAATAAATATTTTTGATGATAAAAATATTCCTTTTATCATGTATACGCTTAGTTAAAAATACACATGTGTCGAATAAATATTTTTGATGATAAAAATATTCCTTTTATCATGTATACGCTTAGTTAAAAATACACATGTGTCGAATAAATATTTTTGAGGATAAAAATATTCCTTTTATCATGTATACGCTTAGTTAAAAATACACATGTGTCGAATAAATATTTTAAGGATAAAAATATTCCTTTTATCATGTGTACGCTTAGTTAAAAATACACACGTGTTGAAATAAATAATAGTTTGCTAGAAATATTATTATTAGCTTTGTTCTGCATATATATACATGTGTTGAACAGGAAAAATGGATTAGCTGTAGAGTAAAGAAATTATTTGCATGCCCGACAAATAGGTAAACCTTGATGAGTTGGTTGCGCAATTTTATTTATATATCAACTCCCGTGAATGCCATTGGATGCGGAGTGATGGTTATATTCTGTGTGAAATAATAAATAACGCCATAGGATAGTAACAATTAATTTTGAACTACACTACATGGCATACTTCTTGATGATAGGCATACTTCATCATATTCCACATAAGCAATTGGAGCTTGTGTGACGAGGTGGGAGATTTACCATACAAGCAAGAGGCTTGTATGGCGATGACTATATACTACAGGTTGAACTGATGACTGATATGGACTATATAAATTATAACGATAAATTGCCAGATTAATAAAAACCCCACACGGGTCTGGAGTCGACAATAATGACGTCGCTCTAGTTATTAGATACGGCACATGGACTATTTATTTCCACACGGAAACGGGGTGAGGGGAATTTATTCTCTTGAGTGATTATCAGTACATGCTCCCCCGTAAACACCAAAATATATCACTATAAATATGTGAATGCTTTTTAGGATTTATTGGGTACCTAATACGGCCCAATAAATTTCCAAACCCCTCCCCGTACAAAGGAGGTTATGGCGAAATTTTTCGAAATATTAAGGCGTTAGTGAAATATTTGAAGTGAAAACGAAGTTGAAATTATAAAATGAGCTATAGTGGAAATTATAGATTGAACTATATTTATATATATAAATATAATTATAATTAAAAGGAATAGAGGCCGTGCAGTTCGGGTTTCGAAATCGTAATTTGAAACGATTAGTATGAGAAATCCGGCCATCGGATTTTCCCGAAACCGCAATCGCTGGGTTCGCCTTGGAAATATCTTTCCAACGGCACCAACCTTGTAAAAATCCAACGGTTGGATTGTCCGGAATGTTTAATTCAAATCTAAGGAAAAACAGCGCCAAAATCGTTTATATTTATATATAAATATAATTAAATTAAATCGAATAACGACGCTGCAGTTCGAATTTTGAAACCGTAACTTCAAACGACTAGAGTGGAAGATCCGACCGTCGGATTCTCACGAAACTGGAACCGTTGGGTTCGCTTTGGGAATATCTTCCCACTGATATAGACTTTGTAGAAATCCAACGGTTAGATTTTCCGATATGTGTAAAACAAATTTAGGGAAAAACAGCGCCACGACATGACCTGAAACGTCGTTTAATTAAATATGGCCATTTTTAAATAAATAAAAATGGCAAAAAATCGTTATAAAATATTATAAGCAATACTGATTGAAAATAAACCAATTGGGCTTGAATTGTTTGATATTTGATGGTTGTATGTGAATGACATGAAAATAACACTAAAGAACCGAAAGATGGATGTCGAATAATATAACCATAAAATGAATCGATTTAAATTCTAATGACGTGAATTATTTGAAAAGGCCGAGCTAACCCTCATTTCAAATAATTTATCGAGCAATTCGAATTGGAAAATGCAAAGACGATTCAAGACCGACGATCTTCGTATCGGTTGGATGGGCGCTACTGAGGTTCCTGACCGGAGTAGCTACCGGAAAGGGACGGAAGTAGTAGCCGTCTGAACGTATGTGTTGATTGGACGGATATACGAGGAATTTGACGCCTCCGGTTTCGTTCAGACCCAAAACGGACTTGTAAATGGACTATGTGTCTGACATTGGATTTTGTTCTATATTGATTGATCTCTGTTAAATATATATCTGTTTGGCGGCAGAGAATTTATTCTTTTGCTTAACGCCCTTCTCTGAGACGTACGAGCTCAGGGGTTATATATCGATAGAAATCAATCGTATGGAGTGGACTGCCTATATGGCATGCCAAGATGCTATGATCAAGGCTTCTGTTGCAAAGCAAAGTCTTGTGGGTGATGATCAAAGCAAGGTCTACGTAGCCTAGCTTTGTGTATTTCGTAGATTCGCGAACCTCACACCCCGGTATGAGTTAAAAACAGGATACAGACTGCAGGGAGAGCACGACGTTTCTTTCTAGCTATGGTGGTGTCAGTGACTTACCAGCCCTGACATATATATATCTATTTTCACCTTTTTGGTTGTTGGAATGCGAGGCGCCTCGATTATAGGTCTATAAGGACCGGGAAACGTGTGTTCAGGCATAATTAATCCTCTAACATAAGTGAGGACCGGCCCTGAAGATCCAGGATACCCAGTGTGCGTAGTCCTGAGGCATTTACTAGAGTGTCTCGAAGCGGAGAGGAGCTTGCCCCTTGCCTCGACTCATGACGGAAATCCAACTTCCAATACGAAATAACGGTCTTGATTGTAGAACTAGTATGGCGACATAGTAGATGGTAGCTATGCCGCCTATGATTGATATTTATGATGCTATTCGTTTTGAAACATATATGCACTAGTAATAATATCAAATGATTTTGCTTTATACGTATCAAGCATATTTGGCCCTTATAAGGTAAAACTCTATCCTCCGGCTTCCGTTGCATTGTATGATGGGACCTGAGTCTTATACTGGCTTCATTCTTTCTAAAAGCATTGCGTTGTTTTAAAAAGAATTTACTTTGTTTTAAATGCACTAGCAATCACTGGATAAACCCGTTCCGCGAAAGTGGCGTGGTCCTATGATTTGCTATTTACTGTTGTTTAACTGTTAAATAGATTCCTCATACCAGTCCCCTTGACTGACTCATTGTTTGTTTCACTTTGCAAACGCGGGTGCCCTTATTTTCACACGGGCAGCCTAGTACACAGGTGACAGGTTGTTTTTGGCTCTGCACTGCTGCATAGAGTGCATTTTTTGGCTCATGGCGAGGCTGACTTCATAGAGATGACTTTGACTTTTTCCGCCATTACTGTACTTATATTATGATTCCGCCACTGGCGATGTAGACTAATTTACTTTCCGTATTTCTCACTATATGTATATGTATTCTGCCTCCGGCGATGTAGACTGATACCCTTATTATGTCTCACTGCATGTATGTATTCCGCCCCTGGCGATGATGACTGATCACTTCCCTTTTTATTTACTAAGTATATCCCACGTTATGCTATTCTGATATTCCTACATGTTGTGATTCCGCTGTCATATCCATGTAAAATTATTTTATTTATTGTTTCTGCTATTATCTGTACTCTGCTATGATGATTAATGTGTTATTTCCTAATGATTATCCTTAATACCGCCCCTCGGATTTTGGGATCGTCACAGTCCTTGAATTTTTTTGAAAATCACTCCACGTTATTTTTTTTTCAACAAATACTTGTAAAAAAAATTAAATGGACTTTTATTCATATATGCCACTAATTTTTGATTCAAAATTTTTTTGCTTCTTAATTTAATAAATATTTTATGCAATGAATCAAAATTGCAATAATAAGCTCAACACATTTTTTATCCATTCTTTTGATGTCCATATTTGCTTGCTTTTCAAATCTATTAGCACATTTCTTACTTGATTCCATCTCTTCAATATTTTCCCTTGATTTTAAATCAAATTCATCATCCGACTCCGATGAATTTTTGTATGATGAATTTGTATCAATACTCGTATTCGAAATTTCTTGATAGCTTGGCAATATATCCTTCATCACCCTTTTTTTCCTTTTTTCATCCCGAATAATAAAAAAAACAAGCATATATGAATATGTTTAATTTTTTTTATTAAATCATATAAATATTTAAACAACAATATTGACAGCCATAACGGACCTACTTAAAAAAAATACATTGGCATGCCTTGTATACTAACCAAAGTGTTACAAAAAAAAATTCAGTACCAAACAAAACTTCACATCAGATATATTTTAAAAATCCTTAATCACCATCACATGTGCATCAGACTCGTCTAAATAACCTAAAATGAGATCGTATTTACTATATGGTCAGTTTCACTGATCACTATACCAGTCATGTAGGTGAAAAATAAACTCCACCTATTGTTATTGACACTCCATATATTGTTAAAAGGGGGTCAAATTTTAAAAACATTCCAATCACAAAAAGAATGTTAAGGGGGTCACATAATTAATTTTTTACATTCCCCTTTTACCCTGATAAAAACAACAATTACCATACCAAATCCCATTCAATTTTGTAACAAAAAAAACAAATCTCTACAATATTTGCAAACCAAGGAAAAGAGTGATCATTTGGAGGGAAATTTTATTATTTTTGTTCGACACGAATGATGTAGGTCTACCGTATTATATATTTTTGTTCGAAATTGTTCATTATTTTTTTAAATTTGTATTCGTTATCGGGTTGCTGAAGTGAGGGAGGTGGGGTGTATCGACAAATTCAGCGTTAGGATACCATATAATTTTTTTGTTTGATATATGTATATCAATTTCCTATAAATGATATATTTTAATCTGATCTGATGCATATGAAAAATGAGATTATTTATAATTTGGTATAAAAAATTGATGTAGTTCGATTAATATACCGTATATTTTTTTTTATTAACAACTAAAAAAGAGATTATTGTAAAGAAGGCTAATTTGGTAAAATAAACTTTATTTATTAAGGGGGCACTCTCTACATTGGTACTCCCCATAACATATTTTTGTTTTAAAAAAAATGAACCCCCCTTAACACTACTTGGAGTGTCAATAATAGCCCCCCTTATATATAAGTAAACAAGCCTAGTTTATCTCATGCATGATTCATTAATATCGTTTCGTTTTACCATTCATTAATATCATTTCATATATATGCATCAAACTTCAGAGGTTTGAGACTTAAGAAATGAAGAAATAATGAAGCTTCAATACAGAAGAACATGTTACTATAGATAAGATTCATGTCGATCCAACATAACTGGCCATCTTAAGAAATGTACATATAGTTCTTTGTGCTGGATTTTTGAATCAGAAGGTCGAGAAGTATTCAAGCTTGGATAGCTGAATTTGTACTTTGGATAATCTACAAATATGAAGGGACTTCAACTAGAAAGGGAATAGCCATTTTTGATCTAACATTTATCTTCTTTATTTACTAAATCAAAAAATTCATACAAGACAAAGATACATAAGAGGGTAGCTTGGGTTTTAATTATAATCATTTATTCTAAAGAGAAAACCATCAATAAAAGTAAGTGGACGTAAGCCAAGTTATTTGTTGAAACACTGCAAAAATTGTGTATTTTTTCAATGTTTCTATTTTTATCATGATTGATAAATTTAGATTTAATCAAATTTGGAATGTAGTGTCAATTTTTTGTGCAAAAATAATTTAAAGGGATGTTCTAAAGAAGGGGTAAAATACGTGTAAACATCATTATATATTTTTCCCATAATTTTAAGATTCCACTTAACCTTATCACTGTACAAATCAATAATTTAAAATTTTTGATATAATAAAAGTCCCAATCCCTTCCTTAGAATTTTACAGAAATGTAAAACAGACCATTGTATTCTCTTGCATTTTATACAATGCAACGTTGTGTTGTTTACAATCTAGCCTATTTACAATTGTTTGGTTCACCAGTATCATTAAAATGCCATATATGTAAATATTATATTTGTGTGAATGTGTGTGTATTAAAAAGAGTTTGGATTATGTTTATAAAAATGATATATTTCATATGTTAAAATGGTGAACATACTAATATTATTTGAAATACTATCAATTACACACTTTTGGGTTTTCACTGGAACTTGTATTTAAAAGTGCAACCAATTTAAATCGTCGTTATCATAACAAATTTTAATATTTTGTATTTTAGTTATATGATTAAATTTTAATTGGGTTTTATGCACATGTTTCATATTTTGAATTATAGTGATCTAATTTATAGTTTACAAAGTGGTATGTATGTGTATGAATGAGGAGCGTTCAAAAGCACTCAAACAGTGCAACACCCATTTGGCCCCTTGATTTCAGTCATCCATTTATGTTAGAGTAGGTTAGTAGGAGGAGAGAGAGAGAGTAAGTGGAAGGAGGGAGAGAGGAAAAAAACTGAATGGTGGAAATCAGAGGGTCTAAGGGGCGTTTCATTGTTTAGGATGCTACTAAACGCTCCACTCTCTCTCTCTCTGTGTAACATCCTGCTTTTTCGACTGCTTCAAGTCGATAATTAAACCAACTTAAACCGCTCGAAATCATAGATTGTTATTTAACTTACGGGGTTTAAATAGAATCATACACAGAATCACAGAGTACAAATATTAGCAGCGGAATAAATTTTTATACATATCAGAGTTTTACAAATTTTCCATATAGTGGAAGAATATATTATATACAAGAAATTTAAAAGAATAGAAGTTTTATGGTTTCGCTGTCGGCTTTGCGTGCGCATACGCGTCTTCATGTTCCTCTCCAGTTTGCGAGCTGAAATCTTTAAATTTGGAACATTTAGGACCTAATCCGAGCGTTCCATGCAAAATACATAAAACACCCGAATCATGATTATACTTATTTCAAGTAAGTCACTTCATAATAAACACATAAATATAATTGTTTAATCCCAACAATTTATTTAAATAATAGAACACAATAACCTATGAAAAATGCCAAACAATAGGTTGACAAAGACGAAAACAATGAGTAAGTAAGGTAGTAATAGTGAACATTTCAGTGCGGCATGTATGCATTAACTGGGAGTAGCATGCATAACTTAGGTGGCCTCTAATTATATGTATATTGTTATGTAACTAAAAGAGCAAAAAGTCCCAGTCAATTTATGCCACAAGCACATGGAATGTGCAAACAAAATGAAATAAAATGTTGCATTTAAGCCCAACTCATGAATCATATTACTAGCAGGATGTCAGGGAATAGAATACATGTAAATATCTAGTACCAAGATGAGTAACAAAATTTTATGACAACAGTTTAAAGCATACTAACATGGTATTCTAATTTAAGGCAGGATAACATAAATGACCAACTTACTTGTAGTGATAATATGGCAACCCCTTTCCCTAATACAATGACATAAGTTTTCCTAACAATGCTTAAATGAAAAAAAAAACAAAGCATGGTTCCACAGTCAAGGTTTTGGTGTAATACATAACAGCAGCATACAGGAAAGAGATCGAAGCATCAAACATGAATGTTTTAGTGTAATACATAACTGTCCCTTCATGTTTGATGCTTCGATCTCTTTCCTGTATGCTACCGTTATGTATTACACCGAAACCTTGATTGTGGAACCATGCTTTGTTTTTCTAAAAAAATTCCCATTTAAGCATTGTTAGGAAAACTTTGTCATTGTATTAGAGAAAAGGGTTGTCATATTATCACTGCAAATAAGTTGGTCATTTATGTTATCCTGCCTTAAACTAGAAATACCATGTTAGTATGCTTTAAATTGTTGTCATAAAATTTTGTCACTCATCTTGGTACTGGATATTTACATGTATTCTATTCCCTGACATCCTGCTGGTAATATGATTCATGAGTTGGGCTTAAGTGCAACATTTTATTTCATTTTGTTTGCACATTCCATGTGCTTGTAGCAGAAATTGACTGGGCCTTTTTGCTCTTTTAGTTACATAACAGTATACATATAATTAGAGGCCACCTTGTTATGCATGCTACTCCCAGTTAATGCATACATGTCGCACTAAAATGTTCACATTGTTGCCACCTTACTTACTCATTGTTGTCGTCTTTGTCAACCTATTGTATGGCATTTCTCATGGGTTATTGTGCTCGTATTATTTAAATAAATGGTTGGGATTAAACAATTATATTTATGTGTTTATTACGAAGTGACTTACTTGAAATAAGTATAATCCTGACTCGGGTGTTTTATGTATTTTGCATGGAACGCTCGGGCCAAGTCATAAGTGTTCCAAATTTAAAGATTTCAGCTCGCAAACTGGAGAGGAACATAAAGACGCGTATGCACACGCAAACCCGACAGCGAAAACGTAAAATTTTTATTCTTTTAAATTTCATGTATATAATATATTCTTCCACTATATGAGAAATTTGTAAAACTCTGATATTTATAAAAATTTATTCCGCTGCAAATATTTGTACTCTGTGATTCTGTTTAAACCCCGTAAGTTAAATAACAATCTGTCATTTCAAGCGATTTAAGTTGGTTTAATTATCGACTTAAAGCGGTCGAAAAGGCAGGATGTTATACTCTCACTGTTTATATATATATACACACACATATGTTGTATGGGTGATAAATAAGAAGGTTTTTTTAAAATTTATGAATGTCACTTAAGAAACGAAAATCACAATTTATTAAACAAAAGATGCGTTGCAGTATGTAAAAGTAATCAGGGTGAATATGCTAATATGCTAAGAGATTTTATTGTAATTTATAGGGCATGTAGATTTAAAAATAAAGAGGTTGTTTGCACTTTATAGGAGATCTAAATCAATAAAAATAAAGATTTCTCCCTATTATCTTCTATTCTCTCTAATGACTTATCTTCTTTTATTATATGCTCTTGTTTGATCTTATACCATGTTATCAGCACAATCTCTAAAAAAATAAGAATAATAATTAAAGATTTGGAATTCATATCAATTCTTTGTTTTTAGATCTGATAATAGATCTCCAAAGTGGTAGGTTATTTTCCTGATCTGATTGATCAAATCTTTCAGATCTTATTAGTTAGTTTTATTTCTTGTTATGTTAATTTTGAATTTGATTGATCAAATGTAAATTCATATCTTATTATGTTAATTTTCTTTTTCTGAATCTTATCTATCATAAATCTAATTTTCTAGACTTTATTCAGTGTATCTTATCTAATGAATATTTCTCTATTAATCTTATCACTTTAGATATCATTTTATCATAGCCATGCATCATTTGTTTATTTGAGTAATTTCCTCTTAAATTAAAAAAATCAATTTTTTTAATAAAGACCTAAATAAAAAGATGAACTTTATCATTGATCTACTTATTCATATCTGATTCCATTTGTACATCTTATTTTTTACCTCTGTATTTTAAATCTCATTTTGTTATAGATTTTGTCTTTTTTTATCATAAATACAAACTTTTTAGATCGCATTCCATTGTGTATATGTTTTAATCATTACATTTCAAATCTCATTATACTGGAATTTTGTGACGACTGCCCATAACCCCGGCACTAAACAAGAGGAAAAGTGCGTTGAAAGTTGTGCCAGCTAGCTATGGACGATCAACAAAGTAGGTAAACAACATCGGAACCTATCATAAATCTCATAGCTCAAGGATAAATTATAATAGAACATATACAACAGGTAATATTAGTGAAGCATATTTGAGCAGAATCTCAAATTTTCAAAACAACAAGAAAGTATATCCTTACACCGGGATTGCAACATTTGTCTATACAAATTTGCCTCACTACAGCACTCAAAGTAGAATAACAAATAGCGGAAATCTAGTTACTATATAGTAAGTGAGATAATACGCCAGCCTCCTGCTCGATTCCGAACTGCTACATCGTCTTTACTAAGCTATCACCTGTTACCTAGTCTGTCCACCCAAAATTGGATGAATAGCCCAAGGTAATAAGAGGGAAACATAAAACCTTGAGTCAGAAAACAGTCTCAGTGAGCGATAAAATAGCTAACTAATTTCATCAATAAAGTATATGAGAATGGGTAACCAAACTAACTAATTTACCCCCAGCATCAAAGAAAAACAAAACTCCCATCTTACCCACATAGGACAGTGATAGCCTTTACAATCCATACAACCAAAGGAACAACAATCTATCCAGCGTAATCAGAATGATCATTCAATCATGGTAAATAGAAGCTAACAATCAGTAACACTCATAGCATCCAGATTATAGACCTCACGTAAGCCATTATAATCGAATTCAACATCCCTCAAGCACAAGCCCCAAAGGCCGAAACCAATATCAGACAAGCACCCAAGGAATATCTCCTTAGGCGTTAGACAATCTACATGAGACGGTACAAACAAAGAACCAATCATCCACGACAAACTCTGGATATCACTGCCAATCTTGCTTTGAAACCACCGTTAATCGTATGACTGGCCCATACTGCTATCCGTCAAGAGCTAATGGTAACCCCGGTTCTAGCAAAAACCCTATACGCCTTGCAACCAATACGAATCTAGGCTTTTTCAACCGATACCCAGGGTGCTCGACCTACATCCGGTCTTTTAGGTGCCCCTATTATACCCTTGCTTTGAGCCCGCTAGAACCTACGACAACGATAATTCCTCGGCCTTCACATCTCTAATCATCTTCACTTGAGACTATCCATAAGCTCAGAACACTTTAAAGCAACCATTACTTCACACGAGCTCAATACATCCTTGAGTCGAGCAACCATTACTTCACACGAGCTCAATACATCCTTGAGTCGTCCTTTCATATGAACTCAATACATCCTTGAGTCATTCCCACATTCGTTGCATATGACGAACAACGAACAAATCACATCACTTCGAACATCCTTATCCGGACTCTCGTCGAAGCCATCATGACAACACCCTTGAGTTGTCATACCATTCGTTGTTCAACACCGATCAACGAACACATTCAACGCTTCGAATATTCCTACTTGAAGTCTCCTCGAAGTCACAACATCACTAGAAATGTCCGACCACACCCATTTTGGACCGACCAGACCCACTTTGGACCGACCAGACCCACTCTGGACCAACCAGACCCACTTGGGACTGACCAGAACCATTTGGGGTCGAACAGAACCATTTGGGGCCGACCAGAAACATTTGGGACCGACCAGAACCACTTAGGACCGACCAGAACCACTTACGACCGACCAGAACTACTTGGGACCGACCGGAAACATGCACATTTTCCAATTCAACTCTGATTTCGACCAAAACTTCGCTAAACCACAAATTCGACTAAACCAACTCAACCCATTCACCAAATACAACCATAAACATGTCATAGCATCACTAACAACATGAATATGACGATTATCACTAAAATGATGTAAATTTCGCCAAAACCATTAAAATGAACATATGATCAAAAAGAGAAATCTAACTTGCATAAACATATGAAATGGCACGGAATTAACTGGTTAAACTTGCTAAATTGGATCATAAGGTGATTCATATGGAAATGGACATATAATGGTATAAATCTATAAGAAAACATTCGAATTTGATGAAAAACATGATCTAAAATTCATATACTTCGTTGAATCCATATGAGAGATGCAAATCACTCACCGATTCTCCAAAACAAGCTACAATGATATAAATATGAATCCGGACACCAAGCGATTCGAACCAAAATCCTCGATCCGATGAATTCTCCATTGAAATTATGTTGGTCTAGCCTCCAATGGTGTAGATCTTCGATTTCCTAAGCTTGGATCTCGATTTAAATGGTGGAAAGGTGTTAGAGGAAGGAGGAACACAAGGCCACCAAATGAGAGAATGGAGAAAACTAAACAATGTCCCATATCGCTCACCCCCTATTTATAGCTTGCACCAACCCACTAATGGGAGTCTCCAAATAAGCCCACTAAGGCTTCACAAACCTGAACAGCCAATTGTTAAACCTTAAAACAGCTATTCCTCCCAAACTGCTGGGCCAAATCATTAATGTAACCACTCTACGGAACGACAATCATCATTTCCTTTCCAACGGCACAGGTCTCACCACCTGGTTCGACCTGAGTCAAAAGTTATACTCTGTAAAAGACTAATAGGGACAAAATGGTCACAAATAAAATTGGTAAAAATTATGGATATGTCTTACATCCCCATAAGCAACATATTAAAATGTGAGAATGATCCAACCCTCAGAAAATAAAATAAAAATATTTTACGATCTTTTGATACGTAAAATGCGGGTTGTTACATTCTGCCTCCCCCCCCCCCCTTGAGAATTTCGCCCTCGAAATTCCAAGCAAACACAAGTAATCAGAACAACATCCATCAGCATCCAATTTTGTCATCCAAACTAACAGCCATCAAACCATGCATCCATATCCCTAACCTCGCATGCGGTGGCGCGATATCAATGGGTCATACAGACGAAGATTTTTGGATAGGTTGTCTTTATACTCTTCTCCATATCTCACGTACCATCGTAACCATCTCTTTAAAAAGTTATTTCGTGTCATTTACCACAATACGATATGACTTACGAGGTCTCGTAGCCGCGACGTCGACTTCTAGGTTTTCGTATTGTTCCGGAGATACTGCTACATCCGGGTCATGTGAAAAATTCATAGAAGCGATTCACGAAAGCGTTATGCGCCCACGACATCTTCTCGAGTAACCCTAATCTATATGCGAGCTTTCCAATTCGCTCAACCATCGGAAACAGTCCAATAAACCTAGGAGCTAAGTTTCCTTTATTTCTGAATCAAACCACATGCTTTAATGGCAAAATCTTCACAAAAACCATATTGCCAACGTTGAATTCTAAATCCTTTCTATGCTTATCAGCATAATTCCCCGGACGATCATGGGCTTCCTTCATTCGTTGTCGATGATATCAATACAATCTGAGGTCTCTCTAATCATCTTTAGCCCAAATATCAACTTATCCCCAGTTTCTAACCAACATGCTGAAGAATTGCATAACTTCCCATACAACGCCTCGTATGGTGCCATTCCAATGCTAGACTGGTGGCTATTATTATGTGCAAACTCAACTAGATGCAGATGGTCTTCCCATGGTCCCCAAAATCCAACACACAAGCTCTTAGGCGATCTCTCAAAACTCGGTTGACCCTCTCGATTTGACCATCAGTTTGGGGATGGCAAGTCGTACTTGAACATTACTCGGTTCCCAAAGCTTCTTTTAGACTCTTCCAAAATCCACTCGTAAACAATGAATATCAGTCACTTACTATTCTCTTCGAGAACCATTGAATCAAACTATCTATTTCACATAAAGTTCAGCCAATTTCGATGCCATCCTAGTCGAATTGTCAGGAATGAACCTTGCACTTTTGGTCAAGCGATCCACGATGACAGAAATCCCTTCATTTCCTGCCCTTGTTCTAGGTAATCCATCGATAAATTCCATCGATATTTGTTCCCTTTTCCATGTAGGGACTTCCAATGGATGAAGCAAACCACTCAGCTACTTCTGTTCAGCTTTCACCAACTGACAATTCATACACTGCGAAATGAACTTTCCAATATCTCGCTTCATCCCTTCCTAATAGTAGACTCGCCTCATGTCCTGATGCATCTTACTCCCATCGGGATGATTCGTCAACTTTGAGTGATGACATTCCCTCAGAACCTCATTTCTCAATCCATCGATATCAAGAACAACTAGTTGCCCTTGCTTTCGAAGCCAACTTTCTTCATCGACTTCGAACTCTTTATCCCTTGGTTCCAGTTTTTGGATAAAACCGATAAGCTTTGTATCTCGCTTTTGGCTCTCGCCAATCCTTTCGATGAGAGGAGGTCTTATCAATAAGTTTGCCAACATTTCAGGTTTTAACTCACATCTTAGTCTGAAATCAAAACTTGCCAAATACTCGAGGTTCTTTCATTCAAAATCATATGATGCCAGAAACTCTAATCATCGTTGCTGCCAAAGGTCCAAATCCTTTTGGAAGAAAATATGCTTCAACAGCTTATGTTCCGTAAACAACTCGAATTGAACTACCAACAAGTAATATCTCAACATCTTTAGAACAAACACAATTGCCGCCAACTCTAAATCATGAGTTGGGTAATTCCTTCCATGCGGCTTTGGCTATCGACTTGCGTAGGTCACAACCTTATCCTTTGCCACCCTCAACTAGTGAAATCCCGTTACTGAATCCTTCTTGACAAAACACTTTGGCTTCGTGAAACTGATCGAACAAGTCATCAATTCTTGGCAATGGGTACTTGTCCTTCGGTTACCTTATTCAACTCACGATTGTCCTCACACACTCTTAACGAGCCCTCCGCCTTGGTTGCAAATACCAACGGTGTTCCCCATTCGGAAACACTTCCCCGAATGAATCCCTTTCCTAGAAGGTCACGAACTTGCACCCCCAACTCTCGCTTTTCTTTACGCATCATCCTCCTAAGGGGCATAACGATAGGTCTAGCACCCTCGACCAAATCGGCTCTAAACTCCATCTCACGATGCCGCGACAACTCTTTGACTTCTTCAATGATATCCTAAAACTCACTCGCGATTAGCACGGATGACAAGTCATCTTGTGGTATCCCAAGCGAATATAACAACTCACGAGAACACCATCTTCGGGTTACCCCGAACCAACACCTTCTGCCCTTCCACATCCCCAATTGTCATCTCTAGCTTTTCGCAACTCACTTTTACCACACATCCCTTTGGCCAACCCAGACCCAAGATGAATTCAAACCCAGTGAAAGTTACAACTAAGCAACCACTCATAAATGGGCATCCATGATCAAACATTTCGAGATCACCACAAATTATGCAAAGCGAAGATGAACCCATACTATATTAGTTACAACCAAAGGTCCATTACAACTTCAAGTTCCGAACTTATTTGGTATACAATCTTATTACAAGTAAAAGAAGACGATTCTATAGTACCTCATAGAACTAACAACTCCACTAGCAAAAAGCACATCTAGTTGGCAACAATTTCTTCTAATCCTCATTAGGAATGCAATAAGAGATCGGAGTAACTTCCACAACACATGCTTCCTCCGGTTTCTTATTCCTTAGAAAATCTGGGAAGTCTTTCTTTTTATGTCCAGGCTTGCCGCATTTAAAGCAGTTCATTTTGGCTCTTGGCTTCTTACAATCCTTGGCATAATGGCCCTTTAGTTGACAGTTAAAGTAAATGTAATTCTTCTTGGGTTTCTTCTTTTCCTTATTTTTCTTCTTTGTAGCACTGGGCCCAATAAAGTTTCTTCATCCGTAGGAGAAAAGTCCTTTGTCACTTAGCAGAATCCATTGTGGGTACTTGCACAGGAACACCATGCTCTATTGCCGATTTTGGAATAGGTATCCTTAACATAGTGCTGCCATCATGGCTGCCCCGAACATAACCAGAAATTTCGGTGCAATGGCTAAAGCTCCTAATTGGCTTCCATCTCCTACTCTTCCAGCCTTAGGCTCGTCCTTAGAAGTGTTTCCTAAAGTTTGACAGTTCATTTTAAATCTAAAAACTAGAATGATTAGTCCACATGTGAGATAACAATAATGAAATCTTAACCCTATTATACTGTACACTACTATCTAGTATACATTCAATTGAAATCTACAAATACGTCTCTCTTATGTAATTACGTCTTAGAACTTTGGCTAAAAATCGATAACCAGAGCTCTGATACCAAATGTGATGACCGCCCATAACCCCCGCACTAAACAAGAGGAAAAGTGCACTGAAAGGTGTGCCAGGAAGCTATGGACGATCATCAAAGTAGGTAAATAGCATCAGAACCTGTCGTAAATCTCACAGCACAAGGATAAAGTATAATAGAACATATACAACAGGTAATATTAGCGAAGCATATTTGAGCAGAATCTCACATTTTCAAAACAACAAGAAGGTATAATCTTACACCAAGACTGCAAAATATGTCTATACAAATTTGTCTCACTACAGCACTCAGAGTAGAATAAAAAATAGTGGAAATCCAAATACTATATAGTAAGAGAGATAGTATGCCAGGCTCCTGCTCGCCTCCGAACTTCTACATTGTCTTTACAAAGCTATCACCCCTCACATGTCACCTAGTCTGCCCACCCAAAATTGGATGAACAGCCCAAGGTAATAAGAGGGAAACATAAAACCTTGAGTCAGACAACAGTCTTAGTGAGCGATAAAACAACTAACTAACTTCATCAATAAAGTATATGAGAATGGTTAAATAAACTAACTAATTTACCTACAACATCAGAGAAGAACACAACTCCCATCTTACCCACATCGAACAGTGATAGCCTTTACAATCCATACAACCAAAGGAACAACAATCCATCCAAATTAATCAGAGTGATCATTCAATCATGGTAAATAGAAGCAACCAATCAGTAACACTCATAGCATCCAGATTATAGATCTTACGTAAACCATCTTAATCTAATTCAACATCCCTCAAGCACAAGCCTCAAAGGCCGAAACCAATATCAGACAAGCACCTAAGAAATATCTCCTTCGATGTTAGACAATCTACATGAGACGGTACAAACAAAGAAACCAATCATCCATGACAGACTCTGGCTATCACTGCCAATCCTTCTTTGGAACCACCGTTAATCATATGATTGGCCCATATTGTCGTCCATCAAGGGCTAATGGTAACCACAGTTTTAGCAAAAACCCCATAGCCTTGCAACTGATACGTATCTAGGCCTTTTCAACCGATACCCAGGGTACTCGACCTACATCCGGTCTTTTAGGTGCCCCTATTATACCCCTGCTTTGAGCCCGCTAGAACCTACAACAACGATAATTCCTCGGCCTTCACATCTCTAATCATATTCACTTGCGACTATCCATAAGGTCAGAAAACTTTAGAGCAACCATTACTTCAGATGAGCTCAATAAATCCTTGAGTTGTCCTTTCATATGAACTCAATACATCCTTGAGTCATTCCCACATTCGTTGCATACGATGAGCAACGAACAAATCACATCACTTCGAACATCCTCATTCGGACTCTCGTCGAAGCCATTATCTCAACACCCTTGAGTTGTCATACCATTCGTTGTTCTACTCCGATCAACGAACACATTAAACACTTTGAATATTCCCACTTGAAGTCTCCTCGAAGTCACAACATCACTTGAAATGCCCGACTAGAAATTTCCACCAGAAATGCCGATCAAACCTGTTTTGAACCGAGCAGACCCATTTTGGACCGACCAGACCCACTCTGGACCGACCAGACCCACTTGGGACCTACCAGAACCACTTAGGACCGACCAGAACTACTTGGGACCGACTAGAAACCTGCACATTCCAATTCAACTCCAATTTCGACCAAAACTTCGGCAAACCGCAAATTCAACAAAACCAACTCAACCCATTTACCAAATACAATCATAAACATGTCATAACATCGTTAACAACATGAATATGACGATTAGCACTAAAATGATGTAAATTTCACCAAAACCATTAAAATGAACATATGATCAAAAATGAGAGATCTAACTTGCATAAACATATGAAATGGCATAAAATTAACCGGTTAAACATGCTAAATTGGATTATGAGGTGATTTATATGGAAATGGACATATAATGGTATAGATCTATAAGAAAACATTTGAATTCGATGAAAAACATGATCTGACATTCATATACTTCGTTGAATTCATGTGAGAGATGCAAATCACTAACCGATTCTCCAAAACAAGCTAAAATGATAGAAATATGAATCCAGACAGCGAGCAATTCAAACCAAACTTCTCGTCCGATGAACTCGCCCTTGAAATGATGTAGATCTAGCCTACAATGGTGTAGATCTTCGATTTCCTAAGCTTGGATCTCGATTTCAATGGTGGAAAGATGTTAGAAGAAGGAAGAACACAAGGCCAACAAATGAGAGAATGAAGAAAACTAAACCATGTCCCGTATCCCTCACCATCTATTTATAGCTTGCACCAACCCACTAGTGGGCCTCTCTAAATCAGCCCAAATAGGCTTCACAAACCTGAGCAGCCAACAGTTAAACTTTAAAACAACGATTCCTCCCAAACCGCTTTGCCAAATATTTAATGTAACCAATCTATGGAAAGACAATCATCGTTTACTTTCCAATGGCACAGGTCTTACCACCTGGTTCAACCTGAGTCAAAAGTTATGTCCTGTACAATACTGAGAGGGGCAAAATGGTCACAAACAAAATTGGTAAAAATTATGGATGTGTCTTACATCCCCATATATAAGCAATATATTAAAAATGCGAGAATGATCTAACCCTCAGAAAATAAATAAAAATATTTTATGTTCTTTCGATACGTAAAATGCGGGTTGTTACAATTTTTTGTTATATTATAGATCTCATTTGGTTCCTTTTTTTTTGAAATTGGGCACTTATATACAAATTAGATAGTAAACCATAATATCCTTACAAAGGTGTCCGACGGAATTGAACCCATAACCTCTTGCATCCTGCTCATGTGCTCTAACCAACTGAGACAAGGATACTTGTGTCATTTGGATCTAATTACATTATAGATCTCAAAACCATTCTTGATTTTTTTTTTTGAGTTAATTTATTTATAATAAGTAAATTTTAAATTTGCAATTTATGTTATTGTTGATTCAAATAAATTTATTGAACTTGATGGCGTTTTGGTTTGTGATATGGATCTGAATAATCTATATATTTTTAGTAAATGAATTTTTCATTTTAAAAATTTATGATTTGGATTTGACTATGGAAATGATTTAGATATATAATTTATACTTTCAGAAGAATTTTTTTTATTGTTTCCTAAAGAAAAATATATAAGAATAATACGAATCTAGAATATTGTATGAAATTTAGATCCAATATTGATTTGATTTAGCACACCTGAAGTGAATGGAAATACATTGTAAACTTAATTTCTACTATTTGAACTAGAAATCGAAAACCTGCAATTCCTATAATGCTAAAAGTGAGCTTTCATAAATAATTAATCTCGAGTTCTTTTGTAATAAAGAACTAGAAGTCCCAAGAAAAATTTATTAGAAATTCAAATTGTTAGAGGATAATATACGGGATCTATTGTTCACATTAATATAATACGATTAGATAATGCTTAAAAGACTATCATTTTCTTTATCAAAAAACATTATTATGATTTCCTTGTAGTTATATAGTATGGTATTTATTGAAGATCTCACTACGCCATAGATGGCCTATGGCAACGAAAATCCAAGGCGCTGTCAGATAAAATGTCGCCACAGCTATGATGATTTTTTTTCTACTGTAATGCACTCTTCAATGTGTTTGCATAGATTTCAAATTGAGCTGCGATAGCTATAGTTATAAAGTTATAAGTTTAATTTGCCACGTAATTAGTCTACACTTATAAAAACATGCAAATCAATCCATCAATATACCTTTTAAAAACAACATATGTAGTTGACACCTCACTAATCCGTTAAAATCCTACACCACCAATAGGAAATCAACTTACGTTACTCATCCCATTCCTCTTTCTCAATTTCTCAGATCTGTTCGTTCTCACCCCCAAATTTCCGATTCCAATCCCTAATTTCCATTCACCTACTTCTTCTGCTCCAACCCTTTCTACATCCTCCACTTTTTTCAGCTAGTCCTTGACTCCAACTCCAAACGCACCCACTCTCCCCTTTCCCGTCATCAAACAACAGTAAATCCAAGAAGAAAGGTGCTAGCTTTTTATCCTATGTTTCTCATGTACATTTTTGTTGGTTTTTTTTATCATCGTTATTAACTAGCCTATCGAGAAACGGAAATTGCTGTCACTATAAGTATAATTGGTGTTAGGTGATTAACAATTCTTTCCCGTTATTTATCAATGAATCCACACTTTTTTCAATTCGAAGTTGTATACTAATGAAACTAGACCAGTAAATGGTGTGATTTGCACTGACTTCATAGTTCATATATTATACTAGAAGAAAGTGTACATCATTTTGTTTGGTAGGTGGTGTTATTTTGTGGTTCTTTCGTACGTTGATTTGCTGAAATGTTTTTTTGCGGCAATTGGGTTGTTAATCGATTTAATAAAATAGAACTTTAGCTCCTAGTTAAGTATGGTTGTGAACAATTAAACCATCGATCTTATATGAGCTACATGTTCTAAGCAACTGCTCAGGTTGCTGTTGCCAGTGACAATCAAGACATGATATTGCTAGCTTTTTTTTAATAAGATATAAAGTGATTTATGAAAATGGTTTCATGAGGATGCTTATATATACATGATAGTATTCATTTCTTAAGTAATTTCATGTTTGCCATATGCATGATTTTTCACCTAGTTTACAATCAGATAATATCTGTATGCATAGTTAGAAATTATGTGCCAAATCACTTCATCTATGAATGTTTACACCGGCTGTACGTTGATGTGTGCATCACCATTGACATCATTGTATGCCAGTTAACCAAGCATAGTTTAAGTAATGCTTGTATATGCTTAAAAGGCCATAAAATGATATATCTACACACATGGATCAATAAACTGCTAATGGATGATTTTTTTCTTCATGATGCATGCTTCTAAAAAAATTATGTGAGCTTTAAGAACTATATGTGTGTGTGTGTGATTGTCAAATCATTTGTAGTTTGTGATATTACTGAAATGATTTATAGTTTGTGAAATCACTTTAATTCGAGTTCAATGACAACTGAATCAATTTCTACTTTAAATTCATCAATAGTGGCTGCAAGAAAGAACTGCCACCACAAAATCCTAGCAAAGAAATGGACTGTGAAGGTAGGGTCGAATGTGGGGAAGAAGTTTTTTAGTTTCTCCATGTGGCCGGTAAGTATAAATTAGGTTTTATTGGTTGCTTTGTCGATTATCATATCTTTCTATAATGTTTTAGTTCAGAATTTAAGATATGTGGGTATTTTATGTGGCATAACGAAGTATATGAAATCCATAACAATGTCGAATTGGATGATACTACTACTAAATTGATAGAAAAAGAAAAGACTATATCGCAATTGCTCATGTAAAAGAAGACAATTGAAGAAAAGTTGTTGAAGCAAAAGCAAAAGAGGGTAAAAGCCGATGAATTTGTGGCAGATAAGAAGGAAGAGTAGGCCCTAATGCGCATTGAATGTGGAAAACAAGACAAAAGGAGAAAAATTCTATGCAATAGCTTTAGCTATGCCCTAGATCATGTTTGGATTTCTTTTGTGTGTTGCTATGGGAATGTGCTGCAGTGAAGTAACATGAAATGACATGCATGGACAATTTTTTAGGCATAATTTTAAGTTTTGTCACAGAACTTTTTCACTGTTATAAGACATTCAGAATTTTTTCCACATGTAGTAATTAAGGCATTTGACTCAATATACACTTTTATCAGACTTTACTCAGTATACACTTTTACCATCCAGAATTTACTCAGTATACACTTGTATCACACTGAGGTAGTGCCTCGGTTATACTATAGCATTTACTCTGAATTTGAATTTGTACTTGAACTACAAATGAAACTCAGTTATGCAACTGAAGTGCAACTCAGTTATGCCACTTGATTATGAAAATGAAACTCAGTTATGCCACTCAGTAATGCAAATGAAATGAAAATGAAACTCGGTTATGCAAATCAAATGCAAATGAAACTCAGTTTGTGTTTAAATGCAAATGAAACTCAGTTATGAAACTGAAATGTATGACTTTTGAAACTGCTTTATTTTGTAGGTGAAGGAAGCAGTGATGAAGTTGTTCAAGAACTTGTTACTGAAGGCAATAGTGGTACTGGTTGCAATAGAGGCACCAAACGCACCAAAGACTCATGCTATATTTTGAAACTGTTTTAGTTTGATGTAAATCTGAATTTAGTACTTGTTGTGTTTGAAAATATCATCCATAAAACTGAATTTAGTGGCTACATTTTGTTATTTTGTAGTTGACTAAGTAGTACTTGTGTTACTGGTTAATTTGAAATGAAAAGTTCTTTGTTAATTTCAATGTGTGATGGTAATTGCTGTTATGTTGCAGTATGTTATGCATTGTTGCCATAGCTACGATATAATGTTGCAGTATGTGATGTTAAATGTTGTCATAGCTATGATATATTGTTGCCATTCAATGATAAAAGTGTTGCCATAGATTAATGAATGTGGGCCCCACAACAAGATTTCATAAAACCGGGCCATAGCATTTAGTAAGCCCCACGATGTGGGGTCCACTTTTTAGTAAATTTAGTACCTGTGGCAACAAACGTACCGGTGTTGCCATGGTGTCGCAAAGGTGTTGCCTTTGACTCTATGGCAACATGGCAAAATGCAACACTGAGAAAGTGTTGTCATATATCATTTTTTTTGCTATAGCAACATTTTTTGGTACTTCCTACATCACTTCTCTGGTATTGCAGTGTGCAATCTATGACGTAGTGTTTATAAAGAGAAAAGATGCATATTATTCGATTGCTTATAAGTCAGCGCTTTGTTGTTCATGTAAAATCAGACTGAAACTCCAGCAGAGTTAATTAAGTTGAACATATAACCAGTATCCAAGCAAACCATCAAATGCAACAAATTTGGATATAAGATATATAACAAAATTATTATAGAAGTCAAGTTATTGTTGGAGCTAAGCATCAATTATATCATCAAAGTTGAATAAAAAGAACTGTTAATGTAATGGCTCAACTGACCTGAAGATCAATGAGTAATAAGATCTCCTGCTCTAATCATTAATTTGATTGAATTGAAATCCAAAATATTTATATATTAAAATGATTTATTGAGGAAAATAAATATTTTATTGGAAATGGTCAACGAAAAAATAAAAATCAATGAGAGAAAAAAATGGTTTTTGTGCTTATTTAAATCTCTAGAAGAGATTTTCTAAAGTTGAGAAAAACTTTCATTGAATTTAAAATTTCCGGAAGAGATAAAAGGATCTGTTTCAATGATTATTTACTTTTTGTGTAATTATTACATATTGTTGACATGAATTAATAAAAACGTTAAATTAATTTTCTTTTATTTATTTATTTTGCTAAGTAGTAAATAATATGAAAAATTCTTTTATTTCTTACATTTAACATTGATTATATTAAACAAATAAAATGATATGCTTGATATTTATTTTGTTGTCATCCAAATTAAGGAAAATTCACTTGAAAAGTTAGTTATTTTTATTTATACATATAATTGCATACTTTCATAAAATTCTGAGTATCCAAAAGCTACTCTAATTATTTTTGTTTATTTATTTATTGCACTCTCCAAAAAATATGTGTAGAAATGTTTATATGCATTTATAAATTATTCTCTTATAGGTTATCATAATTAATGTTCAAAAGTAATATTTGAGGTATAATGGAGGTATAAATTTTAACAACTTAAAGTTGTTCATATATTTTATTTGAACCAGAAGTTCAATGTAGTTCCAGACCAGATGTTTTGATCATAATCATGTAATAAAAAAGGATTCACATTGACATTGAAATATAAATAGAAATTAATAGTTTGGATCATTATAATAGTTTGTTTTAAAAATCAACGATGCAAACAAGAAAGAACATGCAAATTCACGAGGACAGGCAGTTTGATACATGGACATGGATAGGATGTGACTTCAACATACGACAAACCTGGAATTATATTAGGACCAAACACTCAAACGAGTCATGGAGCAAAATTATTTGGTGCAAACGTAATGTACCCAAAGTGGTTTGTTTTATAAGGCTGTCCTGGGTCGTCTACCGACGAAGGATAGACTCCTCATATGGGGCATAATTGATGAGTCAACATGTGTTCTTTGCAAATTCAAGGAGGAAAACCACAATCATTTAATTTTTTAATGCGATTACACAAAGAAAATATGGGAACACTACACCAGAAATGCGATTTCACAACGGCTTTGAGCCGTTGGAAAATCATTTAACAAACGCTTTGAACCGTTGCAAATTGTCCGCACTTGGGGGTTGCAAAACAGCTTGTATGGTGTAGTGGAAGCATGCTATAAACAAGTGAATTACACTGCTACATATATCAAATTACAGGAAATCATGGCAAACCTTGAAATTCTCAGGAAAGGCTTAAGTGAGGTAACCGAAGTGAAGGCAGTCACTCTTACAATTACTGTTTGGAGTGCATGGAAGGAGAAAAACAACCGCATGCACCAAAACATAGAGCGGTCAGTGGAGTTCATCAGTAAGCTTGCAATTAACGATCTGAACTTAGCGTTACTAAGGAAGAAAGGAGTACATACCAGAGGAAGGGGGCCTGCAACAAGCGAAAGGGTAGGCGTGGATCGGTCACTACTACTGGATCAGCACCAAGGTACAAGCACAAGTTACTTCGCCTTGCAGCTGTCGTAGATTGAGAAGATAAGGATTTATTTTGTTTAAATCTAAACTTTTTTCACTTTATTAAATTATACTCTTTAGTTCAATATGTAAAGCAAGTTTATGTCGGTATGTGGAATAGTCCAGACCGACCGTAGAAGCTTTGTAACAAGGCCTTGGGCCTTCGTTTTCTCTTCGAGCTATAATGCCCAACAATAAAGCTTAAAACCATTTCCAATATATATATATATATATATATATATATATATATATATATATATATATATATATATATAACACTAGCAACCTGAAGTTTATTATGAGCTCATGTTATAGATTACGCGTAGATATTATTTAGTAATTCAAAAAGTCGATCGACATAAATATTGAATAACCTGAAGTCATGTGTGTATTCAAATGATCTATATAATTAGAAAATTCCTCCAAGTTATTAGATCAATGAAAGAGAATAATTAATATAATATGAATGCATCTTATCAACTAATAATAATAATATCCACATACAACCGAAATACATATAATGTATTTGCTACTGATATTGTGATAGTGGATCAAAAATGAGAATCCAAAGAGAATTAGTATTTAATGTGACAATGTTTGTCAACATTGAGGGGGAGGATAAAAACATGCAAGTTCATATGGATCATCGATATTAAATATTTGTTAATACAGACAACGATGCAGAATATTAAGTAACTTGAATAAATTATCAATTACATCCCCAATAGACTTTCTCCAATATGGATTTAGATCCCTAAAGGATCAAAAGTGTAAACCGTAGCTGAATGTGATATAAGTTAGTTCAAAATATTTTGGAGTAAGTCGTAAAGATGCCAAATAAAAGGAGATGGTTGTTCTTTAAGAAACACCTAAGGGTGCATTGGAAGAGACCCATGACATGATTGTCAAACAACTCTAAAAATGGTTTAGGTACCTAAAACATGATAAATTTTGAGATCTCAATAAATCATGTATAGAACAGATAAGAAATAATTATCGATGATAAATTTAAAAATAATAAAGCACTTATATTTATAAATGGATTAAATATCCCATATTAGAGAAAAACATGATAGACCATCATGAAATTCTCTTAAATAAGAAATATGGACTTGTAGTCCATAAAATAAAATGAAACATATAAAATGATAAAAATAGACTAAAATTACTGAAGCACTATACAGTGTCAACAACATGTTATGTACTATAAGCATTATGCTTTCAAAGATAATTGAATTGATTAAGGCAGTGAAAATGTTTGAAACATTTACAATACCCCGAAGGTGTAAACAATGAAAGTAAACAAACTTCGAAAAAATGTAAATAACGTTGGTACTGATAATACAAAGAATAAGAAATGTAGATTACAAAATTTTTTTAAGTATCATTGTTATAAATTCTTGATAGGATTCATCGAGTAGATTACTTTCTACTTTTAAGAATTGTTGTAATAGAACTCTTAATATCCATTAAAGCGGCAGCTACGATGTGAAAAACTTATTTAAATATACAAGTTTCTGTAGAATATAAATAACACTTGTTGTTATAAAGAATGTCAAGGACATGAACGACAGATTACACTTATCTTAGTGTTGTTATAATCCAACTTGTTTATTCATTAAATATGTATTGCAATATACAAACATGATTGAAACACAAAGTGTATTCAAAAATAAATATTAATAACATACAAGGCGCAAACAGAAAGTGTTTCAAATAAAAAAACATGTTTAAAGCATGAAAATGCACATGAAGTTTTAAAAGAAAAAAGAAGTATCTATACGCAATTCGAGTTATCAAAAGACGAATAAAATTCAGATGAAATTATTAAATCAGGAGGATCGTCCATAAGTATGTTATAATGTTCTCTTTTTTCTTAACTAAGATTTTTCTCTCTAGGTTTTCTTAGTAAGGTTTAATGAGGCACTATCTCAACTCAAGTAGTAGCGTATGAAAATAAGTTATAATATACTTTTTTCTTATTTAAGATTTTTCTCCTCTTGGTTTTCTTATAAAAGTTTTAACGAGGCATTACACTAATTCAGAAGTATCAAACTCTATTTGAGATAGTAAATTGTTGAAATACGACATCCTATATTGTACTTTTTTCTTCACTAAGATTTTTACCATTGAGTTTTTCTTAGTAAAGCTTAAACGGGGCAACATTTTGATCTGAAAGTATCAAACATCTTTTGATGCAGTAACCTATTATTTATGAAGGCAATGTAGCTTGTGTGGCTCAAACTCAAGTATATTACATCAAAGGTGATAGGATGAAGCACATTTCTTTTAAATTTTGTTTCACACATGAACCATAGAAGGACAACAAGACAGAGGAGACACAAATCCAATTATAAGAAAAGCGGGTAACTTTGTTTTCAATGACAATTTCCAAATCAACTTTTCAGAAGATGATGTATAAAATTGACGCGTCAACTACAACAATAAACTAACTGAATAATGCGTTATAATTCAGGAGAGCATGTAGAATTATATTATAATGTACTATTTTCTTTCACTAATGTTAAATTTGGACGATTAAAATTTATATCAGATTTATTATGAAGAAGATTTTAATTGAATCTTGTAATCAATTAATTATGAGCAACAAATTGGAAAGATATGATAAGATATATTATTTGATTTGATGGATCAATCAAATCTAGATATATGTAGCAGCAAATTTGGAAGATACGAGTAGTATTACTTGATTTGAGGAATCAATCAAATATAAGCATACATGAAAACAAACATAAACATGCAAGATTTGTGTTGAAATCAAATCAAGGAAATGCATAAACTTTTCATTTTTATCTTTATGGAAGTCTTCATCCTTACTTATATAAACAATGAAACATTTGCTTCTCTTTTTTTTTCACTTGGTTTTTGTTAATAAGATTTTTAATGAGACATTATCTTGATTTAGAAGTATCAATCCTTATTATAACATTATAAAACATATTATCTAAAGATGAAATAAAATTGTAGCCTTTCCTTTATTCATGATTTTTCCCACTGTGTTTTTTATAAAAAAAAAAAAGTTTTTAACAAGGCAACTAATTTCTATACAAATTAATTCAACATTTAACTCATTCACTGTGAAGGATTAGGTAATGAGTGGTATATAAGATTATAAATACAACCTTGGTTTGTCTTCAACACTCACACTCTAAAAGCCTAACTGAGCTACTCAACTATATCAGAACGAAGCAAAGTTCGTCACCAAACCATTCAGAAATGGAGGATAAGGAATCAGAGAGGAAGCCGAAAAAGCAAGGAGGCCTGAAAACCATGCCATTTATCCTTGGTGACACTAACAAATATATAATTATTTACTACTTCAGTTTTCATTTGGTTGATAGCTACATATATCAAGTCTTGATTCTATGATCATTCCAGGTAATGAAATATGCGATAAATTTGCAATGGCTGGATTCAATGCAAACATGGTGTCCTATTTGACTAGCCAGCTTCACTTACCTTTAGTAGAAGCTTCAAATACACTTAGCAACTTCAGTGGCACTACTTTCCTAACCTCCATAGCCGGAGCTCTCATTTCTGACTCTTTTGCTGGCCGCTTTTGGTCAATTGCCTTTGGTTCCATGATCTATCAACTGGTACACATATTTCTAGCTTTTCAAAATGCATATGTTTTCCAAATTCCACTTTTCTATCTAAAAATCAATAATTTATGGTCTTCAATATTAAATCATGATACTGACAAGGGAATTATCGATATATAGGGTATGGTGGCACTTACAATATCAGCAGTACTGCCATCTTTAAGACCTGCACCATGTACGCAACCTGGAAATTGTGAAAGAGCATCAACCTGGCAACTACTAATCCTGTATGCATCTCTTCTTCTAACCGCAATTGGTGCAGGAGGAATTCGGCCATGTGTAGTTGCCTTCGGAGCTGATCAGTTTGAACTGCATAAACAACAAAAGAAAACCCAGAAATGGAGCTTCTTCAATCTCTACTTCTTTGTTGTAGGCCTATCTCTTCTCTTAGCTTTAACCGTTGTTGTTTACATTCAAGATAATGTTGGCTGGGGCTGGGGTTTCGGTGTTCCAACTATTGCTATGTTTGTGTCGGTTATTGCATTTGTGGCTGGTTATCCACTCTATATAAAGTTTAAACCTTCTGGAAGTCCTATAACTAGACTGATTCAAGTGTTGACGGCCGCTTTTAAGAAGAGGAACGTTGAAAAAGTGCATGATTCCAGTCTCCTTTATGTCAACAAGGAGCTTGATGCCAATATTTCCACTGGTGGACGGCTTCTCCACACCAACCAATTTCGGTGAGTTTTATTTGTTCATTTATTTTTTGAAATTATTTATGAAATTTATTGAATTTTGACCACTTCTTGAAATTTTTATGTCATAAAATTTCTCCATTTAAAAGATTCTTTAAAAACATATTCTTTTTTATAATTTCGAATTTTCCTACATTATAAAGTTTCTTAAATTTTAGAAATTTCACAGAAGTTGAAAAACTCTTTAAGTAAATGAAAATTTTAAAATATTCGAAGCAGTGTTTTTTTTGTTAATAAAACTTTGGAACCTTCTGTTTTTTCTCTGAAAAGTTTTTCTAGTACTTGTGAATTACTTGATGTTTTGAGTAGGGTTTTGTAATTCAGAAATTTTAAAAGTACAGTAATTTCATGCTGTTTTAAAAATTTAAAAACACAAATTGTATGGAATTACTTTGGAAAACCCTTGCAAAAAAGGTTTTGAACTATTCGGATATGCGATTCAAAATGGTTTTTACTTCTGTATATTCTTTCCAAAGGTTATTTTCACAGCTAAAAAAGTACGTTATATAAAGATCTATTGTTGATGCTGTGATGTTAGGTTTCTGGACCGAGCAGCTATCCCGACAGACGGCGACATAATGGAATCCGGCAAACCGGACCTATGGAAACTGTCAACCGTCCACCGAGTCGAAGAACTGAAATCGATCATTCGGCTGATGCCGATATGGTCCGCGGGCATCCTAATTACCACCGCAGCCTCCCACAACAACTCCTTCGTCATCATGCAAGCTAAAGTCATGGACCGCCACCTCAACTCCCACTTCCAAATACCCGCCGCCTCCGTATCCATCTTCTCCATCGCCTCCATGCTCCTCGGAGTCGCCTTCTATGACCGCATCTTCGTCCCCCTCGCCCGTAAATTCACAAACCGACCCAACGGGATCACGGTCCTCCAGCGTATAGGGATCGGGCTCGCGATCTCCTTGGCCTCCAACATGGCGGCTGCGTTGGTCGAGACAAGGAGGAAGCAGATCGTTGCAGAAGGTACTACCAAAGTTCATTAGATGCGTAAAGAATCGATTTTGATTTCAAAATTTGAATTATCATTTTCAAATCAGGTAAACAGATGAGCGTATTTTGGCTGGTGCCCCAATACGCGATACACGGGTTTGCCGAGGCATTTACAATGGTTGGGCTTTTGGAATTTATGTACGATCAATCGCCGGAGAGCATGAGGAGCACCGCCGTTGCATTTTTTGGCTTGGCAGCATCAATTGGGAGTTATTGTGGGACGGCATTGGTGACGATTGTGAGTAGGTATACAAAAAGGAGAGGAAACAACTGGTTGCAAAACGATTTAAATAAGGGGAAGTTGGATTACTACTACTGGTTGGTTACTGTTTTGCAGGTGTTGAATTTTGGGTATTATCTTGTTTGTGCTAGATTTTATTGGTTTAGGAGTTTGGAGGTGGAAGAAGATGAAGAGCCTGATGTTGAACTTGCAAAGTTAGAGAAGTAACGATGGAAATATTTCTAGTTTGTAGAGATGATGAAACAAGCATGTAGGGGACATACACCGTGTAAGTTTTGGTGTATAAAACTTGTAGAAGAAAGTGGATGATAATATACTGCACATAGATAATACCGATGATAAGCTGTACAATGAATACATGTCTTTGCAGAACCATAATCAAACGTGTTCTAAGTGCATTTATTGGATATATGTTCTCAAAACATGCTTATTTTTTCACTCATTTATAGTCTCATTTATAAATACGACTTGTGCATGCAGATGCACATGTACAGAAACATGTACATCAACTAAACTACACATAGTCCACAGCCATTGCCAGGTTCTCCCTCCTCTTTTGGTGTTGCCACCTTTTCTGCTTCTGGTGATGGCTGACTGGATTCTGATGAACTGATTGCTTCTCTGATGTCACATCTGTTAATCTGGTTTGCAGTATGGGAAAAAAAAAAAAAAAAAACAAATGTGTGCAACAATTCTCTTCCCGTCAAAAAGTAACCTTGTCTTAAAGGTGAAAGGTGGGAAATACTATAACTAGCTCCATTGATCTTCTCAAGTTGCTTCGTAGAGTGCTCTTTGCATCCATGTCACGAGTAGTTGCATTACTTGTTGTTTTAGGCACACTCATCGTATCAGTAATAATTAATTTAGGTTCCTCTAAAGAATGAAGCACCTTTTCCAAATTGGTTAGGACGCAGTACATGATGCAAGTGATTACAGGTTCCCATTTTGCAATGCGCGATCGAAACCACATATACGTTATATAATACTTGTATATAAAGTACCTAGTTTATTTAAAAAAAAAAAAAAAAAAAAAAAAAAAAAAAAAAAAGGTACTTTGCTTAACTGCTAGTACTCCTCCTTTGCCCTCCTTTTTCCATTTACGAAACAATGGAGTGAATTTTTTCATGTACATCAACTAAACTGCATAGTCCTCAGCCATCCAGGTTCTCCCTCCTCTATTCTATAAGCAACTTCTCCCATTTTTAGATGTGTATGTTAAAATTTTAAGAGGTTTCGCCCATCTTCATTAGACCGCCTCTTATTTCTTCTATTGTTACTTTTTTCAATTCCATCCATTTGGATTTACCGTGAGCTTATCTTAAGCAGCACGATCACTATATTTCCGGCATAGAGTTCAACTTCTTCATGGTGGTCATTTAGGATTTAGCATATGTAACAATTAGGTAGGAAGTGGTGTGGTAATTGTTAAACCTTTCCAAGTTGTATCATCCCAAAATTCTACCAATTCCACATATTTGTTGGAAAATAAACCCAATTTATTGTGTCTCGTAGTTTGTTGTGTCATTTGAGTCAAGTGTTATGTCTTTATGGTTAAGAGTCATTTAGAAGTTTGTGTGTCTATTTAATATGAAGTGTTCCTTAGTTAAGTTTGTGTCTATTGAATGAAAAGTCATGTAAAGGCTCTTATATAAAGCCTACTACCATTTTGGTTATAAGTTAAGAAGTGTAAGAAATTGTTAAGGAAATTATAAAAGAGTTTTTCCTCCATTAAACTTCAATATCCTCCTCCTCTTTAATTCCAACAATTGGTATCAGAGCGTCAGGTTGAAACTATGGCAATGATATTTTTCTCATCGTTCGTTCTCACAAAAGAAAATTTCAAAGAGTGGAGTGATAAAAAGAAAGAAGAGTTGATCTCTAAAGGGCTTTGGGAGATCGTTGAGAATGGCTATGAGTGGCCAAAAGACGTCAAAAATATGACGAAGAAAGAGAGTGAGGCATTCACCAAGTTGAGATGGAAAGATCGTTGTGCACAAGCTGCAATGAGTGAAACGTTGATGAAGAAGCTTTCGACCATATTATTGGAGAAAAATCCGCAAAAGAATCGTGGGTTTTATTGAAAGAGATTTATGGTAAGGAAGATGAGAAGAAAAATAGTGAGGAGGAGAGAGATGTTGAAGCAGAAAAATTGAAAGACAAGGCTGATTATATGGCTCTGAAAAAAGTCGAGCAGGAGGAAGCTGTTGACAATCAAGAATCTGATGAGGAGTCAGTACAAATGATCATTGCAGATCATGTCGATGAGACACTAATGGAGAATAAAAAAGAAGAGGCTGTCGACGAAGGAGCAATGCAAGAAGAAACAGAAAATGATGTAGAACAAGATGGGGTCAAAGAAGGCCAAGACATTCAGCTGAGTGATAAAATAAACAAAGAGATCAACCACATTGCACAAGAAGAGGGGATTAAAGTAAACGGAGAAAAAGAAAAAGAAAAGGATGATATCATGCATGCAACAGCAGGAGTATCAATGGCAGAAAAGGAACTTGAAGACAAACCATATGTTGGAGGAGGAAGAAACGTCACTGAAAATGAGAAAGATTCTACCGTTGCTGTTTTTGGCCTTGATGGAGTTGGCATTGGGGCCATAGTCGGAGCTAAGTTGCTAGGTGCAACCAAGATTATCGGAGTGGACGTAAACAACAAAAGGAGAAAGAAAACAATGTCGTTTGGAGTCGATTATGGTTTTGAATGCTCGGGAGTAGGCGATGTTACTAATCAAACCTTTGAATCTACTGTCATGGGAAGAGGTATCACTATTGTAGTTGGAGCAGCAAAAGAAAAATATGCTGAGGTTAATCGCATATCGCTTTTGCATGGAAGGACAATTAAAGGTGTTACGTTTGGAGAAATTAAGCCACATTCTCATCTTCCATCGATTATGTCCAAATGCATTGATAAGGAAATTGATCTGGATGAAATATTGACACATGAAGTTGGTTTGGAGGACATAAATAAGGAATTTGATATGCTAAAAGATGCTGAGACATACAAGCAACATGTAGAAGCTTTAGCTCAACAACAGTTACTGAAAGATCAGGAAAACGAAGATTTAAGGAATGAAGAAATCGTTGAGCGTAAACCCAAACGCGTGAGATATAAATCAATCGAAGCCGAGATATTCTCAGAAAGTTTGAAGTTTGAAGAAATGTTCAAAATGGTTAAAGAATTGGGTTTAAGGGGGGATGTTGGAAAATAAACCCAATTTATTGTGTCTCGTAGTTTGTTGTGTCATTTGAGTCAAGTGTTATGTCTTTATGGTTAAGAGTCATTTAGAAGTTTGTGTGTCTATTTAATATGAAGTGTTCCTTGGTTAAGTGTGTGTCTATTGAATGAAAAGTCATGTAAAGGCTCCTATATAAAGCCTACTACCATTTTGGTTATAAGTTAAGAAGTGTAAGAAATTGTTAAGGAAATTATAAAAGAGTTTTTCCTCCATTAAACTTCAATATCCTCCTCCTCTTTAATTCCAACAATATTAACCATAGTTTTCGTAGCCGGATCGTGAGTTGTACTGTGCCGAATCAAGATTTAAGGTTTTGATAGTTCAACTCGTCTAAACTTCAAGAGTTGTACTTTTATTTTTTCCAAAATTTTTATATATTTATCTGTAGGCTATGGGCAAAGATATTGAAATGATATTGTTATGTATACGAGCTATAATTGATCTTCAAGGTCTATACCCAAAGTTGTGTGCTTTTGCATTGCCCAACTACACCGACACAATTATAGTGGTGTACATAATAAAATAGTGCACAATGATAGAATTTTAATAATGACAAACTTGACGAATCATAATGTAGTACTAGAAGAGTTTGCAGCAGTGAAAAACGAAGGGATGAAATCCATGATTTAGAATTCATAACGATTATGGTTTTTGAAATATATGTTTATCTATTTTCTTCAAAACATTGCAAAATATTAGAATGAAAGAGAATAACACGATGAAAAAGTAGGACAAAACAAGTACAACATATGCTCTTAAATGACTAAGTGTTTGAGGATCAGAATAAACCATCCATTAGGATCGGCATGTATTCCTAAACTCAATATTCCTCAACAAAATTCACCCAACACTCCCGGGATCTGCATTCTCTGTTTCGTGTCCCGAGATTTACATCGCCATTTTGTATCCCTACAGCACAACTCCCCAGCTTCCATCTGGAATCCTACCAAGTGTCTCAGGATCGACATAACGCCCGATACTTCCCGGATCTGTATTTACAAACAATAGCAGGATCGATATTTTTATAACTTCCCAGATCAATATTGAGCATTAGGAAACGCCGGGATTGCATCTTCTACCGGATCAGTACTCTTCAATTCACATCCCAAGATACAACACTAAGATTAGAGAAGAATTCAAGACTTCCCGGGAGGCAAAAACAAATAAGGCTCCCGGGACATGAATCGATCCCGGAAGACAAATTTTGTAGGCACGTGCCTCCCTACTCACCTGCTCCCTTCGGCTATAAATACCCCATTCTGAAACTAGTTTAGGGTTGGTTTTTTGCTCGATTGACTCCTTGGAAAGAAGATATTGCACTTTGGACTCCATTGCTAACCTTTGCAAATCTGGAAAAAGGAATTTACTTCCTTCTTGGACACTTGAACTTTTTAGACTTGCTTTCCACCATTGTCATTGCAGTTATTTGAAACCATTGTTCCTACCATTGTACTTTTGACTAAGAAGTAGATAAAAGAGCAAAACTATCAAAGTGGTCGTAGGTTCTCAAGAACCGAATCACTATATACTTTTTGTTATTTACCTTTCTACATTAAAATCCTTACCGAATGTTTAGTTTCATTTACTTGAAATTTTTTGGGTGATGTGCCACATCAACATTGTAGTGCTTTCATTGAGAGACTAGAAAAAGCTCACATTTCCCTATTGTTCTTCCATCAATACTTGAAGTGCTACTTGGGTCTCCTTAGACTTACCTACCAAGTTTACTGAGAATGGTTAAGAAAGGAAAATCTGTTGTTGTCAAACCTTCTACTGCTGACCAAGAAACCTCTCTCCAACAGCAACCTTCAGAAGCTCTGATCACCTTGCATATGGCTGCTTCCTCCAAACCCGGAGAACCAGTCACTCACACTCAATTTTTTGAAGTAACTAAGAATTTAGAGGAAACCTAAAGACTGCTTAATTACCAAATTAGGTAGAATATTGACTTGATGGAAAGACTCATAGAAAATACCCACATAGATATTTCACGCCTTCAAACCATTAAGGATAAACAACCTGCTTTTTACATTTCGGAAAGTTCTTCTGATACCCTCCGTAGCAACCGTAGTCAAACATAGAGAATTAACAATGATGGTATTATAATTACCATCAAATAGGGAGCCCGTCATTTTGACCGCTCCTGGTTGGGCCCTAGTAATGCTCTAGGACCTAGTGCTCAACCCACTATCAGGCATCCTCCGCTTGCCACTGCCCAAAACTTGGCGTTTACGCTCAAAATGACTATCCAGGTCCAAGTTGCTTCCAGCACGCCTCCACGTGACCAAAGGGTCCAAATTGACGATTCTCAAGTAGATGAAGACGTTCATCATAAGAGGCGCCCTAGGCCTTGAGCCTCAGAGTTGGATCACGACCGCTGGAATCCAATAGAGATCCAACATTCGATTCTCAATGACATAGTCTATAACACCCAACGTCCGTTAATGTCACTCATATGAGAATGCATTAAGTTTTGTGAAGCGCAATATGTAAACGTCAACTAAAATTCACAAGACAGGTATAAATATACAGCAGAAAACTTAGCTTTTATTAATAAAGAAAACATTGTTTCAAACCAGTTACAACACCATATTATTTCAAATACCAAAAACCTCAAATAAACCCATCTATCTTATAATTCCATATATCAGAGTATAAAAATATATGTAAATCCATATCCCTTTTCAGAAGCCATAACAAAATAGAATAATAATCAAGGCGATAAATGAATCAGAGGAAATCCAAGCAAGATAAGATCACGAGCTCAGTTAATGTCCACTCCCACTTTGAGAACCTGAGGGGGGAAGAAAGAGAGAGAAATGAAACAAAATAGGTCAGACATAAAGTCTGGCAAGTTCCAGTGATTTTTAGCATAAGCATATGATAAGAGGTGTTAAGATAGGTAAAAAATATTGGATGAGAAAGTATAGTAAAATATATAAGTATGAGGTAAACGAGATATCAAAGAAAGATAAAGATAAATTAAACTTCTGATTATTCATATCCCAAGAATCAAGTTTACGCACCAATTACTAGTGTTAATAGGATTAGGTGTTACCCTAATTACTACTCATGCGATTGACCCCCTATTACACGAATATCCTGTGCTAGCCCCGGCAGTACGGTGTATCAATCCTTAACCCAGCAATTTATAGGACACAGACCTATACGAAGGTGTTACAGCATCTTAGTTTCCCCTAATCGGACCCATGCATGCTCATGACTTCGCCGGAACGACCTCGCATCCAACTTCCACCTTAAACCACTTACAATCCAGATCAGTATAGCATTCCCTGACCCATACCTAGTGTTAGACCCCTCCTAAGATACCATTAGGGATACTAACTGATACAGGTTCCGCACAACTTGACACAAGCCACCCCTTAGGCTTGCATCCTCAAATAACTAGGATCTAAGAGTCCCAAAACCTGATACAAACAACTAAACTCGGGACCTCTTAGCTTATTAATTAACATGTTTAAGTTCATTAATATGCCTGGTCGTAAATGACATTTATCCTAGATGTCATTTGTGTACAACCCATTTCCCAAACAAGCACTGCCCAGATGTATATATAGGTTTCAGTAATTCATTTTACTTAGTTTTACATCTGTTACTCATACTTTCTTATATGTTGTACTTAATCTTAAATTAAGTCTAATCTATCAGATTAACATGTCGCATATTCTTCCTTTAATGTACTAACCCCAAATTTACAGTCAAAGATTCCCAATTTACAATATTCCCAATTAATGTCATTAATCAGCAATTCCAATTTATATCATTTATACGCAACTCAATAGTAATGGTCTAAGCTTTTAGTGGCCTAGGCTCATCGTAAATAAAAAGGAAAAAAAGGAAGAAAACAAATTTCAGACCACTTATATGAGAAAAGAATAACATACAAGAGATAACTTATAGGTTCTGTTTATTTCAGATCCAACAATTCACTGTCTAAAACCTTTTAAAATAACAGATCTAAAAATGACGTGAAACTCACAGTGATTTGATTGGAGAAGAAGAAAATATATCTCTTGTCTGTATATGCCATTGTAGAAAAAAGTCCACTTATATATTTTGTTATTATAGAGTAGTCAAAATTATCCTTGCTAATTTATGTTTGGGCAACACCTCAGTATCTCTATGTATATATTATTTTCAGAAAGGTTTGGAGGAAGGAGGAAGAATATATTGTGTGTGGAGAACAATGAGACTGCCAGCCTTTATATAGATTACCTAGGATAATCCCGTATCGTTAGATTTAGATTCTCCAATCCGACCGTACAAACAATGCTAAGTCAGCGAATGAACTTGGTTAAGAATTCAGCCCAAAAATAAGCATAGGAATCTATCTCAGCATCCGGATGGGTCAACCCACCTAGACCTGTGTTAACCTGTGGGTCAATCTATGGGTCGACCCGGTCAATCTGGGTTGCCCATGACCGTTACTCCAGAATCATTTTTATATATTTCAAATTATATATATATATATAATCTGTCTATATTTTCATGAAAACTTCTTAAACCTATATCTTTTTCATATTAACTCCGAACTACAAAATTTAAGAGTCTATCCGAACCAAAATTTCATGAAATTCTGAAAATTTAGTTAAGTAATATTCATTTTATTATCCTTATTATATAATAACAGTGTATTTAAATTATGGAGCACTGTACCAAATAAGAAAATTTGAAACATATGATATCTTTTATTTGAAACCATTTTTTTCAATTTCAAGCCTAGAAATGGTCATGTAATGTTTCTATGTTTCCCTTGGCGTTTCAGTTATTTTTTTTATTTCAAGTACTTTAATTTTACGTGAAAATAGGTTACTTTGTGCCTTCGCACTTGTAATTTCCGAGTAAATTCCATTCAACCAAGTACCGTTCCCAAAATCAAATCAGCCTATGTTCCCATAACAAAAATTTGGCCAAGTTTTCTTTTTTTCAAGCCATACCTCCTGCAATTTTATTAAATCCTCCATTGGAGTCCCGCACGATATATCTAAATTCGATTTGATTCTTCCTTTTTTTCTTACGTAGTTATTATTATGCAGGTTTTAGGTCGTGAACAGTGTAATATTCTTGAAGAAATAGGCTAGGTTATATGTGAATTCATTACAAAATTTGGCACTCGTCTAAACCAAAAAGAAGGTATGTGCTTATGTTTCTTCCAGTTGATTACCTTAATGGATAATTTCGACCTATTTACTCTTTTGTGTGTTGGTGCGGTAATGATTAGTACATTCTAGACTGTTATTATTGTACCTAATTAGCTATGCATTAAAGATCTGATTGCCTTAAAGATTGCTATTACTCTTCACATGAATTATTGGCAGCCTTTTATTATTGGCAACCATTTATTATTGGTGTCTGCGATCATTTTATTGGATTTGCATGTCACTTGAAGAAGGCTTTTAGTATGATGATTTTTTTAAATGTAAAAGGAAGCAATTCTGAACAATTAAGAAAACAAGCACGACATAAATTCAGCAAATACCAACGTTTACAATCGCAGCAGCAACCGAAGTAGGGTCACAACTATATAAAATCAATACAGCAATAAGCTTAGCTTGAATTTTGAGAAATGGAGCTCCTGTAGTGGTTTGGACGTTGTTCAGATGGGGCGCCGAATTCAGCGATAGGCAGTGATTTAGGTGACGTGGAGGAGGCGCTGCACGGTGAAAGGCAAGGAGCACGGTTTGCATTGGCTTGGGGAAATACATGTTTGGGTTTGAAGAGGGAAGCAGTGATGTTCACAGGTTACCAAATGGAGGTCAGAGGCGGCGGAGTTGATGGGGCGCAGCTAGTGGAGGAGGCGACGAGATCGATGGTGGCGCTGGTGAAAGAACACAGGCAACTAAAGAAAATGAAAAAATGGGTTTTTTAATTAGTATTTTCACCAGAAGTAAAATAGGATTTGCAAAATTTTGGCATGAATTGCAGAAATAAAAATGATGGTTTTGTTTCGAAACAGATTTAAGTTTTTAATTTCAAATTGAGAAAGGATACAAATCAGAAAAGAACAAATTTGAAGAATACAAATAGATTTATGGTTTTGAAATTTGTTGTGCGCTAATTAGATTTAGAATCTAATTTTATTGAGAGAACATTTATTGAGAATTGATTTGTAGAGAGGAAGAAAGAGATCTGGAGATGAAAATGCTTTTTGGTTGTTAGTATGATGTTAGTTGATTCTCGATGTACTATTTCTTAGGATCAATATGTTGGCGCAGTTTTGAATTTGGATGTCATTAGCATTATTTTTGGTGTGACCAAGTATTTTTAAAATCTGTGATGCAATTTCTTTAATTTGGTCTATTACGCCATATGAAGCAGCATCTCTGCCCAAGCGTATTGTTTCTTATGATCAAGTGCTTACTTCGGCTGGCATTGTGAATGAGAATGAGTTTGCTTCTGGTAACCTCTTTGGGCCATGCTATTATCGTTGGCTTGTTATTTTTGTAACAAACCATCTTTTACATTTTGTTAGGGGAACTATAAATCTATCAAATAGTGAATTTGTATCAGCGTCGTTGCCATTTTATTCTTGACATTGTTAATTTGATTATTTAGATGTGATGTAGCATACAAAAAGGGTTTCTAAATGTGACTTGGATGTGTTTTTGCTTGTTCACTCTATTATTAGGTATTGTCTAATTTGGTTTTATTGGCTCAAATACCCCTTTAATGAATCTGATTTGACCCAAACCGAATTGGGTTTGGGTAATGATAGCACGCGTTATTTTATGCTTAATTAATTTGACCTTGATCATGCTTGATTTTACATCGGGTTGAGTATTTGATTGTGTTTGTGAATATTTGAACATTTGCACTCATGAAAATTCAATATGTACAGTACAGGTTGAGTAATTTTTTTTTTAGTTTGGACATTTGAAATTTATGCCATTACAATTCGTAAAGAAAATTTTTTCCCTGTATTGATAGACATTAAAAATATTGATACTGATCATTATTTTTAGCTTGGTTGTGTAGGCTGTAATTTAAATTATTATGTTTTCCTTGATCATTTTCGGTTTGACGATTTGTTATTATTATGATTGTCTTAACTGTTAGCATGATACAACTTAATCATATTATTATGTATATTTATGACATGTTACCTTTTTTATTGAAAATGCTCCTTGCACTAAATATATGATAAATGGCTGCTAATACTTCATGTAAAGAGTAAATAGGTTGAAAATGTATGGTTAATCATTTTAGACTGCTATTACTATACCTGATTAGAATTCTAGAGATTGTAAAGCAGTGTTTGAGGATGGTAGTACATATAAATAAAATGCAGAGTATGAGAACCCACCTCTAAGTTTGACAACTTCATATATTTTTGGATATAATTAGAATCAGTGCCCAATGATTAAATTTTGGACTCCCTTAGAGAAAAAGGACTGATTTAGCAAGCAGAACATGATAAGGGGAATCGTAATGTAAAGAAGACTATGAAACGTAGCAAGGGGAAACATGGTAATGGCTTAAATGAATTGGATCACACGAAGCATGTTAAAGAATCAAGTGATATAGAGGATATCAATAAGATCGATAAAACAGAGAAATAAATTGAGGGGACTATTGTGGAACTGAAGTTGTCAAAAGAAAGTGTGCATATTGATTTGAAAGCATCTTGTAGTTGGTTTAGAAATATTCCTGAGAAAAATAAGGAGAACAACCTTAATGGTAGAGGGAATTGAAAGTGGTTTAAAAGTTTAAGTCAAGGAGCAGGGACCTTGAGTGTAACAACTCGGAAAATCGGAACCAATTAAAATTTTTTATTTTGGCTATTTTAATGAATTTTGAATATTTAAAATGATTTATTTTAAATAATAACGGCAAGAAATTTATTATGAATAGAATTAGAACGTATAAATTTATTTAGATTGAAGTTAAAATATAAATATTTATTTTAATTATAAAAGGAATTGGAAATGGTGCGATAGTTTGAAAATTCGATTTCAAATTTCAAATGAATGTACAGGATTCAAAATAAATCGGATTTTAGTAAAACCAGAAATATTTGAATCTATTTGAAAATGTCTTTCCAACGAATATGAAAAATCCTGATTTCATAACGGAAATAAAAAGTTATGTCCAGTTGAAAATTCTGAATAGTCGCTATGCAATTTATATAATATATAGCCCTTAAAAATAAATATTTTGCAAATGACCTCCGTTTTCGTCGAGACCACTTTTGTTGGATCCGGAATGTCAAATTATTACTTGGTTCCAATTTTCATAATTTTTGGAATTAATATGTGAGCGTGGTGGATTTAAACGTGTTTCGTCAACTTAGTATGAATTTAATTGACTGGAAAATGACCGTTTTTCAAACGGTCTCCAAATTCGACAAAATTAGTTTTGTTAGTACCGTATCGTCAAAACATACCTAGATTTATTTTTTAGGCTGTTTTGGAGTCAGTATGCGGCCCTGGTAAATTGAAATGTACGTTTAAATTAAATATATGTTGATTTATATTTTAATTTGAAGAAAAACCGGCCGAAACAGTCGAATTGGCTTATGAAACATATTCCATTGTGTTCGGAATAGGGGTATTTGGTTAGGGACGATAGTCATTAGGTTTGATTTGGAGTTCGTATCAATGAATGGGCATTTTTGGAAATAAATAATATTAAAAAATATATAAAAATTTATATAAATATCCCCCCCCCCCC
This sequence comes from Allium sativum, assembly GCA_030737875.1. Classification (NCBI taxonomy): domain Eukaryota; kingdom Viridiplantae; phylum Streptophyta; class Magnoliopsida; order Asparagales; family Amaryllidaceae; genus Allium; species Allium sativum. The sequence goes on from CM060914.1 coordinate 79,010,837, forward strand.
CAATTAAGAAAACCCTAGCCGCCATTTTATATTGGATGGCTAGAAACATTCGATGCTTCTTCCCCAAAAATCATCCCATCCACGCAATATTAATTCAAGCAATCAAAGCGAAATGATGGAGATTTTGATCCCCTTCCCATCCATACCGGTTTGAGGATATGTCATGGAGAGATCGGCTCAAAATTCGAGCTCAAACTGATGATGTTGGCGGCCGATTTCCAGGCCGATGGTGGGGCCGAGTTGGCTGGAGTTCTGGCCAAGGGGGCGCGGCACGGAGGGCTCCGTCGTGGTGGCTGGCGATCAACTCCAGGTGGGTCGGGTGGTGCGCAAAATGAAGTCAACGGTGGTGAGCTCAAGTCGAACATAGCAGATCGAGGGAGAAAGGGGTTTAGCCGGTTAATCAAAGTAATTAAGGATTTTTATGGTTTATTTAATTAAATTATTGTGTAATTAATGTATAAATCATCGTAACTTCTCCACACTGAATCAGAATTTCGCGAAACGAAGTTCATTGGAAACACATCGACGATATCTACACAGAGGAATTAACCAGAAAAGAAACGGGACTAGTTGGGATTTTTGATTGAATTGAACGGATTGTTTAATTCAGTTAAAACAATTCAATAAAAAGGCGGAGTGGATCCCACTGTGAGAACTCTTTTTCACTCAATTTATTTACAGTTAAATATATACTAGGATGCAGACGGTGCTTAGCAGCACCTGACACCATTTATTGTACAAACCATGATTGTTTGTTTGGATTGAATTGACTGTGTTGTGTTTATTGAATGAATAAAATATATAAAATATTCATGTGTTGAACAAAATATTTGTAATAATAAAAATATCATTTTTATTGCGTAAATTGAATATATAAAATATTCATGTATGGAATAAAATATTGGAACAATATAAATATCATTTTTATTGAATGAATAAAATATAAAAAATATTCGTGTATGGATAAAATATTGGAACAATAAAAATATCATTTTTATTGAGTGAATAAAATATATAAAATATTGATGTATGGAATAAAATATTTGAACAATAAAAATATCATTTTTATTGTATATATGAACTGAATAAAATATTCATGTGTTGAAATAAATATTCATTTACAAATCAGACGATTTGTTTATGTACACCCATTTAACTGACATTGATTGGGATGATAATATTTTACACATCGCCCAACTACACAAATAATAATATGTGTTTGTTGTTTGAAAACCCCACACGGGTATTGGGATAACATTTGACATACACTGATCCCAATAATTAGTGGTATGTCAATCGATGGGTTGATAGACTGTATAAGCGTTATTTATTCATTTTAATGCTTATACAGTGTAAAATGCACTTTGGATGTTGTATGGATTTTTAATGATTGTTCATCATTATTATTGTATACATGTGATGTTGAAGTCCATATAACTGAAATTATAAGGTAATTGATTGGGTTTGATTCCAATTCAGAAATAAGGAATATTTTAAAATAACTAATATTTTAAAATAATGAATATTTTAAAATAATATTCAAAAAAGAATCAAAATGTGATTTTGACGTCCGATTTTGGATGGACACGAAAATATTTAAATATATGAAGCCGTGTTGATTAAATTTGTGCCATTTTGACGTAGACGATATTTATATTGATTTTATTCATTTTATATAATGAATATCAAAAAGGGAAGTGATTTCAAAATCTAATGTTTTGAAAATATTATCATTTAATATTATAATGATAAGGAATATTCAAATTTGATTTGAAATTTGAAATGGAATTGAAATCGTTTTAAAATGAATTTAAAACTAATTAATTATGGAATATTCAATTTTGATTTGAAATTTGTAATGGAATTGAAATCATCTTAAAATGAATTTAAAACAAATTTATAAAAGAATATTCAAATTTGATTTGAAATGAATTTGAAATCGTTTTAACATGAATTTAAAACGGATTTATAAGGAAAACTCAATTTTGAGTTAAAATTGAAAATGAAGTTGGAATCGTTTTAAAACGAATTTATAAACGATTTATAAAATACATTTTAAATGGAAATCGATGAAATATATATAATATATATATGTAATGGCCATAATAGAACACGTCGCGCCGCGACCATTCGCGAATTTCGACCAATGACTTCGAATTGATATTACGGGAGATCCGACCGTCGGATTCTCCTAAAACTGGAACAGTTGGGTTCATATCGAAAAGAGCTTTCCAACGCATACAAGAGATTTGAAATCTAACGGTTGGATTTTGAATTATGTCCAAATCAAAATTGGAAAAGTTCCCTATAAGTGCAGTTCGATGTCCGTTTATGGAAATCGACTGTACGGGCCTTGATAAAATTATTAAAAATATCAAAATTTTGTGTAAAATCATAGTAAATGATTTGGAAAGAATTTGGATGAAAAATTCCACGTTTGTAAAGACCAAAATATATTTTTATCAAAACGAACTTGTTATGAACTAGAATTATGATCCAATATTTTTAAATAAATAAATTGGATTTGAAATCCAATATATAAATTGGAATGGATTTGAATCGAAATTATCTTCGGAATATTTCGATGTTGGATTTCGTGATTATACAGATATTGTTATGGAAATTTGAAAGATATATTTATATCGTTATTTCCAATACGATTTTTATTTGTTGCAGAATCTGAAATTGAATATAAGCCAATATATTTTCTATTCAGAGCCTTGTATTTAATATCAAATGAGATTTTGGGTTTGTCGTGAACGGTGTCTTAAATAACATTGTTCTTAAACCCAGTTGAGGAAAGAATAAATCTTTTTATTAAGATTTAGAGAAATTTTCCAATTAATTAATATTTAATTGGAATTGAATAAAAGAACTGGATTTGTGGTTGTCATGAACGGTGTCTTCAGTAACACTATTCTTAAACCCCGTTTGAAAAGAATAAATCTTTTAATTAAGATTATTAGAGTTTTCAGTTACATTTGGTAATTGGAATAAAATGGAATGTGAATCGGGTTTATCGTGAACTGTATTTTTAGGGACATTTGTTCTTTAACCCGATTTACAGTGAAATGTGATTTGGAATTTGCAAATCTTGTATTAAGATTTAAAGGAAATTTTCCAATGTAATGTTTTCCAATTTAATACAATAAATTGGAATGGAATGGAATTCGATTTGATAATAATCAAAGTGAGCTTCTGTGGAGGAAGACTGTTAATACATATATATATATATGTGGAATTTAAAAGGCTTTTGTTGTTATTCCATTTATATTATTAGTCTGATACAGAAATTGATATCGATTATATATATTGTTCTATTTTCCGTGAAGATTCCATAATTAATGGAATTGGATTTTGGGCTTATTGTGAACTGTGTTTTAAATGACATTAGTTCTTTACCCAAGTTAAAGATAAGATTAATTACTTAATTTTGAATAATCATTAAGTAATGATTTTTGGAGATTAAAAATGAATTAGAGTTTTAATGAATCTTTAACTAGGTTGAAATGTGAATGGGATAATTACATTTATCGAATTCATAAAATGATCGAGAATGGAGCATCACCAGTTTTTCTCCAAGCGATAGTTACATCTTTAATTAGATTTGAATGTGAAATAGAAATTAAATTTACTAATAACACCGTGGTGTTAGATATGGAGTATTACCAGTTTTGCTCCATGGGATAAGTAGGTTGGGATTGGGATAATAAAAGAAATGATTATTTCAGTATGGCTCATTGTTCCCGACTAGTTTGGATAAACCTTAATTTGGTTTGAATTGATATCCAATGGAAGATTAAAGAATAAATTTAAAGAATTTACCTTTGATAAAATTATGGGAACCTTTCCCAATGGATATGAATATTTAAATAAAAGAATATTCGGAATTGGAATGAGGCGTATGTTGTGTTTTTATAGCACTTGTTTATTATATACGCGAGTTATTTGGAAAGGTCGGGTTTATACCCATTCTAAATAACTAATTCGACGATAAGTCGACGATGAAGACGGTGGTTGAAGATCGGAGGTCTTCACATCGTTTGGATGATTACTGATGTCTTGATTGGGTTGTACACCCAAGACGAGGTAATAAGTGGTGATCGTCCAGACGTACTTGGAGACCGACCGGATATGCGAGGATCTCTCTTCCGTATTGGACATATGGGACGAGGAATAAGGTGTCTCCGGTTTCGTTCAGACTCAGAACGAACTTGTAAATGGATCTGCGTCTGACATTGGATTTTATTCTGTGTTGATTGATCTCTATTAAACATATATCTGTTTGGTGGCGGAGAATTTATTCTCTTGCTTAACACCCTTCTCTGAGACATATGAGCTCATAGGTTATATATCGATAGACATCAGTCGCATGGCGTGAATTGCCTGTGTGGCATGCTAAGATGCAAACGATCAAGGCTTCTGTTGAAAAGCAGAGTCTTGTGGTTGATGATCAAAGCGCGGCTTTAATATAGCATAGCTTTATGTATGGCGTTGATTTGCGAGCCTCACACCCCGGTGTGGACCAGAAACTGGAGATGAATTCAGGGAGGACATGCGTTTCTTTCTAGCTAGGATTGGTGTCATGGTATGGAGCCCATACATTTTACTTATGTAGATGATGGAAAGCGAGGCGCCTCGGTTATATCGGTCACTACGGGGCCGATGGATGGTTTGGTCGAGATACTGACCAGTTTTACGCCCCATGGGGTGGGGAAACGCATTGTTCAAGCATTTTAATCCACTCCATGTGGACGGGCCTTGACGATCTAAGGGTCGATGCGTTCTAACCCTGAGGCTCGGGCTAGAGAGTCTCGAAGCGGTAAGGACGATCCCTTGCCTTGGTTCATAGATGGAAATCCAACTTCCAATACGACATTTTACTGTTTTAGTTGTATACTATTGGCGACAGAGTGGCATGGGACGCTAATATCGTCTATGATTGATACATTTATATTTGAACTGATTTTATACACTATGCACTTACAATAATATCAAAATGATTTGTTTTAAACGTACCAAGCATGTTTGGCTATTATAAGGTAAAACTTTATCCCCCGGCTTGCGTTGCATTGTATGATGGGACCTGAGTCTTATAATAGCTGCATTTTTCCAAAAAGCATTGCACTATTTGTTTTATGCACTGTTATTCTTGAGAGGAAACCCGTTCCATGTTATATGACGTGGTCCCGTGATTTACTTTATTTTAAAGTAAAGATCTAATAACTGTTTTAGTTCTCACACCAGTCACATGACTGACCTGGAGTTTATTGTTTTAACCTAAACTCTGGGTGCCCCCATTTCCATACGGACAGCTAGTAGTTTTGGTCTTGCAGATATTATTTTCATAGGTTCCTTGTTTACAACTTAAGCTATATTGGAAAAGCTCTACATCCATTTATCTCTTTCAGTTGTGTTATGTATTATTTTCCGCTGCTACGTAATGTATTTTAATCTCTGATATTTTACAATGTGTAATATTTATTCATACTCTGTTATACTCTTGTACTCTGATGTAAATTGTTGTAATAAGCAATGAAATGTTCTTCTATATGTATTCTGATCACTACAACAAAAACACCATATTACAACTTTAATTTTAGAACGGTGGTAAAAGCACCGTTGTAATAAATTGTTTTTTACAACGGTGGTAAAAGCACTGTTGTAATAAAAGGTTTTTTACAATGGTGGTAAAAGCACTGTTGTAATAAATGGTTTTATACAACGGTGGTAAAAGCACCGTTGTAATAAATGGTTTTTTACAACTGTCAATTCCCTAAAGTTGTAATAAACGTATTTTTAACAACTTTTTATTTTGTTAGTTGTAATAGATGCCCATTACAAACTTCATGTTTATAATATCTATATTTAATAACTAATTATATTAATATTTAATAATAATTAATAATTAATTTTAAATACGGAATAACTAACATTAAATAATTAATAACAGATATAATAATAATAACTAATAAATAGTATTAATAATTTTAAATACAAAATAACTAGTAACATGTACATAGTAATTGATTTTTAATAATTGATATTCAATTATAACTAAGAAGAAATAAGTACTCTCTAATAATAGTTATTATTATAAGTAATATTTAATGTTTAAATAAAATATAATTATCAAAAGTTCAAATTATTTAATATAATTTTTACTTATTAGTTCAGACTTATTATATTTGAATTTATATATTTGGATGAAATTTTCGTTATAATTTATAATTTCTAAATAATCCACTATTTAATGCTGTAATTTATAATATTAATAACAACTATTTTTTCTATTTCATGTATTAGAAACCTATTAAATATTAATAACAACTTATAGTTAAATTAGAAAAAAAAAATTTCGTTATTTGTCAAGATCATTCCAAGTTTAATAATTAATTTTTAATAATAAATAATTAAGAACTAACCATTAATATTAATAATTAAGAAGTAATAATCAAGAAGAAATATCTAATATTTAGCAATTAATTCTTGATAATTAGTAATTAAAATGTTTTTATTAGAAATTATAAAAACTTATTTCCAACGGATCTATTTTCTACCTGTTAATTCTGAATTATTACATTTGATTTTATAAATTTAGATGAAACTTTAATTATAACCATTAAAAAATTGGCTTTTCCTTGCAAAGAATAAAACAATTAAAAAAACAAAACAAAAATCTGTTGCCCACTTAACACAAATGATGAAATTTGGGCAGGCGACCGAAATTTTGGCTCCAAAGATTCTCACTTTCGTATTTCTCCTCACGTGGGCCGACCTCTCTTGCTTTTCTTTCACATCGATCCCCAATTTCATTCCTCTGAAAAAAATACGTCTTAACATCGATCCCCATCTTCTTCTAGCCGCCTCCTCCCTCATCGCTTCAGTTCCATTATCCGCTTTGCTCCTCTACTTAAATCGATTCTTCTCTTCATACCTCTCCAAGCTTTTCCTGGTCCTATCACTCTACCCAAGTTGCTCTTCTTCCTTTCTCGAGCGTGATTTCTCTTAGATTTGTTTTGGTCCAGAACTATCGGAGCGGCTTTGATCTCCATCTATTGGAGCAGCTCGGCGCGGTCCAGATCTTCAAACGACTTTGATCGACTGCTAGTTCTTTGGATTCCGCTTTGTCTGGTGGTTGTTTGCAGTGGATTCTTTTCATCGTGCTGGCGAGGTAATGTTGATTTTCGCAGTAATTTTTGGGTTTCAAAATTGTCTGTGAGATCGATGTTCAGTGGTTTGCGTCCCCTTGAGGGTGAATAGCATTTTTGTTTATGTTCTTTGGATCTGTTATCATTTGGTTTAAGGTGGTTGTTGCTGTTAGTGTGTCTGGTAGTGATGCTGCTCTCTGGAGTACTTGTCTGTGATTCTAAGTCATGCTCTTGTTGAGCTTATGTAATATGCTTATGCCATTGGTATGGGTACATCATGGTTCAGCTTACCTATCATCGTACTGCCACGGCGATAGCTATAAGCTATGGTGGCAGTTTTGTTCATTGGTGTCTCTGATGTGTCTTATTGTTCATTGGCAGTTTTGTTCATTGGTGTCAAAGACGCAATGCAATTTTGGGATGTGCTTCTGCCATCTATGCCTGGCAGTTTTGTTCATTGGCAGTTTTGTTCATTGGCAGTCTTATTGTTCATTGGCAGTTTCGGTTCTCTTGCTTTGCTGTTCAGTTAAATCTTGTTTCTATTGGTACATATCTGAGAATCTATCTATGGAGGATGAAGTTATCCTATCAGGTATGCCATGTCCCTTGTCACTGTCTGCTACAGTGTGTAACCGTGTATCTTTGAGTTATGTAATTGTTCACAACTTTCGCTATCCTTTACCTTTTGCGTAAAAAGTCAGTCTGAATTAAAAAAAAAAGTAGTAGAACATAAGTTTATTAATGTAAGGATACTTGAACACAGATGGAGAATAACACAGTGTCCAATAATTCAACCTTGCAGAGCATTTACATATAGATTTGCATTGTTGAATCTGAAGGGAACTCAATTTTGACAAAAAAAAGTGCTTAGGAATAAATGAAAATTATGGAGAGATAATATTTTTAAATATTTAAGTGCATGCTTAGTTGAAAGAAAGTAATAGTTGCTTCTAGGAACCATGAAAGGAAACTGTCTAAAATATAAAAACATTTCTATCGTTACCATGAAGCAAAATTTAATATTCGATAAGTATTTCTTTGCTTTGTCTTTGGATTACTATCACAAAATAGCGCATGTATGTTTCGTGCTAAGGATGTTTCTTATGTTGTGGATTTACGAAGCATTGTTGGTTTTTTTCCTTTTAAATTTTTTGTTGGTTTGAAAAAAAAATGACAGATTTTCCTAGCTATGAATAAGACTTGTGATTGGGTCATTTGCTCTGGAATGAAAGACACGTCAGATTCTTTCAAAACAAATACAACAGCTATAATACGCAAGTTATAATATTATACATACATCTTATAAAAAAACTGATTTTTTTTCGACACAAAAAAAAAAAGAAATGCAAAATATATATGCATTTGGGCATCACTGTACTCATGAATGAATGCACAGAGTAATAAGGATATTTGACGATGAGCATGATGTTGAAATGGATGATCGATTGGGGATGCTGGAGCATAAAGACTCGGTGCATGTCAGTGTGTATGTATATTTATACGAAAGTGTGTATGTAACTGAGTGTATTGAGTGATCAGTTTGTAGTGAGGAATGTATGTATTGTTATGACTATATTATGTAAAAGTGATTTGTACGATAGTGGATCAGAAAGTTGTACTAATTCAAATATTGAAATAAAATATTTAATTGATTATTTCAGATCAGTGTAGTATCATTTTATTGAATATAAATATTTATTTTTATATGAAATGTAATGTATAACGAAACAAAAATCGTATTGTTATAATTAATTGTTGCAGGAATTACTACAACGATGAAAAAAAGTTGTAATATGTACTACTACAACAGTGCAAAAATGTTGTAATATGTATTCCTACAACGGTGGAAAAAAGTTGTAAAATATACATATTACAACGGTGTTGCAACAGTGTAAAAACGTTGTAAAAGATATGAGTCTATTACAACTTCTTAATACACGACGGTTTGCCCACCGTTGTAAAATGTATATTACAACGGCGTTCCACCGTTGTAATAGGGTCATTTTGTTGAAGTGGATTTATCGTGTTCTCAGACAATCCATTCTTTCTCTTATCATCGAAGACCGGGGAAGTTCGGGTCGTCATAGTTTGGTATCAGAGCTTTGGTTTACAGAGCTTGAGAACAAGACACATTAGAACGGAATGGAAGAATTCATCAGAGATTGGATAAGTAATATCCAGTGGGATTGAGTCGTAAGAGATGGGATCAGTTGTATCCTAGAATGAGTCTGAAGAGTATTGTTTTAAAATAAAAATGAAAAACAAATTTTGTTTTGAAAATTTAAATCTTATTATACCTATTTGAATATTTATTTTAAATTGATTTTGGATAATCAAGTATATAGAGATTTTGAATACATGCGTAATTAACGTATATGCGAAGTTTTAGTATACTGGATAGATATTGAATCACACTCTAGTCGCCCGGAGATGGTTCTGGTGATGGCATGTCATCATCAGCACTTGTATTCGAGTTTCGAAAGTGGGATTTCTATATATTTCCAATTGACTGGTGTGAGAAGTTATTTCTGTAAATTGGCATAAAAAACATGGTTATATATATATCATAGTTATGAATTTGAAAAGTTTAATCAACTAATTGATTGATGGTTATGATGTTTGATTATTTGTTAACTAATAAAACCAACATGTGAATGAAAGGTAAATTTAGCTAAATAGTATCAAATATTGAACTGAATAGGAAATTGATCAAAATTGCATACATGTACATATACATGTGTGTGAATAGGTCATAGCAGGGAAGCTAAGAAGAGGAATAAAATTGTATACCCGACAAATAGGTACATGTTTACTACTTTCTTGGGTCTGGATGATTTTATGAGACGATTGGCTAGCCGCTTGGCTTTTTATTTTTATTTTTGGATGACGATGGCCCTGTGTGGTAAGTTGTGGTTTTAAATGTCTCCCCATAAAAAGGAGGTTATGGTGAAATTTTTAAAAAATTTAGGGTGTTAGCCAAATTTTTGAAGAATTTGAAAATTCTTAGAAACTGAAAAGCTGAAGAATTAAAGTTGAGTTGATTGGTAAAAACAAGTTTCATCTCTGTCCTTTTTCGGGGACGAAAATATTTTAAGTGGGGGAGATTGTAACAACCCGGAAAATCGGGACCAATTTTAAAATTTTATTTTGGCTATTTTAATGAATTTTGAATTTTTAAAATAATTTATTTTTAATAATAATGACTAGAAATTTATTTTGAATAGAACTAGAACGTATAAATTTTTTTAAATAGAAATTACAATATAAATATTTATTTTAATTAAAAAAGGAATTGGAAATGGTGCGGTAGTTTGAGAATTCGATTTCAAATTTCAAATGAATGTACAGGATTCAAAATAAACCGGATTTTAGTAAAACTAGAAATTATTGAATCTGTTGAAAATATCTTTCCAACGAATGTGAAAAATCCAGAACTCATAACGGGAATAAAAATTCATGTCCAGTTGAAAATTCTGAATAGTCGCTATGGAATTTATATAATATATAGCCCTTAAAAATAAATGTTTTGCAAACAACCTCCGTTTTCGATGAGACCACTTTTGTTGGATCCGGAATGTTAAATTATTGCTTGTTTCCAATTTACATAATTTTTGGAATTAATATGTGAGCGTGGTGGATTTAAACGTGTTTGGTCAATTCAGTATGAATTTAATCGACTGGAAAATGACCGTTTTTCAAACGGTCTCCAAATTCAACGAAATCAGTTTTGTTAGGACTGTATCGTCAAAACATAGCTAGATTCATTTTTCTGAATTTTTTGGAGTCAGTATGCGGCCCCGGTAAATTGAAATGTACGTTTAAATTAAATATATATTGATTTATATTTTAATTAAAAGAAAAACTGATCGAAGCAGTCGAACTGTCTTACGAAACATATTCCATTATGTATGAAATAGGGGTATTTGGTTAGGGACGACAGTCGTTGTGTTTGATTTGGAGTTCGTATCAATGAACGGGTACTTTTGAAAATAAATATTATTAAATAATATATAAATATTTATATTAATATCCCTCCCCCCCCCCCAATTCAGAAAACCCTAGCCGCCATTTTATATTGGATGGCTAGAAACGTTCGATACTTCTTCCCCAAAAATCATCCCATCCACTCAATATTAATTCAAGCAATGAAAGCGAAATGATGGAGATTTTGATCTCCTTCCCATCCATACCGGTTTGAGGATATTTCATGGAGAGATCGGCTCAAATTTCGAGCTCAAACCAATGATGTTGGCGGCCGATTTCTAGGCTGGCGGTGGGGCTGAGTTGGCCGGTGTTCAGGCCAAGGAGGCGCAGCAGGGAGGGCTCCGTCGTGGTGCGCAAAAACGAAGTCAACGGTGGTGAGCTCAAGTTGAACACAGCAGATCGAGGGAGAAAGGGGTTTAGCCGGCTAATCAAAGTAATTAAGGATTTTTATGGTTTATTTAATTAAATTATTATGTAATTAATATATAAATCATCGTAACGTCTCCAAACTGGATCAAAATTTCGCGAAACGAAGTTCGTTGGAATCACAATGACGATATCTACATTGAGGAATTGACCAGAAAAGAAACAGGACTAGTTAGGATTTTTGATTGAATTGAACGGACTGTTTAATTCAGTTAAAACAATTTAGAAACAAAAGAATGGCGGAGTGGATTTATTTACAGTTAAATATATACTTGGAAGCAGATGGTGCTTAGCAGCACCCGACACCATTTATTGTACAAACCATGATTGTTTATTTGGATTGAATGGACTATTTTATGTTTATTGAATGAATAAAATATTTATAATAATAAAAATATCATTTTTATTGTGTAAATTGAATGTATAAAATATTCATGTATGGAATAACATATTGGAACAATAAAAATATCATTTTTATTGAATGAATAAAATATATAAAATATTCATGTATGGAATAAAATATTGGAGCAATAAAAATATCATTTTTATTGAGTGAATAAAATATACAAAATATTCATGTATGGAATAAAATATTTGAATAATAAAAATATCATTTTTATTGTATATATGAACTGAATAAAATATTCATGTGCTGAAATAAATATTCATTTACAAATCAGACGATTTTTTTATGTACACCCATTTAACTAACATTGATTGGGACAATAATATTTTACACATCGCCCAACTACATAAATAATAGTCTGTGTTTGTTGTCTGAAAACCCCACACGGGTATTGGGATAATATTTGACATACACTGATCCCAATAATTAGTGGTATGTCAATCGATGGGATGATAGACTGTATAAGCGTTATTTATTTATTTTAATGCTTATACAGTATAAAATGCACTTTGGATGTTGTATGGATTTTTAATGATTGTTCATCATTATTGTTGTATACATGTGATGTTGAAATCCATATAACTGAAATTATATGGTAATTGATTGGGCTTGACTCCAATTCAGAAATAAGGAATATTTTAAAATAACTATTATTTTAAAATAATGAATATTTTAAAATAATATTCTGAAAAGAATCAAAATGTGATTTTGATGTCCGATTTTGGATGGACACGAAAATATTTAAATATATGAAGCTGTGTTGTTTAGATTTGCGCCATTTTGACGCAGACGATATTTATATCTATTTTATTCATTTTTTTATAATGAATATCGAAAAGGGAAGTGATTTCAAAATCTAACGTTTTGAAAATATTATCAGTTAATATTATAATGATAAGGAATATTCAAATTTTATTTGAAATTTGAAATGGAATTGAAATCGTTTTAAAATGAATTTAAAACGAATTTATTATGGAATATTCAAATTTGATTTGAAATTTGAAATGGAATTGAAATCGTCTTAAAACGAATTTATAAAAGAATATTCAGATTTGATTTGAAATTTGAAATGAATTTGAAATCGTTTTAAAATGAATTTAAAACGGATTTATAAGGAAAATTCAATTTTGATTTAAAATTGAAAATGAAGTTGGAATCGTTTTAAATTGAATTTATAAACGATTTATAAAATACGTTTTAAATGGAAATCGAAGAAATATATATATATATATAACGTATATATTATATATATTATATTATATATATATTTAATGGTGTGTATAGAACGCGCCGCGACGATCGCGAATTTCGACCATTGACTTCGAATTGATTTACGGGAGATCCGACCGTCGGATTCTCCTAAAACCGGAACCGTTAGGTTCGTATTGAAAACAACTTTCCAACGAATACAAAATATTTGAAATCTAAACAGTTGGATTTGGATATATTTCTAAATCAAAATTGGAAAAGGTTGTTGTAAGTGCAGTTCGATGACCTTTTATGGAAATCGACAGTACAGGACTTGATAAAATTATTAAAAATATCAATAATTTGTGTAAAATCATAACAAATGATTTGGAAAGAATTTGGATGAAAAATTCCATGTTTGAAAGATAAAAATATATTTTTATCAAAATGGACTAGTTATGAACTAGAATTATAATCCAATATTTTTAAATAAATAAATTGGATTTGAAATGGCTTTAAAAATAACCAGAATTTCCAATAGATGAATTGGAATGGATTTGAATCGAAATTATCTTTGGAATATTTTGATGTTGGATTTCGTGATTATACAGATATTGTTATGGAAATTTGAAAGATATATTTATATCTTTATTTCCAATACAATATTTGTTAGTTGCAGAATTTGATATTGAATATAAGCCGATATATTTTCTACTCAGAGCCTTGTATTTAATATCAAATAGGATTTTGGGTTTGTCTCGAATGGTGTCTTAAATAACGCTGGTCTTAAACCCAGTTGAGGAAAGAATAAATCTTTTTATTAAGATTAAGTGAAATTTTCCAATTAATTAATATTTAATTGGAATTGAATAAACGAATTGTATTTGGGGTTGTCGTGCACGGTGTCTTCAGTAACACTATTCTTAAACCCCATTTGAAAAGAATAAATCTTTTAATTAAGATTATTAGAGTTTCCAGTCACATTTGGTAATTGGAATAAAATAGAATGTGAATCAGGTTTATCATGAACTGTGTTTTTAACGACATTCGTTCTTTAACCCGATTTACAGTGAAATGTGATTTGGAATTTGTAAATCTTTTATTAAGACTTAAAGGAATTTTCCAAAGTAAAATTTTCCAATTTAATACAATAAATTGTAATGGAATGGAATTCGATTTGATAATAATCGAAGCGAGCTTCTGTGGAGGGAGACTGTTAATATATATGGAATTTAAAAGGCTTTGTCGTTATTCCATTTATATTATTAGTCCGATACAGAAATTGATATCGATTTTATATATTGATCTATTTTCCGTAAAGATTCCATAATTAATGGAATGGGATTTTGGGTTTATCGTGAACTGTGTTTTAAATGACATTAGTTCTTTAACCCAGTTAAAAATAAGATTAATTTCTTAACTTTGATCAATAATTATTAAGTAATGATTTTTGGAGATTAAAACGGAATTAGAGTTTTAATGAATATTAAATTAAATTGAAATGTGAATGGGATAATTAAATTTATCGAATTCGTGAAATGATTGAGAATGGAGTATCACCAGTTTTGCTCCAAGAAATAGTTAAATCTTTAATTAGATTTGAACGTGAAATGGTAATTAAATTTACCGATAGCGCCATGGTGTTAGATATGGAGTATTACCAGTTTTGCTCCATGGGATAAATAGGTTGGGATTGGGATAATAAAAGAAATGATTACTTCGGTATGGCTCGTTAGTCCGGACTAATTTGGATAAACCTTAATTTGTTTTGAATTGATATCCAATGGAAGATTAAAGAATAAATTTAAAGAATTTATCTTTTATAAAATTAATCGGAACCTTTCCCAAACGATACAAATATTTAAATGAAAGAATATTTGGAATTGGAATGAGGCGTATGTTGTGTTTTTATAGCACTTGTTTATTATATACGTGAGTTATTCGGAAAGGCCGGGTTTATACCCATTCTGAATAACTGATTCGATGATAAGTCGGCGATGAAGACGGTGGTTGAAGACTGGAGGTCCTCACATCGTTTGGATGATTAATGATGTCTTGATTGGGTTGTACACCCAAGACGAGGTAATAAGTGGTGATCGTCCAGACGTACTTGGAGATCGACCGGATATGCAAGGGCCTCTCTTCCGTCTTGGACATTTGAGACGAGGAATAAGGTGCCCCCGATTTCGTTCAAACCTAGAACGAACTTGTAAATGGGTGTGTGTCTGACATTGGATTTTATTCTGTGTTGATTGATCTCTATTAAATATATATTTGTTTAGTGGCGGAGAATTTATTCTCTTGCTTAACACCCTGCTCTGAGACGTACGAGCTCAGAGGTTATATATCGATAGACATCAGTCGCATGGCATGAATTTCCTGTGTGGCATGCTGAGATGCAAATAATCAAGGCTTATGTTGAAAAGCATAGTCTTGTGGTTGATGATCAATGCACGGCTTTAATATAGCATAGCTTTGTGTATGGCGTTAATTCGCAAGCCTCACACCCCGGTGTGAACCAAAACGGGAGAGGACTTCAGGGAGGACATGCGTTTCTTTCTAGCTAGAAGTGGTGTCATGGTATGGAGTCCCAACATTTTACTTATGTGGATGATGGAAAGCGAGGCGCCTCGGTTATATCGGTCACTGCGGGGCCGATGGATGATTTGGTCGAGATACTGACCAGTTTTACTCCCCATAGGGCGGGGAAATGCATTGTTCAGACATTTTAATCCACTCCGTGTGGACCGGCATTGACGATCTAAGGGTTGATGCGTTCTGACCCTGAGGCTCGGGCCAGAAAGTCTCAAAGCGGTAAGGACGATCCTTTGCCTTAGTTCACAGATGGAAATCCTACTTCTAATACGACATTTTACGGTTTTAGTTGTATACTATTAGCAACATAGTGGCATGGGACGCTAGTGCCATCTATGATTGATACATTTATATTTTTGAAGTGATTTTATACACTATGCACTTATAATAATATCAAAATGATTTGTTTTAAACGTACCAAGCATGTTTGGCTATTATAAGGTAAAACTCTATCCCCCGCCTTGCGTTGCATTGTGTGATGGGACCTGAGTCCTATAATATCTGCATTTTTTCAAAAAGCATTGCGTTGTTTTTTTATGCACTAGTATTCTTGGGAGGAAACTCATTCTGTGTTATACGGCGTGGTCCCTTGATTTACTTTATTTTAAAGTAAAGATTTAATAACTGTCTTAGTTCTCACACTAGTCACATGACTGACTTGGAGTTTATTGTTTTAACCTAAACTCTGGGTGCCCCCATTTCCACATGAGCAGCTAGTAGTTTTGGTCTTGCAGATATTATATTCACAGGATCCTGGTTTACAACTGGAGCTATATTCAGAAATCTCTGTATCCGTTTATCTCTTTCAGTTGTGTTATGTATTATTTTCCGCTACTATGTAATGTATTTTAATCTCTGATATTTTACAATGTGTAATATTTATACATACTATGTTATACTCTTGTACTCTGATGTAAATTGTTGTAATAAGAATTGAAATGTTCTTCTGTTTGTGTTCTGATTTGTCATGTTCTCAGACGATCCGTTCTTTCTCTTCTCTTCGGAGACCGGGGAAGTTCAGGTCGTCACATTGGGAGTCTACTAGGATATTGAGAATATAGCAATGGGTGATTCGGGTGCCTTCGGAGATGGGACCAAAGTTGGATGTGTTGGTTTTTGATTTTTGACTATATAATGTATAGTTGAGATTTGCATTTTTGTAAACATGTCATGTTTACGAAATCGTAGAATAACTAGTGGCAGATGGAAAGTTTGCTTACTCTTGGTTAAACATTAATATCTGAAACAAAGAAGAAGTTGAATATCAAAATATGACTATAAGTTAAGATTCATTTTAATGTTATTCTGTAGCATTATCCAGTCGTTCTGCCAATTATGTATACTAACTTTGGCACTATGTTCTTGGCATCAGGTTGGATGCAAAATATGATACGGGTACAAAGTCAGATGTCTTACAATTAGGTAAAGTCATTTTTCCAAATAACCGTTGCTATTGTTCCCCTTTCAGCTGTATGGTATATATTCTTCCATACTATTATTTTTTACCTTGTATCCTTCAAAATTGTTGTTATTAGGTTAAAAAAAGAGTTGTCCCTAATTGGGGGCAAAAGCATATAGTATTATAAAGACTGATAAGTTCTTGAATCATAAAGTTAAGCCGCAACATCAATTTTAACTTAAGTTACCGAAGAAAAAAAAGGAGAGGTATATAGTCTAGAGTCTTATGTGAAAGAGATAATCAAGATGCATAGAGGTTTTTGAGATCTTGGTGTTTCCTAATCTTTTAGTATAAGTATAATATGCCAGAGACTTTAATAAAAAAATAATTAATAAAATAACAATCATTTCTTGGAGCTTGCTGTGTACGCGATCTTCATGTATTAATCTCAATTTTATTTTAAAGCAAAAAAGGGTCATGTTGATATAGCTTTTGGATTAGAAAGGTATGATCGCCCAAATAAAGTGATATATTAGTTTAACCCTAGCAGAGGATGATTTAACTTCTTTGTTGATGCATGTTACGTAAACTTGCAGGGAGATGGAGTTCTAGAATGTTTTCCAATAAGGATGAGGTGCCATGTGAAAACCCTTAACTTCCCCGTAAAGGAAAGCGTCGGATAGTTCGAGAACAAGCCACAACAGAACACATACAGAAGAACATTTCATTGTATATTACAACAATGCATCAGATTACAACAATATACAGAGTATAAATGAATATTACACAGAAATATCAGAGATTTAAATTACATTTAAATACATAGCAGCGGAAAATAATACAATACACAACTAGAATGAGATATACGGATACAAAGCTTTCCGGATATCGTTCCAGCTATAAACCAGGATCCTGTGAATATAAATCTGCAAAACCAAAACTACTAGCTGCCCGTGTCAAAATAAGGGCACCCAGAGTTTAGGTTAAAACAATAAACTCCAGGTCAGTCATGTGACTGGTGTGAGAACTAAAACAGTTATTAATCTTTATTTTTAAAGTTAGGTAAATCAAGGGACCACGCCGTATAACACGGAACGGGTTTCCTCCCAAGAATACCAGTGCATAAAACAACAGCGCAATGCTAAATAAAGAACAATGAAGCTATTATAAGACCCAGTTCCCATCACACAATGCAATCGCAAGCCGGAGGATAGGGTTTTTACCTTATAATAGCCAAGAATGCTTGATACGTTTAAAACAAATCGTTTGATACTATTATAAGTGCATAGTGTATAAAACAATTTCAAATCATAAGTATCAATCATAGACGGCATAAGTGCCCCATCCCACTATGTCGCCATACTAGGCTCTACAAATAAAACCGCAGAATCACGTATTTGGAAATTGGGTTTCCATCTATGAACCGAGGCAAAAGATAGTCCTCAACCGATTCGAGACGCTCTAGCCCGCCCCTCAGGCAAGTACTCAGTCAAGCCTTTGGATCGTCAGGGCCGGTCCACCGATGTGGATTAAAATTCCTGAACACTACGTTTCCCCACCCTATGAGGTGTAAGTCTGGTCCGTCAGCCGACCAGAATGCATCGGCCGAAACCGATATAACCGAGGCGCCTCGCAACAGCAACAACCACATAAGTCAAACTCGTCAGGGCGTGTAAAACCACTGACGCCACTTCTAGCTAGAAAGAAACGCAAGTCCTCCCTAAGGTCCGTCTCCCGTTTTTGGTTCATACCGGGTGTGAAACACGCGAGGTAAACGTTACACGAAGCTACGCCACAAAGGCCGTGCTTTGATCATCACCACAAGACTTTGCTTTTCAACAGAAGCCTCGATCAATTGCCACTTAGGCATGCCACACAGGCAATTCACTCTATGTGTTTGATATCCATCAGTATATAACCCCTGAGCTCGTATGTCTCAGAGAAGGGCGTTAAGCAAGAGAATAAATTCTCCGCCGCCAAACAGATATATATTTAATAGAGATCAATCACACAGACTAAAATCCAATGTCAGACACACAGTCCATTTACAAGTCCGTTCTGGGTCTGAACGAAACCGGAGGCACCTAGTACCTCGCATATCCATCGATCTCCAAGTACGTCTGGACGATCACTAACTGTTTCCATCTTCTTGGGTGTACAGCCCAATCAAGATCATCAGTAATTACCCAAACGACGTGAAGACCTCCGGTCTTCGACCATCGTCTTCATCTTCGACTTATCGTCGTATCAGTTATTCAGAATGGGATAAACCCGGTCTTTCCGAATAACTCGCGCATATTTTAAATAAGTGTTACACAAACACAACATACGCCTCATTCCAATTCATCAGTGACTAACCGTAAATTAATCAAGAGAATAATTTCCCAAATATTAACCCCGAAGGCCGAAACCAACATCAGATCAATATCCAGAAAACCATTCTACTTAGCTAACCGACAGTTAGTTTCTAAATTTCACATTCACAGGGAAATGTTCCCATTAATTTTATCCAAGGTAAATTTCTTGAATTTATTCTTTAATCTATTTTTGAATATCAATTCAAACTAGTCGGGATTAGCGAACCTTACCGAAGTAATCATTTGTTTTAATTTCCCAATCCCAACCTATTCATCCCATGAAGTAAAACTGGTTATACTTCATATCTAACACCACGGTGTTATCGGTAAATTCAATTACCATTTCACGTTCAAATCTAATTAAAGATTTAACTATCGCCTGGAGTAAAACTGGTGATACTCCATTCTCGATTATTTCAATCTAATTAAAGATTCATTAAAACTCCACTTAGTTTTAATCTGTGACTGGGTTAAAGAATCAGTGTCATTTAAAACACGGTTCACGATAAACCCAAAATCACATTCCATTTATTATCGGGTTAAAGAACGAGTGTTATTTAAAACACTGTTCACGATAAACCCAAAAATCAATATCGATTCAATTCCAATTAAATATTATTTAATTGGTACACTTCGTTAAATCTAAACAAAAAGATTTAATCTTTTCTCAACTGGGTTCAAGAACAGTGTTAGTGAAGACACCATTCACGACAAACCCAAATCACATTTGATATTCAATACAAGGCTCTGAATAGAAAATATACCGGCTTATATTCAATATCAAATTCTACGACTAACAAATATCGCATTGGAAATAATGATATATATATATATATCTTTCAAATTTCCACAACAACATTTGTATAATCACGAAATCCAACATCGAAATATTCCGAAGACAATTTCAATCCAAATCCATTCCAATGCAACCATTGGGAATTTTGGTTATTTTCAAAACCATTTCAAATTCAATTTATTTATTTAAAAATAAATAGAATTATAATTCTAGTTCAAAACTACTTCATTTCGATAAAAATCTATTTTTATCTTTTCAAATATGGAGTTTTTCATCCCAATCCTTTCTAAACCATTTCTTATGATTTTACACAAATTATTACTATTTTTAATAATTTTATCAAGGCCCGTACAGTCGATTTCCATCAACGGCCATCGACCTGCACTTACAGCGACCTTTTTCAAATTTGATTTGGATATAATTCCAAATCCAACCGTTAGATTTCAAATTTCTAATATTCGCTAGAAAGCGCTTTTCGATACGAACCCAACGGTTCCGGTTTTAGGAGAATCCGACGGTCGGATCTCCCGAAATGTCCGTTTGAAATAAATGGTCGAAATTCACGAACTGCCGCGGCGCGGCGCGTTCTATTCAGGCCATTATATTATATATATATAATATATATAATATATACTTCGTCGATTTCTATTTAAAACGAATTATATAAATAGTTTTAAAATTCGTTTCAAAAGGAATTTCAACTTTCATTTCAATTCAAATCAAAATTGAATTCTTCTTTATAAATTCGTTTTAAAATTCATTTCTATTCAATTCAAATTTCAATTCAATTTGAATTCATTTCAATTCAATTTGAATTCATTTCAATTCGCTTTCAATTCAATTTGAATTCGGTTTCGATTCATTTCGAAATCGTTTTCAATTCATTTCATTTCGAAATCGTTTTCAATTCAATTCATTTCGAAATCGTTTTATATTCAATTCATTTCGAAATCGTTTTCAATCGATATAAATATCGTTCACGTCAAAATGGCGTCAATCTAATCATCACGGCTTCATAAATTTCTATTTTCAAATATTCTATTTCAAATATTTCTTTTTCAAAATAGTTGTTATTATCAAAATATTTCGTTCAACACATGACCAATCTCAATGGATGAGTACTGTCAATACATGAACTTTTATTTTATATCGATAAAATGTAAATTTTATTACTAAAATATTTCGTTCAACACATGACCAATCTCAATGGATGAGTACTGTCAACACATGAACTTTTATTTTATAATATTCTTTATTTTCTAAATTGGAATGAGGCCCAATAAATTACCATATAATATTAATTATATGGATTTTCATACATTACACGCATATAATAGCATTGAAAAATAATCAACCATCAACCAAAGTGCACTAAACTGCCTAAGCATCAAATATAGATATTCGACGCTTATAACAGCCTGTCAATCAATCAATCGACATATTTAATCAATCAGGATGAGTGAACTTCAAATTTCATCCCAACACCCGTGTGGGGTTTCAAACAATCAAACACAGATTTTAGTTGTGCAGTTGGGCGATGTGTAAAATTTATCGACCCAATCCATGTCCTTCAAATAGGTGTACATAAACAAACCGTCTGGTTTGTAAATGAATATTGATTTATTCACATTCACGTTAAAAATTATATTTTTTTAACGATAAAACATTTTATTTTAACTTATGAATTTCTATTCAGTTCATTCTATAGATAAAATGATATTTTTATTTTTCTAAATTATTTTAGAAAATTTCGGCGGCATAACGGCACGATACTAGAAACGGGACAAGGCCTAGCCTTATCCCCGGTCTAGTGAGGGCCCACGCCATTCACACATCAATCAAATCAATTTATTTCACCCAACAATTCAATTTCAAATCAAATCATCACTAATCTATGCAACCAAACAAACAAGTCCATGGTCTGTGGACGATTGTGTCGGGTGCTACTAAGCACCGTCTGCATCCTAGTATATATATATAACTAGAAAAATTAAATTGAGAGGTGAGAAATTCTCACTTATTGCTAATCCAGACGCCATGACTCCTCTTATGTAGGACATCTTCGCCGTGCTTTCTCTTGGTCCCATCGCACTCTGTTTCACACGGTTTAAGTAAAAATCACATTTTTATCATCCCTATACTTATAAAGATCGAATCTTTTCCCTACAACATATATAAAAATCGTATTTTTATATTCTCTGCCTTATAAAAACTATATTTTTATTACTTTACCTTAATAAAAATCATATTTTTACTCTTTTTATATTATAAAAATTATATTTTAACTTCTTAAAAATCGCTTCTTTTTGTTTTCAAAAATCACTACTGTTCGTTTTCAAAGATCACTTCTTTTTCATCGCTAATTATATATATAAAAAATCTGTTTCTATATAAAGGTCGAATCTTTTTCGCTATACAAATCAATTCCTTTGCTCTCTAAAAATCCACTTTTTTTATTTCAAAAAAATTTCATCTAGAAGTCTCAATTTTAATCAACAAAATTAATAAATAAAATGGAATTAAAAATACTTACAAATGAATTGGCGGTGGAAGAGGCAGTTCAGAGGGTCGAGGAAGGCGCAGTGGGGTTGCGGTGGGGGAGGGTGGGGTCACGGCTGCGACTAGGGTTTGCTGGTGGCTTTTGTGGAGGGTTTGGGTGTCCACTCAAATCAGAAAAGGGAGAAGAGGGAAGGACGTCGATCTCAGTCGGGGGAAGGAGGCTCGGCCTGGCGATCAGAGGGTGACGGTGCTGATCTGCAGGTGGTGGTGGGCTTTGGCATCTGCTGGAGGCGACGAGCTCGCCTGAGGAAGGGTGCGAAGCACCGGGGTTCGCGAGGTGGAGGCGTTGAAGGGGAGGGGTTCTTCTCGGGCGGCGTCAGGTGGGTGGCGAAGGCGCTAAGGGGGGGGGCGATGGCGATCTGGCGCGCAGCGTTTTTTTTCTCTCTTTTTTTTCTTTTTGAAACCTAATTTGATTTTGAACGGGGAGGGGGAGGATGATGTGGGAGAGAGAGTGGGGGAGGGTGTGTTTTATATTTTTAATTAATTAATTAATTTAAATTTCCTCCCTAAGGTTGACTTTTTCATACGACCTCTAAACGAGGCCCACCGCCTGCCGTCCAAAGCGTTTAACCCCCATTCCGAACACAATGGGATATGTATCGTAGGTTGATTCGATAGTTACAATCAGTTTCCGTTGAATTTACATTTAAATCATTATTTTGAATTTTAAACGTACATTTCAAATTACCGGGGTCACATACTAACTCTAAAAATACCATAAAAATATTTTCTAGCTTCGTATTGACAATACGGTCCTAACAAAACTAGTTTCGTCGAATTCTGAGACCGTTGGAAAAATGGCCATTTTCTAGTCGATTAAAATCAACTTAAAGTGGTCAAACACGTTTTCCTTTGCCACGCTCACATATTGATCCGAAAAAATTATGAAATTTAAAATCTAGCAATAACTTTACATCACGGACCCAACAAAACTGGTTTCGTCGAAATCCGAGGTCGATTGCAAAATGTCCATTTTTAAGGGCCTGAATTCCATAGCGACTATTCAGAATTTTCAACTGGACATATCTTTTGATTCCCGCTATGAAATTTTGATTTTTCGGATTCGTTGGAAAGATAATATCAATTAGATCCTAATGTTTTTGGTTTCACTAAAATCCGGATTGTTTTACACCCGGTACATTCAATTGAAGTTTGAAATCGAATTATCGAACTACCGCGCCATTTTCAATTCTATTTATAATTATATATAAATATTTACATTCTAACGACGACGCGTATAATATATACGTTTGAATTATATTCAAAATAAATTTCTCATTGATATTATTTAAAATAATTCATTTTAAATATAGAAAATTCGCTATAATTGCCAAAATAAAAATTTCAAACTGACCTAGATTTTCGGGTTGTTACAATCTCCCCCACTTAAAACTTTTCGTCCCCGAAAAGGAACAAAGTCGAAAGTGGTTTGATTAATCAACCCTACGCTCGATCTGGCTTCCATTCTCCAACTTTTCAGTTTCTGAGAATTTTCAAATTCTTCAAAAATTTGGCTAACACCCTAAATTTTCGAAAAATTTCGCCATAACCTCCCCTGCAATGGGAGCATCGGGGAATTTCAAATAGCTTCCCCAGTCCTTCAGATCTCAAAAAGAAAAAGAAAAAGCCAAGCGGCTAGCCAATAGGCTCATAAAATCATCATCACCCAAACAAAACAGTAAATTATGTAGTAAACATGTACCTATTTGTCGGGCAAACAAATTTTATTCTCTGCTCTAGCCTCCTTGCTATGACCTGTTCAATATAAGTATATGTATATGCAAGCAAATGCGACCAATTTCCAATACAATTCAATATTTGATCAAATTAGGCATAATGGTTCAAAATTAGCAAACAATTAAACAAACAACACAAACATCAATCAATTAGTGAATTAGAGTTTCAAATCCATAATTTGATACATATACAAAAATCAGATTCTTGCTGCCAAATCACAACAATAGGCCCTATCTAATTTTGGTTCTCACACCAGTCTAATGGAAATATATAGATATTACACGTTCGTCACTCGAATATAAATTCTGATGATGATATATCAATCATCAGAATCACTCCCGGGCGACTAGAGCGTAATTCTATATCTATCCAGTATATTAAAACTTTGAATATACGTTTGCAAGGCGTATATGCAAATTCTTTATATACTGGACTGTCCAAATCAATATTAAATAAATAATCAAATACGAATAGTTGATTTAAATTTTCAAAACAAAATTGTTTTCATTTTCAAAAATATACTCTTCACACTCGTTCTAGTATACCACTGATCCTATCTCTAACGAGTCACTCTCATTGGATATTGCTAATCCAATATCTGATGAATTCTTTCGTATGGTTCTAATGTGCCTTGTTCTCTAAGCTTTGTAAACCAAAGCTCTGATACCAACTGTGAAAACCCTTAACTTCCCCGTAAAGGAAAGCGTCGGATAGTTCGAGAACAAGCCACAACAGAACACATACAGAAGAACATTTCATTGTATATTACAACAATGCATCAGATTACAACAATATACAGAGTATAAATGAATATTACACAGAAATATCAGAGATTTAAATTACATTTAAATACATAGCAGCGGAAAATAATACAATACACAACTAGAATGAGATATACGGATACAAAGCTTTCCGGATATCGTTCCAGCTGTAAACCAGGATCCTGTGAATATAAATCTGCAAAACCAAAACTACTAGCTGCCCGTGTCAAAATAAGGGCACCCAGAGTTTAGGTTAAAACAATAAACTCCAGGTCAGTCATGTGACTGGTGTGAGAACTAAAACAGTTATTAATCTTTATTTTTAAAGTTAGGTAAATCAAGGGACCACGCCGTATAACATGGAACGGGTTTCCTCCCAAGAATACCAGTGCATAAAACAGCAGCGCAATGCTAAATAAAGAACAATGAAGCTATTATAAGACCCAGTTCCCATCGCACAATGCAATCGCAAGCCGGAGGATAGGGTTTTTACCTTATAATAGCCAAGAATGCTTGATACGTTTAAAACAAATCGTTTGATACTATTATAAGTGCATAGTGTATAAAACAATTTCAAATCATAAGTATCAATCATAGACGGCATAAGTGCCCCATCCCACTATGTCGCCATACTAGGCTCTACAAATAAAACCGCAGAATCACGTATTTGGAAATTGGGTTTCCATCTATGAACCGAGGCAAAAGATAGTCCTCAACCGATTCGAGACGCTCTAGCCCGCCCCTCAGGCAAGTACTCAGTCAAGCCTTTGGATCGTCAGGGCCGGTCCACCGATGTGGATTAAAATTCCTGAACACTACGTTTCCCCACCCTATGGGGTGTAAGTCTGGTCCGTCAGCCGACAAGAATGCATCGGCCGAAACCGATATAACCGAGGCGCCTCGCAATAGCAACAACCACATAAGTCAAACTCGTCAGGGCGTGTAAAACCACTGACGCCACTTCTAGCTAGAAAGAAACGCAAGTCCTCCCTGAGGTCCGTCTCCCGTTTTTGGTTCATACCGGGTGTGAAACACGCGAGGTAAACGTTACACAAAGCTACGCCACAAAGGCCGTGCTTTGATCATCACCACAAGACTTTGCTTTTCAACAGAAGCCTCGATCAATTGCCACTTAGGCATGCCACACAGGCAATTCACTCTATGTGTTTGATATCCATCAGTATATAACCCCTGAGCTCGTATGTCTCAGAGAAGGGCGTTAAGCAAGAGAATAAATTCTCCGCCGCCAAACAGATATATATTTAATAGAGATCAATCACACAGACTAAAATCCAATGTCAGACACACAGTCCATTTACAAGTCCGTTCTGGGTCTGAACGAAACCGGAGGCACCTAGTACCTCGCATATCCATCGATCTCCAAGTACGTCTGGACGATCACTAACTGTTTCCATCTTCTTGGGTGTACAGCCCAATCAAGATCATCAGTAATTACCCAAACGACGTGAAGACCTCCGGTCTTCGACCATTGTCTTCATCTTCGACTTATCGTCGTATCAGTTATTCAGAATGGGATAAACCCGGTCTTTCCGAATAACTCGCGCATATTTTAAATAAGTGTTACACAAACACAACATACGCCTCATTCCAATTCATCAGTCACTAACCGTAAATTAATCAAGAGAATAATTTCCCAAATATTAACCCCGAAGGCCGAAACCAACATCAGATCAATATCCAGAAAACCATTCTACTTAGCTAACCGACAGTTAGTTTCTAAATTTCACATTCACAGGGAAATGTTCCCATTAATTTTATCCAAGATAAATTTCTTGAATTTATTCTTTAATCTATTTTTGAATATCAATTCAAACTAGTCGGGATTAGCGAACCTTACCGAAGTAATCATTTGTTTTAATTTCCCAATCCCAACCTATTCATCCCATGAAGTAAAACTGGTTATACTTCATATCTAACACCACGGTGTTATCGGTAAATTCAATTACCATTTCACGTTCAAATCTAATTAAAGATTTAACTATCGCCTGGAGTAAAACTGGTGATACTCCATTCTCGATTATTTCAATCTAATTAAAGATTCATTAAAACTCCACTTAGTTTTAATCTGTGACTGGGTTAAAGAATCAGTGTCATTTAAAACACGGTTCACGATAAACCCAAAATCACATTCCATTTATTATCGGGTTAAAGAACGAGTGTTATTTAAAACACTGTTCACGATAAACCCAAAAATCAATATCGATTCAATTCCAATTAAATATTATTTAATTGGTACACTTCGTTAAATCTAAACAAAAAGATTTAATCTTTTCTCAACTGGGTTCAAGAACAGTGTTAGTGAAGACACCATTCACGACAAACCCAAATCACATTTGATATTCAATACAAGGCTCTGAATAGAAAATATACCGGCTTATATTCAATATCAAATTCTACGACTAACAAATATCGCATTGGAAATAACGATATATATATATATATCTTTCAAATTTCCACAACAACATTTGTATAATCACGAAATCCAACATCGAAATATTCCGAAGACAATTTCGATCCAAATCCATTCCAATGCAACCATTGGGAATTTTGGTTATTTTCAAAACCATTTCAAATTCAATTTATTTATTTAAAAATAAATAGAATTATAATTCTAGTTCAAAACTACTTCATTTCGATAAAAATCTATTTTTATCTTTTCAAATATGGAGTTTGTCATCCCAATCCTTTCTAAACCATTTCTTATGATTTTACACAAATTATTACTATTTTTAATAATTTTATCAAGGCCCGTACAGTCGATTTCCATCAACGGCCATCGAACTGCACTTACAGCGACCTTTTTCAAATTTGATTTGGATATAATTCCAAATCCAACCGTTAGATTTCAAATTTCTAATATTCGTTAGAAAGCTCTTTTCGATACGAACCCAGCGGTTCCGGTTTTAGGAGAATCCGACGGTCGGATCTCCCGAAATGTCCGTTTGAAATAAATGGTCGAAATTCACGAACTGCCGCGGCGCGGCGCGTTCTATTCAGGCCATTATATTATATATATATATAATATATAATATATACTTCGTCGATTTCTATTTAAAATGAATTATATAAATAGTTTTAAAATTCGTTTCAAAAGCAATTTCAACTTTCATTTCAATTCAAATCAAAATTGAATTCTTCTTTATAAATTCGTTTTAAAATTCATTTCTATTCAATTCAAATTTCAATTCAATTTGAATTCATTTCAATTCAATTTGAATTCATTTCAATTCGCTTTCAATTCAATTTCAATTCGCCTTCAGATCAGAAACGAAAGGCCCAGAGTTGACTGAACGGGATTAGAGGATTTTAAGATTAATTATTCAAACTAATTATTAATTAGTGATGTATTAAAAAATTTAATGGAAAAATGATCATAACTTTTTATCCAGTGATTGGAATCGAGAAATTCAAGATGCGTTGGAATCCTTGAAACGAACACTTCGCAATGGAACGAACCAGAACTGAAACGGAGGCTATGGGGATTTTTGATATAATTAAATGCCAGTTCAATTATATTAAAACAATCGTTATAATAACGATTTTCTATCCAATTAAAGTGAGAATTTCTCACTAAAATTATTTCTGTACAGTTATTTATTTTGTAACTACATATATGAACTGCTCCTCGTCGTCCACAGACCATGGACGAATTGTTTGATTTTATTCTGTGTGAAAATTGATCGTGATGTGAAATGAAATAAATTATATATATATGATGTGAAAATAATATATATATATACGATGTGAAAATTATATACACATGCGTTGTGAAAATTATATAATACAACGTTGTGAAAATTATATGAGATGAAAATAATATATATATATATATATGAAATGAATACTATATGAAATGTGAAATATATATATATATATATATGGAATAAAATAATATATATATATATATATGAAGTATGAAAATAATATGTGTGTATATATATACGTATATATGAAAGGTGAAATATATATATGAAGTGAGAAAATAATATATATATATAGATGAAATGAAGATAATATGTATATGAAATGAATAAAATATATATATGAAATGAAAATGATATATAAATATGAAAGGTGAAATATATATATGAAGTGTGAATGAAATAAATACTAGTTTGTTAAAAATATTAACATATACATGAGCTGTATAAAATTTTCATGTAATGGAATATTCGATTTTGATTAAAAATTGAAATGAAAGCTGAAATCGTTTTTGAAACGAATTTAAAACGATTTATAAAATTCGTGTTTTAAATGGAAATTGACAAAATATATATAGTGAATATATATATATATATATATTATATGTATATATATTATAATGGCCTGAATAGAACACGCCGCGCCGCGATCTTTCGCGAATTTCGACTATTGACTTCAAATTGAAATTACGGGAGATTCGACCGTCGGATTCTCCTAAAACCAGAATCGTTGGGTTCGTATCGAAAAGATATTTCCAATGAATATAAGAGACTTGAAATCCAACGGTTAGATTTTAAGATATGTCCAAATCAATTTTGGAAAAGGTCTTTGTAAATGCAGTTCGGTGGCCGATATTGGAAAACGACTGTACGGGCCTTGATAAAGTTATTAAAAATATTAATAATTTGTGTAAAATCATAATAAATGATTTGGAAAGAATTGGGATGAAAAATTCCATATTTGAAAAGATAAAAATATATTTTTATCGAAATGAACTAGTTATGAACTAGAATTATAATCCAATATTTTTAAATAAATAAATTGGATTTGAAATGGTTTTGAAATAACCAGAATTTCCAATATATGAATTGGAATGGATGTGAATGGAAATTATCTTTGGAATATTTTGATATTGGATTCCGTGATTATACAGATATTGTGGAGGAATTTGGAAGATATATATATCGTTACTCCCAATACTATATTTGTTTATTTCAGAATTTGATATTGAATATAAGCCGATATAATTTCTATTCAGAGTCTTGTATTTAATATCAAATGGGATTTTTGGTTTATCGTGAACTATGTTTAAACAACATTGGTTCTTTAACCCCGTTAAAGTAGGATTAATTTCCACAAAGTTGAACAATCAATAAGAAATGATTTTAGAGATAGAAACCAATTGGAGTTTGAATAAATCTTTAGTTAGATTGTGAATGGATATATGGTAATTAATAAATTACCAAAACGAGATTGAACCAAATGTACGTGGTTGTTGATATGGATTGGGCAAATTGATTGTTGATATTGATTCTTATTGATTGATGACTGTGTGAATGGAGCTCGACCCGTTTATGAGTAGAATATGCTTTTACATTTAGCATTGGGTTGGGTAGAAAATATCTGTGTGCTAATACCTTGTGAAACACTTCATGATTTGATGATAAGGTGTTTAGCGATGTTGTGTTCATTTCAAATTTAATGAACGGTTTTGAAATGATATTTTTCTTAAGTGAAAAGAAATGTATTCTCGATTTTGGACAGGGAATGTTTTATAAAACAGAAAGGATTCCAAGGGCTAAAACCCGATGATTTCTAAATGATTTGGAAATGTATTATGGTTTTACATTGTAGTTCATCACAAATTCGATTAGTTGATATTGTATCTGTTTGGTGGCGAAGAATTTATTCTCTTGCTTAACACCCTTCTTTGAGACGTACGAGCTCAAAGGTTATGTGATTAATAGTGACTGATCATATGTGTGAATTGCTGATGTTAAGTACTATATTTTGAAAGTACTTGTGATTATTATGTTGTGAAATGATTTTCCCCACTTCGGGATATAAAAATGATTTAGTATGTGGCTAAAGATTCTGGTAACCCGGACGACTAAAAGTATGGATGAGATGGGTGGTGTATGCTTCCATGCGTGGGAGGTGCATCGTCGGTGTAGCCTGCCCCATGCGTGGGAGGTGCATATATATATATATATATATATATATATATATATATATCGAGTTGCTTAGGTGCGGGCCCTTTGCCTTGTCTAGGGGGAGCCCGATATTTGGTTGCATACATGTTTGTATGCATTGTTATGATTTGGAATTCATATTTCCAAACGATTTGATTTGAGATACCGAAGTGAAATCTACTTTGATATAAAAGCTAGATATGTAATTTAAATGATTTGAAATAGAAATCGGAAAATAAAGCCCAAAGTAACAGTTTCTGTAAATTGAACTGGATTTGGAAAATCTAGGTGTTGTGATTAATCTAAATGGGTAGATTGGGATATTGCATGTTGGTTGATGCATAGTAGATCCATATCTTAATTATTGATTGTTGTTTATACACTGGCATTCATGGGGGTAAACCCGTTCCACGTTAGCGGCGTGGTCCTGTGATTTGCCTTATCATTTTGATAAGCTAATTTTAACTGTAGAGTTTCTCACACCAGTAGCATGACTGACTCGCAGTTTGCTTTTCCCTTGCAAACTCGGGTGCCCCTATTTTCCACACGGGCAGTCGAGTCGTTTTATTTTGCAAATATATTGAGCATGATTCTGGATTGAAGCTTTAAGCTGTGTCCAGACATTTATAGTCTTCCGCTGTGCATTGTATTACATTTTTTGTAAAATTATCTTCCGCTGTATCATTATATTCGATGTACTCTGATATTCTGTACTCTGATGTAACATTATTATGATGTTTATAAAAGTCTTCTGTTATTTGTTCTGATGTGTTGTATGCCCAGAGTTAGCGTATGCGGGATTCGAACGGTCTTGGTCGATTTAGCGATCGTTTAGGTCCGAGCGAAATCCGTATTGTTACTGATGGTATCAAAGCTTTGGTTAACTTAAATATTTGGGGTACAACTCGTTAGAATAGGATAAAAGACTCATCAGAATTAGGATTAGTAATATCCTATGAAAGAATCCTTATAAGAGATAAAATCAGTAGCATTCTAGAATGAGTGACACGTTAGAGATGGAGTTAGAAATGCCTCAGAATGAGTTGAGAGTCATATGTTTATAAACATCGTATTTGTGATTATATATATAATCCGATTTTGAAAATATGATTTTGAATATAAATGTTATATGATTGAAAAGCTAATCAACTAATTGATTGCTGGTTGTGATGTTTGATTATTAGTTGAACTAATTAAAATATTGGGTTGATAAAGCCATTAAGAGATATTTGGGCCAAATTGTACCAAATATTGAATTGTATTGAAAATTGTTTGGAATTGCATGCATATACATGTATATACATTGAACAGGTCATAGCAAGGTGGCTAGAGAAGAGGAACAAAATTATATGCCCGACAAATAGGTACATGTTTACTATATTTCTTGGGTTTGGATGATTTTATGAGCCGATTGGCTAGCCGCTTGGCTTTTTCTTTTTCTTTTTGAGATGAGAGGGCCTGTGTGGCGGTTTGGGGATTTTCCCGGTGCTCTCGTACAAGGGAGTTTATGGCAAAAAAATTCGAAAATTTAGGGTGTTAGCCAAATTTTTGAAAATTTTGAAAAGTTCTTAGAAACTGAAAAGTTGAAGAACTTAAGCCATAATGAAAATAATGAAAGTTGAGTTGGTTTGTAAAACAACTTTCAGCTTCGTTCCTTTTCGAGGAAGAAAAGATTTTAAGTGGCAATTTAAAAATCAGAACCAATTTAAAAAATTTATTTTGGCAATTTTAATGAATTTTGAATATTTAAAATGAATTATTTTAAATAATAATGACAAGAAATTTATTTTGAAGAGAATTAGAACGTGTATATTTAATTGAATCGATTTGGAAAATAAATAATTTATTTAATTATAAAACAAGGCCTGAAATGGCGCGGTAGTTTGAAAATTCGAATTCGAACTTTAACTGACTGTACAGGATGCAAAATAAAATGGGTTTTAGTGAAATCCAAAATATTTAAATCTTTTTGAGAATATCTTAATAACGAACTTGAAAAACTGAAATTTCCATAGCGGGAATCAAAAGTTATGGCCAAATGAATTTTCAGAAAGGTCGCTATGGAATTAATATAACCCGTTAAAATAGACGTTTTGCAAATGACCTCCGTTTTCGATGAAACCACTTTTGTTGGATCCAAAATGTCAAATTATTGCTAGATTCCAAATTCCATAATTTTTGGAGTTAATATGTGAGCGTGGCAAAAGAAAACGTGTTTAGTTGATTTTATTCAAATTGGATCGACCAGAAAATGACCATTTTTCAAACGGTCTCCAAATTCGACGAAACTAGTTTTCTTGGGACCCTATCGTCCAAACTTAGCCAGATTTATTTTTCTGGAATTTTAGAGCCCGTATGTGGCCCTGATAAATTAAAATGTATGTTTGAATTCAATATATAAAGATTTATATTTTAATTTTGATTAAAACCTATCGTAACAGCCGAATTGGGTTACGAAACATATCTCATTGCGTTAGGAATGGGGTAATTAGCAGGGGGCGACAGTCGTTGGGTTAGATTTGGAGTTCGGATGGATCAACGACTATTTTTGGGATTAAAATAATATAAAATATTTTCTTATAAAGGGACAAACATGAAACCCTAGGCCCAATTAAATTTCCGCCGTCAGTTCTCTTTTGAGGGCTAATATCGCTCCAAGTTTCCCCTCTAAATTCCACAAAACCCATTCAATAAAATTTGAAGTTGTAAAATAGAAATCGTAGAGGAAAAGGAGACCTTTAAATCAATATGAATAAGATCGATTATCGTTGAGGAATGTATGCGATTTTTGGGTCGAAACGCTCGGCGTTGAGTGGTGTTTTCAGGCCACGACTGGCCTCCGACTGCCACGTGGGGCTCGGCGTGGTTGGCTCACGCGATGGCCTCTGATAGGGCGGTCTCCGATCATCTCCAACAACACCGTAGTGGAGGCGAACTTGAACCCTAGTTTCGGAGCTTGTGGGTTTCCTCGTTCCAGTAAATAACGAAGAAGTGGAAGATAAAGCAGGGCCTTCAGATCAGAAACGAAAGGCCTAGAGTTGACTGAACGGGATTAGGGGAGTTTAAGGTTAATTATTCAAACTAATTATTAATTAATGATGTTTTAAAAATGTTTAATGGAAAAATGATCATAACTTTTTATCCAGTGACCAGAATCGAGAAATTCAAGATGCGTTGGAATCCGTGAAACGAACACTTCGCAATGGAACGAACCAGAACTGAAACGGAGGCTATTAGGATTTTTGATAGTTTAATTATATCAAAACAATCGTTATAATAACGATTTTCTATCCAATCAAAGTGAGAATTTCTCACTAAAATTATTTCTATACAGTTATTTATTTTGTAATTACATATATGAACTGCTCCCCGTCGTCCACAGACCATGGACGACTTGTTTGATTTTATTCTGTGTGAAAATTTATCGTGATGCGAAATGAAATAAATTATATATATATATGATGTGAAAGTAATATATATATACGATGTGAAAATTATATATACATGCGTTGTGAAAATTATATATATATATAGCGTCGTGAAAATTATATGAGATGAAATAAAATATATATATATATATAATGAATAAAATATATATATATATATATATATATGAAATGTGAAATATATATATATATTGGATAAAATAATATATATATATATATGAAAGGTGAAATATATATATGAAGTATGAATAATATATATATATGAAGTATGAAAATAATATATATGTATATATATAAAGTGAGAAAATAATATATATATATATGAAATGAAGATATTATATATATGAAATGATAAAAAAAAATATGAAATTAAAATGATATATATGTATGAAAGGTGAAATATATATATATATATATAAAGTGTGAATAAAATAAATACTGGTTTGTTAAAAATATTATTTTTAACACATACATGAGCTGTATAAAATTTTCATGTAATGGAATATTCGATTTTGATTAAAAATTGAAATGAAATTTGAAATCATTTTTGAAACGAATTTAAAACGATTTATAAAATTCGTGTCTTAAATGGAAATCAATGAAATATAATATATATATATATATATATATATATATATATATATATATTGTATATATTATAATGGCCTGAATAGAATGCGTCGCGCCGTGATCGTTCGCGAGTTTCGACCATTGACTTCGAATTGACATTATGGGAGATCCAACCGTCGGATTCTCCTAAAACTAGAACCGTTGCGTTCATATCGAAAAGAGCTTTCCAATTAATATAAGAGATTTGAAATCCAACGGTTAGATTTTAAGATATATCCAAATCAATTTTGGAAAAGGTCGTTGTAAATGCAGTTCGGTGGCCGATATTGGAAACCGACTGTACAGGCCTTGATAAAATTATTAAAAACATTAATAATTTGTGTAAAATCATAAGAAATTATTTGGAAAGAATTGGGATGAAAAATTCCATATTTGAAAAGATAAAAATATATTTTTATCGAAATGAACTAGTTATGAACTAGAATTATAATCCAATATTTTTAAATAAATAAATTGGATTTGAAATGGTTTTGAAATAACCATAATTTCCAATATATGAATTGGAATGGATGTGATCGAAATTATCTTCGGAATATTTCGATATCGGATTCCGTGATTATACGAATATTGTGGAGGAATTTGGAAGATATATATATCGTTATTCCCATTACGATATTTGTTGATTTCAGAATTTGATATTGAATATAAGCCGATATAATTTCTATTCAGAGTCTTGTATTTAATATAAAATGGGATTTTGGGTTTGTCATTAACTATGTTTAAACGACATTGGTTCTTTAACCCCGTTAAAGCAGGATTAATTTCCAGAAAGTTGAACAATCAATAAGAAACGATTTGACGATAAGGTGTTTAGCGATGTTGTGTTCATTTCAAATTTAATGAATGATTTTGAAATGATATTTTCCTTAAGTGAAAAGAAATGTATTCCCGATTTGGACAGAGAATGTTTTATAAAAATGTTTTATAAAACAAAAAGGATTCCAAGGGCTAAAACCTGATGATTTCGAAATGATTTGGAGATGTATTATGGTTTTACATTGAAGTTCATCACATATTCGATTAGTTTCTATTAATGATGTATCTATTTGGTGGCGGAGAATTTATTCTCTTGCTTAACACCCTTCTTTGAGACGTACGAGCTCAAAGGTTTGTGATTAATAGTGGCTGATCATATGTGTGAATTGCTGATGTTAAGTACTATATTTTGAAAGTACTTGTGATTATTATGTTGTGAAATGATTTTCCCTACTTCGGGATATAAAAATGATTTAGTATGTGGCTAAAGATTCTAGTAACCCTGATGACTAAAAGTATAGGGTGAGATGGGCGGTGTATGCTTCCATGCGTGAGAGGTGCATCGTCAGTGTAGCCTGCTCCATGCGTGGGAGGTGCGCATATATATATATATATATATATATATATATACACATACATACATAGATATATATATATACATATATATCGAGTTGCTTAGGTGCATGCCCTTTGCCTTGTCTGGGGGAGCCCGATATTTGGTTGCATACTTGTTTGTATGCATTGTTATGATTTGGAATTCATATTTCCAAATGATTTGATTTGAGATCTCGAAGTGAAATCTACTTTGATATAAAAGCTAGATATGTATTTCAAATGATTTGAAATAGAAATCGGGAAATAAACCCCAAAGGAATAATTTCTGTAAATTGAACTGGACTTGGATAATCTTAGTGTGGTGATTAATCTAAATGAGTAGATTGGAATATTGCATGTTGGTTGATGCATAGTAGATCCATATCTCTATTACTGATTGTTGTTTATACATAGGCATTCATGGGGGTAAGCCCGTTCTGCGTTAGCGGCATGGTCCTGTGATTTGCCTTATCATTTTGATAAGTTAATTTTAACTGTAGAGTTTCTCACACCAGTCCCATGACTGACTCACAATTTGCTTTTCCTTGCAAACTCGGGTGCCCCTATTTTCCACACGGGCAGTCGAGTCGTTTTATTTTGCAGATATATTAAGCAGGATTCTGGATTGAAGCTTTAAGCTGTGTCCAAACATTTATGGTCTTCCGCTGTGCATTGTATTACATTTTTTTTGTAAAATTATCTTCCGCTGTATTATTATATTCGATGTACTCTGATATTCTGTCCTCTTATGTAACATTATTATGATGTTTATAAAAGTCTTTTGTTATTTGTTCTTATGTGTTGTATGCCCAGAGTTAGCGTATGCGGGATTCAAATGGTCTTGGTCGATTTAGCGATCGATTAGGTCCGAGCGAAATCCGTATCGTTACATTGACACTCTTTTTTTAATTATCTAATATTAGATTTTTTTTTTTTAATTTTGGCAGTGTGACGGCCCACCCTGCACCAACCGACATTTACTCCAAAAGTGCGTTGTACACATGTCCAGTTAGCACGGGACGGTCGTCAGAAGGAAAGGAAGAAGACGAAGAATCAACAAAGAACCTGTAAAATGTCTCACTTCGCATAGAACAAAATATAATAACAACATACTTGACATAAAACAGGTGAGATAGTACATAAGCTGAAAACAAACTATCATAGCAGCGGAAAATCCAAATACAGCTTATGTTCCACATCATCATTATTACAACTTTTCAAACTGTCTCTAAAGGTAAAAGCAAGATAAGAGAGGTGCACTACTAATGCCCAAGTAGTGACCACTAATGACACAGGGAGAATATCTATATATATATCATACGTGGAAGCCTCCTGCTCGCCTCCGGATCAGCTACTCGTGCATTACCAGCTAACCTGTCTCTAGTCTGCTCATTTAGGAGCACCCAGAGTAATAAGAAGAGACATAAAACTCTGGGTCAGACGAAAGTCTGGTGTGAGCGATAAGTAGCTAAACAGAACAATAACAGGTATACTAAACCATACCTGAACCTGGACCTGCAACCAAAGAGTTAGCACTACATACTGTACAACACTCTAAGGTGCCACTAACATATGGTGTACAAGAATACGGGGGTGGGGGTGGGCATGTTGTAGTGATGGCAAACAATCAAGCATAGAAACCATCCTCACATCTCTCACTCAGTGCGTAAAGCATACGATATCCACCACTTCGATCACCCAATACTTTGCTATGATCACTCTGCCCCATGAAGTCACAACGGCTTCACTGCACTATGTCCACTTTGACCCATGGAGTCGAACACACCCCACTGCACTGGCTCATAGCCTTACTAATCCTTTACTATGTCCACTCTGCCCCATGGAGTCACAACGGCTCCACTGCACTGGCTCATAGTCTTACTACGATCACTTTGCCCCTCGAGTCATTACGACTCTACTGCACTGATACGTAGCTTGTCATTCCTTTTCATTGGTGAATCGAAGTTATGAACGTAGACGACTCCTTAGCACACGTCCCGCAGCAAAGCCCAACCATGAAGTGAACTCATTGGTTCCCAACTGGATCCTGAGCTCTAACTTCAATTTGAACTACCTTTGCATCTCGGGTTATTGGTCATCACTGGATCGGTCTTCATTCAGTTCATGATCATCATATAGGCTCGGGTTCATCTCAGTTCGTAGCACCCTCTTCAGATCGGTTCGGATCGGATGACTTTCCCCCATCGGTTCGGATCGGATGACTTCCCCCATCGGTTCGGAACGGATGACTTCCTCCCATCGGTTCGGATCCTTCTCCCCAAGCACTCCAGATCGGGTTGAGCCTCTCGAGCTTCTGCATAGTGTATTGGTTCCGATCGGAGTGGAACACAAGGGGCAGGTCGGGTCGGAGTTCGGGTCCAGATCGTCTCGTGGAAACTTGGAGGGCGGTTCGGTTCGGGATCTTTCCTCCGATCCGATCCGATCCGAATCGGCCAAATTCCTGCACTTCTTTCCAGCGACTGTTTGCGCCACTCGATGGCGTTTTCGACCATTCTATCTATTCTAATCAATCACAAAGCATACCATACAGTCATAGTAACAAGTAGAAGTGACCTCAAACACCAAAACATCAATATGATAGGTTAAAATGGATCAAACATAGCCAAAACCCCATATTTTTCCTTAAGCATGTTTAAGCAAAACTAGTGACATGATTAGTAAAACTTAATCAAATCAAACCCAATTTCTAATAGAGGTCTAAAACATTATTTAAGAATTTATAAATATTTTTCCAGAATTTATTAGTGTACAAATTCGCTAATCATCACTAATTACCCTTAATTAACCACAATTAGTGAGGAACTATGCAAATCACTCACTTAGCCACAAATAAACCTTAGATCTGAAATAAATCTCTGATATGGCACGAATACCAATGCTAACAACAGCTCTAATCTTGATTTGGTGAAGATCTCCCTTGATTTGATATTGCTAAGCTTAATCCTTGATTAGATAGTGATTTGGAGGTGATTTAGAGGTTGAAGGCCATTTTTAGGGTTTCTAAGAGGTAAGTGGAGGCTAGAAAACTGAAATGGAATGAAACCCTAACTCTTTTCAGCCTCCCCATAACCCTAATCCCGAAATGGGTTATGGGCTCATTCACTAATCACTCTATTTGGCCCGGTGAAGCAGTTTTTCACCTTCCAAACCTTATTTCAGCCATATCTCCCAAACGGTAAGTCCGTTTAGCTATTATGACCATTCTACGGAATGGTAAACCATCAAACGAATCTAATGGGAGTGGTTTTAGGTCAAAATTCCTTTCTAGTCAAAAGTTATGGCCAAAACAGTATCAGCTAGTGGCAAAACGGTCATTTAAAAATCGACAAAAATCATGAACATGGGAAATGACCCCAATGGTCATTTCCCAAAGCCACATGACCATACGACTTCATATAAGAAAGATATAAATATTCTACGATCCTCCGATGCGTAGAATGCAGGTTGTTACATTCTTCCCCCCCAAGAAATTTCGCCCCCGAAATTCCCTAACTAAAACATACAAAGGGTCTCGCATGCCTATCAACCATAAAACAACAATCAAACATGCAAAACAAGCCTATCCTAGCATGCGGAATAACTAAATTGCAAAGTAAATCTTACCAGGCAAAGAGTTCTGGATACGTCTTCCTAATGCTCTCCTCTGTCTCCCAAGTACAGTCATTCTCGTTCTCGCCCCACTAAACCTTGACTAGCTTCACCTCCTTCCTTCGAAGTGGCTTCGTATCGTGTTCGACAATACGAATCGGCTTGCGGTTCCCAACCGCCTCGGGTTCCACTTCGAAGTCCTCTAACTGGTCAGGTGAAATAGTCATGTCTGGGTCGTTCATGAACTTCCTTAGCTGGGAAACATGAAATACGTTGTGAACTCCCGCCATCTTCTCTGGTAATTCAATTCTATATGCCAAATTCCCAACTTGTTCGAGAACTGGGAATGGGCCAACAAATCTTGGTGCCAACTTGCCTCTTCTGCCAAATCCTATCACGCTCTTCAACGGAGAAATCTTGACAAACACCAAGTCACCAACGGAAAATTTTAATTCTCTTCTCCTCTTATCAGCATAACTCTTCTGCCTATCCTGGGCAGCCTTCATCCGTTGTTGAATGATCTTAATCTTATCTGAAGTTTCCCTTACCACATTTGGTCCAAGCACAACTTCTCACCAGTCTCTATCCAACATGATGGTGAGTTGCATGGTCTTCTGTACAAAGCTTCATATGGAGCCATACAGATACTGGATTGGTAGCTATTATTATATGCAAACTCTACTAGATGCAAATAGTCATCCCATGATCCACCAAAATCCAATATACAAGCTCTCAAGAGATCTTCCAATATACGATTCACCCTCTCTGTCTGACAGTCAGTTTGAGGATGATACGCGGTACTGAGATATAATTCCGACCCTAGAGCCTCTTGTAAGATCTTCCAAAACCCACTAGTAAACAACGGGTCTCGGTCACTCACAATGCTTTTAGGTACTCCATGAAATCTCACTACCCACTTCATATACAATTCTGCTAACTTAGCTGCCGTTCTGGTCTATTTGACTGGTATAAATCTTGCACTCTTAGTCAATCGATCCACAATTACCCAAATGCTATCATGTCCCGATTTAGTCCTTGGTAAACCATCAATGAAATCCATCAAGACTTGCTCCCATTTCCATTCGGGAATTTCTAATGGTTGCAACAACCCACTAGGCTTCTTTTGCTCGGCTTTAACTAGCTGGCAATTCATGCACTTGGATATAAACTTCCCAACGTCTCTTTTCATCCCTTCCCAGTAGTAAGTCTGCTTCATGTCTCGATACATCTTGTCACCACCGGGATGTATAGTCAGTTTTGAGTGATGACATTCCCTAAGCACTTCATCTCTCAAACCATTCACGTTGGGTACAACTAGTCTTCCTTTCTTTCGAAGCCATCTTTCTCGATCAAGCCCATACAAATTCATCTCCTCACCATCGATATTCATCTCTAACTTGGAGATGATTTCCAATAGATTAGGATCGTCCCTCTAACTGGAACCAATCCATTCAATCAAAGTGGGTCTGATCGTCAAACTAGCTAAAATCTCTGGATCCAATTCGCACTTTGGTCTGAAATCATACTCTGTGATATACTCCAGCTGCTTCCATTCAAGAAACATAGCCCCTAAACTGGCATGTCTCCTACTTAAGGCATCGGCTACCGCATTGTCTTTCCCAGGTGTATATGCGATATCAAAATCATATGAAGCCAAGAACTCTAGCCATCTTTGCTATCGGAGATTTTGATCCTTTTGAGAGAAGAGATACTTTAATGATTTATGATCGGTGAACAACTCAAATCTTTCTCCCAAGAGATAATGTCTCCACATCTTCAGCGCGAACACGATCGCTGCCAGTTCCAAATCATGGGCAGGATACTTTTTCTCATGCGGCTTTAGTTGCCGACTAGCATAAGCTACAACCCTACCTCCTTGCATCAATACAGCACCTAGTCCGGTACCACAAGCATCCGTGTATACCGTCATCTCTTCGTTCCCTTTAGGAATGACTAATACTGGCGCACGCGTCAACTTTTCTTTTAGACTCTTGAATGCATTCTCACACACTCCGTCCCAGACGAAGGCTTGATTCTTCTTAGTCAATTGAGTCAACGGTGCTGCTATCTTGGAGAAGTCCTGGATAAACTTACGATAATATCCAGCCAACCCCAAGAAGCTTCTTACGTCTGTTGCATTCTTGGGCGTAGACCAATCCTGTACCGTAGCCACCTTCGCAGGGTCCACGGCAATACCATTCTCTGAAACAACATGGCCCAAGAATCTCACTTCCCTCCTCCAGAAGTGACACTTAGAAAATTTCTCTTTCAATTGGTGTTTTCTCAACACCTCCATCACTATCCTCAGATGTCCCTTGTGTTCTTCCTCTGTCCTTGAGTAAACAAGGATGTCGTCTACGAACACAAGAACAAACGTATTCAATTGATCTCTGAACACCCGATTCATAAGATCCACGAAGTATGCTGGTGCATTGGTCAACCCAAATGGCATGACCAACCACTCATAGAATCCATACGGCGTTCTAAATGCCATTTTCGGAACACTCTCAGCCGCTACTCGGAGCTGATGAAACCCTGTCGCGAGGTCTAACTGGGAGAACACTCTTGCTCCTTCCAGTTGATCAAACAAATCATCTATCCGTGGTAGAGGGTATTTATTCATCCTCGTCACCTTATTCAACTCGCGATAGTCCACACACAAACGAAGGGAACCATCTGCGTTAGTGGCAAACACAACTGGTGCTAGAGCTGGGCATTTAACCGACCATACCGACTTAACCGCCTTAACCGATCTACACCGAACCGACTTAACCGCAGTAAGCGGTTAACCGCCATAATCGGTTAACCGACCACCTTAACCGAATATTTTCGGTTCGGTTAACGGTTAACCAAATTTGGTCGATCGGTTAACCGTTTAACCGATAAAATATTATGTCTTGCCCAAATTTGAAAAATAACACCATGCAACGCAAGCCCACTATTACCTGTACCCTACCCGCTTTCGTGCCCTAATTTGTCAAGAAAAAGTTGCGGCGCCTTAGTCTTCTTCAATAACAAAAGTCTGAACGAAATCCAAACCAAAAAAAAACCTTGTTCTATTGTTTTATTTAAATTCGATTTATGTCAATCGGTCAAGGCATCAAGCGATTCAAGCCATCAACGATTGCTCTGCTCGTGCATCTATTTGAGTTCGAGAGGGGTGAAGTTAAACAATGAACATGGCTTCGACTACCAGGATAACGAGGAAAAGAAAGCATGTGGTATGATTTGTATGAACTTCATATTTGTATGAACTTAGTAATTGATTTCCGTAGCTTTTGATTTAATCATTTGGTGTATTTGCGATTTAATCCTTTGTTGTAAATGTAGTTGTCGATCTATTCTCACACAGTAACTTTGATAAGAGCAAACTGTTTTTTTTTCTTGTTCTCTTCTCACATAGTAGCATCATCACAGATTCACAGTAGCAACTAGCATCCTTGTATAATTTTTTGATCTAAAGTTTGTTATTTAATTATGTCTAAACTCTAAAGTTTGATATACAATTCTGATTTCTGAGAATGAAAATCTATTATA
The DNA here is from genome assembly GCA_030737875.1 of Allium sativum. NCBI lineage: Eukaryota > Viridiplantae > Streptophyta > Magnoliopsida > Asparagales > Amaryllidaceae > Allium > Allium sativum. The sequence goes on from CM060914.1 coordinate 79,054,683, forward strand.
ATTCTGATTTGTTTGAGTGTGATGGATATTGGATAATCTGCAGTTTTACCATTATTGTAATCTGCTGTTTTACCACTCACTCGTTCACATTTTGATTCTCTAGTATTGTTGCCTTAACCAAATAAATTATCCAATCATTTTTTATTTTTCAGGTCGAAGTTGGCATTTCAGATGCTTCATTAGAAGAAGACTGGTTGGAAGAAGAAGAAGAGGACAGCGACGTAGAACCGAATGTAGAGCCTGGTAATGCAAGAAAGCCACCGCTGGCTCCTAAGCGCAAAGCATCTACAAGAAAACCGTCCATGGTATGGGAACATTTTACTAAGGATGATCCTTCTAATATGGTAAATCCTAAGTGTTATTGCAATTATTGTCATCAAGAATTTGCTTGTGCTGGTAAAGCGAATGACACTTCACACTTGATATACCACGTAAAAACATCTTGTAGACCAATTCCTCGAGAAAGCGATAAGAAACAAAAATGTTTAGCTTTTACAAAACTTAGTGAAAGTGAAGGAAGCAATGCCCTTATTGCATGGAAATTTAACAAAGATGAGTGTAGAAAGTCTCTAGCTCGAATGTTAATTATCGATGAGCTTCCTTTTAGTTTTGTTGAGGGTGAAGGGTTTCTTGATTTTTGTCAAAATATGTGCCCTAGGTTTGAAGTGCCATCACGTAGGACAATATGTAGGGATGTGCTTAACTTATATGGAGACACCAAAGATTATCTTAAAACCATGTTTTCTAGTTGTTTGCATGGTGTATGTCTTACTACGGATACATGGACTTCTTGTCAGAATGTAAATTACATGGTTTTAACCGCACACTTCATTGACAACGATTGGAAGTTGCATAAAAGAATTTTAAATTTTTGTGTGATCACAAGTCATAATCTATCTCGAATGGCAAGAAGTATGAAACAGAAATTTGATAAATATTGGGGGAATATTGGTAGCATGAACAAAGTTTTATTTATTACTTGTGTGCTTGATCCTAGATATAAATTACAATTTTTGAAGTTATGTCTTGAAGACATGTATGATAAAGAAGTGGCACAAGATATATTAGCGGATGTGAAACGTATTCTAGTAAGGTTTTTTGATTTTTACGCTACCGATTCTACATTTGGAATGCAAAGTTGCGATGAACCACAACCTACGGATCCTAGTTCATCCGTTGCTAGTGTAGTAAGTGGCGATAGTGTTAGTAGTATTCAATCTAGAAGAATGAATACTTTCCTAAAACAAGTAGAACAAGAAGACAATGAAGCTAATGAAATTGAAAGGTATTTAAATGAGCCGGTTGAAAAGCCAAAGAGCAACTTTGATATTTTATTATGGTGGAAGGTGAATGGTCCAAAGTATCGAGTTTTATCTCTAGTTGCACGAGACCTTCTTGCAATCCCGGTATCTACGGTCGCTTCAGAATCTGCTTTTAGCACCAGAGGGCGTGTTATAGATCCATTCCGTAGTAGTTTAAGTCCGAGGATGGTTGAGGCATTGGTTACTACTCAGAATTGGCTAAGGTCTAACCCTATTTTTGTAGACCATCGATTTGAGGTTCCTTTAGATGATGTGAGTTATTACGATGTAGCTTTCTCAGGTAACATTCCTATTTATTTGCAGTATAAATTATTATTATTTGATTATTACATAAAATATACATTATCATAATATCATTGACTTGTTTGGCTATAGAGTTTGTACGTGGGCGTGATTTGGAAACTTCTTTATCTACGGATTTGTCAACAGACAATGCAACATCGCCGTTTCCATAGGCCTAGAGCGAGGTAAATGACTTTTAAGTTTCTGATTTTTTAGTTCATTTTCAGTTCAGGCATGTACATATGGAAAACTAAGTTTATTTTAAGTTCATTTTTAGTTCATTTTAGTCCAGGCATGTACATAGTTTATTTTCAGTCCATGTATATAGTTCAAGTTTCTTTTATATGTGAAGGAAGTCAAGTTTCTTTTGATTTTTTGACACAAAATTACTTTGTCTGCTGCTGCTTTCTTTTATATGTGAAGGAAGTCAAGTTTCTTTTGATTTTTTGACTTTTAAATGCAAAGCGATTTTGTTTTTGTTTGCCAGGGCTCTTTATTGTTCACTGTTCAGTAAACTATTATTGAGGAGGATCACCTTAAAAGTAAACAAAGCCATGATATTTATAGAACTGCATTAAGTATTTAGAGCGGTTCAGTAAACAATTTTGTTCATTGTTCAATGTTCAGTGATTGTTGATTGAGAGCTTATGTTTATTTATAGAACTGCATTAAGTATTTAGAGAATCTTGTTGTCTCAGTGCTTATGTTTATTTTTTTTACTTCCAGTTAGAAAATTAGCTTTGGAGTTTGGACATGCTCGGAGAGTCGGAATGGAAATTGCTTTCATCTGTGTGCCTTCAATTTGAGTATCAAAAGTTCAATGCAATATGAGTTGTGTTATGTAATATGTACTGTAGTAGTATTGTAACTTCAGTAAGCAATTTGGCATGTTGCTTGATGTATGCTTTCTTATGTTTGTTTGTTTAGTTGGAAGTTGGTTGCTTGGAAGTTGGTACTTGGTAGGTTGGAAGTTGGAACCGAACTGTTATCATGTTATGTAATATTTAGAGATTATGATGACTTGATGAGATGAGTTATGTTATTTTTGTTTTACTTAATGTATGCAAGTAATAACTAATATGTATGCTTGTGTGGTTGCTTGTATCATGTATAACTTGTATCTACATGTTGGTTTGGAGCAACAATGGAAGTTATGGAACTGTTGTCTAACTTTACAAATGCTTAACCAGTTGATTTAAATGGTTAACCGCTTGATTTAATCGGTTAACTGGCCAACAGTTAACCGATTAAATTGGGTGGTTAACCGTTTAAATTAAACGGTTAACCACGGGTAATTTTAGGCAGTTCGGTCGGTACATTACATCGTCGATTAACCGACGAGCGGTTAACCGAACCGCTCGCACCAAGCGGTTAACCGAAAATTTTAACCGCTCGGCTTGGTTAACCGACCGCGCCCACCCCTAACTGGTGCTCCCCACTCGGAGACACTTCTACTAATAAACCCCTTCTTCAAAAGATCGCTTACTTGCACCCCGAGCTCTCGCTGCTCCCTTGGTGCCATACGACGTAGTGGCATCACTATAGGTCTGGCATCTTTCACTAAATCAATACGGAACTCAATCTCTCGGTGTGGTGGAGGTCCAGTCACTTCCTCGAAGACGTCCGGATACTGGCCAACCACGGGCACATCTGACAACTCATCATGTGGGATGTCGAGGAAATTTATAAAACTAGCCATTACCCCATCACTAGGTAGACTACCAAACACTACCCTCCGCCCATCATCCGCCCTAACTGTCACCAAAAAGCCCTCACAGTCTACCACCACCCCGTATCTTTGGAGCCAATCGACCCTTAATATAATGCCATACCCAGTAAAGCCCAAAACAAAGCAATCACAAACAAACATACATCCATGACTCGATAAGACCAAATTTTGGCAAATCATACTAAGGTTATTCGAACCACCAATCGGGTTCGTCATAACCAACGGTCTATCGACTATCTCGGGTTCCAGTCCCAACTTATCTACCAGGTCACTAGATATGAAGGGACGGGAAGCCCCAGTATCAAATAAAACTCGAACAAGTACATCATTAATAGAAAGCATACCTTGAATGACGACATTCTTTCCTTTCTCCGCCGCAGTTGGGGCATTCGACAAAGAAGGAACAACATTTAATAGCATATGCTTTCACAATCTGCTTCTCTTTAAGAGGTTGTGGACATTTATCCTTATGATGTCCCACTTGCCCACAGTTGTAGCACTTCCTATCCGCTGGCTTGGCCCGACACTCTTTGGCATAATGGCCCTTCTTACCACAACTGAAGCACTCAACATCTTTCTTGCTCTTTTTCTGGCCATCCTTAGTTTGGTTCTGCTTCCTCTTGTTCTGAGTGTTATTCTTGCCTCCACTGCCTGCTTACGGCTTCAGCTCTTCTGCAGATGCAACCTCAGTCTTTGACTTAGGGTAAAGAATCTCCGATCTCAAAGATTTCCCCACAATCGATTTAAAAGTCTCATCGATGTGGTTGATAAGCCTTTCCCCCAAGTATCCATCCAAACCAGTAATGAACTTCTCATTCTTTTTCTCAGGAGTATCGATAAGGGATAATCCATACTTCGACAAGGTGTCGAACTCAGCAATATAGTCCGAGACTGCCCTACCATTCTGCTTAAGCTCCAAGAACTTACTAAACAATTCCGACTTCTGAGCAGCTGAGATAAACTTGTCGCTAAAGCGAGCCTTAAACTGATCCCAAGTAACCTGATCCTCTGGAGTGGCTGTCTTAATAGCATTCCACCAATTCATCGCTCGCCCTTGCAGCTGACGAGACACTAGCCTTCTCTTCATCGCATCCTCGATACCCAAGTCGTCGAAGATACGATCACAGTTATCCAACCAATCCTGAACATCCGTGGCCGACTCCGTTCCGTGGAACGGCTTCCCACCAAGGTTAGTGTAATTCTTCCACAACTTGGCGAAATTGACCCTAGGCGCCTGCACTATTGGACCACCACCATTACCGGCATTGGGAGCTGCCCCCTGCACATCCCTAAGCATTTCTCTCATAAGGTCAGTAAACATCGTCCTCATGTTAGCAGCATTCCCATTATTGGCTCCTCTACCAGCACCTCTTGTGTATCGGCTCATCGTTCAATCTGTAAAGAGAAAACGATTATCCATCTCCATAGTGGTGCTAGTGTAGTGCGACTTCATCCTTATACTACTAGTAGTTTATATATATATATATATATATATATATATAGCTTTTGAAAACCAAAGTAATCGCAAATACGCACTCTCATATACATACTATCTCTCCCTAGTGTCTTTTCCTAGGTTAACTACGCAACCTAGAGCTCTGATACCAAATGTGACTACCCACCCCGCACCAACCAACATTTACTCCAAAAGTGCGTTGTACACATGTCCAGTTAGGGCGGGACGGTCGTCAGAAGGAAAGGAAGAAGACGAAGAATCAACAAAGAACCTGTAGAATGTCTCAATTCGCATAGAACAAAATATAATAACAACACACTTGACATAAAACAGGTGGGTCAGTACATAAGCTGAAAACAAACTATCATAGCAGCGGAAAATCCAAATACAGCTTATGTTCTACATTATCATCATTACAACTTTTCAAACTGTCTCTAAAGATAAAAGCAAGATAAGGGAGGTACACTACTAATGCCCAAGTAGTGACCATTAACGACACAGAGAGAATATATATATATATATATATATATATATATCATACGTGGAAGCCTCCTGCTCGCCTCCGGATCAGCTACTCGTGCATCACCAGCTAAAATGTCACTAGTCTGCTCATTTAGGAGCACCCAGAGTAATAAGAAGAGACATAAAACTCTGGGTCAGACGAAAGTCTGGTGTGAGCGATAAGCAGCTAAACAGAACAATAACAGGTATACTAAACCATACCTGAACCTGGACCTGCAACCAAAGAGTTAGCACTACATACTGTACAACACTCTAAGGTGCCACTAACATATAGTGTACAAGTATACGGGGGTGGGGGTGGGCATGTCATAGTGATGGCAAACAATCAAGCATAGAAACCATCCTCACAACTTTCACTCAGTGCGTAAAGCATACGCTATCCCCCACTTCGATCACCCAATACTTTGTTATGATCACTCTGCCCCATGAAGTCACAACGGCTTCACTGCACTGATCCATAGCCACTAATCCTTCGCTATGTCCACTTTGCCCCATGGAGTCGTACACACCCCACTGCACTGGCTCATAGCCTTACTAATCCTTTACTATGTCCACTCTGCCCCATGGAGCCACAACGGCTCCACTGCACTGGCTCATAATCTTACTACGATGACTTTGCCCCTCGAGTCATTACGACTCTACTGCACTGATACGTAGCCCGTCATTCCTTTTCAGTGATGAATCGAAGTTATGAACGTCGACGACTACTTAGCACACGTCCCGTAGCAAAGCCCAACCATGAAGTGAACTCATTGGTTCCCAACTGGATCCTGAGCTCTAACTTCCATTTGGACTACCTTTGCATCTCGGGTTGTTGGTCATTACCAGATCGGTCTTCATTCAGTTCATGATCATCATATAGGCTCGGGTTCATCTCAGTTCGTAGCACCCTCTTCAGATCGGCTCAGATCGGATGACTTTCCCCCATCGGTTTGGATCGGATGACTTCCTCCATCGGTTCAGATCGGATGACTTCCTTCCATCGGTTCAGATCCTTCTCCCCAAGCACTCCAGATCGGGTCGAGCCTCTCGAGCTTCTCCATAGTGTATTGGTTCCGATCGGAGTGGCACACAAGGGGAAGGTCGGGTCGGAGTTCGGGTCCAGATCGTCTCGTGGAAACTTGGAGGGCGGTTCGGTTCGGGCTCTTTCCTCCGATCCGATCCGGATCGGCCAAATTCCTGCACTTCTTTCCAGCGACTGTTTACGCCACTCGACGGCGTTTTCGACCATTCTATCTATTCTAATCAATCACAAAGCATACCATACAATCATAGCAATAAGTAGAAGTGACCTCAAACACCAAAACATCAATATGATAGGTTAGAATGGATCAAACATAGCCAAAACCCCATATTTTCCCTTAAGCATGTTTAAGCAAAACTAGTGACATGATTAGTAAAACTTAATCAAATCAAACCCAATTTCTAACAGAGGTCTAAAACATTATTTAAGAATTTATAAATATTTTTCCAGAATTTATTAGTGTACAAATTCGCTAATCATCACTGATTACCCTTAATTAACCATAATTAGTGAGGAACTATGCAAATCACTCACCTTAGCCACAAATGAACCTTAGATCTAAAATAAATCTCTGATATGACACGAATACCAATGCTAACAGTAGCTTTAATCTTAATTTGGTGAAGATCTCCCTTGATTTGATGTTGCTAAGCTTAATCCTTGATTAGAAAGTGATTTGGAGGAAATTTAGAGGTTGGAGGTCATTTTTAGGGTTTCTAAGAGGTAAGTGGAGGCCAGAAAACTGAAATGGAATTAAACCCTAACTCTTTTCAGCCTCCCCATAACCCTAATCCCGAAATGAGTTATGGGCCCATTCAGTAATCACTCTATTTGGCCCGGTGAAGCAGTTTTTCACCTTCCAAACCTTATTTCAGCCATATCTCACAAACGGTAAGTCCGTTTAGCTATTATGACCACTCTACGGAATGGTAAACCATCAAACGAATCTAATGGGAGTGGTTTTAGGTCAAAATTCCTTTTTAGTCAAAAGTTATGGCCAAAACAATATCAGCTAGGGGCAAAACGGTCATTTAAAAATCGACAAAAATCATGAACATGGGAAATGACCCCAATGGTCGTTTCCCAAAGCCACATGACCATACGACTTCATATAAGAAAGAAATAAATATTCTACGATCCTCCGATATATAGAATGCGGGTTGTTACAGGCAGGGACTTGAATCGATTATCTTTTACCGCGTCATCAGCTACACAATCTGCTGCTAATATAGTTCAAGCTGGCACTAAAGAGTTGACGTCCAAGGTATTTTTGCTTTAGTCTTACCATAGTTTCTTTTTGGGAAAAAATTAAGTAAAACTGCACTTTCTTTTTGTTAAATCTAAAGCAAAATTTGTGCTAAAACCTATGTAGGAAAAGGTACAAACTTCTAGCTAGTAAATAATATATGACAGCGTACAAGCCCACTATCCTTTACCTTTGAGATGCAATTTGAAATAAGTTGTACAAAATTATGTGCCTTATCACTTAACATTTGGACTAAATCTAATTTATACATTTATAGATTATTGGCTATTCGTAACTTTTAGGAATTATTATTTTATTTTGTTCATTCTTTGTACATGCATAAGTATATTTTTACAGTTAGTCTTACATGACAACATATCTGGAAAAAAATCGAGCATATATATGAAACTGTCATGTAATAAGAAATGACTCCTTTTCTTACCATTCTTTTATATCTACCCCAATATTGTTGCTTATTCTTTCAAATTCCTTCTGATCGAAATAATGGTCTACGAAGAAATAATAAAAGAAGCATTGAATACGTGACTGAGGAAACAAATGAGGTTAAGATTCAAACAACTCTAAAGTTTAAATAAATGTCCAGTATTTTGTAATCTTGAGGATATATTTTCCTACATAGGTTTTAATTCAATTTTCTTGTTATATTAAGTTAAATGAAGTCATCATCTTTATTTTCTTTAGATAATCTATTCTTTTCCAACTTTTTATTGTTTGCTTGACTTGCAGGTGTAGAGACAATCATTTGATTAGAATTTCAATTCAATTTATCTGCACATTTTTTCGAAGTGCTTGAATTAGGCCATGCTTTAATAACAGACATCACTTTATGTGTAACTCTTTGTTGTGTATTAATTTTGACTGGCTTAGCTTGAACTCGATTAGTCCCTTTTCCATTCAAAATGATCCAGCCTCCATGTTGATACTATATGCATCACCATTATTTGTTGTATCCACATGCATATAATATGTACTTCTGTAGTATTCATATTATGTTGAGATTGATTAATTTCTTGTTTTGACAACTGAGATATGAATAAATTACATCTTTGCTGCAGATTTAGGATTATGATTATTGAAAATTAGCTACTATTGATAATTAATACTAGTATTTCTATTACGGAAAGCACCAATTGTATATATGGTTGAAACACTCAACAAGTGTTGCAGATTATGAACTTGAAACACTCACCGAGTGTTGCAGATTATGAACTTAAAACACTCACCGAGTGTTGCAGATTATCAAACTGAAACACTCATCGAGTGTTGCAGATTATCAAACTAAAACACCTAATAAGTGTTTCAGTTTGTCAATTTGAAACATAATATAGGTGTTTCAAAAATCTGCAACACCTAAAAAGTGTTTCTACAATTTTTAGCAACATCTTATTGCCACTTCGAATTGAACATTTTGGTGTTGTGTGAGATTTAAACAAGATACGATAGGGACTGGGAAAGCGATGTGCTGAAAACGACCTTATTTTATAAAAATATCTCGCGGTTATGGACTTTAATTAAAACATCGTGACTGACAATTCTAGCTTTAACCATTATTTAAAACACACTGGAGCAAGTCCCGATGTTTAATTTGATCATATGGAAAAATATAAAATTTTAATTGATGTTATAAACCGATTCCAAACAATTCAATATAAGAATAAATTATTATCACATATATTCAAATAAGATTTCATGTAGCTTTAAAAAATAAATAATTTCTAATTTCAAATATTTCAATTCCAAGTTAAAACGATATTCAAAATATTAAAAATCCTTTTAACTATATAAATAAATCGTTATAATTTATAAACGAATTCCATAGCGACCTTCTGAAAATTTGATTTGGGCGTAAAACAAAATCTACAACATGAAAACTTGATTTTTCTCTTCCATTAGAAAAATATTATCCAATAGATTCGAACGTTTCTTATTTCAAAGAAATTTGACTTATACCGGATCATATATGTCAAATTAAAGTTCAGAACGTAATACTATGAACTACCGCGACTTTATGAGCTCGTTTATAATTAAATTATAAATTATACATTCTAACACTGTTTAATGAATGAATACGTTAATATAATTCAAAACAACCTAAAATAAATATTCCTAAATTGTCGAATTTACATTATATAGCCAAAATAACTAATCCCGACTATTTTGGAATTAAATTATTATTACATTAATTAATAAGATATTCAAATTTATTAATTTAAATTCCAAAATAACATTTAAAACCATTTTTAAATATTAAATAAAACGGTTAAAAATCTGGGCCATTACAAAAACAAAGCAAGAATGATACGTAACAAAAATCGCTGGCAAATGAGCATCTCAAACCAACTCTGCCTGGAACAATTGCTAAAAAGGTACAGTGAAACAAAGCATGAAAGATACATAATAAAGCATCACAGTAAAACAAATGACATGCAAATGAACATGTCAATCCAATTCTATCAATATTCAATAGTAAAACAAAGCATGAAAGATTTACTTGACCAACCTCAGCAATGATAACTGAATATATCTAGAGGCCCATATCATGTATTAAAGACACGCACATGATATTGTATCAAATCAACACATACCCTTACCTTTTAGTTTCATATTAACCCTTTTGTAGCATGCTTTTGTTTCTTAAGAGAATGATATATCAATTGAAGCAGATAAGACATTGGGTATTATGCTTTCTTTGGGAAAATCAGTTAATAGAAGTAGATAAAACATATGAGAATTATACTTCCATTGCACATGATATTGTATCAAATACATACCCTTACCTTTCAGATGTCTTTTTTTTTAAATTCCCATGAAAAGCATACAATTTGCAGCCTAGAAACTAAATATAGAACCATGCCCAGTTACCTGGAAATTCAAAATAAAGTAATACCTAGTAGGTGGTTCACTAACATATAAAGCAGTGCTTAATGTTTGCATTTTCAACTACAAAATAGCGACAACAAACTACGATCAAATGTCCATCGTCCATGGTGATAATCTAGCACTAGCTCTGGCATCTTCAGCTTCTTGTAACAATGTTGTATATGTTAGTGATCGATCAAAATTAAATGATTCTACGTCATTCTTATCTTCTTGTAAACCTTCTTCATTACCAACCATATCAATGTCACTAGCCACTGTATTATTACCAGCAACGTCAGCCTATAAACTTAAATATAAATTCATAGTGCGTTGACCTATTGATGCCCTACATTTATAACATATGCCCGAAGTAAAAAAAACAGTAGTTAATAAATGTCCGTATTCACACTGATATTTCACAAAATTCTACTACCGTGGTAGAAACAAAACTAAGATCGACAATTGGGGAATCCTTATTTACACGATGATTAAATTAGAAGGATCGATACCTGTTAGATCCCAAAAATTAGCGATTACACGGGATATTTAATTGCAAATTTTGGGAACGTATGTGAATTTAAAATGTAGGGCTTAAAAGTAAAAGAATTAGGTGAAGAAAGCAACGAGATTAGAAAATTGGAAAGTGAGAATGAGAAGGCTCAGTGTAATTCATTTCAGAACCGCGGCTAAAAGGGTCGGTTGAAACGGGTTTTTTAGGGTTATAGTGTTAAACCGTGGGTTCCCGAACATGCAAGATTATTTCATTTTGAGAACCCTAATGGTTTAGGATTTAAGGTGAACCGTGGTCGGACCGATATCGGGTTGAGTCTTTAAAATACTGATCCTACTTACCTGCATGAATTCTTCCCCACCATTTTTTCTTCATTTTTTCTTTCCGCGCCTGCAATCTTCCCCATGCGTGCAACAGGGCAACCTTCCCATATTTCACCGTACCATTCCTTCCCTATTTTTTCGTTCTTTTTTTTTTCCTTATTTTCGAATCAAGCTTTTTACCCATTCCCAATCAATACAAACAACCCGACTTCAACACTGAACTGCACGGAACCACCGCATACCGGAGCACCACCTGACCCCACTGTGACACGCCGCCTCCAGACACTCCCCACCCAACCTCGAGCAACCCACGCCTGAACAAGAACTCACGCTCCAGGTACCTCACACACGCATAAACTTCGCTGCCACCATTCTTGAGCATATTATTACGAATCAAGAATACTAAAAATTGAAGCATTAGGGACCATCAATTAAAGGAGAATAACATGTATGCCCCTATTACTAATTAATTAAGGGAAAAAATGTTTTTAGCCCCTAATACACCACTATAGAGGCAGATGATATGGCCTCCGCCAAATATTAAGAACTAGTATTTTTTGCCCGCTTTGCTGGGCATTAAAATTTATTTTATTAAAAAAATTGTAATGATTAAATATCAAAAATAAAAGAAAACTAAAGTAACGTAATTAATATTAAATAGTTACATATATATTTTAAATTATATAATTTATGCGGCAATAATAATAAATTGTTCTGTTGTTCATCCAAAAATAATTTTATTATGGATGATTATTTTGAGTAACTGTCCATTTATCCATCTAATAATTTATACAGTAACAATAATTAATGATCATGTTGTTCACCAAACAATAATTTTGTCGTGGATGATTATTTGATTAATTATTCTGTTATCCATCTAATTTTTTTGTTATGAATGGTTATTTTTTAGCATAGATTAAAAAAAATTGATTATTTGTGATTTTATTTTGAAAACATGTTCTTAATTCACTACAATTTAAACTTATTTTGTGATCTTTAAATGTGAAAAATAGAACAAATAATCTTATGTTTTGAGTTCAACACGTTATACACTTCACAGTACGGTTATACCATTACCTGCATATATACAACACATTTGAACACTAATGAACTCCCCTTCCAATTCACAAACCCATAAACCTCTGCTAAACAAACCACCATCCCATAAAATTTAAAAGGAAATAAATAAGATTAAGGATGCCCCATACAGGACATAGTATCGTTAAGTACAAAGGCAACAACTTGTTTGTGACTCCTGTCTTGCTTGACGCTCAAGTATGGAATCAGGTTGGACGAATGTCTTCTTAGCAAGTCACAATAATTCACCAATTCAATTATGCATATAATCCAACGCTCCTTATGGCATGCACAGAAAGAAGTCATGCATAAGTAGATTTTCCAAGCAACTGCATTTCCCGTACATCAAATTCCAATTTAGAATCCCATTCTAGCAAACTCTCTTTTCATCCTTATAAAATGGCTTTAAGGTGGCCTTGTGGAAAACAAATATAAAAGCATGTTAATTTACAAAGTATTCCCAGCCCTGTAGAAGTAGAAAACATATGTACGTAACCATTTCTATAAGCACCTATACCCGACACTCTTATAACCATGGATCATGCTCAGTTTCATCTTCATGTAACTGCAGATTGTTACAGCCTCATATGCAAGAAGAGCTGCCTCACATGCCATGACTGTAACTCATCACTGGACATTACCAATTTCCCCGCTATTTATGGATGAGTTGTCAGCACCGCAATCTCCAAGACAGTAAGATTGACTTTTGTCGTCCTGCCTTCTTAGTATTGTGAAGCGACCCTCAGAATCACACTGTTAGATGATTGTATACATCCACATGATTAAACTCATATATGATCATCAGCCCACCGCTTACGACCAAATACCTTGTCAGCTATATAAATGACAATGAGTCAAATGAAAAGTACAAAGCTGTTAGAAACATGCCTAATTTTTTATATTGTGAACAACCCAAATATAAGTTTCACAAACTCAAATTACTCAAAAATTATATGCAAATCACAGTTTTGAACACGGTTACCATTTTTCACCACTCTTATTTATGTCAAAGCCTGAAACAGTGAGTGAATCAACAAACTTAATAAATATATTGATTAAATTAAATTATGTTTCATTTTGCAACTAAGTATGAAAAATAAATGTACATAATGAAACCTCTATATGAGTCCATATGTTAACAAATTTTACACTTGCATCAAAAAAAAAAATGAGCATATGCTCCATGATTAACTTCTTTAATAGTCAAAAGCAAATCCTGCAATAACATGTGAAATTATAAATTGTCTCATTTATAACATATGTACATCTGTATTTTTCATTGATTTCAGCTAAAATTAATTAATTTTCAAAAGTGTTATATAGCAGGAAAATAATAGAAATAAAATTATCAAAATAAATTTAGGACCTGAAAATTTATTATAGATAACAATCAAATAAAATCATTGATAAATTGAATGCACATGCCCTATAGTTTGACTTTAATATCCTGTACAACGTTGTGCTTGTTTCTCTAAAAATGAATTTTTTATATTTTTGGTAGTAAGTGTAGTAAACTGAAAGCAAATCATCAATTTACGTCAGAATGGTATGATCGAGATTTATTTTGATAATTTACAGTTTGTATAAGCTAACAAATAACAAAGGAAATCAACATATGGAATAGTAACCATAGTGCTTTAATCAGAATACAATCCATGTAGTAATAATTTGATGAACAACAGGCAAGAATAGAAAACTGTACTTGAAAACTACTTGTTCTATCTCATATTTAAGGTATGAAATTATAATGTGAGTAACTAATTGTTTTATGGTCTAAAATGAGACCTACATGCTATATACATAACCCAAAAATGATATCACATTCATAATTGTTGAGGCTAACTTCCAAATCAGCACAGAAACTCTTACCACATGGCACAACTTATGTTCCTCTATTGCACATCGAGTCTTGTTCTCTTCATCTTTATCAACCAATATGTAAAAAGCTCAATGAAATTGCTATGAAAACAACACATAATCCATATAACACATTTAATTTGTCCTCAAGCATTGATTTTTATTCATTAAAAAAAATATTAATCTTGTGAATATATAAATTATTACTGCTATAAGGGAATTAATACTACGAACTATTTGAATGGGACCGTCCAACGCTAATTCAGAACATAATACAAATCATAGTTTATGAAAAAATCAGGGAGTAAATGAATAGAAACAAAAGGTAAAGGCAAATATAAATCATATAGCAGTTTTATTCAGTAGATCATAGTCTAATAGTTTAAAGATATGTATTTACCTTTAACGTATTCATGAACAAATATTGATTATATATAAAAACTATGATCAATCATATGATCAACTGTAAGTATGATTATCGTGCAAATGAAAATTCTGCAACCACAGACAAAGATTGTCATTGAGAATAATATTAACAATAAGTTTAAGCGTAGGATTAACATGCCAGCAATAACAACCTGAATACTGATTCACCTTAATGTATCTTCAATATAGAAGATAATGTCAGGTAAGATTAATAGGCCAACAATCAGTAAATTTGTTTCTAATAGTTGAAATTTGATTATGATGTAAATCAAGATTTATTAAATTGATGGGCATGCAAACAAAGGTAGGCAAAGTGTACATTTATATCGTCCCTAAATTACATTGAATCCAGCATTAAACTTGCCCAAAAATGTTCCTACGATTGATAATCTCATGTAGAAAGTCTATAAATGGCTCCATCTAATTTACCAACATCCATTTTCTTATTATTACAACATTAGGCAAATCAAAATGTAGGTAATAAAATGTTAGATTAATATGTTAATAGAAAAAGGAGATCATAAGACTCTTAGCACAATCTTTATTTTACAAACTGAATCACTTATTTTTCGAATTGCCTCAATTGCATTAAAATTTCCATATATGTCACCATAAATCACTTATTTGTTCAATTATATTTATCCTCTTTTCGGATACAGATGCGGACGGATATCGGATTTTTCAAGTATCCGTTGCCATCCCTAATTTAGATAGGGGAATAAAAGGAAAAAAATAGATTTAGTCTTGTACCATCAACCTGCGATTACTTAATCAGGGATATATTTTTGTGCTTCTACTACAGATAAGTGTAAAAGTTAATTTTTTTACAATTTTCATAATATGATAATTTCTTACTAACTTTATAATATGTCAATTAAAATTACTATAACTTTATAATATGACAATTTATTTTTATGTAAGTACAGATTACTTAATCTGTACTTACATAGAAATAATTGTAAAAGTTAAACTGTTATATTTAATCACAACAAATAAAATAATTGTAAGTGCAGATTACTTAATCTGTACTTACAAACAAAACATAAATCGCAACAAATAAAATAATTGTAAAAGTTAATTTTTTTACAAATGCCATAATATGACAATTTATTACTAACTTTATAATATGTCAATCAAAATTACTAACTTTATAATATGACAATTTATTTCTCTGTAAGTACAGATTACTTAATCTGTTACAAATAAAATAATTATAATCAGGAAAAAATTGTGAAGGACAAAAAAAACCAAAAAAATTGCCCAAAAGGACAAGGGGCAAAAAACTTGTCCAAAAGGACAAGTTTCAGTGCAAATTGGAAAAACATGCATGGGCCTCGTCGGTTTTATCTTCTTTAGTAGGTTCATCAGCATTTAGATACATTGGAATGACTTGTTTCCTCAACCTGAAGTATATATATAATGGGTACTGTAGAGATAACGAATACGGCACGTAAACTGCATTATTGCTAAATATTAAAAATCTAGCAGCATATATTTTGCTAAGAACTTACCAGAGACAAAATTAAGTCCTTGCCTAATATGTGACCTACAAAATTCACTAAACATATCACGGTTAAAAAAAGGTGAAGCAGTAAATAATTAAAACCTACCTCCAAACTGGTCGTTCTTCGAAACAGGTGATAAAGTAAGCATGCAGACTGACGGAATATAAAGTAGAGTAAAATATTGCAGAATATATATAATTAAAGCGAAGTTTAGCTAAAGGTAGAAGCTTCTGCAAAGTAGCTAGAAATGGAGAAAAAGAGAGAGAGAGTGAGAATTGAGCTGTGTATTTATAAATGAGATAATGCGGGATTCTAGCAGAAGTATTGACCAAGGAAATATAATGATCCACTATTCAAGGAGGAAACATATATGTCAGCGCATATAATTAAATAACCTTTTGTAATAATAAAAAGTATAATATATTATTTTTCCCAAATAAGTATAATATAAATTCTAATAGATGAGCATGCGTGAAAATTGTTATGATCGACACGGTTTCCATGATCAAGCAAATATTTTTCTTTGAATTGTTATATCATGCGTCAATGCTAATTTTTTGGATCTAATTTCTTTAGGTGCTATAAGATTCCTTTAATAATTTCATATATATATATATATATATATATATATATATATATATATATAGGGAAAGTCTATTGGAACACAAAATTTAGACACAATTGGCGACACAACTAATCTCCACCATTGAATCACCCCATGAATTACACCTCTCCACATACGGACAAAAAGATTAAACGGTTGAGGCTTTGTGTCTCTAAGTTTGTGTCCAAATAGCCGACCCCATATATATATATATATATATATATATATAGTTTAGTCAATATTCTAATAAATGAAAGATTTCTTTAGGCCTAATTTATAGAAACGTTATTTTTGAGGAGTAAACGGATGAGATTTTTTTTCTTCAGTTTCTTAATTTGATAATTTTTAGTATAAATACTGTGTTGAAGATCAAACTTCATCTTTCACAGTAGTAAAACAAATCTGCTAGGTAGAAAAAGAATTATGCTACATTGTAGCATTTAAGCATATGAAATGAAATTAATTATTGCATGATTCAAAAACATTTTAAGACTTAGAATTTTCTAAAACCTAATTAAAATAACATTCAAACTACTTAAAACGGTAACTTTCAAACACAATGAAATAGGTCTATTAATATTTTAAAAAGTGCATAACTCTCATACAGTTAACTGCAACAACGTGCAAGTGTTGTTTCAGGACATCAAAATCATTGTAGTATCCTAAAAGCATTAAAATAATTAAAACTACACATTTAGAATGTAGGAAAATAAATTTACTTCAAAACCGATTTTTGAAAAAAAATTCTAAATAAACTGCATAAAAGTTAAGCAGTTATTTACTGCATTATCAACATAGTTTTAAGGTCTAGAATTTTCCAAAGTTAATAAAAAACAGTAGTAAATCATTTAGAACTAAATCTTTCAAACGCTAAAAATGGATATATTTATGAAATGCTTCACAATATGTAAACATAATTATATTGTCAATTACTACATCTTTTGATGCAATTTAATGATTTTAAAATTGGTTAGATCCGCCTAAGACAAACGCATCTACCAATTTAATACCTTCGCAAAAAGTTGTATGTAAATAATCAGTGTAATACATTTTAGTAAACATTCAATTATACAAATGTATTTTATGGTCCGACTAAATAAAATAGAAATCATATAGAAAGGAAATACCTAGAACAAAATAAATAGGAAAATAAATTTACTTCAAAACCGATTTTTGAAAAAAAAATTCTAAATAAACTGCATAAAAGTTAAGCATATCGTATTGAGGGAATTAAAAGAATTTGTAATTCTGAATAAATTTAATAAGTAATCACCTTGCACAAATATGTGTATAAGAGTATATTTGATACAATCTAATTTATATACACATTAAACTATAATAAAAATTTATTTGTGATACTAAATGCAATATTGCTTTTTAAACGAAACTTAGAAAAGTTCTAAATGAATCTAGATTAATTAATAATTATATCGTTATATGTTATGTTACTTTAATCTGTTTAGGATAATGTAAGTAACGTATATAGATAAAATTTGAAACCAATATGATTTAATTAAATAAATAGATTAACGGTTAAATAATTTGAATCATTATATCAAACCTTTTAGACTTTTTTGTTGAATATTTATTTATGTATTTAATATATGCATGTGCTTGATTAGTTAGAATAATTATTCCTAATTTGTAACAATACATGTAATTCTTTTAATATATTGTCATTCGTATGTAGTTTCAAATAATTTAAAAAACTACAATAAAATAATATTTTTAATCAATTTTATAGCATTACAAAGTTGGAATAATTAAAGATTAGTAGGAATAATTTAAGGTCAGACCAAAGGTTAGAATAATTAAATGACCTTGATAAATATGGACAATTTGGGTATTTTACGGTCGGATCAGTTAGTAATCATTAAAGATTGGTGGGAATTATAATATAGATAGATAGATAAATAGAAGATTAGCTGTAGGCTCACATAAAAACTGACCCTTTTCAACGTCACTTTCCCAATTCCACAAAACCTAAATATTCTTCTTCCTAGAAATACACGAAATTTCTCTGTCAATACTTTCCCTCTTTCATTAAAATCACACTCCTATTGCAGATTCAAAAATCAATACGGTCTTCATTTTTCTAGCAAATTCACCAAAGATCCACTTCATCTCGTTTCGCGATTATATTGAGCATCGAACCGTTCGTCTTCAAGTCTACTGCGAATCGAGGCGGAGCATTACATCTGAGACACAAACCTAATCTTGTCCAAAATCAGAAGCATGTCCAGGTCAGCAATCAAATCTCAGCTTGTCTTTACGGTAAATTCTAAGATTCAAACTTGATACAATATAGTTTAATGTTAAACTTGAAGATTGATGGATAAGCAGATGATGAATTATGTTTGTTTGTTTGGTTGTTGTTTTATGAAACTTGTATTTTTATCGTTGATTTTCATGACAAAGTTGCAAGTGTTTGAAGAATCCTCAATAGCCACACTATGACCTGTAGTGCACTGTCTACATTGTGCTAAATTAGGGATATACATATAATCAGTTATTAATTTAGATTTCATACTTAGGCTAATATGGATTGTTGAAAACTTACTGCTAAACTACTGATATGAAGTAGTCAATGATATAGCAAGGAAATTTAATTGGTTGTACATTTGAATATGGCATTTATGAATTGTGTGGCTTTTATTTTAGTTCAACTGGAAAGAAAAATGCAGGTTAATTATTGTTTTTATTTGTGAAGTTGTAACTAAAATAATTTGATTTATTTTTCATTAAAATTTAAAAGAATTATTGTGTGTTCTCTACCATTCAATATTGACGTAGATGGAATGCTTTGATATTACATTTTTTATCCTTATAGAAACCTGTTCAGTTTAATTCTTTTTCTCTCAATTTGTAGGTTTTTTAAGGGAAGGGAATAATATGTTATGCAGTAAGTAATTTCTAGCCGACTTCTTATAAAATTATCTATGTAGTCGTACTAGTTTTCCAAATAACGTATCTTTCGTAGGCATACAAAACTTATCCATTTAAGCAACCGGAGAAGATTTTGAACAACAAACAAAATGCTATTGTAGTTTGACCAGTAAATATATCGCATGGTCACTGCATGTACTAGGTATTGATAGGGACGGAGGGAGATATTACTTGGTGAGGTCACGTGACCTCACCAGAAACCCACGCATCCCAGAAAAAAAAAAAAGAGATCCATAAACCGACGCGCTGAAGACACAAAAAAGGAAAAAATCGAAGGAAATCAAAATCACGGAAGAAAGGAAACACGGAAGAGAAAAGAAAGGGGAAAATCGCTGCTTCCATTCTCTCTTCCTTCGTTCAGAGCGCACTCTCTCTTGTTTCTCAAAATCTGCCGTGATGGGTAAAACCCTAATTTTAATTTCTTCTGCTAATTGTTTTAATTAGTATGGAATTTAAGAATCCTTATTCATGCTACTGCCAATTCTGCCAATTCAGTGATGGATAATATCAGTACTGCCAATTCATGTTTTCCAGTATGGAATTAAAATGCTACTGTCAATTTGTTTTTGGTGACTTTCGATTTGTTGCTGCCAATTTTTTATGCTGTCTTGCAGACTTGCAGCTTATTCATGTTTTGCAAAATTGACAGTAGCATTTTATTTTAAAATCCAGTGTATTCATTCCAACATCATACAATGAAAAGGGCTCGTATCTGATTATAATTAATTTTTTATGTTGTCTTGCAATTTATTCATGTTTGTACATTTTCTGATTATAATCAATTTATTTGTTTGTTAGATTTGCGAAATTTTTTCAAAAGATCATTTGAAAACATCTCAAATGAAGTGGGTTCTTCTACAATTTCTACTCCAACAGATAATGTCCCTAAAAATAATAATCAAAACTAAGTGGTAAGTGCTTTCTTATTAGCTTTTAGTACGTTTGTTGTGAGTTTCAGTTTTGATTCAAACTCATTGTAGATGTTCATGTCATGATATTTTGATTCTGGCTCATAAACTAAGTGGTAAGTGCTTTCTTATTAGGTGTTTTTTCATTTATTATTAGCTTTTCATTCTAAGAATTATGTTTTTTTTTCAGGTTGTTGAAAAGAAAGCTACAATATTGCCCCCGAACCCCCATCATTGTTCCCGCTTGTGACCTCACCAACAATTATTCCTGGCTCCGCCCCTGGGTATTGATGATGTTTTTCTTACTATTATATATGTATATTTTGATTATATTTCTACAAAGTTTTCTTTTTTTGCTCGAAATGCAGTTCTCTCTTATTCGTAAGCCATGCACTTCAGGTATTCATACTTTATGTATCCAAAGAGATACAATCAAGTATCAAAACTATGATAGACTAATTTTTGTTTAATTGATCCCCCTCGGTTAATCTTTCCTTTTTGTTACTGCCCCCTAGGAGAATTTGTAGGTAAGGTGACTGGATTTGAACCGGGGACAATTTGTATCCAAAGCACACGCTACCAACTTGTGCTGCATCCCTTTTCTAATTATTATACAATGTCATTGTACAAAATCGATGTCTTGTTTTCCATACCGTCACTTTTTTTGGGTATTCGTATAAAATTTTCTTGTCATTTATTCTTTTCAGTTTCTTATATTTTGTATAATGAATAATCAAAAATTTACACATCTGATAAAAAAAAATGTATGTTCATTAAAATGCTTAAGAAAAAAGGAAAGACACAGGGATAGAGAAACCTCATCTGATGCTCGTTGTAGATATTTATTTTTGTTAGGAATTCCCTTTTTGATTAAAATCACACTCTTATTTCTTATTCAAAAATTAACACTACCTTCGTTTTACTAGCTAATTCTCCAAATGTCCACTTCATCTCATGGCGCAATAATATTGAGCGTCAAACTCTTCATCTTAAAACCTACTGAGACATCAAGGAGGAGCATCACATCTACGACAAAAAGCTAATCTGGTCTAAAATCGAAAGCTTATCCAGGTCAGCAAATTTTTTTTTTTTGCTTTTCTTTACTGTAATTTCAAATATTTAAACTTGATACAATGTAGACTTGAAGATTAATAGATGTTGACACATTTGTTGGCAAAGCAGTCACACATGGAATCTCTTCTCAACAATACACTCAAGCGTTGGGAATATCGTCAGAAGACATGAAGTGATTTGGTTGAAATCGCATCACAAACAAAGAATGGCCCGAAACTCCTACCAGATGACCTTTTTTGGGCCCGAAAACAGCAATTACGAAGCTGAGCTCTGTAACTCCTGTAGATCTCTGAATTAGCTTCAGTTTGAGCTTCGGTTTGGCTCAATCGGACTTACGGTTTGAAAGTTATGCGCGTTTCCGTGAACAGGTATAATCTGGCAATTTCCTGACGAAGCATCATGGGCTCGGATCGCCCCCTCTGGTTCGTGAGCACCAATTCGGATCGCTCCCATCAGCTCGCCCTCGATCGGATCGCCCCTCATGCACCACGATCCGACCCGTCATCACCCTGCTCGCTACCTCCAACCACGTCCTGTTCGTGGTGCGCACCCTTGATCCGCGATCCGATCCTATCACCACGATCCGACCACCGAGCCTGCAGATAAGCACACTGTTTTGACCTGTTCTCGTGCCTACTTTTGCTCCTATTTTCCTAGATCGCCTGCCACGCACCCCACCACGATCCGATCCCCGCACCTGCTCCTGGACAGAATGTTCTGACCTATTCTCAAGGCTATTTTTACTCCAACTTGCATGGATCTTATTACACATGTCATATGACGATTTGAAGATGATATCTGGACGTTGTCCACCACATTTCGAGATTTTTGGGATGCGTGCCATGTGTCCCATGAACCGCCTTCAGGAAACAACAATAAATACACCATTTGAAGGCATTTTCAAGGATCTTTTGGCCATTCTTCTTCACTGCTTCCACCATTACTGAAGTGCAAGGACTTTGCACCTTCATACACTTAAATTCTTCTCTTTTCAATACAATTAACACACGGATTGTGTGTCTACATATAACTGATTCTTGTAATCTGTCAGTATGACAATAAGATTATAAAGTGGACGTAGGCTACATCTACAGCCGAACCACTATAAAAACCTTGTGTGTCTCCTCTTTATTTACTCTTTTCTGTATTCTGTGATCTATGATCTGCATTTGGGTGTTAGGCCCAATTTTTGGTGTAACAATAGATAACCAGATGGTGAATATATATTTGTTTGTTTGTTGCTTGTTTTATCAAACATGTATTATTGTCGGTGATCTTCACGACAAAGTTGCAAGTGTTTAAAGAATCCATCAATAGCCATACTAACCTGTAATGCATAGTCCAAAGTGTGCTAGGTTAGTGATATATGTCTAATCAATTGTTAATTTAATTTTTCATACTTAGGCTAATATCTAACTTATAGGTATGAAGTAGTCAATAATCCAGCAAGGAAATTGAGTTTGTTGTATGTTTGAATATGATATCTATGAAATCTGTAGCTTTTATTTTGGTTCAAATGGAAAGAGAAAAGCGGGTTGATTATTGTTTTTATTTGTGAAGTTATAGCTAAAATAATTTGATTCATTTTTCATTAAAATTGAAAAGAATTATAGCGTGTTCTATACTATTAAATATTGACATAAATTAAATGGAATGTTCCAATATTACTTTTGTTATCTTTATAGAAAGCAATTCAGTTTAATTTTTTCCTCTCAGTTTGTAGGTTTTTTCTTTTAAAAAGGGAAGGGGACATCATATTATGCAGTAATTACTTTCCTAGTCAACTTATGAAATTATCTCTATGTAGTCGTAATGATTTTTCAAATAATGTATTTTCCTTGGGCATGCAAAACTTATCCTTTTAAGAAATTGAAGAAGATGCTGAAAAACAAACAAAATGCTATTATAGTTTGACCAGTAACATATACCTCATGGTCAATGTTTTAAAACGCAAAAGGCGTACGCGAGGCGTTTTCGGATCCGTGAGGCGAGACGTAAGCCTTTCAGGTTTAAAAAAAAAAAAAAAAACACAACACATATACTTAATTTTTTGCCTGCACATAATCTTTCTCATGATTTCTCTTTGCCTTATAGTTGTGTTATATTTTACATATACAAAAGAATGCAATCTTTTATGCTCAAGTCTTTCTTTTATTTGCATGCACCTAGTGTAAACAAGATAATTTTGATTCAATATGAAAAAAAATTACAATGATTTACTAGAACGTTTTTAAAGTGACTTACCTATTGAAATGTACTTCAATTTCGCTCACATCCGGATGCGCTACAAGTTAGACCTAATACCCGAATTGCAAAATTCATCAACTCGGGTGTGTCTTTCCCAAAGCATTCCCACCAATACACTAATCAATAAATAAAACATGAAAAACCATATATTTAGTACTTCATATTTTATTATAAAATGCATTATTAACAAGTGAATTACTAACCAGGACTTCTTATCTTTCTACTCTTAATTGCCATAGGATGTCCAAATAAATCATTTTCACGATCATACACGTCCAATTGACAATCCGCAATGAGACAGTTTTCCTATCACTACCAAGCATTCAATCCATACAAGTATACAAACCTTTCCTTACTTCATCCACATTAGAAAAAGAATCTTTATAACGAAATTGTGGATTCAAATAGTAACCCGCCGCATGCAATAGTTGGTGTAATTGTGATTCCCACCGCCTATCTATACGACTCCAAATAGGTTTGTATTTTCTCTCATTGTTCCCAACATTTTTTGCAATTTTTTCCTTCGCCGCATCCATCAACTCGTATATATATATATATCCCATGGCGGGTCTATCTTCTCCATCAACTTCTCGCAAAACACAAACAAGAGGGAGAACACTTTTCACACATTAAGCATTATGTTGCCAAGAAAACTCATCAAATAATACATATTTTCTACTTTGAATACCATCAATTTTTTTATCAAATGGACCTTCAACCCATTCTTTGGAAGAAAATAAAGAAACAATACCTTCTTTTTGCATGTATAAACTTTGAAGAATAAGAAAATAGGTGGCAAATCTAGTGACCGCGGGACGAATGAGCTCTTTATCCTTGGTAAATTTCCTCATCAAAGCAAAAACCCAAGAATGACCATATATGAATTTCACCACAAATTTTGCCTTTTGAATGGTTCGGCTAAACACCGTCAATTTACTAGTATCTTCAAGCATCAAATCAATGCAATGAGCCGCACATGGAGTCCACCATAATTTCTTACCTTCATTAGAAGATTACTGACTCTTTTATAGTTAGAAGCATTATCGGTAACAATTTGAATCACATTATGCCCTCCAACTTCATCTATAACATTGTTGAAGTATCCGATCAACAAATCCGCATTTTTTATCGTATCTGATGCATGAATGGATTTCAAAAACCATGTACCTTTCGGGCTATTAATTAGAAAATTAATAATTACCTTACTTTTTCCATCCATCCAACCATCAGACATAATTGTACATACATACTTCTCCCAATCTTTTTTGTGAGCTCCAATCAACGTCTCCAACGCTTTCTTTAAGGATCCAAATCCTTAACTCATGACTAGAAGGTGGCTTAATCTGGGACCATATTTTGCAACATGATCCATTGCCACTTGATAATATGGAGTGTTTGCCGCATTGAATGGGTGCACTAGTGTAAAACCATTATCCAATCTTTTCGCAAGCTTCTTTTCCTTCATCTTTCTTATAGCGATTATTCAATGTACTTTGTCTTGCTTGTAAATTGACAAACTTATCCATTGCACCTCTAGACTTAGGAACATTACCACCTCCACTTCCACTTTCAAGTTCAAAATTAGTACCATCATCTCCAATGCTTTCACTCCTACCAATTTCACGAAACATATCAAGTTTTGATTGTTTAACGTGTTTAATTTTCTTTATAGCCCCAGTGCATTCATTTTTCACATTTTGTGGGACTTCTGGATACGGAATAATTTCAACATGAGTGCATGTTAAATGTTGTTTAAAACGAGCAATCCCTGGTGCATCTGTGATCACAGAATGCACAAAGAAAATATTTTGAATTAAGTAGAATTCGATATCTTTAACCCACTTCCATGCAATATCCCGTTTGCTCATTTTTAACTAGCCTGGACAGTAACAAATAATTAAAATAGCTCCAGACAACAGCATAATAGTGCACAGGTGACAGCAGTTAAAAAAAAGTCAAAAAAAAAGCCTCTCTTTCGATTCCTCACTGGAATCGGGTTCAATTCCAGTTTACTGGAATCAAACTCGATAGTTCGATTCCAGTATACTGGAATCAAACTCGATAGTTCGATTCCAGTATATTGGAATCAAAATTGAGTTTGATTCCTTCACAGGAATCGAACTCGATTCCTGTTATGGAATCAAACTCATTCCTGTTATGGAATCGATTTCGATCTCTGTTCGAATGGAAAATTCAATTTTTTTAACCTTTTTCAGTCTGGAGTAAAAGTAAAGGAAGCACCGTAAAAGTGAAGGTATTTGCTGAAACAAGGTTTATATATATATATATATATATGTGTATATATATATATATATATATGTGTGTATATATATATATGTGTGTGTGTGCGCGCACGCGCGATTTTTACGCCTCAAACCATTGAGGCGTAAGCCTTAGGAGCAAAACACCCTTCGAAGGACGCCTCGGGCGTGTTTTTTAAAACACTATTCATGGTCAATGCATGAACTATGTATTGATGATGTTTTTCATAATATATGTATATTTTGATTATATTTCTACGAATAAAATAGACGTTAGTGTTTTTTTTTTTTTTTTTTTTTTTTTTTTTTTTTTGGTGCTCGAAATGTAGTTTGCCCTCATTCTTGAGCCATGCACTTCAGGAATTCGTACATTGTGTATCCAAAAGGGATATCATCATGTATTGAAAATATGACTGACTACAACATTTTTTTGCTCACAAGAGTTAAAAAAAGTTTATTCTAAGAGAGGCTTAGTGGACTATGTATTGCTTATGGACCATCATTTAAAGTTTGAATTGTTCTTGTCCTTGCAACTAGAATGGTTGAGATATGGTACGAGGAGTATAAAATCATTACATTTGATATTTGATAGTTTCGCTAATGAAAGAAACAATAAATCCAGTACAATTTATGATTCAGTTAAAAAAAATATAATGCAATATTAATTTTTGTTAGGTCCTCCCAGATTGGAGGTAACTAAAGGAGGCGTCAGCCGTTAAGCATGAAGTAAAATTACTTTTGTTTGCACAAAAGAGAAACTGTGAAGGTACATTGGAGTATAATTATCTTTCTTTGCAGCAAATTTTATGTACTTCGCTTTACTAGTTGATTCTTGAGCAACATGTTAAAAGCATTCACAGTGATATAGGGGAGTGGCACCACTATCCCATATGCTAGGTTGGTTTTGTGTATATACCTAAATGTAGTTCATTACATGTTTAAAGGTTCAGTTGCTCATAAGAGCAAGTTAACGACAGCCTTCGGTTTTATCATTGCAATTTTGTTTGCTTATATATTTTTCTTGTTAAACTGCGAGGACTATGAAAAAACATAATTGGGCTGTGAATAAATACACACTATCAATTTTCCAACGGCTTCCAACTTTATAACTGAGTCACGTGAATTTCATGTTGGACCGGTAAGCCGTTGGAAACCGTTGGCAGTCGATGAGATAAGTCCTTGGAAACCGTTTCCAACTGCTGTTTGCTGCCGTTTCCCCCTTTCGTCGCTATATATTGTATGTCTTGTAGTCCGACCCTTGCCTTAACCTGAACCACACTAAACAGACTTTCATTATTTCAATGTCCCCTCATGAGCTGCACATGTTTTAATTTTGTACCACATGTGAATGTTACATATTATCCTTAATGCTCCTTCTTCTTGTTTGCTGACTTAAAGTTCACATTATTAGCCTGGAGTTGCCCTTTCACTTAAAGATTACATAAATCACTGCATTATGACTCAAATATTAGAATAAGATTACTCATGTTTTATCTGAAATGATATTTTTCAATATAAAGTGCATTACTAAGAATGCTACAATGTTTTTATTTCTTTGTATCATGAGTATACAAAAATGATTATGTTGTTTAATTTTGTATACAGTCAATTAAATATGATGGAGAATTGATAAATGTTTTCAACCTATTGTAGGAAAGCTATATCATCTACAAATTTGGAGATTATGTTGCAATAGAAA
The DNA here is from genome assembly GCA_030737875.1 of Allium sativum. Lineage (NCBI taxonomy): Eukaryota > Viridiplantae > Streptophyta > Magnoliopsida > Asparagales > Amaryllidaceae > Allium > Allium sativum. The sequence continues at coordinate 79,082,582 of CM060914.1, forward strand.
AGAGTGAACCTGTAAGCTAGTTAACTTCCATTTTGAATCCTTTGCAATGGACTTTTGCATGCAAAATTTTTTTGTAAGTAACTTATTGACATGTATGTGTTTTGTGGCATGTTTGGTCTTAGATTAGTAAACTGCATTTACCAATATACTTGTTTGATTAAAAAGTTTGTATTGTTGAAAATACTTGCTTTACCATATGCAGTGCTGTGTAATGATAAAAATCATGTTGCATGATATGTCCTTGTCAAAGTCTTAATGTACTTTTGTTTATTTTGGGTAATATATTGGATATACCTGATGTGTGCTGAGGGTTGGTGTTGTTGCCTTGCTGTCATTTTATTTTCCTTGTTAGGAGAATTAGTACATGCCTCAGCTTTCTCATTAGACTATGTTCCAGAGCCATGAAAAGCAACACAGCATCGCCAATATTAGGCCTTGGTATTTCTAAATTACCAGGGGCACTTTAATGTCTTATTATTTGCTTATTGAATTGTATACCGTGTCCAACAAAGAAATGATGCATGATTTGGCCCTTTACATTATTAGATGCAGTTGTGATTGCCTTTATTATCAGCTCAATCTCACGTGGAAGCACGAACAGTAGAGGCAATTATATAAATGCATCCGCCTTTAATGCTCAGTAAGGACGCCTCTTCTTTGAGGCATATTTTAAACTGTCTCTCGTAATATTACAAGCGGTTAAATGGGTCGGATCGGACCGGATGAAGGTGTGTTCAAGCTCTGTTCTATAAGAATTCGGACGAACACAGAACGAACATTATATAGTGTCGGACCGAGCCGAACAACGGACTGTCCTTTCCGATATAGCCTTGAATAATAGAAAAGCATCGAACATTTTAGACCGGATCAAATACTAGTGTGTCCAGGCTCTGTTCTATAAAAGAATCGGACGAACACAGAACGGATACCTCATAGCTTCGGATTGAGCCGGACAATGGACTGTCTTGTCCAATATACAACCTTAGGTTTAACAAATGTTATGCCTCTATTTGTATTGTGCCTCCAATACATTAATATTTAGCGCGTGCCACATATGCAACCGCCAACTCCCCTTATTTCACTGCCCTCGCCGGGCGTTCCGCCACCATCTGCTCATATATGCGGTTTTGTTTTATTATTATTACTACTACATGCTGCCGGTGCTATTATTATTATTATTATTACTACTACTACTGCTACTATTATTTTGAAGGCGTTCGGGTTCAGGTCTACTGAAGGAGATCGATCGTCTTCAGTTGGCATGCTGGAAGAAAAAGAAAACATGGGAGAAGAAAAAACAAACGAGGGACGTATATATAAATGAGAATTGGATGTCCCTTTCGGAGTGTACAATGCTTAGGGTAGAAAACATGTGGATGAATTAATGTTTAGTCTGCACTTTTCTTTCTTTAGGCCTATAGATATAGGGATCTAGCTTAGTGAGCACTTCAGAGGTCTGCATTTCTTCTTGCTTTCGAAAGTGACTTGCATGTGCGTCCATTGATTTGGGTTAGGACTCTGTTAGGATGGCGATAGGGTAGCATGCACAAGTAGAGTTGGGAGAAAGGAGAAAAAACAATATTTAAACATAGGTCATGCGTCTTCACCGACTGGGTAGGCAGCCTTATTTAATTAGATGAGACTTAGGAATTTTTATTTTTATGTCAGCGTTTGTATGCGTATCATTAAAATTGGATGAGACTTGTGTATTTGTTTGCATGTGCTTTGTTAAAGTTCAGGCAGTAGATATATTAGGGGGAAGAAAATAGGTGGTAGCATGTGCGAATGGCAGAAAAGAGTAGAAAATAGGTTGTATATGTGTATGTGCTTTGGTGGAAATTAGTTTATATACAAGTTATTACGTTTTGTATTTTTTGTATATATGACACTTGGTTTTATTTATAATTTACCACTAATTACCCTTTTTTTTTTACATTGAGCGTCTAATATTCGTACCGTCACGAATGATATCCAGTCGCACTAAAAATGGAAGCACTGCTGTACCTAGCGTTTCGTTCTCAATGAAACTAACTTTGTTTAAAACGGACTCCGTTTGCAAAAACGGAAATTCCAATTTATTTATCAGTTCATTTTTTATTTCGTGCACCCACAAACAACTCTGATTGACTTCAAATTTGAGATTCAACAATAACTAGCTATACGTATTTTAATAAAATTCATTTCGTCGAAAACGGGTTCGTTTGGAAAATAACTTTTTCTTGGGTCTATATAATATCGATAAAATATATTTAAATTCTAAAACAAGTTCTATTTAATAATAATAAATTATTATTATCGTATATATCCAAATGAAATTTTATACAGCTTCAAATATAAACAATATGGATTTTATTACTCAATATTAAACGACATCCAAAATATATGTAAATCCTTTTAAATTTATTAAATAAAGCGTTATGATTTATAAACGATTTTATATCGACTATTTGAAAATTTGGTTTGGAAATAATATGAAATCTTGATTTTTCTCTTTCATTAGAAAATTATAATCAAATAGATTCAAACGATTCTCGTTTCATAGAATTCCGACTTATAAGGGATTCTGCATATTCAATTAAAGTTCAAAACTCAATATTACAACTATTGCGCTGCTGCGAGTTCATATATATATATACACACACACACACACACACACTTATATATATATATATATATATATATATATATATACACACACACACATATACATATACACACACAAAAACGTCATTTAATTAATAAATTCAACATAAAAATCCAACATAATATTTTAAGACAAAACCATATCTTAGAAATTAACGTTCAAAAAATCTGGGTCGTTATAAGATGCTCAATAGATTGCGATAGTTTAATTGCATTCGATATCTAAGTAGATAGCTTTACCTTAGCTAGTTCAAGCCCCTCGATGGGGAGGTTTGCGTTCACATCCCATCGTTACGTAAACTAAACAAGAATGAATGGAATGTTAGAGCTTCTCCACAAAGCATTGGATTTCACAAATGCTGAAATCTACACCCAAAACATGCTCCAACGGTATGTGTATTTTACAGTTTTTTGATTTTCGCGCCGGGGGAAGGGGGTCGGAATTCCGAAACTATTAAGTCGTTCGTTCAACAAGCGCCTGATTAATTTCGTGGCTCACTTTTGCAGTAATTAAATAGCAGGTTCCACCTTTATCTCCAATAAAATAGCTGCTTCTCTTTTAATTTATCAGGTGTTTGTTCAAAAACGTCTAATCCAAAAACTGTTGAAAATTTAGCATTCCAACTTTTTGAGGTGTAAAAAATCGAAAATTCGCATCTCTAAACAGTCGGAGATGCTCCTATTACTAATGTTAAACGATATAGAAAAACTAATTGGTGTTTTAATGGTGATGATGATTTGTTAATCTGGTGGATTTGAAAAAAAAAAAAAAAACTCATTTTAACACTTGAAAATTAATGGGTGTAGGTTTAAAATAAAATTATGAGAATACCAGTCACGTGTAATCAAATCGTGCACACAAAAACCTATAGTTAAAAGCCTGTTTTGCATGTATTGTTCGACAATGCGGCGCGAATACATGTTTGGGGATTTGTTCAAACAAGCATGAAGGCTTTTGCATCATTATATCTTCTGGTTAAATACGCACAAAAAGAAGTTTTGTGCTGCATTATGAGATCATAAATATTACTCATGGATCATACCAGAAGTATTGGCTAAATATTATGGAAGCACTTGTCATGTAAAGTTGAAACAACACGGTACCTATTCCTACTCCCAAGTCAAATTATTAAGACAAAAGGTGTAATATTCAGACATATTATTAAAGCTGGAAATAAAATTTTGAATGTTGAAGTATTTACATATATATCACATACAACACTGTGCTTACACATCAATACAGATAAAAGAAGTATACAAACGCGAAAAACACGAGTGTTTCTTCAGGCAGTTGGTGCAGCAATTCCTGCAGGCAGTGGTGGTTCTACCGCAAAATGAGCTTCTGTTGCAGGCAATGCTCCTTCCATAGAAGTAAATAAAATCATCTGTACCTAAAATTCTCTATCCTTCTATACCCGCCAATCAACACCCCTTGAATTCCATTTTTTTGCAATTAAACCCTCCGTTTTCCTTTGACTTAATTGAAAAAAAAGTGAAAATCAGGAATCCTGATTGGTTGGGTACAGGGGAACAGAGAATTTTGGGTATAGAGGCCCATAGAAGCATCTTCCCAGCAGGCATGCAGTTTTCTTTCCAGTTTTCCAGACTGTCTGATAAACTGCATCAGGTGTCACGTCACCCTTCACCATCACTTTTTGTTGTTCATGATGTGCACGTAAAAATGCACATTTATATTCACATGTTTACTCTTGTTAAATAAATAAATAAACATTTTTGGGTGTTTTATACGATCCAACCATATTTTAAATATTTTCAAAATCATCACTCATTTTGGGAAAAATTGATCACTTATGCATGTTTTATTTTGTGATTGCATTTACTTGTTCTTTGTTATTGTCTCTAATAGGAATTTTGGAGCACAAATGCATGCATACAAAGGAATGAAGAGGAAATAATTCTCATACATGATCATGGAGGACCCCACCTCTCAAATTAACCTCTTTCTCTTAAGCTTCTTTTTAAAGACTAATTGAATGAGACAAAAGGCCTCATGCATCCTACATGACTCATTAGTGGCTAAGAGAGGATTAAAAGCTTCATGAAGGGCCATTTTGGGGATTTCCCATTATGAGTGATTAGGGTTTTAGGGTTTGTGATCTTGTATATATACCCCCTTTAGGTTCATTTATCTAGCCTCTCCTTTATCCTCTTTAGTTTAGTTTTAGTGAGGGATCATAGCTCCCTTTTATTTTAATGGCTACTTAGCCATTTTCTTTATGTAACCTCTTGGTTTTAATGCAATTTAATTTCTATGCTCTTTACTTTCATGTTCATAGCTTAGATTTACATTCATGTTGTTAGCTTAGATTTACTTTCATTTCATTTACTTTATGCACATAGTTTAATTCTCTTCTTATTCTACTTAGTTTTTCTTACATTTTGCTTTATTTTCTAATGTTGAAACTTACATGTGTTGATATTACAACATATATGAGTGGCTAATCCCTTGATTTAGGGGTAATGATGCTCTCTAACTTTGTGTAAGTTCAACATGTGTATGATTTGTGATCTTTAATATGTGCTTCATGTTAGTGAATATTGGTGTAAGTTTATACATATGGGTTTGAAAGGTCATGTTGCATTTGCAAATGATCTATGCTTATTCAATATAAACACGAGTTACATCAATATTTGCTAAGTGATTATTGATTTTGAAATGAAAGTATGAACAAAATTTGATGGTCTATAGTTCTAGCCAATAGTTCATAGACCATACTTAGAATAGTTTTGCTTTATTTTCATTTTCATGAGAATCATAAGTGGTGTAAATATTGCATTTATATCACTTGTTGAGATCATACATTGTATGTTTGACAACTTACATAAATGTGAGTGGATTTACCTCTAAATTACTCTCTAATTTCATATTTAGCTCTCAACTTAGTTTCTAGTTTCATAGTTTTTATTAGAACAATTCAAAGTTTGGTTTAATTCGATTGAATAAAATTGAAATCACTTCTTTCCCTGTGGATCGACTCGCACTCACTACGTATTACAATAGTACGTCGTGCACTTGCGGTTATTTCAATATTCGCGACGGTTTTTTTAATTCAATAGAAAATCCGTTGTAGCGAACAAGTTTTTGGCGCCGTTGCCGGGGAGAGAATTTAATTTTAATTTTATTCTTCGAATTAATTTTTTTTTGTTTGTCTTTTTTTTTTTTAAAAAAAAAAGAGTTTGTGTGCATTATGTTTTTGTTCACTTGAATTTAGTGTTATTTGTGTGTGTTTGTCTTTGTTTTCATTTAGTTCTTAGCCTCTTCCTCCATTATTATTCTTATTTAAAAAAAAAAACATTTGTGTGTTTGTGTGTCATTTAATTGTCTTGTTCATTTGTGTGTACTTGTTTGTGCATTTTGTTGTTCATATTTAGTTTTGTTTTTATTATTCTATCCTTTGCATGAGTTTTTGTTGTGAGTTCTTGGTTTACTTTTACCTCCCTTTTTCTTTATTTTTATTTTTTTAAAAAAATTGTGTTTGTTGTTAGATTTGGTGTTTGTTAGTTTGCATTTGTTCTTTGATCTTGTGTTTTATTGTCATTAGTCCATTTCTTGTTTTCTAGTTTTTTCCAAAAAAAAAAAAGAAAAAAAAAATTGCTTTTGGTTTAAACTTCATCTTTCCTGGTGTTGGTGACAAAAACTGCGTTTCACTTCTGTTTTGTGTTAGTGTTTAGATTTGTATTGTTCAACTGCTGTTCTGTTTTCAGTTTCACTGTCTGTTGTTCATCACTATTGGTTCTGTGCACATTAAACATTTCACACATCTTATTGCACTGTGACTGTTTTTCCTGTGATTGTGTTCACACATTTCTGTTTACCAGTTTTCACACCAGTTTCCTCGACCAACACTAACAGCCTCAACCAACAAGGCAACAATCAGCATCTCCACACCACTGTCCCAACTACCACACAACCCATTCTCCTCTCACTCACAGTTACAAGTCAGCATTACCGACAACTGTCCTCTTCACATACCAAACATCCTATCACCAATATATCAGCCCCATCATCCCTTACCGCTACAACCTTAACCTGCGCCAATTGCGTCCACATAACCACCCCATTCCCATTGACAAATCCATACAAACTTCACATCTCATCCGTTCACTGCCCCTGTCCGTCATCTACAGAACACCCCACACAAACTCAACAATTTCTACACTGCATTTCTGCCTTCTAGCAGCAGTTCAGTTTTAATAGAGTTCTGTCTTTCAATTCACTTATCACAAACTGTCACTACTTCACCTCAACCTACCCCACGGCTTCCTCCATCCAATCCAAAACAGTGCTGCTCAACCACCTCTTTCAACACACACCAGTCCACCCTTCATCAAATACCAAACAGTTTCCATACTGCTACAAACTTTTTGACCATCACCTCTTTCCTCGACCAAAACTATTGCCAACTTTCTCTTTCCGACCAGCAGCTCCTACACACATACCACAACAGGCAGAACAATCACCTTAAGCAGCCATCTTCTTCACCAGACTCCTTTCTTCAATACACAAGCTTCCATCAACGTCTCTGCTTACAAAACACCACAAACCAATACAAGCTCCAATACCATCTCAGACAATTCATACCACCCCAATTCAAACACCTTCTCAAATTCACTAACCTATCCAATTCTATACAACCTTCACCCGGCATCACTACACTCACAAATACATCAGCCACCATACATACAAAAACCACTGCTGTCCCCTCAGTCGCAACCCAAACATCAGATCAGTAACCGCGAAGCAAAACCGCTCCGAATCAAACAACCATCCTCACCCGAGACCCCAAAACCGCATGCCAGAAGCAATTCGAACCCAAACCGCCTTCCGAAGCCCCAATTCCTATGCCATACCACAAACCAACTCACCCTAAACCACTTCTTCAACCTTCGACCCTCGGCTTCACCATTGCGCCGAATAACAAAATCATGATCCCCTCAAACTCGTTTTCGTCATAAATCCCCAATTCAACCCGATCGACTGTCGCAAGACATCTCCTTAACGCACACCCTGATTGCAAAATCCATTTACGATTGGGAAATTGGATTGGGAAATTGGAAATTGGGAAGTTATACGATTGTTCTGGAAATCCATCTGACTTTCAACATTTCGGGTTAACTGCATGGGCCTGTGGGTTTAACTATTTCGGTCATGGGTCAGTATGCTAATGGGCTATCGTATGTGCTTGGGCTGTCCTTAGTTTCATTAGTGTAAATTCAAATTTTTTACATCTTGTTTTTTTTAGTGTCTCTCTTTGAAAAAAAAAACAAAAAAAGGGTACTTTTGTTTTTTTTTGAGTGTCTTTACTTGTTTTGTGTCGAGTTGGTTTTCTTTAGAGCTATTTTCTCTTTTAAAAAAAAAAAATTCACATCGCTTTCTGTTCTATTGTATCTATATCATAAACATCTTTTCCAGGTTGAAGAAATCAAGAAATTGCGTGCTTGCTTGGAATCGCTCTACTCTATTTGCACTGCTAAATTGCGTCGTTTTGCTTGCTAAAAATCATCGCTATAAAAAAAATCGCCAATAAATTCAGACCCTCTGGTATCGTGTTCTCATCCCTTGTTTTTATTTCCTTGCATTATTGTTTGCTTGCATTTGCATTAAAAAAAATCCAAAAAATCAAAAAAAAAATCATTTGTAGTTGCATCGTTATTCACGTTTAATTTCTGTTTTGCATTCAATTAGTTTTGTTTTTATTTTTTTTAAGGACATTATTATATAATGAAAAATTGGTTTCTTTCTAACGATTTATTTCTCGGTGTCTAGACTACGGCAGAGTAATAACCGTTTATAAATATTACGGTGATTCGTAAATATTATATCGGTTGTTCCTCTGAAGGTACTTAAACCTTCGGTTGCATTGCTAGGGTGATTCCTGGTGCACCGATAACTCCTGTCTGTTAACTGGCTGAGAAATCTTTTGTTGAAATTAATCTAACCGTCATTATATAATTTTAGAAAAACTGTAAATAGATAATTTGCATTCATATATTTGCATTAGGTTCATGCATTTATAAAAAAAAAAAAAAATTGAAAATCAAATATCCAAAAAAAAAAACAAATTGTGAATATTTTCTTTTCTCTTTTAAAATTTCAAAAAAAACAAGAAAAAAATCTTTAAAATGTCAGAATTTCCTTATTTCCACGGATTTTATGATAGTTGTGAAAATCAATATAATCCATATAATTTTACACCAAATTCATATGGATATTTTAATAACAACTGTCGTACAAATAACTCTGATTTTCCACCACATAATTTTCAAACTAACGACCAACCTTCAACTCTTGAAACACAAATTGAATCTTTACTTGAAATGAGCACACAAGAAAAATCAAAGAATAAATGAATGGTGTAATTCATATTTGTGCAACAATTCAAGTCAAAGTTTTCAAAATAATCAAAATTTGAATTCACTTCCAAATTCAAATGATTTTGATTATAACCCTTGCCAAATCAATTTCGAACTCCAAAATGAATTTCAAATTCAAAATGAAAATGTGAATAATTTTCCAAATGATTTTGGCAATGGGAATACTTTCAATGATGGTGCGATTAACGATTTTTGTTCTCAACAATTTCAAATTGAAACTACTCAAGTTAGTAATTACAACTTTGATTTTGTCGAGCAAATGAACGAAATTTTTGATAATCACACGGATTTGGTATTTGAAACATACTTGAAACGACGTGACCAACAAAATCAAGTTTCAACGTGTGGCGATTTGAACGATAATCCACCTTTGCCCACAATTGATGATTTTGAATTAACAACTTTCGAAATGGAAAATGACAATCTTAAGGAAGTTGTTAATAACACGGTAATTGATTTGGATTTCAATTCTTATGAGAAGGTGGAACAAAATTTAAAATTCGATCTTTCTTTTTCTGAAAATTTGAAAACATCAACTTTGGACTTTGAAAATGATATAAGTAATGAAGTTGTTAATAATTCAAAGGAAGATGAACTAAATGAAAATGAATTTTTTGGGCTTTTTGATAACGAGTTGAATCTTAATGAGGTAGATTTGAATCACCATTTGGATTTTGAAATCAATATTCTTGAACAAATTTCCAATGATAATTTTGAAATTAAAATTGGTGAAATTAAACATGAAATTCAATCTACCCTAAGAACCATCGAAAACAAACCAACTCGTTCGATTTTTAATAAAACAACATTTGTTTTTCCAAATCTACATCTAACTTCGGAATTTTTTACGATTTGGTTTTTCGAGCTTAAGATGTGCCTCTCACATTTGAAGAGACAAATGAATCGGTCTTTAGAAGACCGTTTCATTTACTTCTTGTCAATATATTTTCTGATATACTGTAAATATTTTTTTTCTTTTCTCTTGTAAATATAGCGCGTATTTTCAAAGTTTTCTTTTCTCCTTCCACTTGGGTTAACTGTGGGGACACAGTCAAAATCAAGTGTGGGGGGAGTTTTACATTTATTTGTTTTTGCATAGATTTCAACTTTCTTTTCCTTTTTCATCCCAAAACAAATTTCCAAAAAAAAAAGCATTTTATTTACTTTTAAATGGGCACGATGAAGTAGATATACGGTTTTGGTCGTACGTTTAAAATATTTGGAATTTTACTTCTCTTGACGGATAACGAAAGAAAAGTTTGAATTATGAGCAAATTTAATGTAACCGGTATATAGGGAAATTCATAGGTGATGAGTATGAAGTGTTTTCTAAATTGTAATCCGATTAAATGAATGGTTGATTTAGATTACTTATGTTAACATTTTAGATCGTTTAAGTGAAGTTTTGCTAAGATATACTCGCTAAACTCTCTCTCTAAAAAAAAAGTAATGTATATAGATATAATAATCCAAGGATATCCAACATTACTGGTACATCTGGCGTTGGTGTGCAAACCCGCCAAGCTCAATCCGGCACCTTGTTGACAAAGTCAGCGTCGGTATATCTTGGTCTCATTTTATGAGTTGGACACCTTAGGATTACTGACCCTCACGTATGTCATAGTGCAGTGCAGGGGTGGTATACCTAGGTATTTGTAAATAATAATAATAATGTAAATATTTTATAATAAAGAGAGAGTTAGCACTTGAAATCCAAGCACACTCTTCACTTATTTGACCTAACTTGCTAACCAAAAGTAAATAAAGATGCCAATGTACGATTGTTGATATCGATTAATGAATTCATTTCATATTTGCACTATGTTTCTACCAAAACAACTGGCCAAGCTAGAGGAGTTTGTAGCGATTAACTGACTTTTGTTTGAAGTTTTGATTAGTAACGGACTTAAATTTCATAGTGACGACCCAAACTTGTGTTAGCTCCTTCGTGTTATAATTTAATAGTAAATTACCCATTTGTAAATACTCTTTTAAAAATTTGCATTCAGCTTGTGAATATTTTCGACTCTAACATTTTTGTAAATATTTTTTGCATTTAACTTTTGGATTTTGTGGGTAGTATCCGCTAAAAACCCTCACGAGACAACACTCGTCCTACTGGGGACACCCAGAGGTTTAACGGCTTGTTGCATACGCTCAATGCAATCGTGCTCCCTACGAAAGTGGATTTATCTTAGTTTTTTTTCTTCATTCGAGGACGAATAAAAAGATAAGTGTGGGGGTATTTGATATGCACGTAAAAATGCACATTTATATTCACATGTTTACTCTTGTTAAATAAATAAATAAACATTTTTGGGTGTTTTATACGATCCAACCATATTTTAAATATTTTCAAAATCATCACTCATTTTGGGAAAAATTGATCACTTATGCATGTTTTATTTTGTGATTGCATTTACTTGTTCTTTGTTATTGTCTCTAATAGGAATTTTGGAGCAAAAATGCATGCATACAAAGGAATGAAGAGGAAATAATTCTCATACATGATCATGGAGGACCCCACCTCTCAAATTAACCTCTTTCTCTTAAGCTTCTTTTTAAAGACTAATTGAATGAGACAAAAGGCCTCATGCATCCTACATGACTCATTAGTGGCTAAGAGAGGATTAGAAGCTTCATGAAGGGCCATTTTGGGGATTTCCCATTATGAGTGATTAGGGTTTTAGGGTTTGTGATCTTGTATATATACCCCCTTTAGGTTCATTTATCTAGCCTCTCCTTTATCCTCTTTAGTTTAGTTTTAGTGAGGGATCATAGCTCCCTTTTATTTTAATGGCTACTTAGCCATTTTCTTTATGTAACCTCTTGGTTTTAATGCAATTTAATTTCTATGCTCTTTACTTTCATGTTCATAGCTTAGATTTACATTGATGTTGTTAGCTTAGATTTACTTTCGTTTCATTTACTTTATGCACACAGTTTAATTCTCTTCTTATTCTACTTAGTTTTTCTTACATTTTGCTTTATTTTCTAATGTTGAAACTTACATGTGTTGATATTACAACATATATGAGTGGCTAATCCCTTGATTTAGGGGTAATGATGCTCTCTAACTTTGTGTAAGTTCAACATGTGTATGATTTGTGATCTTTAATATGTGCTTCATGTTAGTGAATATTGGTGTGAGTTTATACATATGGGTTTGATAGGTCATGTTGCATTTGCAAATGATCTATGCTTATTCAATATAAACACGAGTTACATCAATATTTGCTAAGTGATTATTGATTTTGAAATGAAAGTATGAACAAAATTTGATGGTCTATAGTTCTAACCAATAGTTCATAGACCATACTTAGAATAGTTTTGCTTTATTTTCATTTTCATGAGAATCATAAGTGGTGTAAATATTGCATTTATATCACTTGTTGAGATCATACATTGTATGTTTGACAACTTACATAAATGTGAGTGGATTTACCTCTAAATTACTCTCTAATTTCATATTTAGCTCTCAACTTAGTTTCTAGTTTCATAGTTTTTATTAGAACAATTCAAAGTTTGGTTTAATTCGATTGAATAAAATTGAAATCACTTCTTTCCCTGTGGATCGACTCACACTCACTACGTATTACAATAGTACGCCGTGCACTTGCGGTTATTTCAATATTCGCGACGGTTTTTTTAATTCAATAGAAAATCCGTTGTAGCGAACAGTTCATCATTTGTTAATCCAGTTTGCCAGATTGTCTGATAAACTCACTTTTTGTTTGACATTTCACCATCACTGTATGGTAAAATGGGCCTCATTTTCTATTTTAAAAAGATTCTTGTGATGATTACAACATTATAGTAATGTCTAAGGCATCCCATGCCATTTTGAAAATTACTAGTGAAAGATTGCAAACAAGCCTAAGATTACATGAACTAAAGTCAAAATTCCATCTATCTAATATAAACTTGTGTCATACATATGAACCTATTATTTAACATCTTTATTTGAGTACAATTATTTGGATGTTATCGATATACTTTCTTGGATGACTGATTGTTAGTCGAATGTATAAATATACATAGATATACCACATATTGTTTCAGATAGTATTTCATTTTAGATATTGAGAGAGATGGAGGTGATTTTGGTATGAAGGGCAGTTGAATGATATATGATGTGAAGGAGTATATAGATTGAATGGTATATGGTGGTAGAAATGATGTTGTGTTATAATATTGTTGTAGTTTTGAGGTGGTGAAGATGTTAAAGTGGGATGCAGATGAAAATAGTTTTGATTGTTTGGATTTGAGGTTTGTAGTGTTTGTTGGTTTTCCTTTTGGGTTTTTCTTCTTGGTTCCTTCCTTTTTTGGTGTTGGCTTCTTCTTTGTGTGTGGTGTAACGACTTGGATTTTTAACCGTTCAAATCAACAATTATCCTCAATGACGACTTAAACAAATCAAAATACAGATAGTTATCGGGATTTATATAAGAAAAAGAAGAAAGAAGAAACAAATACAGAATCTCGAAGCAGAAGGACAAAATATAATAAATAAATGACAGTTCATGAAGCTATCAAATACTTACATTTGACTATAATATACAATGATGATCAGAGTTACACATATACAGATACATACAAAAAGGCATCGGAAACAAAGTGCAGCGGGAAATACATATATATAATAGATATATACCAAATCTTCATTTTCGTTCTCCAAGGCAAGGTAATCTTCGATAACTGCAACTTTGGTTGACCCGAGCGTATTGAATAAAAAGAAACACAACAAACACTCGGATGAGGACTAAATCATTCTCATATTAGTCAAATTAAAATACAAAATAACATGAGTGTTATGGGTGCAGTAATCATAAGAAATGTTATGGGAAATTCGCAAATGATTTTGGAAAAAATGAAGCTATCATAAGCTCGTCCCATTCACACAATGCAAGCGCACACCAAATGGACGAGTTTTGTCTTATGATAACCAAACATGCTTTCATACGTGAAAATCTTCTTTTCTTACTATTATTAGTGCATAGTGTTGAAAACCATTTCACAAATGAATATATTAATCTTAGCAAGTATAGTGGTTATGCCCACATACATGATTTACAAACAAAGCGAAAGGCTTGTGTTTGTTGTTGGGTTTTCCAATATGATTATTCCTGACACGAAAGATCAATCGATGACAAGGAGCTAAGTTTCTCCCGGTTTTCATCTAGACATCGGACACCGAATACAGAGTGCGAAGTATATATCCCGGTTTTCATCCAGACATCGGACACTGTATATACTTTATTTTCCCCAGGTTTCGCAAGTAAATCTACCACCGAAGCTTTCGAGTTTCAATAGAAATTTGTATGTATACAACCTAACCGCCAGTTTACCATCAATCCGGTGTGTGAGGTTCGTCGAGGTCATGGTATACACAAAGCTACACAATAAGCCAAGCTTTGATCATCACTAGTTCAATTCATAACTCGAGTATGTCACGTTGTCAATTCAAGACGTGTCACCGATTCCTATCAATACAAACCTCTAAGTTCATATGTCTTAGAGACTGGAATAATTTATTGTCATAAATATGATATATATTAACAGAAATCAGTGTTAGTAGTCAATTTCAATGTGAGACACACAATACATACAAGTTCGTTCTGGGTCTGAATGGAACAAAATCCCAAAATCTCTAAATATATTCTGATCTCATGCCACATATAACCTCATATTGGGTGATCGACCCAATGGAGACATCAGCAGTCAATCTAAACTATTCGAAGATTCTCGGTCTTTGCTTATCGATTTCCACGTCTTTAGTTTCTTTATCACGTCGTATTATTACTTGAAATGATTTTCAAACATATATTCGACTCCGGTCTTCCCATATAATAAGCGCATTTTTGAAACAATTGTTATGGATCATTACAGATTTCCCATTTAAATCTCTATCCAAATTCATATTCAAATTAGAATGAAATTTCATATCTATATCATGATTTTTTTTAAGCATCGATTTTTATTCAAAAGAGAATATATTTTTAATTCAAATCTCAATCTGAATCAACAGTTTAAATCGATAAAAAAATCCAATTTAATAACATTACAAATATTTTAAATAACTTGAAAAATAGATGATTATAAATAAAACCCTTTTTTGAAAATATATATTAAAATAATTAGAGTATAATAAAATAATTTAAATCACTATATATATATACGTATATTAAAATACTTTACCAAAATATTTTTTATAATAAATAATATAATTTAATTTAATTCAAAACTATACGTATATACGTAGTTAAAAAAATTAAGCTTGTTCTTTCTTCAAATTTCAGTAACTTGAGATTTATTTAATGCCCGTAACATCTAGGGTGAACAATGGGATTATTTGGCACAAATAAACATACACATCATATACTGAATAACGAGAACAATTTACATTAACGATATCCATTCAATAATTAGTACAAGGCACCCATCACAACCATTTCATCTAAACAGTCAATATTATGTTGTTTCACTAGTTAACAAATGTAGGGGTTTCAGACTAGCAATTTAATTTCAAATAAATCATTTAATGTCGATTCTACATTAATACCACAATTAACTTGTAGGACAACTTTAGCAAACAATCAACAATCAGTCACAACCAAACAATCAAATTTATTTCATAATTTAATTTAATAGATACAGGAAAAGTTTAGTTAATTGTGAGCGAGAAATTCACTTACCTTTGGGTCTTTAGTCATTCGAACATCCAACCAAAGCCCAAAATTTACAGTCTTCCAAATGCAGTCAAATTAGTACCAGAACGTCCATAATTTCACTACGATCGCAACGCAACAAACCACGTGTAAATCTGAGTTCGTATGAAAAAGTTATACATGTTACAAGTTATATGAATCTGAATTAAACAAAAATAAAAAATACTTTCTCACGGCAAATGCCACATCATCCTTCTTCTCTCCCTCATACGAACTCAATGGATCAAGATTCGCGCGATTTCATTGTGTATGTATTCTTATTTAAATTGATGAAGATTTAAGGATAATATCTCCAATGTTTTATTTTGGCTACAGGTTAGAAAAAGAAAAGTGATTAGCGGATTTAGGTTTAAGAAGGGAATGTTGTTATATTGAGCATTTATTTATTTTTATTTTTATTTTCATGCGCAGGAAACATTAATCTCACTGCCATCTTTCATACACAGGTTTTGAACATTGACATCTTTCATTATACATACATACATACATACATACATACATACATACATACATACATATATATATATATATATATATATATATATATAATGAAACACTCAGCAGCATTAAGGGAGTAAAAAAAATATATTATGGAAATATGGCAATAAATTTCTTTTAACACGTACATACATGCATACATAAATTTCTATTCACCTGTTGCCTTTCTATCTTCGCTTAATACCTTTTTATCCATTTGTTTGGTTTCACACGTATATACAAAGTATGCTACATACATGCACAACAATATGGCAATAAATTTTTTGTATTAATTGTAACTTATTTCCAATTTATCACCAATAAATTTAATATAAAATGGTTTCCCACAATAATCAGTTAATCTATTGCAATTGTTATTTTTAAAATTAGTTAACATCCAATGTATTACTTTAATTACCACTCTTAGTTAATGTTATCATTTACCTTACAATTTGTACAAACATAATTTCCAAATATATATATTACAACACAACGTAACATACACATAAATCCATATACACACACACACACATATATATATATATATATACACACACACACACATATATATATATATACACATATATATATCCTATGCATTGATTATTCTGTTTCTCATTTAATTATAGGTTATTTTAAAAATTTACAAATTTCGTTAATAACAAAATGCTAGTTACTGTCTAATAGCTTAACAACTGTCTACTTACTAAAATTTGTTGAATTCATTGCAATTAAATGTAAATTTCAAATTCATTAATATATTTACTTATTTATTATGTAGTTGTTATTTTTCTCATTGCATTATTGATTGTTGAACTACAACATCTGTTAATATCAAAATGTCAGTTACCGTCTAAATAATTGGTAAATTTCACTATTAATTAAAAGTTTCATCTTTCACACCTTAAATTATAACTAGTATTTTTTGCCCGCTTTGTAGGGCATTAAAATTTATGTTATTAAAAAAAATATTGTAATAATTAAATATCAAAAAAAAAAAAGTATTGTAATTAATATTAGATAGTTATATATATATATGACATTCTAAACAATGTATGAGTAATTGTTGCTCAATGTATGATTTTTTATTAAGTTTTTTATAGATTTTTTATGTATAAGAGGCATTCTAACTTAAAAAAAATCAAATTACTACATAAAAATAAACATCCATATCAGAAAAATACATGAATCAATAGTAGTTTTCAGAGCAAAATAAATATAAAATCATGAGTAAATAAAAATACAATTTTTTTAGTATAAATTACCTCCCATCTAAGTATGTTTTAACCTCATTTACTATTTTCTTCTCCCCAGATTGTTGATCATTTTGTTTTTGGGATTGTATTAACACAGTGGCACGGTCATGACCCTTCAGACAATATTTGAAAATATATTTCATGCAACGCCCGTGATTGCAGATCTCAACATTAACGTGACACTGGTATCGAATCAAAAGATCCCTATTAAAAGGAACCACTTAACGGTTATCTAAATCTGTATTTCTAACTCTGACAGTATGTCTGGTTTTTTCTTCTCCTGTAAATTGGAAATCCGCAATCATCAAACATTGTATTTGAACAATACTTGAAAAAAATAAAGAAAAATTAGAGTTAAATACAAAAAAAATTAATTTATATTTTAGAGTTGAATAAAGTTTTTGATCATATTATTTTGGGAATTTCCTTGTACATTTAGAACCCTTCATGCAAGGTGATTGAAATCCAGGTCCGTAAGGACCATGTATCATAAATTGTTTAACAAACGCATATCCATATGGATATTTCTCTTCATCAGGGATCTCTGCACGTACATACTTATCAATATTACTCTTCAAATCCTTCTTACCACATATGAACCTTTTCAGATAATACGACTTAGCAATACAAAAGATCACACATGACAACCATTTAGGAATTAAAGGCTAAAATCATTAGCACTCTTTATCACAACAATTTGGAGTTGGCACAGTAATACATTCCAGAAAACAGTGAAAGGAACTACAACTCTTGCGACAACACTCGTTGCACTTTCCAAAGTCTACAATGCTCCCACCAACCAAACAAAAGAGCAATATAGCAAATAACATGATAAAGTTGAATTTTCCTTTGCTAGTCGCCATGTATTTTGATATTCTTATGGATCATTTCTTCCTCTTGATGTTATGATGTTTGCTACACTTATTTATAGGGCAGAGGAATACAGTGCAAGGCCTTTAGAAGGAAGGAAATAAATCATTTTTATATAAATCTCCTATAAACAAAAAGAATCTGTTTCTAATTAATGTCTATATGATATGCTTTCATTGTAATAAATGTCATTAACTTTCTATCCTTTCATATTTTTTCATTTATATTTTTTCATTCATGTTTTTTATTTTATGTTTTCCTAGGTTGTGTCTCTATTGTATGGTAATATTAAATATAGGCACAAACCTTCTTTACCATATATTTAAATTACATACATATACATATAGGCACAAACCTTCTTTATCATTCATGTTTTCTATTGTTCGTGATAATGGCACGCGCTTCTCGCGTGATCGAGGCACGCGCTTCGCCTGTGGTCCGTTGTACCACAAATACTGTGTAATATATATATATATATATATATATATATATATATCCAAACAAATAATATAGAAAAATATAAACGTACTGAGCATGTGTAATTTTTTATTATGGAAATACATGAGCTGGTTATGCAGTGCAAAGTATCATATGGAAAACAAATGGACATATGCATTTTTAAGTCAGCCGTGTCAGGAGTGTGGTGACAATTAGCACATCTTATCTAAAGAGACGTGCTGATGGCATACAGAAATCTAATACCATTTTAACAAAAAAAATACACAATAGTTTACAGGTAAACATTACTTCATCCTATCTCAAATCTATACAGCACCCCACTTTAAGTTGGTTCATAGCAAATAAACATTATTAGTTTACAGGTAAAATAAAAATAAAAATTTATAGATGTCATGTCTAATAAAAGTTTTGCAATATGATTTGCACACCTACTAACATGAGCTAGGTAAGTACTTACTAACAAAAAATATTGTTTTTGCTTGCAACTATAGTAAAACAGTAAACTGATATGACGTATGCACCACTGTTATCTATTCTTGCATAGTTTGGTTATCATTTCTTTGACTAGTCACCTAAAAGTTTATAAGCAAGGTTTAGTTAAAAGATAGCTAAGCTTTTTGGACCAAGCTGAGTTTGTTTCATTGATCAAATGTGACGACAATTACATATACCTGAGTTTGTAAACAAAAATCTAGCATTAGAGATATAGTTACGTATATAAATTATTGAGATATATAGTACCAATTTAGCATGTATTGTATTGCCCAATGTATATGCATTGATCCTAAAACGTATGTTTTGATTTGCAGGCTTGGAAAAATTGATGGCTTTATTTTTTTGGCATACAGGTGTATATGTAGATTGAAACTTGGAATGCATTGTATCATAAAACGAAAATTGGAAATAGAAAATGCAGGCAAAATTTGGCAAATGGCAAAGGAAAAAGAAGTGTGAAAGCAAAGTGAAGAAAGCCTTGACTTTTGGAAATGATTTACATATTGCTACACACATATGAACTATTTTATCAATTTTCCTGCTTTTTTATTTTTTTTGGGTACACATTTCAATGAGCTATTTTGTAACTACATACAACACAATGTTAGTTATTTAATATTAATGCTTTATTATTGAAGCTTATTATATTGCACATCCATCTTATGTTTTCCATGAACTTTGCATCTGATGTGAGTTTAACCATTTGCTAGAACAATAAACACGAACATAGCAGATTACACTATTTATAACATGGTTTCACTAGCTAGAAATATAAGTAAACAGTAAAGGAAGGTTACAGTACCATCCATTGTAGTCTTCCGTGTAGCACTGGGTGCATTACAAAATTAGACAGCTATATCTTTAACGGTAAATGAAGAAGACATAGTATGAAGGTGATCAAAATATTAACACATTACACTATGATTTAAGTTGATTATGCTATATAATAATAGCCTCAACTTCTATCATTTTCTAGAACTACTCAAGCTTATGCAATTCCCTCACCATCTCTCTTGTATGTATGCTAAGAAGTAAACGAAGAACTTCTGAATATGGTAAGATAGTAAAATTACATAAACTTATGGGTAGTCTGACTTGATTTATAAGCTTTTTTCAAACAAAATGTAAACAATAGATTTGAATTACATTAAGGTATTCTAACAATATAACAACAAAGAAATAACATGTAACTGATGTATTATAATGATATAAAACTGTCTAATACCATCACTGTCAACCCAAATCTTAAGAGTACATACGATATAAATTAAATATTTAAGTCAAAAATAGTTATTTTGAAAGGAACAGCCTAAATAAATAGCTAATTTATATTGCTTCAGTTGAAGTAAATAGCATGCCAAAGATCATAGACCGTAACCGCATTTCTAAGTTAACATAATGAATTTGATCTAACAAAAGAATGATCTAATTTTGTTGACATCATATAAACAAAGGAAATTTTGTTTTTGTAACACTTAACATTTATAGATGCATTCAACAGAAAACTAATGTACTTTTGGAACTGTGCTTCTCTTCCTAGTCTATTGCCATCTCGCATCTAATGCATAGAAGTATATGCTTCATTGACTGCAAATTAGATTGTTGAGTTGTCTAGTTTTAATACTTTGCAATATAATCTATTTGTAACAAATAATCATAATAATGAAGACTTGATTAAATCAATCAAAGCAGTTAAAATAAACAAATATGTTGGAGTTTTTAAGTAATCTATATGTTTACATACATATACCCATGTTTTTCAGGATCCAACTCTCCCATATCCGTACTCAGCAACAACAGAGAATAATGTTATGTAAAATCAAAGTAAATGTGATTTATAAACATTCGAGCAGAGATTAACGTTCTTATATCAAATAGTAACCTTAAATGGAGAGAAACCTGAGGCGAAACCCATTTTGTCGAGGGATAAACCTAGCCATTGCAGAACGATTATCATAATCTTTGATATATTGTAAAATGAAAATAAATATATTCCTACAATAAATCGAAAAGAGATCAAAGTCCTTGCATGAAATAATTACCTCAAATAGAGAGAAGAAACTTAAGTTGAAATTCACTGTGTCCACAGATATACCCTACACTGAGCGATGATTTCAGAAACAATCAGAATAAAATATGCATGTTTCAGATATAGATGTAATTCAAACCCCTAGCATGTTTCACATGGATCTAATTTTGTTTTGAATAGATTGGATATTGGGAGAAGTATAACGGCCCGAATTTCCATACTCTTTGAGTCGACTAATAACATCACACGCCCAACCCAAATTGCACAGAAATACGAATCATTATTAGAAAGAAATTAGAGGATGAGAAATAGAAAGAAAGAAATATTAGAATAGAAGAAAACGAAGATCACAAACTTACAGTGGAACGAATAAAATATATTAGATAACATAAACTTTGAAATACAATTCAGTAAATTTGTATACATACCATCTTCAGAGCACAACAGCTATTTCTGGAACAGTTATAGACACCTGTTTCCAGATACAACATAGTACAAAGCGGAAATTATGATAGTTTATAGCTAACTGGCAAAGCCTCCTGCTTCAGTCTTGTAACGACCACGAGATTTTAGACTTCGAAAATCGACACAAAACCCAGCGTCGACTGTTCAGACATCGAAAATACCGAATCATTAATAGAAAGAAATTAGAGGGTGAGATATAAAAGATAGAACTAATAGAATAGAAGAAGAAGAACAAAACTGAGCATAATCAAAGTAAACACGAATCTCACAGCGGAACGAATAAAATATATTAGATAACATAAGCTTTGAAATACAAATCTGTTTTGTACATATATACATACCATCATCAGAGTACACATAACATTTGATTCAGCGGAAGTAACTCTAAATAACTAACGCTGAAGCCTCCTGCTTCAAGCTCCTCCAAGTGTATCTGTAAAAGCCTGAAACACTTGACTGCCCGTACAAATTTGGGCACCCAAGAGTTTAGGAAAAACAAAACAAAATAAACACTGGGTCAGTCATGGGACTGGTGTGAGTAAACTCCAACCATATGGTTTAACTGTAAAGATCTTTCGAAAGAAAAGGATAATAGTAAGACCATTCCACACATAAATACGGATGGTTTTTACCTTACTATAACCCAAACCATTTTTGATATCAAAATCCAGTGATATTATAATAATGTCTAATCAAATAAATAACCAAATAGTAGAACGCTTGCATCTCACGCTCTACATATATAGTATAAAATCAAAAACCGCAGGGCGCTTATTGGAGATTGGATTCCAACTATGACAAAGGATGGGACCACCTTCCGACAGTGTATCTCTAGAGGCAAATACACCTGGGTTCAACAAGAACGTCTTGCAACCCGGCCCACACATGACCGACCACTCATTTCTCTTGAGTGTATCGAATGTATATCACCAACGGTTGGGCTCAAACCACCGTTTCCCGAATGGGCAGAATCGATAGATTAAGAAACAAAAGGAATTTCTCTAGATAGGTGATTATACACCCTAATGGGTGCGACCCACATAGCCATGCTGCCTGCCCGATTTTTGTCATTTCCCGGTTGTGAAACTTGAGGCTACGTTTTTCTTCCAGAACATCTGGCCACCATACACTTTTAATGCCACATCGTCAAACCCGTCAAATCACTAGTTGATATTCCCACAAACATTACGGGTATAAAAGCTAAGAGAAACGAGTTTCTCCGCCACCAGACGTAACACTTTGAAAAGATCATCTTATGTGACCATTGGGAATACTCTGTCAGACATTCGTCCATACAAGTTGTCCTGGGACTGGACAACATCACAGCTCTTTTGAATTTCACTCCGTCTTTGATTATTCTCAGCATAATCTAATTCGCAGCGCTTATGCCTATACGGAGTGGTTCTCAGATATTAAATCCAACCGGTCTCTCCGTATTGACAACGATGGTAAAAATCTTTGATAGCCAGTGTTTTAACTATCAAAGGAAAAATAAACATCCATTAAACAGCCATCAAACAATTTCACACTCACTGGCCCTTTTCTAATATTTCACTATTAGATTCATTTCCTTATCGGGTTTCGATATATATCGTTATATCGATATCTATTATCAAAATTTCTTAAAAATATTCTAACTCCTTAAATTTCCGGAAAAATTCGCCATAACCTCCCCTGCACCGGGAGCATTGGGAAAATCCCCAAACCGCCACACAGGCCTCTCCATTCAAAAAGAAAATCAAAAAGCCAAGCGGCTTGCCGATTCGGCGCATAAAACCTCATATGGAAATTGAAACATGTACCTTGTTGTCGGGCACTTAAATATATTCTTCATACTCTCTTCATATCCTCCATCCCAAACCTGTTTAACATACATATGCCCATTCCCAATTCGTTTCAAACAATTCGACCCTTTTTACCAAAATACGCTACCATTCGCTAATTAAATTTTCTGATTAGCTTTTGGTTTCATATACTTTTAATTTTGAACGTATCACGTTCAAATATATTTGTATTCGCTTATAGACATATCAAACTCAACTCTTTGCTCACTTCCCAATTCTAATTCCGTTTTCATACTTTGATCCAATTTACAATTCAGTTTACTTAAAACAAAAGTTAGGTTCGATCAAAAATCACATTAACTAATTTCTTTTGAAACTCGCTAACTTTATTCGATAATTTGAAATCTGGTTTTTATTTCAAAAATCCGTTCATTTACTCGATTTGAGTTCGTATTTATTTGATAACTCAAACTCGGATTTTTCCTAAAAAGAATCGGATTTTTATTCACTAAAAATCCTTTAAATTTATTAAATAAACCGTTATGGTTTAAGAACGATTATGGCGCTGTTTTTCTGACAATTTGATTTTGACCTAACTCAAAATCTATACGATGAAATCAAGATTTTTCTCTTCCTTTAGAAATCTATCGTTCAATCGGTCCTGGCATTTCTTGTTTCATCAAATTCGGACTTATATTGAGTTCTATATACTCCATTGAAGTTCGAATCGCCAATTTACGAACTATCGCGCCGTGGCGAGTTCGTTTTAATTAAATTAAATATAAACGTTTAAAAACTTCGTTTATAATTAAATTCCAACTCCATTCTTAATATTTAAAAATAAATTAAGTCTATTTTCCAAATCTAACTTCAAAAATTCGAATTATCCACATTCGTCGATTATTCTATTCCATATTCATAACTCGGTTATGAATTTATTCAAACTCAAATCGCATTATATTAGATTTCTATTATTTGGAAATAAACTGGTATATAACCCAACGTCCCTATCCCACTTCAAATTTCGAAGATTAAACAAACTTCAAGATAAACTCATTTCGATATCCCTTTACCATTTACAAACTAATGTCATCTCTTGACAATAGTGAAGTCGTTCAAGTTGGGGTATTTTAATTACCTTTCAGACCTTGATCGACGACGTTCTTATCTTGAGACGAATAAAAAGCTTGTAATATCAAAACTTGATTTAAATCTCACATTCGATCCCATTTCTTTCATTTGGAAATTTATTTCCAAATTACTCGACGACAATTACTTCGTCACCTATATAACCCTTGTATATAAATTTACTTCTTCACTTGATTTCATCGTCTCCTTTTGAAACGATTTCAAGTTATAAATCTCCTTTTAAATTCCAAGTTGAATTCAAATACCCAAATCATCCCATGATGATTTTCCCTTTCTATTTATAAACATCGATTATAAATTTTACTTCTTGTTTTAACCATTTAAAACAAGCTTATATTTCATATTCCATTTGAAATTCAAATTTCCACTTTGAAAGATAAATTTCCTGCTTTACATCCCTTACTTGAAATTAAAGTTTAATATTATCAAATGATAATATATTTTTTCCTTGATAAACAACGTCTATAATTCCAGATACTTGTTTTTTATTTAAAAACAAGTTAAATCTTCTCAATTTATTCGAAATACCATTTCTATTTCGAAAAGTAAAATTCCCCTTTCCGAAAACAATTTGCACTTGTAAATTGGACATAGTTGAATTCTAAAACAAAACCAGATGGACTTATTTCAATTCAAATTATATTCCGAATGTCGGAATAAATTTGATCGTTTTCTTCTTGAACCTATTCAAAGTCACTTTTTAATTTCATCAAAAATTAAATAAATCCAATACTAGTTATTTTTCTTTATTTAAACATATCGTTTAGAATTTCACTTCTTGTTCGAAGTATTAAGCCACATTTCAATTCAAATTACATTTGAAATCTAATTTCCACTTTGGAAAACAAATCATACTTGAATTTAGAATTTATAAAGTACCAAATGCTGATTTTCACATTCATTTAAAACATCGTTTATAAACTATACTTCTTGTTTTAAATATTAACACAAGTTCTATTTCAAACTCCCTTTGAAATTTCATTTCTACTTTGGGCGGATGAACTTCCTTTTAAAATCACGCTTGCATTCACGTTTCAAAAGTTATCAAATGATAATCTCCTTTTTCATTTATAAACATAGTTTATAAATTCAATTACCTGTTTTTATTTTTAAACAAGTAAATATTTCCGAACCTATTTGTAATCCCATTTCTATTTCGAAATTTAAAATTTCCTCTTTAAATTCAAACTTGAATTTAAAATCTAATATTACCAAATGATAACTTCCTTACAAATCATTTATACATTCAGTGCTTGTTTTATTATTTAAACAAGTTATTGTTTTCTTAGTTTATTTGAAATTCAAATTTTATTTCAAAAAAATAAAATTTCCTTCTCGAATCTAAAAGTCACTTCTTATGATATTATAAATATCTAGGCCAGTGATATTCTAATATCTAACACACAAATTATCCATTCAATTCACACATCACATACATATATAAATATGTGAACGACATTAAATAAATTTTGAGGAATCCAGTTGGATCCCTCCAACCTGTTTTCCTGCATCCACAGATGTTAGTCACATAGATAATACCCATCCTGCTTCAAGGCAGGATATCGCGGTATAAAAGGGGATCCACTTATGTATGTGGGCGTAGTGTCATCCGCTAATGATACTGCGGGCATCCGCTCATAGTGTTGCGGG
This sequence comes from Allium sativum, assembly GCA_030737875.1. Taxonomy (NCBI): domain Eukaryota; kingdom Viridiplantae; phylum Streptophyta; class Magnoliopsida; order Asparagales; family Amaryllidaceae; genus Allium; species Allium sativum. Next base: position 79,108,983 of record CM060914.1, read on the forward strand.
AAATTCAATAACCACAATAATTCAACAATTCATTCATGCACCCAAGCAACCAACACATTTATTTTTAACGATAAAAATAAATTTAAATATAAAATGGTGAGTGAGATTTACTCACCTTGATTTTTCCTTTGTTGAGTATCCATCTAAATTCAGCATTGGCGGCTAACGAATTTTTCTTGAATCATCTCGAATAAATTTACTTCTTACCTACGATGATTTTATTTATATTTATTGATTAACTATTTTTAGTTAACTAAACATCTTAAAATAAATAACGAATTAATCTTTTTATGTATTTAAATTTCGAAAAGGTGTGTATACCTTATTTTCTCGGAATCTCGATTAACCGGTGACACAACTTGCCGATTAACCCCACCTTCCTGAATGGCTCCCAAAACTATGGTTCTCCACTTTGACATTTCAGCAAACACCTCCTGGACGACTCCCATCTTCTTCCCAAGCACACACCATTTCTGCCATGTGAGTCCACGTTCAAGAACTACAGTCCCTATCCCTTAAACAGCCTACAGTCACCACCGAGCCTCAATGTAATACAACCGACTCCCTCCTTCCCATTTACAGTCTCATTCCGTTATCTGCTCTCACCATTTTCAACCCAACGGCCTCGTTACTTCGCAGTCCTACACCCATTCACATCAGAAAATCACATCTCTATGCTCGAAAACCATCGTACTCCATTTCCGAACACCAGTCAACCATCGATCATCGCGCCTTCTTCCCTGTTCAACATCCGACATCGCACCTCCCCAAACACAAATATCGAACCCTTATTACCCACAGTCGAACTCCCTAAGCCTTCGTAAACACGACGTTGTCCTTGATGCTACCTTCGACACCTCCCCAGCCCAGTTTCGTGACTTCCCTAGGCGTTGCTCCAAAATCGAACTGAGGGGAAAAGACTATGGAGTTGAAGCTTCCAGGAGTTGTGATTTCCATCGCGGTATCCATCGCGATACGCGATCTTATGATTTTTTTTTATTGGTGGAATCGATTTCAATGTTGACTGCGAGGAACAAATGGAGGAAATGAAATCGGATTTTGGTTTCGTGGTTTAGAAAAGAAACTAACGAAGGTTTATATAGGCGCGAATTGGGGAACAAATGGTACAAGCCATAAATTTGCTGTTTCTTGGATATCAAAGGCAGGAGACATGTTTTTGTGCTCGAGGGAAAATATATGCTGCGTGATATTGAAAGAAGACAACAGTAGCTAGGGTAGGCTCAGCGTTGTAAAGGATAGGTCGGCTAATGTTAATAAATTTTGATTAGATTTCTTTTTTTTTTTAAAATATAACCAAAATATCTTGTGTCCCTTAACCAGTAATCCCGAACCGCTATTTCTACTTAACGATGGGCTTCTCTAAATTAAACTGTTATTCTGAATTTAACGAATTCGATTCTGAAATTAAATTCGATTATATAGAAAAGAGAACAAATTTAAATTAAGGATTTAAACTAAATTAGATTCAAAATAGAATCGATTTCAAGCAATTAAATTTATTGATAATAAATTATTATTATCGCTCTAATTAAATATAAAATTTATATTAATCGTTTTCATTCAGTTTTAACTCTGAATCCTATTGTTTTCCGTTTCTGTATTACGATAATTAAATATATTCGATATTAATTCATATACCAATTATTAAATCGATAAATTCAATATAAAAATCAACTTATTATCCTAATAAAAAAATAAATTTAAATACTCAATATTAACTGGCCAAAAATCCGGGACGTTACATTCCTTCCCCCTTAAAAGAATTTCGTCCCCGAAATTACTAAGGTAGGAAAAATGCTACTAACCCATTTACTTTTCAAAATTCATCTATGTTAAAACTCAACCTTTCAATTTCTACAAATTTTAGTTCTACCAAAACTTTTGGTTTCCGTTTATATTGCACATCATATATACTCACATTCCTTTAATCTGAATGATTTATGACCAATGTATTCACATTCAATTCATATTCCATTCATATTGGTTCAACACCAATTTATCCAAATTGATTCTATTTAATTTATTCACTTCGACCCATTTAACTTGCTTAAGTTAATTTTAAATTCCACAATTCAAATTCCCGGTTTTCATTTCAAAACCTTCTGAAGTCACATAAATATATATACATATATTTATTTCTATTTTAAATTCAAAACATTTGAATTTTTTTTTCCAAAACAACTTGTTTTCTTTCAAACAAATTTCCATCAAGAACTTTTCTAAGGTAACAATCCATCACTTAGAACTCGAAAATGAACACTGATAATGCTGCAGTCATTATCAGAATTATTTCCCAGCCACTGAAGTGAGTTCAATGCTTTATCCCTGTCAAAATCCATACAATATGATTTTATTCAAATCTTTCCAAAACAGGGCTATATTATCTTAATATACTTTGGAAAAATATTTTCCAAACACCCAGGATTTAAATTCCAGTTTACGGTTTGAATTCGATTTTAATTGATCACATTTGCATATATTATTCATATACAAATTCTATTTGGTTATATATAACCATTTCAATTTTATAATCGCATCTGATTATCAACACATCCATATATAAATAATTCTTAGAAAATTATTCATTTTTATAGCAAAATATATTTTTGGGTAAAATTATTTCATTTACCCACTTTAAAACAATATTATGTCAATTCTTCTGTCCAAGTGTTTACAAACTCCTATCGACGTCGTGGCGTCCCACGATTCGACCAGAATTCATAAACCACTCAACAGACAAGCCAACACAATATAAAACAATTTTTATATCAATTTACAAATACGCTCTCACTCAACTCATTCTAAGGTACTACTGACCCTATCTCTAATGAGCACATCCCACCAAAGCCTAGGTGTTCGCTAAACCTAAGCTCTGATACCACTGTAATGACCACAAGATTTTCGACTTCGAAAATCGACACAAAACCCAGCGTCGACTGTTCAGACATCGAAAATACCGAATCATTAATAGAAAGAAATTAGAGGGTGAGATAGAAAAGATAGAACTAATAGAATAGAAGAAGAAGAAGAACACAACTGAGCATAATCAAAGTAAACACGAATCTCACAGCGGAACGAATAAAATATATTAGATAACATAAGCTTTGAAATACAAATCTGTTTTGTACATATATACATACCATCATCAGAGTACACATAACATTTGATTCAACAGAAGTAACTCTAAATAACTAACGTTGAAGCCTCCTGCTTCAAGCTCCTCCAAGTGTATCTGTAAAAGCCTAAAACACTTGACTGCCCGTACAAATTTGGGCACCCAAGAGTTTAGGAAAAACAAAACAAAATAAACTCTGGGTCAGTCATGGGACTTGTGTGAGTAAACTCCAACCATATGGTTTAACTTCAAAGATCTTTCGAAAGAAAAGGATAATAGTAAGACCAGTCCACACATAAATATGGATGGTTTTTACCTTACTATAACCCAAACCATTTTTGATATCAAAATCCAGTGATATTATAATAATGTCTAATCAAATAAATAACCAAATAGTAGAACGCTTGCATCTCATGCTCTACATATATAGTATAAAATCAAAAACCGCAGGGCGCTTATTGGAGATTGGATTCCAACTATGACAAGGGATGGGACCACCTTCCGACAGTGTATCTCTAGAGGCAAATACACCTGGGTTCAACAAGAACGTCTTGCAACCCGGCCCACACATGACCGACCACTCATTTCTCTTGAGTGTATCGAATGTATATCACCAACGGTTGGGCTCAAACCACCGTTTCCCGAATGGGCAGAATCGATAGATTAAGAAACAAAAGGAATTTCTCTAGATAGGTGATTATACACCCTAATGGGTGCGACCCACAGAGCCATGCTGCCTGCCCGATTTTTGTCATTTCCCGGTTGTGAAGCTTGAGGCTACGTTTTTCTTCCAGAACATCTGGCCACCATACACTTTTAATGCCACATCGTCAAACCCGTCAAATCACTAGTTGATCTTCCCACAAACATTACGGGTATAAAAGCTAAGAGAAACGAGTTTCTCCGCCACCAGACGTAACACTTTGAAAAGATCATCTTATGTGACCATTGGGAATACTCTGTCAGACATTCGTCCATACAAGTTGTCCTGGGACTGGACAACATCACAGCTCTTTTGAATTTCACTCCGTCTTTGATTATTCTCAGCATAATCTAATTCGCAGCGCTTATGCCTATACGGAGTGGTTCTCGGATATTAAATCCAACCGGTCTCTCCGTATTGACAACGATGGTAAAAATCTTTGATAGCCAGTGTTTTAACTATCAAAGGAAAAATAAACATCCATTAAACAGCCATCAAACTGTGACGACAAGGAATTTCGCTCGGTCCGAACCAGTCGCTAAACCAACCCAGACCGTTCGAAACGCCCTATCGTTTGAGAACACGACAAAGTAGAACGCATACAGAAGAACATTTCATTGTATATAACAGCAATGCATCAGATTACAAGAATATACAGAGTATAAATGAATATTACACAGAAATATCAGAGATTTAAATTACATTTAAATACATAGCAGCGGAAAGTAATACAATACACAACTAGAAGAGATATACGGATACAAAGCTTTCCGGATATCGTTCCAGCTGTAAACCAGGATCCTGTGAATATAAATCTGCAAAACCAAAACTACTAGCTGCCCGTGTCAAAAATAAGGGCACCCAGAGTTTAGGTTAAAACAATAAACTCCAGGTCAGTCATGTGACTGGTGTGAGAACTAAAACAGTTATTCTTTATTTTAAAAGTTAGGTAAATCAAGGGACCATGCCGTATAACACGGAACGGGTTTCCTCCCTGGAATACCAGTGCATAAACGAACAGCGCAATGCTAAATAAAGAAAAATGAAGCTGTTATAAGACCCAGGTCCCATCACACAATGCAACGCAGCCGAGGATAGGGTTTTCCCTTATAACAGCCAAAGAATGCTTGATACGGTTAAAACAAATCGTTTGATACTATTATAAGTGCATAGTGTATAAAACAACTTCAAATCATAAGTATCAATCATAGGCGGCATGAGCGTCCCATGCCACTATGTCGCCATATATAGGTTTACAAATAAAACCGCAAAGTCACGTATTTGGAAATTGGATTTCCATCTATGAACCGAGGCAAAAGATAGTCCTCAACCGATTCGAGACTGTCTAGCCCGAGCCTCAGGACCCAGACTCAGGTGGGCCCTTGGATCCTCAGGGCCAGTCCACCGATGTGGATTAAACTTAAACCCTGAACATGCATTTCCCCGCCCTATGGGGCGTAAACGAGCCAACTAAATGACTCCATCGGTTCGAGAACGACCGATCGATCCGAGGCGCCTCGCAACAGCAACAACCACATAAGTCAAACTCGTCAGGGCGTGTAAAACCACTGACGCCACTTCTAGCTAGAAAGAAACGCATGCCCTCCCTGACGTCCTCTCCCGTTTTTGGTTCATACCGGGTGTGAAACTCGCGAAGCAAACGTTACACAAAGCTACGCCACAAAGGCCTTGCTTTGATCATCACCACAAGACTTTGCTTTTCAACAGAAGCCTCGATCAATTGCCACTTAGGCATGCCACACAGGCAATTCACTCCATGCGTTTGATATCCATCAATATATAACCCCTGAGCTCGTACGTCTCAGAGAAGGGCGTTAAGCAAGAGAATAAATTCTCTGCCGCCAAACAGATATATATTTAATAGAGATCAATCACACGGACTAAAATCCAATGTCAGACACACAGTCCATTTACAAGTCCGTTCTGGGTCTGAACGAAACCGGAGGCACCTAGTTCCCCGCATATCCATCGATCTCCAAGTACGTCTGGACGATCACCAACTGTTTCCATCTTCTTGGGTGTACAGCCCAATCAAGATCATCAGTTATCACCCAAACGACGTGAAGACCTCCGGTCTTCGACCATCGTCTTCATCTTCGACTTATCGTCGTATCAGTTATTCAGAATGGGATAAACCCGGTCTTTCCGAATAACTCGCGTATATTTTAAATAAGTGTTACACAAACACAACATACGCCTCATTCCAATTCATTAGTCACTAACCGTAAATTAATCAAGAGAATAATTCCCCAAATATTAACCCCGAAGGCCGAAACCAACATCAGATCAATATCCAGAAAACCATTCTGTTTGGCTAACCGACAGTCAATTTCTAAATTTCACATTCATAGGGAAAGGTTCCCATTAATTTTATCCAAGATAAATTTCTCGAATTTATTCTATAATCTATTTTTGAATATCAATTCAAACTAGTCGGGATTAACGAACCTTACCGAAGTAATCATTTGTTTTAATTTCCCAATCCCAACCTATTCATCCCATGAAGTAAAACTGGTTATACTTCATATCTAACACCACGGTGTTATCGGTAAATTCAATTACCATTTCACGTTCAAATCTAATTAAAGATTTAACTATCGCCTGGAGAAAAAACTGGTGATACTCCATTTCGATTATTTCAATCTAATTAAAGATTCATTAAAACTCCATTTAGTTTTAATATGTGATTGGGTTAAAGAATCCGTGTCATTTAAAAACACAGTTCACAATAAACCCAAAATCACCTTCATTAATTATCGGGTTAAAGAACGAGTGTTATTTAAAAACACTGTCCACGATAAACCCAAAAATCAATATCAATTCAATTCCAATTAAATATTATTTAATTGGTACACTTCATTAAATCTAAATAAAAAGATTTAATCTTTTCTTAACTGGGTTCAAGAACAGTGTTAGTGAAGACACCATTCACGACAAACCCAAATCACATTTGATATTCAATATAAGGCTCTGAGTAGAAAATATATCGGCTTATATTCAATATCAAATTCTACGATTAACAAATGTCGTATTGGAAATAACGATATAAATATATATCTTTCAAATTTCCATAATAACATCTGTATAATCACGAATTCCAACATCGAAATATTCCGAAGACAATTTCGATTCAAATCCACTCCAATGCAATCATTGGAAATTCTGGTTATTTTTAAAACCCTTTTTAAATTCAATTTATTTATTTAAAAATAAATAGAATTATAATTCTAGTTCAAAACTAGTTCATTTCGATAAAAATCTATTTTTATCCTTTCAAATATGGAGTTTTTCATCCTAATACTTTCTAAATCATTTATTATGATTTTACACAAATTATTACTATTTTTAATAATTTTATCAAGGCCCGTACAGTCGATTTCCAACAACGGCCATCGAACTGCACTTACAGCGACCTTTTTCAAATTTGATTTGGACATAATTCCAAATCCAACCGTTAGATTTCAAATTTCTAATATTCGTTAGAAAGCTCTTTTCGATACGAACCCAACGGTTCCGGTTTTAGGAGAATCCGACGGTCGGATCTCCCGTAATGTCCGTTTGAAATAAATGGTCGAAATTCACGAACTGCCGCGGCGCGGCGCGTTCTATTCAGGCCATTATATTATATATATAATATATATAATATATATTTCGTCGATTTCTATTTAAAACGAATTATATAAATAGTTTTAAATTCGTTTCAAAAGCAATTTCAACTTCCATTTCAATTCAAATCAAAATTGAATTCTTCTTTATAAATTCGTTTTAAAATTCATTTCTATTCAATTCAAATTTCAATTCAATTTGAATTCATTTCAATTCTCTTTCAATTCAATTTGAATTCGTTTTCAATTCAATTCATTTTGAAATCGTTTTCAATTTAATTCATTTCGAAATAGTTTTCAATTCAATTCATTTCGAAATCGTTTTCAATTCAATTCATTTCGAAATCGTTTTCAATTCAATTCATTTCGAAATTGTTTTCAATTCAATTCACTTCGAAATCATTTTCAATTCAATTCATTTCGAAATCGTTTTCAATTCAATTCATTTCGAGATCGTTTTCAATTCAATTCATTTCGAAATCGTTTTCAATTCAATTCATTTCGAAATCGTTTTCAATTCAATTCATTTCGAGATCGTTTTCAATTCAATTCATTTCGACATCGTTTTCAATTCAATTCATTTCGAAATCGTTTTCAATTCAATTCATTTCGAAATCGTTTTCAATTCAATTCATTTCGAAATCGTTTTCAATTCAATTCATTTCGAAATCGTTTTCAATTCAATTCATTTCGAGATCGTTTTCAATTCAATTCATTTCGAAATCGTTTTCAATTCAATTCATTTCGAAATCGTTTTCAATTCAATTCATTTCGAGATCGTTTTCAATTCAATTCATTTCGAGATCGTTTTCAATTCAATTCATTTCGAAATCGTTTTCAATTCAATTCATTTCGAAATCGTTTTCAATTCAATTCATTTCGAAATCGTTTTCAATTCAATTCGGAATGAATAAAATCGATATAAATATCGTTCACGTCAAAATGGCGTCAATCTAATCACCACGGCTTCATAAATTTCTATTTTCAAACATTCTATTTCAAATATTTCTATTTCAAAATAGTTGTTATTTTCAAAATATTTCGTTCAACACATGACCAATCTCAATAGATGAGTACTGTCAACACATGAACCTTTATTTTATATTGATAAAGATGTAAATTCTATTACTAAAATATTTCGTTCAACACATGACCAATCTCAATGGATGAAACTGTCAACACATGAACCTTTATTTTATATTGATAAAGATGTAAATTTTATTACTAAAATATTTCGTTCAACACATGACCAATCTCAATGGATGAAACTGTCAACACATGAACCTTTATTTTATATTATTCTTTATTTTCTAAATTGGAATGAGGCCCAATCAATCACCACATAAAGTTAATTATATGGATTTTCATACAACACATGTATATAATAGCATTGAAAAATAATCAACCATCAACCAAAGTGCACTACACTGTATAAGCATCAAATATAGATATCTAACGCTTATAACAGCCTGTCAATCAATCGATCGACATATTTAATCAATCAGGATGAGTGAACTTCATATTTCATCCTAACACCCGTGTGGGGTTTCAAACAATCAAATACATATTTTATCTGTGCAGTTGGGCGATTTGTAAAATTTATCGTCCCAATCAATGTCCTTCAAATAGGTGTACATAAACAAACCGTCCGGTTTGTAAATGAATATTTATTTATTCACATTCACGTTAAAAATTATATTTTTAACGATAAAACATTTTATTCAACCTAGGAATATTCTATTCGGTTCATTTATTAAATAAAATGATTTCTTTATTTTTCTAACTTATTTTAGAAAATTTCGGCGGCATAACGGCACGATACTAGAAACGGGACAAGAGCTAGCCTTATCCCCGGTCTAGTGAAGGCCCACGCCATTCACACATCAATCAAATTCACCAAACAACCAAATTCAAATCAAATCATATAACTAAGCTATGCAACCAAACAAACAAGTCCATGGTCTGTGGGCGATTGTGTCGGGTGCTACTAAGCACCGTCTGCATCCTAGTATATATATATAACTAGAAAAATTAAATTGAAAGGTGAGAAGTTCTCACAAATAGCTATCCTAGCTCCACGGCACTTCATTGATAGAAATCTCCATCGCTATCGCATCTTCGTATCTTCGTTTGCTCGTAGCCACTACATACATAAAAATCGAATTTTTACTTCGTTGTTCAATATATAAAAATCATATTTTTATTTCGAAGTTCAATATATAAAAATCATATTTTTATTTCGAAGTTCAATATATAAAAAATCATATTTTTATTTCGAAGTTCAATATATAAAAATCATATTTTTACTTCGAAGTTCAATATATAAAAATCATATTTTTATTTCGAAGTTCAATATATAAAAATCATATTTTTACTTCGAAGTTCAATATATAAAAATCATATTTTTATTTCGAAGTTCCATATATAAAAACTATATTTTTATTTCAAAGTTCAATATATAAAAACTATATTTTTCTTTCGAAGTTCAATATATAAAAACCATATTTTTCTTTCGAAGTTCAATATATAAAAACTATATTTTTATTTCACGCCTTACATAAAAATCATATTTTTAATTCACTCTATATATATTTTAAAAACTGCATTTACATATGTTAAAAAACTGCATTCATATATGATAAAAACTGCATTCATATATGTTAAAAACTGCACTTCTTATTTTGATAAAAACTGCACTTCTTATTTTGATAAATTTTGTTTTTAAAACCATTTTAATGACTTAAATAAGGCAATTAATATATTTGTTAAAATTATACCTTTCTTCTACTCGTATACTGCTTCGAACTGATCCTCCTGCTTTCTCATTCATGCGAATCCCCAGTTCAACATCTCGACATCGACCGATTTAAGCCACTGCCGCCTCTACTTTTGATAACCGAAACCCCATCAGACTCTGCCTGCGTTAGCGCCCCGCTTAACTCCCCCTTCGACGAAGACCGTGACCCACACGAAGGTCCCCTTCGCCTGAAACCTAGCCTCAAACACAGCGTCCTTCTGACCATATTCCGACCAGTACGAAGTACTATCTCCGATCACGATGGGTCATTCTACAGATCTCGAAGAGCTCGATAATATTTTAGTTGAACACACCCTAATTTGATCATTGGATTTTCGATTTAAGGGAGAGGGGTTTCGAATGTTAGTATTCGTTGATTTCTAATAGTGGCCTTTCAATTCTTGTTGGCGGCGGCAGATAATGAGCGTCCTAGGGTTTTGAAAGGGATGGGGGCATTTATAATTAATATTTAATTTAATTCTTTTAATTTTCAAATTACATGTTTACCGATATGAACTTCAAATCAAACCCAACTACTGTCGTCCATAGCCAATTACCCCCATTCCGAACATAATGGGATATGTATCGTAAGCTGATTCGATCGTTTTGATCAGTTTCCGTTGAATTTACATTTAAATCACTATATTGAATTTTAAACGTACATTTCAAATTACCGGGGTCACATACTAGCTAGAAAAATTCCAGAAAAATATTTTCTAGCTTCGTATTGACGATACGGTCCTAACAAAACTAGTTTCGCCGAATTCTGAGACCGTTTGAAAAATGGCCAATTTCCAGTCGATTAAAATCAACTGAAACTGGTCAAACGCGTTTTCCTTTGCCACGCTCACATATTGATTCGAAAAATTATGAAATTTAAAACCTAGCAATAATTTGACACTGCGGACCCAACAAAACTGGTTTCGTCAAAATCCGAGGTCGTTTGCAAAATGTCAATTTTTAAGGGCCTGAATTCCTTAGCGACTATTCAGAATTTTCAACTGGACATATCTTTTGATTCCCACTATGAAATCTTGATTTTTCGAATTCATTGGAAAGATATTATCAAATAGATCCTAATGTTTTTGGTTTCAATAAAATCCGGGTTGTTCTGCACCCGATACATTCAATTGAAGTTTGAAACCGAATTATCGAACTACCGCGCCATTTTCAATTCTATTTATAATTATATATAAATATTTATACTAACGACGACGCGTATAAATATATACGTTCTAATTTATATTCAAAATAAATTTCTCGTCGATATTATTTAAAATAATTCATTTTAAATAATCAAAATTCGCTAAAATGGCCAAAATAAAAATTTTAAACTGGCCCAGATTTTCCGGGTTGTTACAATCTCCCCCACTTAAAACTTTTCGTCCCCGAAAAGGAACAAAGTCGAAAGTGGTTTGATTAATCAACTCTACGCTCGATCTGGCTTCCATTCTCCAACTCTTTAGTTTTTGAGAATTTTCAAAAATTTCAAAAATTTGGCTAACACCCTAAATTTTTGAAAAATTTCGCCATAACCTCCCCTGCAATGGGAGCATCGGGGAATTTCAAATAGCTTCCCCAGTCCTTCAGATCTCAAAAAGAAAAAGAAAAAGCCAAGCGGCTAGCCAATAGGCTCATAAAATCATCATCACCCAAACAAAACAGTAAATTATGTAGTAAACATGTACCTATTTGTTGGGCAAACAAATTTTATTCTCTGGCTCTAGCCTCCTTGCTATGACCTGTTCAATATAAGTATATGTATATGCAAGCAAATGCGACCAATTTTCCATACAATTCAATATTTGATTCAATTAGGCTAAATGGTTCAAAATTATCAAAAAAATAAACAAACAACACAAACATCAATCAATTAGTGAATTAGAGTTTCAAATTCATAAATTTGATACATATACAAAAATCATGTTTTTGATGCCAATTCACAACAATGTACTCTACCTATATTAGATTTGGTTCTCACACCAGTCTAATGGAAATATATAGAAAATCACACCTTCGAAACTCGAACATAAATGTTGATGATGCGATCGCTATCATCAATATCATCTTCGGGCGACTAGAGTGTGATGCTATATCTATCCAATATATTAAAACTTCGAATACACGCGGATCAGACGTATACGCAAAATCTATATATACTGGATTGTCCACATCAATATAAATAAATAACCAAATACGAATAATTGATTTAAATTTTCAAAACAAAACTTGTTTTCACTTTAAAAATTTACTCTTCACACTCGTTCTAGGATACTACTGATCCCATCTCTAACGAGTCATCCCCATTGGATATTACCAATCCAATATCTGATGAATTCTTTCGTATGGTTCTAATGTGCCTTGTTCTCTGCTTTGTAAACCAAAGCTCTGATACCAACTGTGACGACAAGGAATTTCGCTCGGTCCGAACCAGTCGCTAAACCGACCCAGACCGTTCGAAACGCCCTATCGTTTGAGAACACGACAAAGTAGAACGCATACAGAAGAACATTTCATTGTATATAACAGCAATGCATCAGATTACAAGAATATACAGAGTATAAATGAATATTACACAGAAATATCAGAGATTTAAATTACATTTAAATACATAGCAGCGGAAAGTAATACAATACACAACTAGAAGAGATATACGGATACAAAGCTTTCCGGATATCGTTCCAGCTGTAAACCAGGATCCTGTGAATATAAATCTGCAAAACCAAAACTACTAGCCGCCCGTGTCAAAAATAAGGGCACCCAGAGTTTAGGTTAAAACAATAAACTCCAGGTCAGTCATGTGACTGGTGTGAGAACTAAAACAGTTATTCTTTATTTTAAAAGTTAGGTAAATCAAGGGACCACGCCGTATAACACGGAACAGGTTTCCTCCCTGGAATACCAGTGCATAAACGAACAACGCAATGCTAAATAAAGAAAAATGAAGTTGTTATAAGACCCAGGTCCCATCACACAATGCAACACAGCCGAGGATAGGGTTTTCCCTTATAACAGCCAAAGAATGCTTGATACGGTTAAAACAAATCGTTTGATACTATTATAAGTGCATAGTGTATAAAACAACTTCAAATCATAAGTATCAATCATAGGCGGCATGAGCGTCCCATGCCACTATGTCGCCATATATAGGTTTACAAATAAAACCGCAAAGTCACGTATTTGGAAATTGGATTTCCATCTATGAACCGAGGCAAAAGATAGTCCTCAGCCGATTCGAGACTGTCTAGCCCGAGCCTCAGGACCCAGACTCAGGTGGGCCCTTGGATCCTCAGGGCCAGTCCACCGATGTGGATTAAACTTAAACCCTGAACATGCATTTCCCCGCCCTATGGGGCGTAAACGAGCCAACTAAATGACTCCATCGGTTCAAGAACGACCGATCGATCCGAGGCGCCTCGCAACAGCAACAACCACATAAGTCAAACTCGTCAGGGCGTGTAAAACCACTGACGCCACTTCTAGCTAGAAAGAAACGCATGCCCTCCCTGACGTCCTCTCCCGTTTTTGGTTTATACCGGGTGTGAAACTCGCGAAGAAAACGTTACACAAAGCTACGCCACAAAGGCCTTGCTTTGATCATCACCACAAGACTTTGCTTTTCAACAGAAGCCTCGATCAATTGCCACTTAGGCATGCCACACAGGCAATTCACTCCATGCGTTTGATATCCATCAATATATAACCCCTAAGCTCGTACGTCTCAGAGAAGGGCGTTAAGCAAGAGAATAAATTCTCTGCCGCCAAACAGATATATATTTAATAGAGATCAATCACACGGACTAAAATCCAATGTAGACACACAGTCCATTTACAAGTCCGTTCTGGGTCTGAACGAAACCGGAGGCACCTAGTACCCCGCATATCCATCGATCTCCAAGTACGTCTGGACGATCACCAACTGTTTCCATCTTCTTGGGTGTACAGCCCAATCAAGATCATCAGTTATCACCCAACCGACGTGAAGACCTCCGGTCTTCGACCATCGTCTTCATCTTCGACTTATCGTCGTATCAGTTATTCAGAATGGGATAAACCCGGTCTTTCCGAATAACTCGCGTATATTTTAAATAAGTGTTACACAAACACAACATACGCCTCATTCCAATTCATTAGTCACTAACCGTAAATTAATCAAGAGAATAATTCCCCAAATATTAACCCCGAAGGCCGAAACCAACATCAGATCAATATCTAGAAAACCATTCTGTTTGGCTAACCGACAGTCAATTTCTAAATTTCACATTCATAGCGAAAGGTTCCCATTAATTTTATCCAAGATAAATTTCTCGAATTTATTCTATAATCTATTTTTGAATATCAATTCAAACTAGTCGGGATTAACGAACCTTACCGAAGTAATCATTTGTTTTAATTTCCCAATCCCAACCTATTCATCCCATGAAGTAAAACTGGTTATACTTCATATCTAACACCACGGTGTTATCGGTAAATTCAATTACCATTTCACGTTCAAATCTAATTAAAGATTTAACTATCGCCTGGAGAAAAAACTGGTGATACTCCATTTCGATTATTTCAATCTAATTAAAGATTCATTAAAACTCCACTTAGTTTTAATCTGTGACTGGGTTAAAGAATCCGTGTCATTTAAAAACACAGTTCACAATAAACCCAAAATCACCTTCATTAATTATCGGGTTAAAGAACGAGTGTTATTTAAAAACACTGTCCACGATAAACCCAAAAATCAATATCAATTCAATTCCAATTAAATATTATTTAATTGGTACACTTCATTAAATCTAAATAAAAAGATTTAATCTTTTCTCAACTGGGTTCAAGAACAGTGTTAGTGAAGACACCATTCACGGCAAACCCAAATCACATTTGATATTCAATATAAGGCTCTGAGTAGAAAATATATCGGCTTATATTCAATATCAAATTCTACGATTAACAAATGTCGTATTGGAAATAACGATATAAATATATATCTTTCAAATTTCCATAATAACATCTGTATAATCACGAATTCCAACATCGAAATATTCTGAAGACAATTTCGATTCAAATCCACTCCAATGCAATCATTGGAAATTCTGGTTATTTTTAAAACCCTTTTTAAATTCAATTTATTTATTTAAAAATAAATAGAATTATAATTCTAGTTCAAAACTAGTTCATTTCGATAAAAATCTATTTTTATCCTTTCAAATATGGAGTTTTTCATCCCAATACTTTCTAAATCATTTATTATGATTTTACACAAATTATTACTATTTTTAATAATTTTATCAAGGCCCGTACAGTCGATTTCCAACAACGGCCATCGAACTGCACTTACAGCGACCTTTTTCAAATTTGATTTGGACATAATTCCAAATCCAACCGTTAGATTTCAAATTTCTAATATTCGTTAGAAAGCTCTTTTCGATACGAACCCAACGGTTCCGGTTTTAGGAGAATCCGACGGTCGGATCTCCCGTAATGTCCGTTTGAAATAAATGGTCGAAATTCACGAACTGCCACGGCACGGCGCGTTCTATTCAGGCCATTATATTATATATATAATATATATAATATATATTTCGTCGATTTCTATTTAAAACGAATTATATAAATAGTTTTAAATTCGTTTCAAAAGCAATTTCAACTTCCATTTCAATTCAAATCAAAATTGAATTCTTCTTTATAAATTCGTTTTAAAATTCATTTCTATTCAATTCAATTTGAATTCATTTCAATTCGCTTTCAATTCAATTTGAATTCGTTTTCAATTCAATTCATTTTGAAATCGTTTTCAATTCAATTCATTTCGAAATCGTTTTCAATTCAATTCATTTCGAAATCGTTTTCAATTCAATTCATTTCGAAATCGTTTTCAATTCAATTCATTTCGAAATCGTTTTCAATTCAATTCACTTCGAAATCGTTTTCAATTCAATTCACTTCGAAATCGTTTTCAATTCAATTCATTTCTAGATCGTTTTCAATTCAATTCATTTCGAAATCGTTTTCAATTCAATTCATTTCGAGATCGTTTTCAATTCAATTCATTTCGAGATCGTTTTCAATTCAATTCATTTCGAAATCGTTTTCAATTCAATTCATTTCGAAATCGTTTTCAATTCAATTCATTTCGAAATCGTTTTCAATTCAATTCATTTCGAAATCGTTTTCAATTCAATTCATTTCGAGATCGTTTTCAATTCAATTCATTTCGAAATCGTTTTCAATTCAATTCATTTCGAAATCGTTTTCAATTCAATTCATTTCGAAATCGTTTTCAATTCAATTCATTTCGAGATCGTTTTCAATTCAATTCATTTCGAAATCGTTTTCAATTCAATTCATTTCGAAATCGTTTTCAATTCAATTCGGAATGAATAAAATCGATATAAATATCGTTCACGTCAAAATGGCGTCAATCTAATCACCACGGCTTCATAAATTTCTATTTTCAAACATTCTATTTCAAATATTTCTATTTCAAAATAGTTGTTATTTTCAAAATATTTCGTTCAACACATGACCAATCTCAATAGATGAGTACTGTCAACACATGAACCTTTATTTTATATTGATAAAGATGTAAATTTTATTACTAAAATATTTCGTTCAACACATGACCAATCTCAATGGATGAAACTGTCAACACATGAACCTTTATTTTATATTGATAAAGATGTAAATTTTATTACTAAAATATTTCGTTCAACACATGACCAATCTCAATGGATGAAACTGTCAACACATAAACCTTTATTTTATATTATTCTTTATTTTCTAAATTGGAATGAGGCCCAATCAATCACCACATAAAGTTAATTATATGGATTTTCATACAACACATGTATATAATAGCATTGAAAAATAATCAACCATCAACCAAAGTGCACTACACTGTATAAGCATCAAATATAGATATCTAACGCTTATAACAGCCTGTCAATCAATCGATCGACATATTTAATCAATCAGGATGAGTGAACTTCATATTTCATCCTAACACCCGTGTGGGGTTTCAAACAATCAAATACATATTTTATCTGTGCAGGTGGGCGATTTGTAAAATTTATCGTCCCAATCAATGTCCTTCAAATAGGTGTACATAAACAAACCGTCCGGTTTGTAAATGAATATTTATTTATTCACATTCACGTTAAAAATTATATTTTTAACGATAAAACATTTTATTCAACCTAGGAATATTCTATTCGGTGCATTTATTAAATAAAATGATTTCTTTATTTTTCTAACTTATTTTAGAAAATTTCGGCGGCATAACGGCACGATACTAGAAACGGGACAAGGCCTAGCCTTATCCCCGGTCTAGTGAAGGCCCACGCCATTCACACATCAATCAAATTCACCAAACAACCAAATTCAAATCAAATCATATAACTAAGCTATGCAACCAAACAAACAAGTCCATGGTCTGTGGACGATTGTGTCGGGTGCTACTAAGCACCGTCTGCATCCTAGTATATATATATAACTAGAAAAATTAAATTGAAAGGTGAGAAGTTCTCACAAATAGCTATCCTAGCTCCACGGCACTTCATTGATAGAAATCTCCATCGCTATCGCATCTTCGTATCTTCGTTTGCTCGTAGCCACTACATACATAAAAATCGAATTTTTACTTCGTTGTTCAATATATAAAAATCATATTTTTATTTCGAAGTTCAATATATAAAAATCATATTTTTATTTCGAAGTTCAATATATAAAAATCATATTTTTATTTCGAAGTTCAATATATAAAAATCATATTTTTACTTCGAAGTTCAATATATAAAAATCATATTTTTATTTCGAAGTTCAATATATAAAAATCATATTTTTACTTCGAAGTTCAATATATAAAAATCATATTTTTATTTCGAAGTTCCATATATAAAAACTATATTTTTATTTCGAAGTTCAATATATAAAAACTATATTTTTCTTTCGAAGTTCAATATATAAAAACCATATTTTTCTTTCGAAGTTCAATATATAAAAACTATATTTTTATTTCACGCCTTACATAAAAATCATATTTTTAATTCACTCTATATATATTTTAAAAACTGCATTTACATATGTTAAAAAACTGCATTCATATATGATAAAAACTGCATTCATATATGTTAAAAACTGCACTTCTTATTTTGATAAAAACTGCACTTCTTATTTTGATAAATTTTGTTTTTAAAACCATTTTAATGACTTAAATAAGGCAATTAATATATTTGTTAAAATTATACCTTTCTTCTACTCGTATACTGCTTCGAACTGATCCTCCTGCTTTCTCATTCATGCGAATCCCCAGTTCAACATCTCGACATCGACCGATTTAAGCCACTGCCGCCTCTACTTTTGATAACCGAAACCCCATCAGACTCTGCCAGCGTTAGCGCCCCGCTTAACTCCCCCTTCGACGAAGACCGTGACCCACACGAAGGTCCCCTTCGCCTGAAACCTAGCCTCAAACACAACGTCCTTCTGACCATATTCCGACCTGTACGAAGTACTATCTCCGATCACGATGGGTCATTCTACAGATCTCGAAGAGCTCGATAATATTTTAGTTGAACACACCCTAATTTGATCATTGGATTTTCGATTTAAGGGAGAGGGGTTTCGAATGTTAGTATTCGTTGATTTCTAATAGTGGCCTTTCAATTCTTGTTGGCGGCGGCAGATAATGAGCGTCCTAGGGTTTTGAAAGGGATGGGGGCATTTATAATTAATATTTAATTTAATTCTTTTAATTTTCAAATTACATGTTTACCGATATGAACTTCAAATCAAACCCAACTACCGTCGTCCACAGCCAATTACCCCCATTCCGAACATAATGGGATATGTATCGTAAGCTGATTCGATCGTTTTGATCAGTTTCCGTTGAATTTACATTTAAATCACTATATTGAATTTTAAACGTACATTTCAAATTACCGGGGTCACATACTAGCTAGAAAAATTCCAGAAAAATATTTTCTAGCTTCGTATTGACGATACGGTCCTAACAAAACTAGTTTCGTCGAATTCTGAGACCGTTTGAAAAATGGCCAATTTCCAGTCGATTAAAATCAACTAAAACTGGTCAAACGCGTTTTCCTTTGCCACGCTCACATATTGATTCGAAAAATTATGAAATTTAAAACCTAGCAATAATTTGACACTGCGGACCCAACAAAACTGGTTTCGTCGAAATCCGAGGTCGTTTGCAAAATGTCAATTTTTAAGGGCCTGAATTCCATAGCGACTATTCAGAATTTTCAACTGGACATATCTTTTGATTCCCACTATGAAATCTTGATTTTTCGGATTCGTTGGAAAGATATTATCAAATAGATCCTAATGTTTTTGGTTTCAATAAAATCCGGGTTGTTCTGCACCCGATACATTCAATTGAAGTTTGAAACCGAATTATCGAACTACCGCGCCATTTTCAATTCTATTTATAATTATATATAAATATTTATACTAACGACGACGCGTATAAATATATACGTTCTAATTTATATTCAAAATAAATTTCTCGTCGATATTATTTAAAATAATTCATTTTAAATAATCAAAATTCGCTAAAATGGCCAAAATAAAATTTTTAAACTGGCCCAGATTTTCCGGGTTGTTACAAACAATTTCACACTCACTGGCCCTTTTCTAATATTTCACTATTAGATTCATTTCCTTATCGAGTTTCGATATATATCGTTATATCGATATCTATTATCAAAATTTCTTAAAAATATTCTAACTCCTTAAATTTCCGGAAAAATTCGCCATAACCTCCCCTGCACCGGGAGCATTGGGAAAATCCCCAAACCGCCACACAAGCCTCTCCATTCAAAAAGAAAATCAAAAAGCCAAGCGGCTTGCCGATTCGGCGCATAAAACCTCATATGGAAATTGAAACATGTACCTTGTTGTCGGGCACTTAAATATATTCTTCATACTCTCTTCATATCCTCCATCCCAAACCTGTTTAACATACATATGCCCATTCCCAATTCGTTTCAAACAATTCGACCCTTTTTACCAAAATACGCTACCATTCGCTAATTAAATTTTCTGATTAGCTTTTGGTTTCATATACTTTTAATTTTGAACGTATCACGTTCAAATATATTTGTATTCGCTTATAGACATATCAAACTCAACTCTTTGCTCACTTCCCAATTCTAATTCCGTTTTCATACTTTGATCCAATTTACAATTCAGTTTACTTAAAACAAAAGTTAGGTTCGATCAAAAATCACATTAACTAATTTCTTTTGAAACTCGCTAACTTTATTCGATAATTTGAAATCTGGTTTTTGTTTCAAAAATCCGTTCATTTACTCGATTTGAGTTCGTATTTATTTGATAACTCAAACTCGGATTTTTCCTAAAAAGAATCGGATTTTTATTCACTAAAAATCCTTTAAATTTATTAAATAAACCGTTCTGGTTTAAGAACGATTATGGCGCTGTTTTTCTGACAATTTGATTTTGACCTAACTCAAAATATATACGATGAAATCAAGATTTTTCTCTTCCTTTAGAAAACTATCGTTCAATCGGTCCTGGCATTTCTTGTTTCATCAAATTCTGACTTATATTGAGTTCTATATACTCCATTGAAGTTCGAATCGCCAATTTACGAACTATCGCGCCGTGGCGAGTTCGTTTTAATTAAATTAAATATAAACGTTTAAAAACTTCGTTTATAATTAAATTCCAACTCCATTCTTAATATTTAAAAATAAATTAAGTCTATTTTCCAAATCTAACTTCAAAAATTCGAATTATCCACATTCGTCGATTATTCTATTCCATATTCATAACTCGGTTATGAATTTATTCAAACTCAAATCGCATTATATTAGATTTCTATTATTTGGAAATAAACTGGTATATAACCCAACGTCCCTATCCCACTTCAAATTTCGAAGATTAAACAAACTTCAAGATAAACTCATTTCGATATCCCTTTACCATTTACAAACTAATATCATCTCTTGACAATAGTGAAGTCGTTCAAGTTGGGGTATTTTAATTACCTCTCAGACCTTGATCGACGACGTTCTTATCTTGAGACGAATAAAAAGCTTGTAATATCAAAACTTGATTTAAATCTCACATTCGATCCCATTTCTTTCATTTGGAAATTTATTTCCAAATTACTCGACGACAATTACTTCGTCACCTATATAACCCTTGTATATAAATTTACTTCTTCACTTGATTTCATCGTCTCCTTTTGAAACGATTTCAAGTTATAAATCTCCTTTTAAATTCCAAGTTGAATTCAAATACCCAAATCATCCCATGATGATTTTCCCTTTCTATTTATAAACATCGATTATAAATTTTACTTCTTGTTTTAACCATTTAAAACAAGCTTATATTTCATATTCCATTTGAAATTCAAATTTCCACTTTGAAAGATAAATTTCCTGCTTTACATCCCTTACTTGAAATTAAAGTTTAATATTATCAAATGATAATATATTTTTTCCTTGATAAACAACGTCTATAGTTCCAGATACTTGTTTTTAATTTAAAAACAAGTTAAATCTTCTCAATTTATTCGAAATACCATTTCTATTTCGAAAAGTAAAATTCCCCTTTCCGAAAACAATTTGCACTTGTAAATTGGACATAGTTGAATTCTAAAACAAAACCAGATGGACTTATTTCAATTCAAATTATATTCCGAATGTCGGAATAAATTTGATCGTTTTCTTCTTGAACCTATTCAAAGTCACTTTTTAATTTCATCAAAAATTAAATAAATCTAATACTAGTTATTTTTCTTTATTTAAACATATCGTTTAGAATTTCACTTCTTGTTCTAAGTATTAAGCCACATTTCAATTCAAATTACATTTGAAATCTAATTTCCACTTTGGAAAACAAATCATACTTGAATTTAGAATTTATAAAGTACCAAATGCTGATTTTCACATTCATTTAAAACATCGTTTATAAACTATACTTCTTGTTTTAAATATTAACACAAGTTCTATTTCAAACTCCCTTTGAAATTTCATTTCTACTTTGGGCGGATGAACTTCCTTTTAAAATCACGCTTGCATTCACGTTTCAAAAGTTATCAAATGATAATCTCCTTTTTCATTTATAAACATAGTTTATAAATTCAATTACCTGTTTTTATTTTTAAACAAGTAAATATTTCCGAACCTATTTGTAATCCCATTTCTATTTCGAAATTTAAAATTTCCTCTTTAAATTCAAACTTGAATTTAAAATCTAATATTACCAAATGATAACTTCCTTACAAATCATTTATACATTCAGTACTTGTTTTATTATTTAAACAAGTTATTGTTTTCTTAGTTTATTTGAAATTCAAATTTTATTTCAAAAAAATAAAATTTCCTTCTCGAATCTAAAAGTCACTTCTTATGATATTATAAATATCTAGGCCAGTGATATTCTAATATCTAACACACAAATCATCCATTCAATTCACACATCACATACATATATAAATATGTGAACGACATTAAATAAATTTTGAGGAATCCAGTTGGATCCCTCCAACCTGTTTTCCTGCATCCACAGATGTTAGTCACATAGATAATACCCATCCTGCTTCAAGGCAGGATATCGCGGTATAAAAGGGGATCCACTTATGTATGTGGGCGTAGTGTCATCCGCTAATGATACTGCGGGCATCCGCTCATAGTGTTGCGGGAAATTCAATAACCACAATAATTCAACAATTCATTCATGCACCCAAGCAACCAACACATTTATTTTTAACGATAAAAATAAATTTAAATATAAAATGGTGAGTGAGATTTACTCACCTTGATTTTTCCTTTGTTGAGTATCCATCTAAATTCAGCATTGGCGGCTAACGAATTTTTCTTGAATCATCTCGAATAAATTTACTTCTTACCTACGATGATTTTATTTATATTTATTGATTAACTATTTTTAGTTAACTAAACATCTTAAAATAAATAACGAATTAATCTTTTTATGTATTTAAATTTCGAAAAGGTGTGTATACCTTATTTTCTCGGAATCTCGATTAACCGGTGACACAACTTGCCGATTAACCCCACCTTCCTGAATGGCTCCCAAAACTATGGTTCTCCACTTTGACATTTCAGCAAACACCTCCTGGACGACTCCCATCTTCTTCCCAAGCACACACCATTTCTGCCATGTGAGTCCACGTTCAAGAACTACAGTCCCAATCCCTTAAACAGCCTACAGTCACCACCGAGCCTCAATGTAATACAACCGACTCCCTCCTTCCCATTTACAGTCTCATTCCGTTATCTGCTCTCACCATTTTCAACCCAACGGCCTCGTTACTTCGCAGTCCTACACCCATTCACATCAGAAAATCACATCTCTATGCTCGAAAACCATCGTACTCCATTTCCGAACACCAGTCAACCATCGATCATCGCGCCTTCTTCCCTGTTCAACATCCGACATCGCACCTCCCCAAACACAAATATCGAACCCTTATTACCCACAGTCGAACTCCCTAAGCCTTCGTAAACACGACGTTGTCCTTGATGCTACCTTCCACACCTCCCCAGCCCAGTTTCGTGACTTCCCTAGGCGTTGCTCCAAAATCGAACTGAGGGGAAAAGACTATGGAGTTGAAGCTTCCAGGAGTTGTGATTTCCATCGCGGTATCCATCGCGATACGCGATCTTATGATTTTTTTTTATTGGTGGAATCGATTTCAATGTTGACTGCGAGGAACAAATGGAGGAAATGAAATCGGATTTTGGTTTCGTGGTTTAGAAAAGAAACTAACGAAGGTTTATATAGGCGCGAATTGGGGAACAAATGGTACAAGCCATAAATTTGCTGTTTCTTGGATATCAAAGGCAGGAGACATGTTTTTGTGCTCGAGGGAAAATATATGCTGCGTGATATTGAAAGAAGACAACAGTAGCTAGGGTAGGCTCAGCGTTGTAAAGGATAGGTCGGCTAATGTTAATAAATTTTGATTAGATTTCTTTTTTTTTTTAAAATATAACCAAAATATCTTGTGTCCCTTAACCAGTAATCCCGAACCGCTATTTCTACTTAACGATGGGCTTCTCTAAATTATACTGTTATTCTGAATTTAACGAATTCGATTCTGAAATTAAATTCGACTATATAGAAAAGAGAACAAATTTAAATTAAGGATTTAAACTAAATTAGATTCAAAATAGAATTGATTTCAAGCAATTACATTTATCGATAATAAATTATTATTATCGCTCTAATTAAATATAAAATTTATATTAATCGTTTTCATTCAGTTTTAACTCTGAATCCTATTGTTTTCCGTTTCTGTATTACGATAATTAAATATATTCGATATTAATTCATATACCAATTATTAAATGGATAAATTCAATATAAAAATCAACTTATTATCCTAATAAAAAAATAAATTTAAATACTCAATATTAACTGGCTAAAAATCCGGGACGTTACAAGTCTTCTCCAAGTGAATCTGTAAAATCCCGGCTACTTGACTGCCCGTACAAATTTGGGCACCCAAGAGTTTAAGGAAAACAAAATAAACTCTGGGTCAGTCATGGGACTTGTGTGAGTAAACTCCAACCATTTCTTTATCTTTTGAATGAAATGATAATCGTAAGACCGATCCACACATAAACACGGATGGTTTTTACCTTACGATGACCAAAAATATTTTTACATCAAAATCTAGTGATATTATGATAGTGTCTAAATCAAATAAATAGAAATATAGTGGAACGCTTGCATCTCACGCTCCACATACATAGTATAAAATCAAAAATCGCAGGGCGCTTATTGGAGATTGGATTTCCAACATGACAAGTATGGAACCACCTTCCAATAGTGTATCTCTAGAGTGGAATACACTGGGTTCAACAAGAACGTCTTGCAACCCGACCCACACATGACCGACCACTCATTTCGCTTGAGTGTATCGAATGTATATCACCAACAGTTGGGATCAGCAACCGTTTCCCGAAAGGGACAGCATCGATAGATTAAAGAAGCAAATGGAATTTCTCTAGATAGGTGATTATACATCCTAATGGGAGCGACCCACATAGCCATGCTGCCTGCCCGATTTTTGTCAATTCCTGATTGTGAGGCTTGAGGTTTAAATTATCTTCCAGAACATTTGACCACCATTCACTTTGAATGTCACATCGTCAGATCGATCGGAAATCACTAATTGATTCCCATAAAAATACTCAGATTGTTAGGCTAAAGAAGTTTCCCTTCTTTGCCACCAACTTCGTACGTTTGAAGGAATCAACGTACGTAATCCCTTTGGAAATACTCTATCAGACACTCATCCTTACAAGTTGTCCTGGGTCTGGACAAACCGAAGGCACCGTTCTATTAATCCATCTTGGGCAATTTCTACCTAGGGTTAACAGAACAGCACTTGCATTTTACCTCGTCTTCAATTTCTTCAGCATAAGTTGATTCATAATGCTTATAACAATACGGAGTGGTTTTCAGATATTAAATCTGATTCCGGTCTCTCCGTATTGACAATGGAGGTATAAAATAAATCAAAACTCTGATAGTCGGTGATTTAACTATCAAAGAAACATTCATACAATCAACGATCCTATTTCCAATTGGAAATCGTACCGATCAAGCATCAAACAACACTAGGCCCCTTTAAATCAATTCTTTATTATATTATCATTTACAATTCCCATTTTCCATCTTTCGTATACTTTAGAAGCTCGATTTCCTCTCTCGATTCTTGAAAAACATTTCCAATATTATAATTTCTCTATTTGAGAAAATATCCCTTATTCCAATTAGAAAGCATTTCTATATATATTGATGAAATCCTTATTTTCTATATTCAGAAAATATACCTTATTAATATCGGGAAATATTTCCATACTCCATTCCTTAATTCCTCGTTGACCAATCCATTACGCGTAGAAAGTATCTCTCATTTTATTTGGGGAAAAACATTTTAAAATCCTTTAATATTAACGCAATGTTATAAAACATATCTATTACAACTCAAACCATTAATCATTTATCAACTAACCATATTGCTGACCAATCTTCACTATCGAACCTTAACCATTCCTCCATCAATCATGAAGTCAACCAAGTTGGGGTATAATTACCTCTCAGACCTTAATTGAACAACATTCTTAGTTTTGAAATAGTCAAAGCTCACAACTTCAAATTCTAGCCAAAACATTGCTTATGTAACTCTCGGATTCAATCTAAGAATCTATTTCTTCTTCGAAAAACATTTGATTATAACGGTAGCGTTATAATCGTTGTTTCCAAATATTTGATTTATAAAACATTAATTATAACGGTAGCGTTAAAATCGCTGTTTAGATTTACAAAACATTTATTTTATCCGCAGCATTATAATCTCTGTTTTAGATTTACAACACATTTATAATAACCGCAACGTTATAATAGTTGTTTTAGATTTACAAACAATTTATTATAACCACAGCGTTATAATCACTGTTTAGATTTACAAACCATTTATTATAACCGCAACATTATCATCGCTGTT
This sequence comes from Allium sativum, assembly GCA_030737875.1. Lineage (NCBI taxonomy): Eukaryota > Viridiplantae > Streptophyta > Magnoliopsida > Asparagales > Amaryllidaceae > Allium > Allium sativum. Next base: position 79,135,764 of record CM060914.1, read on the forward strand.
TTAGATTTACAAACCATTTATTATAACCGCAGCGTTATAATCGCTGTTTTAGATTATAGTACCATGTGCGACGCACACGCTTCCGTTGTTCATTTTTAAAAGATAGTCAAAATGTCTAGATTTAAACAATGCAGATATATACCATTCTGTTTGTCGAAACCTCATAAGATAAAGTGTATATAAGGATAAAAATCCGTTTCCACTTTCTTTACAACAAGACCTCTTTACTTGGATTTTATTTCAAAAATCCATTTATCAATGTTTAACACAAAACTTATCATTTGTGTTTTCCTTTGCATTTAAATTTTTTATTTCAATTACAGTGCTTTGCTTAATTTAATTAAAGTCGTCACTTTGGTTTTAAAAACCTCATTTAAACCTTGTTTGGAATAATCACTTATACTAATCCGTTTACCATCTTTTCACCACTTAGCTTAGATTTCATTCTAAAACCATTAACACAATTTAGCCTATTATTAATCTATTAACCATCTTCCTTAAAAGTTTCTTTCCATTGAATTTTCTTTTCCTAATTTAAAATTTAACAAAAAGCCTTGTTTAAATCTTTGCATTTACCGGCAAATCCCATTTACAAATCTCATTAACAACTTGGATTGCAAATCCCTTTATGAAACTCTTATCACCTCCTCGATCAAACTATAATGCCACTAAATTATTTCTTAATTGAATCTCCAAATAAAATCATTGTTTTAATTATTATTAATTAAAATAACAATTAACCTTAATATTAACTATACTAAAAGTAGTCAACTTTGCTGTTAACTAAAAATAGTATAATTATCGCTTTTAAAAGCTTATTAAATGACAATTAACTTTATTAACACTAACCAATTCGATAATTATTTAATTATAGTTAATCAAAGATTAACTAATATTTAACACCCTTCATTAAATTCAAATTAATTTCAAATATTGGTTTCTAAACCATTTCCCGTTTTTCCATATAAATTCAAATTTTGAATTTATATTTCAATTTATCCTAAGATAAACATTTTACTTAATCTATAAACATTGTTTAAAATCAACTGCTTGTTCATTCATTTGAACAAGTTTCTATTTCGACTCCATTCGAAATTTGATTTCTAATACGAAAATAAATTCTATTTTAAATCATAATTTCTTTTTTTCCACATTCAAAATTTTTCTACGATATCTAAAATACTAAGTTTCTAGGGTCAGGGTGAATCAAGCACAACATATCCAATCGTGGATTATATAGCACATCACAATAAAAATAACAGTAATATAAATGTTGAGGAATCGAGTTGGATCCCTCCAACCGGTTTCCCTGCATTCACAGATGTTAATCAGCATCAATAATATTATTTCACATCAACATGAAATATCAGAACTAATAATCGATCAACAATGTAGTCATACCAACCTTTTCAACCGACTTTATCAACTATTCAACCAATCAACCATTGCATAGTATAAAATTACTATAAATAAATTTAAAACTCGTTTATATAAAAATATAAACAAGTCAGAATTAGTGAGTTTACACACCTTGTTTGCAATTGATGATTCTGCTTTTGTATCATTTAAAAGCGAACAAACTTCTGATTTTTCTCGAAATTCCTGCAGCTTTGTATTCAGCCACATCAATTCCATAACGTAAATCCCGTCGTTATGATTCCATTGGATCCAGTCTCGTCTAATTCTGCTGACATATGAATTATATATCGATGTTACAAGTTTTAATTTGATTTAAATAATATATAATTAACTAATTATTGTTATCCTTTTAATTACCACGTTTTAAACACTTGACTTCCATCCACACGCTAATACCTCCTCCCTGCTGTACACACGACTAACCCACCTCTACTACTTCAAACTGTCGTGTAAAACTCCATATCCTTTCATACCATACTCACCAAACACATACCATTAAGCTATGCCTTTAAATCTTGGTTATAGTTCATACTCCTTCTCAGCAAACACAGTTGCTCTCGTTCACCTTTTATGAGAGCCATCCTATAGCCAACTTCAATCCTCCATCACACAAAACCGATAGAATTTCCCCAGATAAACTTATGAAACCTGCTCCTTTTCATCTCTATTACCGCGTCTTCATTTCTATCCCTTTTTTCTTCTTCACTAATTTCAAAACTGACCCTTTATAATTAAGTTAAGCTTCACTTAATTTTCCCTGTAACCTGCTTCATTATTCTACCACATGCCAGTAAAACGTACTCCCTATAGCCTCATTTTCAAACTCATGCTAGCTTCACATGTCCTTACCGCTACTCAACTTCCATCCTCCCACCCAATTAACAAAGCCAGTTTGAACATCAAGCCACACCATTTCCCAGCGTTCCTAACCCCAACAACTCCTCCTTATTAGCCTAATTTAATCTCAATGTTGACCTCTCCTAACCCTTCTGTCCATGGCCATCCCACTCGCGCTTCCTTCTCTCTCTCTCTCTCTCTGTTTTTTCAATCTTTTTCCGATCTGGTGCGATAGTTTTCCCAGTCCTGTGAAACTGCATTCCTCCTGAAAGCGGACTGAATTTACTTCCTTATAAGCTAATTAACTCACGTTGTCCTCCTTCTTTACTTCTGTAATGCCGCGACTTTCTAAACCAGAGCACCCATCACAGCACCGTCCTCTCTCCCTCTAACCTCCCCTTTACTCCACCATTCAATAAACGACCAACATCACTACGTTCACCTTCTAGCGGCCTCCTCGCCATCACCACTGCTTCTAGCTCGCGACTCCCTCTTCACCGTGTCCAACATCACCTGCTCATCCCCGGTTAACAACCTCGCCTCCGACTATATGCTCAACGCCGACTTCACTTCGAGGCACACCATCTGTCTCGGCTTCAAACAGAAGCCGACGTTGTGGTGACTTCGAGCTCCAAAAGCGAACGTCGAGTTTTACAAAAGGTTCTACAGGTTTATTTTAGTATGTTCCCAATTTGATTTCCGAAGTGGTTGAATTCTTTTTGTTTACTGGCAGAATAAAATCGTGAAAGAGAAATTGTGAATTAGGGGTTTTTGCTGAAGGGAAGTAAATGGTAAAAGTCGGCTTGTTTTGTTTATATAGATTTGAGAAGCGTGGTACTCACGGAACCATTTGGCTTGGCAGTCACGGAAAGTAATGGCATGGAAAGCACGACTTGTTTTGTTTATATAGATTTGAGAAGCGCGGTACTCACGGAACCATTTGGCTTGGCAGTCACGGAAAGTAATGGCGTGGAAAGCACGGCTTGTATTAGTTTGGGGAACACAGAATTTAAAACATGGAGGACACACTGTCTCAAAATTGACACTGAAAATTGATGCTCACGGTTTCGCAAAACGCGAACAACACCATGCTGAAGTGTACATGGTAAGGTAGCAATTTACAAGCCATTCAGTAATTACAACTCCAATTACTTCTCGTGTGTGAAGCACGGGTCACATATTAGTACATATTTAAGTTAGAAAAATAAAAATAAAAGTACTCCACTATTTATTAATAATTATTCAAAATAATTGAATTCCAGTCGTTTAAATGTCTAAATCAACATTTAGATAATTAAATAAATTAATTATAGGATCACTAAAAATCTGGGACATTACATTCCTTCCCCCTTAAAATAATTTCGTCCTCTAAATTACTAAGCAGTAATGCTATAACTCTAACTCCTCATAACCTACTTAGTTGAGATCTTATATTCTATATCTTCACATCCCCATTCTTGCCGACCTTCGAATTATCATACCGATACTCTACCATTCATAATTCTTTCCAAATGATATGTCCACCATTTTTGAACAGTCCATCATCACTTTCATGTCTTCAATCCATACGCTTTTCTGCATATCCACACCCATTCCAATTGATTTTAAATCCATCTATCAATTTCATTATTCCACTTGAAATTTTATTAACTCATTCTGGTTTTCTTATTTCAATTATAATTAACAACTCAATTCTAAATTATCAAAAATTTCTTGAAAATTTTCTAACTCTTTAAATTTTTGAAAAATTTCTCCAGCATCTCCCCTACACGGCTCAATCGGTACAATCACAACTCGCCTTTCTAGGCCTTCTCAAATTCAAAAGAAAATCAAAAAGCCAAGCGGCTTGCCCCATAGGCTCATAAAATCATCAAACCCAAGTAATATTGTAAACATGTACCATTTTGTTGGGCATAATTCTATCTCTTGCATTTGCTTCCATTCAATATCTGCTCGCCATACATATATCCATTTCCAGTTGGTTTCAAATCAATCCAACTTCCAGGTTTTAACACTCTAATCAACTTCTGATTAGTTTAATTCCATTCTATCAATTCAAGTCTGATTTCTATTTAAGTCAATCTACTTATTATACTTGAATCCAAATTTATCACAATTTAATTTCAATTAACAACATCCAATCTATATTCAACTTAATTATTCATAAGTCGAATTCATATTAATAATTCGAATCTCAACATTTTCCTTTATTTAATTTCATTCGAAGTTATTTCTAATCCAATCCAATTTTGTTTAACTTAAAGTTAAATTTTAATCCATTTGATTAACTTTCACTATTTTAATTCATTTAATTTGTACGAGTTAATCTTAAATTCTAAAATTCAAATTCCTGGTATTTATTTCAAATTAGTTTGAAATCATATATATTTATAATCAACTCAATTCCAAATATTTGAATTTTAAAAACATCTTGTCCTTTCAAACAAATTTTTCATTCCCAAATTACTACTGTAGCAATCAATCACTCAGAAACTTGAAAATGAATACCGATAATGTCGCGATCCATTATCAGAATTATTTTCTTGCCACTGAAGTGATTTCAATGCTCAATACCTTTAAAAATCCATGTAAACCATTTTTTTCAAAAATACTTTAAATTAATGTTTATATTGCTCTATAATATTTTAGAAAATATTTTCTAAACACCCGGAAATTAAAATTCCAATTCTGGTTTGAACTTAACCTTGGTTTATCTCATTTGTATACATTATCCGTATACAAATTATATAACCATTTCAATATTTCATAATTCCATTTGATTGTAATAACAATCAACACCTTCATTTATAATAATTCAGAAATTATTCCTTTTATATCAAAATAATTTTTTTGGGCAAAATTATTTCATTTACCCATTTTAAAACAATATTGTATCGAATTGCTTTGTTCGAGAGTTTAGACACACCTATTGATACAATTGTACATCCTGTATCGACCAAAATTCATAAACCACTCAACAAACCAGCCAACACAATATAAAACAATTTTATACCAAATCTACAAATACGCGCTCATATATATACACTCAAATTCAATCTAGCGTACTACTAACTCCATCTCTATTGAGTCACGCCATAGAGCCAAGGTTATCATTTAACCTTTAGCTCTGATACCAAATGCAACGGCCTGAATTTTCGTACTCTTTGAGTCGACTAATAACATCACACACCCAACCCAAATTGCATAGAAATATGAATCATTATTAGAAAGAAATTAGAGGATGAGAAATAGAAAGAAAGATATATTATAATAGAAGAAAACGAAGTTCACAAACTCACAGCGGAACGAATAAAATATATTAGATAACATAGATTTTGAAATATAATTTAGTAACTTTGTATACATACCATCATTAGAGCACAACAACTATTTCTGAACAGTTATAAACACCTGTTTCCAGATACAACATAGTACACAGCGGAAAATATGATAGTTTATAGCTAACTGGCGAAGCCTCCTGCTTCAGTCTTCTCAAAGTGAATCTGTAAAATCCCGGCTACTTGACTGCCCGTACAAATTTGTGCACCCAAGAGTTTAGGGAAAACAAAATAAACTCTGGGTCAGTCATCGGACTGGTGTGAGTAAACTCCAACCATTTGCTTAACTTCCAAAATTCTTTCGAATGAAATGATAATCGTAAGACCGATCCACACATAAACACGGATGGTTTTTACCTTACGACGACAAAAAAATATTTTTATATCAAAATCTGGTGATATTATGATAGTGTCTAAATCAAATAAATAGTAATATAGTGGAACGCTTGCATCTCACGCTCCACATACATAGTATAAAATCAAAAATCGCAGGGCGCTTATTGGAGATTGGATTTCCAACATGACAAGGTATGGAACTACCTTCCGATAGTGTATCTCTAGAGTGGAAACACTGGGTTCAACAAGAACGTCTTACAACCCGGCCCTCACATGACCGACCACTCATTTCGGTTGAGTGTATCGAATGTATATCACCAACGGTTGGGATCAGCAACCGTTTCCTGAAAGGGACAGCACTGATAGATTAAAGAAGCAAATTGAATTTCTCTAGATAGGTGATTATACATCCTAATGGGAGCGACCCACATAGCCATGCTGCCTCCCCGATTTTTGTCAATTCTCGGTTGTGAGGCTTGAGGTTTGAATTATCTTCTAGAACATCTGACCACCATTCACTTTGAATGTCACATCGTCAGATCCATCAGAAATCAATAATTGATTCCCATAAAAATATTCAGATTGTTATGCTAAAGAAGTTTCCCTTCTTTGCCACCAACTTCGTACGTTCGAAGGAATCAACGTACGTAATCCCTTTGGAAATACTCTGTCAGACACTCGTCCTTACAAGTTGTCCTGGGTTTGGACAAACTGAAGGCACCGTTCTATTAATCTATCTTGGGCAATTTCTACCTAGGGTTAACAGAAAAGCACTCGCAATTTACTCCGTCTTCAATTTCTTCAGCATAAGTTGATTCATAACGCTTATACCTATACGGAGTGGTTTTCAAATATTAAATCTGATCCCAGTCTCTCTATATTGACAACAGAGGTATAAAATAAATCAAAACTTTGATAGTTGGTGATTTAACTATCAAAGAAACATCCATACAATTAATGGTCCTATTTCCAATTGGAAATCGTACCGATCAAGCATCAAACAACACTGGGCCCCTTTAAATCAATTATTTATTATATTATCATTTACAATACACATTTCCGATCATTCGTATCCTTTTGAAGCTCGATTTCCTCTCTCGTTTCTTTGAAAAACATTTCCAATATTATAATTTCTCTATTTGAGAAAATATCCCTTATTCTAGTAAGAAAACATTTCTATATATTGATGAAATCCTTATTTTCTATATTCAAAAAATATACCTTATTAATGTCGGGAAATATTTCCATACACCATTCCTTAATTCCTTGTTGACCAATCCATTACGCGTAGAAAATATCTCTCATTTTATTTGGGAAAAACATTTCAAAATCCCTTAATATTAACGTGATGTTATAAAACATCGTTATTACAACTCAAACCATTAATCATTTATCAACTAACCAAATTGCTGACCAAACTTTACTATCGGACCTTAACCATTCCTCCATCAATCATGAAGTCAATCAAGTTGGGGTATAATTACCTCTCAGACCTTAATTGAACAACATTCTCAATTTTGAAATAGTCAAAGCTCACAACTTCAAATTCTAGCCAAAACATTGCTTATGCAACTCTCGGATTCAATCTAAGAATCTATTTCTTCTTCAAAAAACATTCGATTATAACGATAGATTTATAATCACTGTTTCTAAATATTTGATTTATAAAACATTAATTATAATGGTAGCGTTACAATTGCTGTTTAGATTTACAAAACATTTATTTTAACCGCAGCATTATAATCGCTGTTTTAGATTTACAAAACATTTATTATAACCGCAGCATTATAATCGCTGTTTTAGATTTACAAACCATTTATTATAACCGCAACGTTATAAAAGCTGTTTTAGATTTACAAACCATTTATTATAACCGCAACGTTATAATCGCTGTTTTAGATTTACAAACCATTTATTATAACCGCAGCGTTATAATCGCTGTTTTAGATTAAAGTACCGTGTGCGATGCACAGACTTCCGTTGTTCAGTTTTAAAAGATAGTCAAAATGTATGATTTAAACAATGCAGACATATACCATTCTGTTTTTCGAAACCTCATAAGATAAAGGGAATAAAGGATAAAAATCTGCTTTCCACTTTCTTTACAGCAAGATCTCTTTGCTTGGATTTTATTTCAAAAATCCATTTGTCAATGTTTAACACAAAACTTATCATTTGTGTTTTCCTTTGCATTTAATTTTTTTATTTCAATTACAGTGCTTTGCTTAATTCAATTAAAGTCATCACTTTGGTTTTAAAAGCCTCATTTAAACCTTGTTTGGATTAATCACTTATACTAGTCCGTTTACCATCTTTTCACCACTTAGCTTAGATTTCATCCTAAAGCCATTGACACAATTTAGCCTATTATTAACCTATTAACCATCTGCCTTAGAAGTTTCTTTCCATTGAGTTTTCTTTTCATAATTAAAAATTTAGCAAAAAGCCTTGTTTAAATCTTTGCATTTACCGACAAATCTCATTTACAACTTGGATTACAAATCCCTTTATGAAACTCTTATCACCTCCTTGATCAAACAATAATGCCACTAAATTATTTCTTAATTGAATCTCCAATTAAAATCAATGTTTTAATTATTATTAATTAAAATAACAATTAACCTTGATAATAACTATATTAAAAATAGTTAACTTTGCTATTAACTAAAAATAGTATAATTATCGCTTTTAAAAGCTTATTAAATGATAATTAACTTTATTAACACTAACCAATTCGATAATTACTTAAATTATAGTTAATCAAAGATTAACAAATATTTAATACCCTTCGTTAAATTCAAATTAATTTCAAATATTGGTTTCTAAACCATTTCCCAATTTTCCAAATAAGTTCAAATTTTGAATTTATATTTCAATTTATCCTAAGATAAAATTTTTACTTAATCTATAAACATTGTTTAAAATTAAATGCTTGTTCATTCATTTGAACAAGTTTCTATTTCGACTCCATTCGAAATTCGATTTCTAATATGAAAATAAATTTTATTTTAAATCCCAATTTCTTTTTTCTCCACATTCAAAATTTTTCTACGGTATCTAAAATACCAAGTTTCTAAGGTAAGGGTAAATCAAACACAACATATCCAATCATGGATTATATAGCACATCACAATAAAACTAACAGTAATATAAATGTTGAGGAATCTAGTTGGATCCCTCCAACCTATTTCCCTGCATTCACAGATGTTAATTAACATCAACAATATTATTTCACATCAATATGAAATATCAGAATTAATAATCGATCAACAGTGTAGTCATATCAACCATTTCAACCGATTTTATCAACTATTCAACTAATCAACCATTGCACAGTATAAAATTACTATAAATAAATTTAAAACTCGTTTATATAAAAATATAAACGAGTCAGAATTAGTGAGTTTAACCACCTTATTTGCAGTTGACGATTCTACTTTTGTTTCATTTAAAAGCGAACAAACTTCTGATTTTATCTCGAAATTCCTGCAGCTTTGTTTTCAGCCATGTCAATTCCATAATGTAAATCCCGTCGTTACGACTGCATTGGATCCGGTCTCGTCTAATTCTGCTGACATATGAATTATGTATCGATGTTACAAGTTTTAACTTGATTTATATAATATAATTAACTAATTATTGTTATCCTTTTAATTACCACGTTTTAAACACTTGACTTCCATCCACAGGCTAATACCTCCTCCCTGTTGTACACGCGACTAACCCACCTCTGCTACTTCAAATTGCTGTGTAAAACTCCATATCCTTTCATACCAAACTCACCAAACACATACCATTAATCTATGCCTTTAAATCTTGGTTAAAGTTCATAATCCTTCTCAGCAAACATAGTTGCTCTCGTTCAACTTTTGTGAGAGCCATCCCATAGCCAACTTCAATCCTCCATCACACAAAACCGACAGAATTTCCCCAAATAACTCATGAAACCTGCTCCTTTTCATCTCCATTACCGTGTCCTCATTTCTATCCCTTTTTTCTTCTTCACTAATTTCAAAACCGACCCTTTATAATTAAGTTAAGCTTCCCTTAATTTTCCCTGTAACCTGCTTCATTATTCTACACATGCCAATAAAACGAACTCCCTGTAGCCTCATTTTCAAACTCACGCTAACTTCACATGTCCTTACCGCTACTCAACTTCCATCCTCTCACCCAATTAACGAAACCAGTTTGAACATCAAGTCACACGATTTACCAGCGTTCCTAACCCCAAAAACCCCTCCTTATTAGCCTAATTTAATCACAACGTTGACCTCTCCCAACCCTTCTGTCCATGGTCATCCCACTCGCGCTTCCTTCTCTCTCTCTCTTTTTAATCTATTTACGATCTGCTACGATAGTTTTCCCAGTCCTGTGAAACCGCATACCTCCTGAAAGTGGACTAAATTTACTTCCTTACAAGCTAATTAACTCACGCTGTCCTCCTTCTTTACTTTTATAATGTCGCGTGTAATAACCCGGAAAATCTGAGCCAATTTAAAATTTTTATTTTGGCAATTTTAGCGAATTTTGAATATTTAAAATGAATTATTTTAAATAATAGGGACGAGAAATTTATTTTGAATAGAAATAGAACGTATATATTTATATGGATCGTCGTTAGAATATAAATATTTATTTTTAATTATAAAAGGAATTGAAAATGGCGCGGTAGTTTGAAAATTCGATTTCTAATTTCAAATGAATGTACCGGGTGCAAAATAAACTGGAATTTAGTGAAACAAAAATATATTAGAATCTAATTGAGAATATCTTTCCAACGAATCCGAAAAATCGAAATTTCATAGCGGGAATAAAAAGTTACGTCCAGTTGAAATTTCAGAATAGTCGCTATGGAATTCTGGCCCTTAAAAATGGAAATTTTGCAAACGACCTCGGTTTTCGACGAAACCACTTTTTTTGGATCCGTGATGTCAAGACATTGCTAGATTCCAAAATTCATAATTTTTCAAATCAATATGTGAGCGTGGCAAAGGGAAAACGCGTTTGACCAGTTTCAATTGATTTTAATCGACTGGAAAATGGCCATTTTTCAAACGGTCTCGGAATTTGACGAAATTTGTTTTGTTAGAACTGTATCGTCAATACGAAGTTAGAAAATATTTTTCGGGAATTTTTAGGGCCCGTATGTGGCCCCGGTAAATTGAAATGCGCGTTCGAATTCAATATATAGAGTTATATTTTGATTTTGAAGAAAACTGATTGAAACGATCGAATCAGCTTACGGTACATATCCCATTGTGTTCGGAATGGGGGTAATTAGTTGTGGACGATAGTTGGTGGGTTCAATTTCGAGGTCGGAAAAAAGTTCCTTTTATATTTTAAAATAATTAAATATATATATATTATATTATATAATCCCTCCTTACTCTCTCTCCCCCTTCATCCTCCCAGTTGAAATCAAAACGAAGAAAAAAAAAAGAGAAAATCGCGTCGCACCTCACCCCTGTTCATCGCGCCGCCCCTCACCCCCGTTCATCGCGCCGCCACGTCAGGAGCCACTCCCCCCTCATTTCCCTCTCCTCCTTCCGATGAGACAACCGTGCCCTAATTCCCCAAATCGAACACACCTCCGCCTCCACTGGTCAGCTGTCACGCCGCCATAACCCCCCTCTCTCTGATCCTCCCTCCGACGTTCCCTACTTTCACCTCTCTTCGCTAATCCAGAGCTCGCCTGAAACCCATCCAATCACCTGAAGACCGCCGCCAACACCTCAGGACCCACCACCTCGACGAACCGCGACTCCCCCTAGCCCACCTATGACGCTGCAGCCCCTGCCACTCGCAGTTGGCGCTGATTTGCGTGAGCTAGGTAATTAATTTGATTTTAAATTTAATTAGCGTGTTAATTACAATATAAAACATTGATGAAAAATCTGATCATTATCATATAAATGCATTGTTAAAAACCCGATTTTTATTATATGCACCATTGCAAAAAAATGTGATTTTATTTTATGAATACCATTGTTTTTGAAAATATAAATAGCATAAATGAAAAATTCATTATATATATATATTATAGCATTAGAAAGATTAGATTTTTATTTTTGAAAAGAGTAGATTTTTCGTTGGTAGAAATATGATTTTTCATTCATAGAAAATATGATTTTTCGTTGATAGAAAATATGATTTTTCATTCATAGAAAATATGATTTTTCATTGATAGGAAAATATGATTTTTAACTTGTGTGTGGCATGAAAATATTTTTAGAAGTATAAAAATATAATTTTTTTATATATGTAACGAAATAAAAATCTGATTTTTATTATATATATATTGAGATAAAAATGTGATTTTTATAGCAATGATATAAAAATTCGATCTTTATATATGAATTAGAAATATAAAAATGTATTTTTTATATAGAAAGAAACATTATAAAAATATATGATATGAACAACGTTGTAAAAATAGAATTTTTATCTATATAGTAGCGGTGTAAAAATATGGTTTATATCTATACAGTAGCAGCGTAAAAATGTGATTTTTATCCATATAGAGTGAATATAAAAATGTGATTTTTATATACATGACAACAATATAAAAATGTGATTTTTATATATTTAGTGGATACGGACAATGAAATTGACAAAAGGCGAGCACGACGAAGATTTTCTACATATGAAGAGTCGTGGTGTTTGGTTTAGCTAGTCGGTGAGAACTTCCCACTTTAAATCTAGTTTTCTAGTTAGAAATATATATTAGGATGCAGACGGTACTTAGCAGCACCGACACCCGTCGTCCACAGACAATGGACGACTTGTATGCTTGTTTGATGTGTTGTGAAGTTTGTTTGTGATGTTGATGTGAAATGGATAATAAAATATTCATGTGTTTAAATAAATATTTTATCGTTAAAAATATAATTTTTAACGGGAATGTGAATAAATAAATATTCATTTACAAACCGGACGGTTTGTTTATGTACACCTATTCGAAGGATATTGATTGGGACGATAAAATTTACACATCGCCCAACTGCACAAATAATATTCAGTGTTTGTGGATTGAAACCCCACACGGGTGTTGGGATGATATTTGACGTACACTAATCCCAATTGTTTACTGGTATGTCAATCGTTTGATTGACTGTATGAGCGTTAATTAGTTATATTTAATGCTTATGCAGTTGTGTGATGCACTTTGGATGATGGTTGATTATTTATCGTTGCTATTATATACATGTGTTGTATGGAATCCATATAATTAACATTATATGGTAATTGATTGGGCCTCATTCCAATTGGGAAAATAAAGAATATCCATTCGTTGAATAGAATAAAGAATATTCATGTGTTGAATAGGGTAAAGAATATTCATGTGTTGAATAGGGTAAAGAATATTCATGTATTGAGAATATTCATGTGTTGAAAATATTCATGTGTTGAGTAAAATATTTTAAACAATAAAATTTACATCTTTATCATGATTTTATAAAATATATTAAATAACAAAAATAGTCATGTGTTGACGATGCTCATGTGTTGAGAATATTCATGTGTTGAAAGAAATATAGATTCATGTGTTGAATAGAGTAAATATTCATTTGTTGAATAGAATAACGAAGTTATTGAAATATATAAAGCCGTGTTGATTAGAGATGCGCCATTTTGACACGAATGATATTTATATCGATTATATTCGTTTTTATAATGATTATAGAAAAGGAAGTGATTTCAAAATATAACGTTTTGAAAATATTATCATTTGTATATCGATGATGTGGAATAGTCAATTTTGATTCGAAATCGAATATGAAGTTGAAATGGTTTTGAAAACGAATTTAAAACGATTTATAAAATAAATTTTGAATTGAAATCGGCGAAATATATATAATATATAAAATGGCCTGAATAGAACGCACCGCGCTGCGGCAATTCGTGAATTTCGACCATTGAATTCGAATTGACGTTACGGGATCATCGACCGTCGGATTCCCCTGAAACCGGAACTGTTGGGTTCGTATCGAAAAGAGCTTTCTATTGAATATTATAAATTTTAAATCTAATGGTTGGATTTGGAATTATGTCCAAATCAAATTTGCAAAAAGGTCGCTGTAAGTGCAGTTCGAAGGCCGTTGATGGAAATCGACTGTACGGGCCTTGATAAAATGATTAAAAATATCAATAATTTGTGTAAAATCATAAGAAGTGATTTGTGAAGGATTGGGATGAAAATTCCATATTTGAAAAGATAAAAATAGATTTTTTTATCAAAATGAACTAGTTTTGAACTATAATTGTAACTCCATTTATTTTTAAAATAAATAAATTGGATTTGAAAATGGTTTTAAAAATAATCAAAATTCCAATATGTGAATTGGGATGGATTTGAATTGAAATTATCTTCGGAATATTTCGATGTTGGATTTCGTGATTATACAGATATGGTTATGGAAATTTGAAAGATATATTTTATATCGTTATTTCCAATACGATATTTGTTGGTTTCAGAATTTGATATTGAATATAAGCCGGTATATTTTCTATTCAGAGCCTTGTATTTAATATCAAATGGGATTTTGGGTTCGTCGTGAATGGTGTCTTAAACAACACTATTCTTGAACCCAGTTTAGAAAAGAATAAATCTTTTAATTAAGATTTAGTGAAATAGTCCAGTTAATTAATATTTAATTGGAATTGAATTTAAATTGGTTTTTGGTTTATCGTGAACCATGTTTTAGACGACATTGGTTCTTTAACCCAGTTAAAGACAGGATATTGATTTCTGAGAAGATTAAAACTAAGTGGAGTTTTAATGAGTCTGTAATTAGATTGAAATGTAAATTGATAATTTAAATTATCAAATTTGGAAAGTGATCGAGAATGGAGTATCACCAGTTTTGCTCCAAGGCGATAGTTAAATCTTTAATTAGATTTGAACGTGAAATGATAATCAATTTTACCGATAACACTGTGGTGTTAGATATGGAGTATTACCAGTTTTGCTCCATGGGATGAATAGGTTGGAATTAAAAAATAAAATAAATAATTACTTCGGTGTGGTTCGCTAATCCCGACTAGTTTGGAAAACCATAATATGGTTCGAAATGATATCCAAATGAAGATTAAAGAATAAATTTAGAAGAATTTATCTTTGATAAAATTAATGGGAACCTTTCCCTAAGAGTGTGAAAATTTGAATAAAAGAATATTCTAAATTGGAATGAGACGTATGTTGTGTTTGTGTAACATTTGTTTATTATATATGCGGGTTATTCGGAAAGGCCAGGTTTATACCCATTCTGAATAACCGATTCGACGAGAAGACAAAGATGAAGATGGTGGTTGAAGACCGGAAGTCTTCACATCGTTTGGGTGATTACTGATGATCTTGATTGGGATGTACACCCAAGAGGACGGAATCAGTTGGTGATCGTCCAGACGTACTTGGAGATCGATAGATATGCGAGGAAAGTGCCTCCGGTTTCATTCAAACCCAGAACGAACTTGTAAATGGACTGTGTGTCTGACATTGGATTTTATTCTGTGTTGATTGATCTCTATTAAATATACATCTGTTTGGCGGCAGAGAATTTATTCTCTTACTTAACGCCCTTCTCTGAGACGTACGAGCTCAGAGGTTGTATATCGATGGACATCAGGCGCATGGAGTGAATTGCCTGTGTGGCACGCCTAAGTGGCAAATGATCAAGGCTTTTGTTGAAAAGCAAAGTCTTGTGATTGATGATCAAAGCATGGCCTGTGTGGCATAGCTTTATGTATAGCGTGAATTCGCGAGCCTCACACCTCGGTATGAGTCAAAAACGGGATAAGGACCGTTGGGAGAACACGACGTTTCTTTCTAGCTATGGGTGATGTCAGTGACCTACCAGTCCTGACATTTATATACTTTTTACCTATGTGGATGTTGGAATGCGAGGCGCCTCGAATATATGGTCGGTAACTGGCACTATGTGAGCCGACGTACAGACCGTTATATAGGTCCTATAGGACCGGGAAACGTGTGTTCAGGAATAACTAATCCTCAAAAATAAGAGAGGACCGGCCCAACCGATTCCAGGGATCGCTGTGTGTGATCCTGAGACATTTGCTAGAGTGTCTCGAACGGAGAGGAGCTTGCCCCTTGCCTCGACTCATGATGAAATTCAATTTCCAATACATGATATTTCGATTTTATTTGTAGAGCCTAGTATGGCGACATGATATATGGTACCCATGCCGTCTATGATTGATATTTATGATTGAAATTGTTTTGACACTATAAACTTATAATAGTATCAAATGATTTGTTTAAACGTACCAAGCATGTTTGGCTATTATAAGGGAAAACCCTATCCTCCGGCTTGCGTTGCATTGTGTGATGGGACTTCGGTCTTATAATAGCTTCATTCTTCTTTATTTAGCATTGCGCTGTTGTTTTGTGCACTGGTATTCTTGGGGTAAAAACTCGTTCCGTGTTATACGGCGTGGTCCCTCGATTTACGTAACTTTAAAAATAAAGATTAATAACTGTTTTAGTTCTCACACCAGTCACATAACTAACCTGGAGTTTATTGTTTTAACCTGAACTCTGGGTGCCCCTATTTTCCACACGGGCAGCTAGTAGTTTTGGTTTTGCAGATTTATATTCACAGGATCCTGGTTTACAGCTGGAATGATATCCAGAAAGCTCTGTATGCGTATATATCATTTCAGTTGTGTGTTGTATTATTTTTCCGCTGCTATGTATTTAAATGTAATTTAAATCTCTGATATTTGTGTGGTGTGTAATATTTATTCATACTCTGTAATATTCTTGTATTCTGATGGAATTGTTGTAATAAGCAATGAAATGTTCTTCTGTTTGTGTTCCGATTTGTCGTATTCTCAAAACGATCAGGGTTTCGAACGGTCTTGGTCGATTTAACGATCGATTTGGATCGAGAGAAATTCCTTACCGCTACATTTAGTATCGGAGCTTTGGTTTACAGAGCTCGAGAACATGACACATTAGAACCATACGAAAGAATTCTTCAGATATTGGATTAGTAATATCCAATTAGGATGACTTGTTAGAGATGGGATCGGTAGTATCCTAGAACGAGTCGAAAGAGTAAACTTTTTGAAATAAAAATTTGAAAACAAAATTTGTTTTGAAATTTAAATTCAAGTATACGTATTTGAATATTTTATTTATATTGATTTTGGACAATCAGGTATATAAAGATTTTGCATATACGCGTCATGAACGTATATTCGAAGTTTAATATATTGGGTAGATATAGAATCACACTCTAGTCGCCCGGACATGGTCCTGATGATAAAGTATACCATCACCAGTATTCATTTTCGAGTGACGAAAGTGGGATATCTATATATTTCCATTAGTCCGGTGTGAGAACCAAAACTAGACAAGGTTTACTGTTGTGATTTGACATCAAAAACATGATTTTCTGTATATATATCGAAATTATGAAATTGAAAAGCTAATCAACTAATTGATTGATGGTTGTGTTGTTTGGTTATAGGCTTGATATTTTTAACCATTTAGGCCAAATTGAACCGAATATTGAATAGTATTGAAAATTTGTCACATATGCATGCATATGCATGTACTTACATTGAACAGGTCATAGCAAGGAGGCTAGAGCGGAAGAATAAAATTGTTTGCCTGATAAATAGGTACATGTTTACGAATTTATTGGGTTTTAGATAATTTTATGAGCCGATTGGCTAGCCGCTTGGCTTTTTCTTTTTGGATTGATGAGGACCATGGGAGGCTATTTGAAATATCCAGAAGTCCCCGGTGCAAGGGAGATTATGGCGAAATTTTACGAAAATTTAAGGTGTTAGCCAAATTTTTGAAAAATTTGAAAAGTTCTTAGAAACTGAAAAGTCGAAGAACTTAAGCCGTAATGGAAATAATGAAAGTTGAGTTGATTAGTTAAACAACTTTCGGCTTCGTTCCTTTTCGGGGACGAAAAGTTTTAAATGGGGGAGATTGTAATAACCCGGAAAATTTGAGCCAATTTAAAATTTTTATTTTGGCAATTTTAGCGAATTTTGAATATTTAAAATGAATTATTTTAAATAATAGCGACAAGAAATTTATTTTGAATAGAAATAGAATGTATATATTTATTTATATGGATCGTCGTTAGAATATAAATATTTATATTTAATTATAAAAGGAATTGAAAATGGCGAGGTAGTTTGAAAATTCGATTTCTAATTTCAAATGAATGTACCGGGTGCAAAATAAACTGTATTTTAGTGAAACAAAAAAATTTTAGAATCTGATTGAGAATATACTTCCAACGAATCCGAAAAATCGAAATTTCATAGCGGGAATAAAAAGTTACGTCCAGTTGAAATTTCAGAATAGTCGCTATGGAATTCTGGCCCTTAAAAATGGAAATTTTGCAAACGACCTCGGTTTTCGACGAAACCACTTTTGTTGGATCCGTGATGTCAAGATATCGCTAGATTCTAAAATTCAAAAGTTTTCGAATCAATATGTGAGCGTGGCAAAGGGAAACGCGTTTGACCAGTTTCAATTGATTTTAATCGACTGGAAAATGGCCATTTTTCAAACATCTCGGAATTTGACGAAATAAGTTTTGTTAGGACTGTATCGTCAATACGAAGTTAGAAAATATTTTTCGGGAATTTTTAGGGCCCGTAAGTGGCCCCGGTAAATTGAAATGCGCGTTCAAATTCAATATATAGAGTTATATTTTGATTTTGACGAAAACTAATTGAACGATCAAATCAGCTTACGGTACATATCCCATTGTGTTTGGAATGGGGGTAATTAGCTATGGACGATGGTCGGTGGGTTCGATTTCGAGGTCGAAATAAAAATTTGCTTTTCGAATTTAAAATAATTAAATATATATATTATATTATATAATCCCTCCTTACTCTCTCTCCCCCTTCATCCTCTCAATCGAAATCAAAACAAAGAAAAAAAAAAAAGAAAATCGCGCCGCCCCTCACCCCTGTTCATTGCACCGCCACGTCGGGAGCCACTCCCCCCTCCGCCCTTGTTTCCCTCTCCTCCCCCCGATGAAGACAATCGTGCCCTAATCCCCCAAATCGAACACACCTCCGCCTCCACTGGTCAGCCCCGCGCAGCCACATCCCCCCTCTCTCCGTTCCTCCCTTCTCCGTTCCCTACTTTCACCTCTCTTCGCTAATCCAGAGCTCGCCCGAAACCCATCCAATCACCTGAAGACCGCCGCCAACACCTCAGGACCCACCGCCTCAACAAACCGCGACTCCCCCAGGCCCACCTCTGACGCTGCAGCCCCTGCCACTCGCAGTTGGCCTTGATTTGCGTGAGCTAGGTAATTAAGGTAATTAATTTTAAATTGAATTAGCGTGTTAATTACGATATAAAACATTGATGAAAAATCTGATCATTATCATATAAATGCATTGTTAAAAACCCGATTTTTATTATATGCACCATTGCAAAAAAATGTGATTTTATTTTATGAATACCATTGTTTTTGAAAAGATAAATAGCATAAATAAAAAATTCAATTTTTATATATGTATTATAGCGTTAGAAAGATTAGATTTTTATTTTTGAAAAGAGTAGATTTTTCGTTGGTAGAAATATGATTTTTCATTCATAGAAAATATGATTTTTCGTTGGTAGAAAATATGATTTTTCATTCATAGAAAATATGATTTTTCATTGATAGGAAAATATGATTTTTAACTTGTGTGTGGCATGAAAATATATTTAGAAGTATAAAAATATAATTTTTTTATATATGTAGCGAAATAAAAATATGATTTTTATTATATATATGTTGAGATAAAAATGTGATTTTTATAGCGATAATATAAATATTCGATCTTTATATATGAAGTGGAAATATAAAAGTATAATTTTTATATAGAAAGAAACGTTATAAAAATATATGATATGAACACCGTTGTAAAAATAGAATTTTTATCTATATAGTAGCGGTGTAAAAATATGGTTTTTATCTAAAAGTAGTAGTGTAAAAATGTGATTTTTATCCATATAGATTGAATATAAAAATGTGATTTTTATATACATGACAACAATATAAAAATGTGATTGTTATATATGTAGTGGCTACGGACAACGAAATTGACAAAAGGCGAGCACGACGAAGATTTTCTACATATGAAGAGTCACGGTGTTTGGCTTAGCTAGTTGGTGAGAACTTCTCACTTTAAATCTTGTTTTCTAGTTAGAAATATATACTAGGATGCAGACGAGGCTTAGCAGCACCGACACCCGTCGTTCATAGACCATGGACGACTTGTATGTTTGTTTGATGTGTTGTGAAGTTTGTTTGTGATGTTGATGTGAAATAGATAATAAAACATTCATGTGTTTAAATAAAT
Organism: Allium sativum; assembly: GCA_030737875.1. NCBI lineage: Eukaryota > Viridiplantae > Streptophyta > Magnoliopsida > Asparagales > Amaryllidaceae > Allium > Allium sativum. The sequence goes on from CM060914.1 coordinate 79,156,052, forward strand.
ATTTTATCGTTAAAAATATAATTTTTAACGGGAATGTGAATATATAAATATTCATTTATGAACCGAACGGTTTGTTTATGTACATCTATTTGAAGGATATTGATTGCGACGATAAATTTTACACATTGCCCAACTGCACAAATAATATTCAGTGTTTGTGGATTGAAACCCCATACGGGTGTTGGGATGATATTTGACGTACACTAATCCCAATTGTTTATTGGTATGTCGATCGTTTGATTGACAGACTGTATGAGCATTAATTAGTTATATTTAATGCTTATGCAGTTGTGTGATGCACTTTGGATGATGGTTGATTATTTAGCGTTGCTATTATATACATGTGTTGTATGGAATCCATATAATTAACATTATATGTTAATTGATTGGGCCTCATTCCAATTGGGAAAATAAAGAATATTCATGTGTTGAATAGAATAAAGAATATTCATGTGTTGAGTAGGGTAAAGAATATTCATGTGTTGAAAATATTCAAGTGTTGAGTAAAATATTTTAAACAATAAAATTTACATCTTTATCATGATTTTATAAAATATGTTAAATAACAAAATAGTCATGTGTTGACGATGCTCATGTGTTGACGATATTCATGTGTTGAAAGAAATATAGATTCATGTGTTGAATAGAGTAAATATTCAATTGTTGAATAGAATAACGAAGTTATTGAAATATATAAAGCCGTGTTGATTAGAGATGCGCCATTTTGACGCGAACGATATTTATTTCGATTATATTCGTTTTTATAATGATTATAAAAAAGGAAGTGATTTCAAAATATAACGTTTTGAAAATATTATCATTTGTATATCGATGATGTGGAATAGTCAATTTTGATTCGAAATCGAATATGAAGTTGAAATGGTTTTGAAAACGAATTAAAAACGATTTGTAAAATACGTTTTGAATTGAAATCGACGAAATATATATAATATATATATTATATATAAAATGGCCTGAATAGAACGCACCGCGCTGCGGCAGTTCGTGAATTTCAACCATTGAATTCAAATTGATGTTACGGGAGAATCGACCGACGGATTCTCCTGAAACCGGAACCGTTGGGTTCGTATTGAAAAGAGCTTTCTAATGAAAATTAGAAATTTGAAATCTAACGGTTGGATTTGGAATTATGTCCAAATCAAATTTGAAAAAAGGTCGCTGTAAGTGCAGTTCGATGGCCGTTGATGGAAATCGACTGTACGGGCCTTGATAAAATGATTAAAAATATCAATAATTTGTGTAAAATCATAAGAAGTGATTTGTGAAGAATTGGGATGAAAATTCCATATTTGAAAAGATAAAAATAGATTTTTTATCGAAATGAACTAGTTTTGAACTAGAATTGTAACTCCATTTATTTTTAAAATAAATAAATTGGATTTGAAAATGGTTTTAAAAATAATCAGAATTCCAATACGTGAATTGGGATGGATTTGAATTGAAATTATCTTCAGAATATTTCGATGTTGGATTTCTTGATTATACAGATATGGTTATGGAATTTGAAAGATATATTTTATATTGTTATTTCCAATATGATATTTGTTGGTTTCAGAATTTGATATTGAATATAAGCCGGTATATTTTCTATTCAGAGCCTTGTATTTAATATCAAATGGGATTTTGGGTTCGTCGTGAATGGTGTCTTAAACAACACTGTTCTTGAACCCAGTTTAGAAAAGAATAAATCATTTAATTAAGATTTAGTGAAATAGTCCAGTTAATTAATATTTAATTGGAATTGAATTTAAATTGGTTTTTGGTTTATCGTGAACCGTGTTTTAGATGACATTGGTTCTTTAACCCAGTTAAAGACAGGATATTGATTTTTGAGAAGATTAAAACGAAGTGGATTTTTAATGAGTCTGTAATTAGATTGAAATGTGAATTGATAATTTAAATTATCAAATTTGGAAAGTGATCGAGAATGGAGTATCACCAGTTTTGCTCCAAGGCGATAGTTAAATCTTTAATTAGATTTGAACGTGAAATGGTAATCAATTTTACCGATAACACTGTGGTGATAGATATGGAGTATTACCAGTTTTGCTCCATGGGATGAATAGGTTGGGATTGGGAAATAAAATAAATAATTACTTCGGTGTGGTTCGCTAATCCCGACTAGTTTGGAAAACCAGTTCGAAATGATATCCAAAGGAAGATTAAAGAATAAATTTAGAAGAATTTATCTTTGATAAAATTAATGGGAACCTTTCCCTAAGAGTGTGAAAATTTGAGTAAAAGGATATTCTAAATTGGAATGAGACGTATGTTGTGTTTGTGTAATATTTGTTTATTATATATGCGGGTTATTCAGAAAGGCCGGGTTTATACCCATTCTGAATAACCGATTCGACGAGAAGTCAAAGATGAAGACGGTGGTTGAAGAGCGGAAGTCTTCACATCGTTTGGGTGATTACTAATGATCTTGATTGGGCTGTACACCCAAGAGGTGGGAATCAGTTGGTGATCGTCCAGACGTACTTAGAGATCGATGGATATGCGAGGAAAGTGCCTCCGGTTTCATTCAAACCCAGAACGAACTTGTAAATGGACTGTGTGTCTGACATTGGATTTTATTCTGTGTTGATTGATCTCTATTAAATATAAATCTGTTTGGCGGCGGAGAATTTATTCTCTTACTTAACGCCCTTCTCTGAGACGTACGAGCTCAGAGGTTGTATATCGATGGACATCAGGCGCATGGAGTGAATTGCCTGTGTGGCACGCCTAAGTGGCAAATGATCAAGGCTTTTGTTGAAAAGCAAAGTCTTGTGATTGATGATCAAAGCATGGCCTGTGTGGCATAGCTTTATGTATAGCGTGAATTCGCGAGCCTCACACCTCGGTATGAGTCAAAAACGGGATAAGGACCGTTGGGAGAACACGACGTTTCTTTCTAGCTATGGGTGATGTCAGTGACCTACCAACCCTGACATTTATATACACCTTAATGGATGTTGGAATGCGAGGCTCCTCGAATATATGGTCGATAACTGGCACTATGTGAGCCGACGTACAGACCATTATATAGGTCCTATAGGACCGGGAAACGTGTGTTCAGGAATAACTAATCCTCAAAAGTAAGAGAGGACTGGCCCAACCGATTCCAGGGATCGCTGTGTGTGGTCCTGGGACATTTGCTAGAGTGTCTCGAATGGGGAGGAGCTTGCCCCTTGCCTCAACTCGTGATGGAAACCAATTTCCAATATGTGATATTTCGGTTTTATTTATGGAGCCTAGTATGGAGACATGATATATGGTACCCATGCCGTCTATGATTGATATTTATGATTGAAATTGTTTTGACACTATACACTTATAATAGTATCAAATGATTTGTTTAAACGTACCAAGCATGTTTGGCTATTATAAGGGAAAAACCCTATCCTCCGGCTTTCGTTGCATTGTGTGATAGGACCTAGTTCTTATAATAGCTTCATTCTTCTTTATTTAGCATTGCGCTGTTGTTTTGTGCACTGGTATTCTTGGGGTAAAAACCCGTTCCATGTTATACGGTGTGGTCCCTCGATTTACCAAACTTTAAAAATAAAGATTAATAACTGTTTTAGTTCTCAAACCAGTCACATGACTGACCTGGAGTTTGTTGATTTAACCTAAACTCTGGGTGCCCCTATTTTCCACACGGGCAGCTAGTAGTTTTGGTTTTGCAGATTTATATTCATAGGATCCTGGTTTACAGCTGGAATGATATCCAGAAAGCTCTGTATCCATATATCTCCTTTCAATTGTGTGTTGTATTATTTTTCCACTGTTATGTATTTAAATGTAATTTAAATCTCTGATATTTGTGTGGTGTGTAATATTTATTCATACTCTGTAATATTCTTGTATTCTGATGGAATTGTTGTAACAAGCAATGAAATGTTCTTCTGTTTGCGTTCCGATTTGTCGTGTTCTCAAAACGATCAGGGGTTTCAAACGGTCTTGGTCGGTTTAACGATCGATTCGGATCGAGAGAAATTCCTTACCGTTACCCCGCGACTTTCTAAAACAAAGCATCCATCACAGCAGCGTCCTCTCTCCTTCTAACCTCCCCTTTACTCCACCACTCAATAAACGACCAACACCGCTACGATCACCTTCTAGCGCCCCTCCTCACCATCACCACTGCTTCTAGCTCGTGGCTGCCCTTACACCGTGTCCAACATCACCTGCTCAGCCCCGGTTAACAACCTCGCCTCCAACCATATGCTCAACGCCGACCTCACTTCGAGGCACGCCATCTGTCTCGGCTTCAAACAGAAGCCGACACTGTGGTGACTTCGAGCTCCAAAAGTGAACGTCGAGTTTTACAAAAGGTTGTACAGGTTGATTTTAGTTTGTTCCCAATTTGATTTCCGAAGTGGTTGAATTCTTTTGGTTTACAGGCAGAATAAAATTGTGAAAGAGAAATTGTGAAATAAGGGTTTTTGCTGAAGGGAAGTAAATGGTAATAGTCGGCTTGTTTTGTTTATATAGATTTGAGAAGCGTGGTACTTACGGAACCATTTGGCTTGGCAGTCACGGAAAGTAATGGTGTGGAAAGCACGGGTTGTATTGGTTTGGGGAACAAGGAATTTAAAATGTGGAGAACACACTGTCTCAAAATTGATGCTCACGGTTTCACAAAATGTGAACAACACCATGCTGAAGTGTATAGGATAAGGTAGCTATTTACAAGCCATTCAGTAATTACAACTCCAGTTACTTCTCGTGTGCGAAGAACGGGTCACATATTATTACATATTAAGTTAGAAAAATAAAAATAAAAATATAAGTACTCCAATATTTATTCATTAATTATTCAAAATAATTGAATTCCATTCGTTTAAATCTCTAAATCACCATTTAGATAATTAAATTAATTAATTATAGGATTGCTAAAAATCCAGGACATTACAAGAAGAAAGAAGTGGGTTTGAGAATATGCGGTATAGTTTGAAAATAGAATTACTACTCAAAAATAGCTACCTGGCCTAAGAAAGTAGTAATATAAATTTACAGGACTTCCAGTATAAAGAACTTTAAATTTTGTATTACAACATGCATTATTTCTTTATTGCATTATTTCTTTCTTTAAACAATGTTTATCCCTAATGATTTATCAATCTTTTAAAATATGCCAGTAATTAAGGGATTTCTTTTGTCAAATTGAATAATGCTACTTGAACTCATGCGTAGAAGTATAAGACAATTCATTTTTGTTGACTTGATGCAAAAAATTCATTGTTTCTTGTGGAAAGAATAGAAATTACAAACAGACTACCTCCTCAAATTTTAAGCAAGAATCGCAAGACTAATTAAAAGTTAACAGAACTCTTATATAAAGACATTAAACTTTGTCATACTCTAAAAATACATATGCAAAATGAATTAGGTATAAAAATGATGGATAATGATTCCCATTAGTTATAGTAAAGATGAACAAAAACAATTGCGTACTTGAATTAAATTACTATTTGGCTCTCAATATTTGTAATATAACTTGACAACAAATATTATCATTGCAATTTCTGAATATTAAAAATGAAAGATGAAAGCAAGAGTCAACTCAACCTTATATTGTCAACACACTTCTATGTTTGCTGCAAGTTATGGATGTCCTGACTTAAACCTCAAGACAAACTGTAATATTTCTATTTCTTCATGGATGGCCTTCAAAATGCCTGTATAATAATATAAACATAATTTTTTGTTTCAGTCATTTGTAGTAAACTTCATAATAATAGCACTGTTACATAACTCAATCTTAGGCATATGTTTTAAAATACTTGTGCAGCAGATATAGACACAAATGCCATTTTCAAAAGTTAAGAAATGTAATTCCATTAAAATATTGTAACGTCCCAAATTTTGGTAGTCGAATATTTAATTAATTTTATTATTTTAAATATTATTATTGGGAATATTAATGAATTTAATATTGAAATCGTTAATTAAAACGAAGTTTAAACGTTATGATTTATATATAATATAATACGAGCTCGAAATGGCACGGCAGTTCGTAATAATTAATTTCCAACTTCAATTGAATATACTGGATCCAATATAAGTCAGAATTTTGTGAAACAAGAAATGTTTGTGTAATGTCTCGCAAATCCATGCTATCTGAGTTGACTAATAACACCACACGTCCAACCCAAATAGCACAGAAATACGAATCATTATTAGAAAGAAGTTAGAGGATGAGAAATAGAAAGAAAGAAATATTAGAATAGAAGAAAACAAAGAAGACAAATCTCACAGCGGAACGAATAAAATATATTAAATAACATAACTTTTGAAATACAAATCAGTAACTTTGTATACATACCATCATCATAGCATAACAGTTATTCCTGGAACAGTTATAAACACCTGCTTCCAGATACAACATAGTACACAGCGGAAAATATGATAGTTTATAGCAAACTGGTGAAGCCTCCTGTTTCCATATCCTCCAAATGAATCTGTAAAATCCCGACTACTTGACTGCCTGTACAGATTTGGGTACCCAAGAGTTTAGGGAAAACAAAAAAAAAATAAACTCTGGGTCAGTCATGGGACTGGTGTGAGTAAACTCCAACCATTTGTTTAACATTCAAAATCCTTTAGAAAGAAAAGATAATAGTAAGACCAGCCCATACATAGACATGGACGGTTTTTACCTTACTATAACCCAAAATATTTTATGATATCAAGTCCAGTGATATTATAATAATGTCTACATCAAATAAATAGAATCTAGCGGAACACTTGCATCTCACGCTCCACATACATAGTATAAAATCAAAAACCGCATGGCGCTGATTGGAGATTGGATTTCCATAATTACAAGGTATGGAACCACCTTCCGATAGTGTATCTCTAGAGAGGAATATACTGGGTTTAACAAGAACATCTTGCAACCCGGCCCACACATGACCGACCACTCATTACGCTTGAGTGTATCGAATGTATATCACCAACGGTTGGGGTCAGCAACCGTTTCCCGAATGGGACAACATCGAATAGAATAAGGAATTAAATAAAGCTCTAGATAGGTGACTATACACCCTAATGAGAGCGACCCACATAGCCATGCTGCATGCCCGATTTTTGTCAATTCCCGGCTGTTGAGGCCTGAGGCTACAATTACTTTCTATTCATTGATAGCTCAATCACTTTGAATGCCACATCGTCAGCTCCGTTAATCACTAATTGATTTGCACAAATATTCTGGATGTTATGCTAAGGGAATAAATCCATTGCCACCATATATATTTGTACAGGTCAACTCATGCGATCATTGGAAATACTTTGTCAGACACTCGTCCATATACGTTTGTTCTGGGATTGAATGAAACCGAAGGCACAATTTCTATTAATAGAATAATCCCTTGCACTTTACTCCGTCTTCGATTATCTTCATATAATCTGATTCGCAACACTACTGCCAATACAGAGTGGTTCACGGATAATAATCCAACTGGTCTCTCCATATTAACAACGATATTGGAAAATACCACGATAGTTGGTTATTTAACAATTGAAGAAAAACAAACATCCATTCAAAACAATCAAACAGTCACTTGGCCCCTTGATTACCATTCATTAATTAAATCACCCTTTCCATTTCCTTATCAATATTTGTTAAACAAATATTTTCAATTATCATCTCGATCTCTTACATTCTTTGGAAAGCATTTCTATATCTCGCCTTCTTTTATTTTCTACACATAGAAAATATAATCTATTTGAAATTGAAACAATTTCAATCACTTATCTCTTTCCCGACTACTTTAGTTATACTCAGGAAATATTTACTTTTATATTTCCAAAATGCCATCACTTGGGTTAAAACGAATGCTGTATAAAACGTCGTTATAACAACACAAATTATTTTATTCAACTAACTCTTTTTCAAAACTTCTCTTCGAGACTGGATCCTGCTATTTATCAATTAAAAATGAAATCAATCAAGTTGGGGTAAAATTACCTATCAGTCCTTGACTGAAAACGTCCTCAACTTCAAAACGGCAAAACCACTTACCTCGAATAAACACACTATAAAACCCAATTATTCATTTTTAAAACATGTATATGGTTCACTTTCTATTTCTAATTTATAGATTTCCCTTTTTGTTTTACAATATTCTGTTTTTAAATCCGTTTCCTTATCGAATTCTATATATATATATCAATACATTTATTTCTAACTATCAAATTTTCTTAAAAATATTCTAACTCCTTAAATTTCTAGAAAATTTCACCATAACCTCCCTTGTACCGGGAGCATCGGGATATTTCAAATAGCCTCCCATGGCCCTCGTCAATCCAAAAGAAAAAGAAAAAGCCAAGCGGCTTGCCGATACGGCGCATAAAATCTCATATATGAATTTAAACATGTACCTTTTTGTCGGGCACATAAATTTATAAACTTCATATACTTCATCCCATACCTGTCTAACACATGTTCACCTGTTTTCAATTCAATTCAACTCAATCCAATCGTTTGAATTCAGTTTCGCTCATTTATTCTTTAATTAGCTATTTTGCATATTTCACTTCTTTGTTTGAACATAACATGTTCAAACAAAATATTTAACTTGCTCATAACCAAATTGAATTTCAATTTCAATTCAAGTTTCCTTTTCAATTTCGAATAAATTTTCAAATCGAATTCACTTATTCAAAGCCCAATATCAATTCAAAATCTCATTAACTAATTACTATTCAAATTAGTTAATTCTACTCGATAATCAAAAATCTAATTTTTGTTTCAAAAATCAATTCATTAACCCACTTGAGTTCACATATAATTTACATCTCAAATCTGAAATTTTCTAAATAGAAATTCGGATTTTATTCGCTTAAAATCCTTTTATAAAAATTAAATAAACCGTTATGGTTTTTAAATGGTTATGGCGTTGTTTTTCTGAAAATTTGATTTTTCATAACACAAAATCTATTCGACGAAATCCAGATTTTTCTCCTCCATTAGAAAACTATTATCAAATCGGTCCTGACGTTTCTTGTTTCAAAGAATTCCGACTTCAATTGAGTTCTATATACTCAATTGAAGTTCGAAACGATAATTTACGAACTACCGCGCTGCGGCGAGTTCGTTTTAATTATATTTATATATATGAACGTTTTTAAACTTCGTTTATATAATATTCCAACTCTATTCTGATATATTTTTAATATATATATCAAATCAGTTTCCCAATCCAACCTAATATTTTGATTATCTAAAATTGTCGATTTTTCCTTACTCGGTAATATATTTATATATACTTCGATTCTCTATATTAAATTCCAATTACTTTTATAAATTATAAATCCTTCGGATTTATTTCTATTCTGTTCAAAAATCCTCATGCTGAAATATATTTCATTGTTCTCATTTCAAAATGATTTCACTTTCGATTTTCAAATTCTATTTTCGGTTCTCTTTGAAATTTCTATATTCGAATTCTATTTGAATTTTCTACATTCAAATTCCATTTGAATTTTCTGCATTCTAATTCCATTTGAATTTTCTGTATTCTAATTCCATTTGAATTTCCTACATTCAAATTCCATTTCATCTCCATCTGAATTCTATATTCAAATTCCCATTTCAACTCAATTTGAGTTCTATATTCAATGTCTATTTCAAATTCTATTTTGAAATTCTATTTCGAGTTCTATTTTGAAATTCTAATTCCATTTTGAAATTCTATTTCAATATCTATTTCCAATTCTACGTGAATTTCATATATTCAAACTCCATTTGAATTCTCTTATTCAAATTCCATTTTGAATTTAAACATTTAAATTATCAATGATAAGTTCCACCTTTCTTTATAACATCACTTAATTTACTTTTTTATATTTTTAAACAAGTCTTGGTTTCAAATTCATTTTTGAAATTAAATTCTATGTTTGAAAAATAAATTTCCCCTTTCTAAATTCACCTCTATGTTTATATTTCCCCGAACTATCCAAATGATAATTCTTTTCATTCCCTTTTATAAACTTCGTTTATACATGAACTACTTGTTTTTATTATATAAAAACAAGTTAATATTTCTATTATGTTCGAATTTCAAATTTTATTCTAGAAAAGAAATAAATTTTCCTTTAAAATATCAAATACCCTTTTCGCGATATTTTTAAATATCAACCATTTAGCCCCAGTGATATTTAACAATCAAACCACTCAATTATCAATCAACACATCCTATATGATAATATAGGTGAGAACAAACAAATAATAATATTTTTGAGGAATCCAGTTGGATTCCCCCAACCTGTTTTCCTGCATCCACATACATTAGTCACATAAATAATACCCATCTTGCTTCGAGGCAGGATATCGTGGTATAGAAGGTCATCCACTATCATAGCGTGGGGCGTATAGGGTAATCACCCGCTAATGGTAAAGCGGGCATCCGCTAATGAAACTGCCGGAATCCAACCACCAAACCTATATATATATATATTAGTTACCCTAAATAACTAATATATTTAAAACAACCAAAGAGCATTCAAACAAGAAACAACAATTATTTTAAACGAATAAAAATAATTCTAAAGAAAAAGGTGAGTGAGATTTACTCACCTTGAATTTTATAGCAGCTCACTCCCACTTTAAATTAAATCGAATGACGGTTGATTTAAATTTTAAATTTTCCAATTGATCCTGAAAAATCTCAAACCAACTTCAACTTGCGGTATTTGATGATACGGTTATGATGTTGCTTGTTTCGTTCCCACCGAACCTCGTACGAATGAGATATAAATTTTATAAGTTTTGATTTGTAATATAATTAATTTTAACTTAATTATTATTTAAATAAATAAATTACCTTATAATCTTTTTAACAGCTAACATTGGCATTGTAACCTTGCTAACATCCTACCATTTCAGTGACCTACTCCTTCTTGTTCAGTCCCACACCTCGAACCACCATTATTCACTACTAAAAACCTCTTTCTTGTCCGTAAATCAACTGCTGCCAAATACCGACCACCCTTAGTTCTCTCAGGCACCACGCTCAACCTCCGACGCCGTGATTCGCCGAACCCCACACCCAACTGTCGATGCCCTAACCAAGTGATTGACATTAACGAGTATCGATCTTAGGAACGCTCACATTCACCAAATCTCCAATTACTGACCTCGTGATCCCTTGTTTTGCTCACATCGCGATGAGCGTTGACCCCTAGCCCTAGTTGTTCGAAACCAAGACCCTCCAGACATCGCGATACTCAACGAAAACCAACGACATCAGACTTATTGGAGTAGCGATGCCACAAATCCTCTAGCGTGAAGAACAACCCGAAAAGGAGCCACTCGCGATTTCTTTTCTGGAGTAAATCTATTTTGAAGTTTTGATTTTGTTTTGCTGAAGCTTTTGATTTTTTAGTTTACAGAGAACAAAATAAAGTATATGTAATAACCCGAAAATCCGAGCCAATTTAAAATTTTTATTTTGGCAATTTTAATGAATTTTGAATATTTAAAATGAATTATTTTAAATAAAAACGACGAGAAATTTATTTTGAATAGAATTCGAACGTATATATCTAATAGAACGTCGTTAGAATATAGTTATTTAATTATATTTATAAAAGGAATTGAAAATGGCATGGTAGTTCGATAATTCGATTTCAAAATTCAAATGAATGTACCGGGTGCAAAATAAACCATATTTTGGCGAAACCAAAAATATTTAAATCTAATTGAGAATATCTTTCCAACGAATCCGAAAAACTGAAATTTCATAGCGGGAATCAAAAGATACATCTAGTTGAAAATTCAGAATAGTCGCTATGGAATTCTGGCCCTTAAAAATGGGAATTTTGCAAACGACCTCGGTTTTCGACGAAACCACTTTTGTTGGATCCGTGATGTCAAGTTATTGATAGGTTTCAAAATTCATAATTTTTCCAATCAATATGTGAGCGTGGCGAAGGAAAACGCGTTTGACCAGTTTTAGTTGATTTTAATCGACTGAAAAATGGCTATTTTTCAAACGGTCTCAGAATTTGACGAAAGTAGTTTTGTTAGGACCGTATCATCAATACAAAGTTAGAAATAATTTTTCTGGAATTTTTAGAGTCAGTATGTGGCCCCAGTAAATTGAAATGTGCGTTCAAATTCAATATACATAGATTTATATTTTAAATTCAACGGAAACTGATTATAACGGTCGAATTGGCCTATGATACATATCCCATTGTGTTCGGAATGGGGGTAATTAGCTAGGAAGGACAGTCGTTGGGTGTTGTTTGGAGATTGTATGAAAAGTCAACATAAATTGAAAATAAAAATAATAAAATATAGTTATATATAACATAAACAACCCCCTCACTTTTTTCTATTTTCCCCCCAATCAGAATTCTCCTTTCTCCCGATCGAAAGGGAATGGCGGCTGACACCATCACCGTTGCCGCTCCCTCCGCTGCACCGTCCATCGGATTCGCCACCCCTCTCCTTCTCTCCCTCCTCTCTCTCTCTCTCTTATTCAAATCGAGCCACACCCCCTTCAAATCGTCGAAGCCCGACCACCGCATACCCCCAGCCACCTCCGACCATACTCCTGACGCCGCCACCCACATCCACGACCGCCGTAGTATCCCACTGCCCTCCAGTCCCCTACGACGCCCCACCCCTCATATAAGAAGAAACCGCACCCCCTTTTCCCGTTCGATTCCCCTAACCCTAGCTCGAGACCATCGACCTACCCACCGCCCGCGTCGCTTGCTCTGCCATCCCCCTAGTCGTCTGGCGCCACCAACGTTAGTAGACCGCCATTTCCCCCACTAAACCACCTGTAAGTTTTTTTTCTTATTTCCCCTAATTTATTTAATGATTTTTAGCTTATAATGGTAATGATTTTCAGATTATATAACATATAATTTTCAGTTTATAAAGAGGAGGTTTTTTAAGTTATGAAAATACGATTCTTTGATTTGAAAAAGATTTGTTTTCTTTTTATGAAGTAAAAATACGTTTCTTTGATGGAATAAAAAAAATTAGAGTTTCAGTTATGTAAAAATTAGATTTTTAGTCATATAAACATTAGATTTTCAGTTATATAAAAATTAGATTTTTGTTTATAGAAAAAGATAAAGACTTTTATTTATTGAAAGAAGTAATTTTATAATGATAAAGATTGGATTTTGAAATGAATAAAAATATGATTTTTATATAGTAGAGTTTAGAAAAATATGATTTTTATATAAGTAGGAAGTTGAAAATATAATTTTTTATGTAAGGAGCAAAATATGATCTTTATATAAGGAGAAGAATAAAAATATGATTTTTAAATTGAAAGTGAACAAATAAAAATGTGATTTTTATATATTTAGTGGCTACGGACAATGGAATGGACGAAAGGCGAGAACGACAAAGATTTCTACATATGAAGAGTCACGGCGTTTGGATTAGCTAGTCGGTGAGAACTCCTCACCTTTTATTTAATTTTCTAGTTGAAATATATACTAGGATGCAGACGGTGTTTAGTAGCACCCGACACCCGTCATCCACAGACCATGGACGACTTATATGCTTGTTTGTTTGATTTTGTTGTGTAGTTGATTGTTCGATTTTATAGTTTAAAATAGAATTTTTAATGTGTATTTAAAATGAAATAAATATAAAAAAATTGAACGATTTGTTTATATACACACATTTGACTGATATTGATTGGGACGATAAATTTTACACATCGCCCAACTACACAAATAAAATCTGTGTTTGATTGTTTGAAAACCCCACACGGGTATTGGGGTGATATATGACATACACTAATCCCAATAATTAGTTGTATGTCAATCAATTTATTGACAGACTGTTATAAGCGTTGAATATTTATATCTGATGCTTATACAATGTAGAATGCACTTTGGATGATGGTTGATTATTTGTCATTGTTGATATGTACATGCGTTGTATGGAAATACATAGAAATAAAATCTATGGTAATTGATTGGGCCTCATTCTAGTTTTGAAATAGTATATTTGAAGAGAATTATTTGAATAAAATATTTGAATAGAAATATTTGAAAAAGAAATATTTGAAATAGAATATTTGAAAATAGAAATATATGAAGCCGTGTTGATTAGATTGACGCCATTTTGACGTGAACGATATTTATATCGATTTTATTCATTTTATAATGAATATCGAAAGTGATTTCAAAATCTGATATTTTGAAAAGAATGGAAATTAGAATTAAATTGAATACAAATGAATTCGAATTGAAATTGAATAAAAATGAATTCGAATTGAAATTGAATTGAATTGAAAACGAACTGAAATTGAATTAGAAATCAATTTGAATTGAAATCGATTTGAAATGAATTTAAAACGATTTATAAAATACATTTTGAAAGGAAATCGAGGAAATATATATAATATATATATATATTATATATATAATGGCTTGAATAAAACGCGCCGCGCCGCGGTAGTTCTCGAATTTCGACCATTGACTTCGGATGGATATTGTGGGAGATCCGACCGTCGGATTCTCCTAAACCAGAACCGTTGGGTTCGTATCGAAAAGAGCTTTCTAATGAATATTAGAGATTTGAAATCTAACGGTTGGATTTGGAATTTTGTCCAAATCAAATTTGGAAAAGGTCGCTGTAAGTGCAGTTCGATCGCCGTTGATGGAAATCGACTGTACGGGCCTTGATAAAATTATTAAAAATAGTAATAATTTGTGTAAAATCATAAGAAATGATTTGTGAAGATTTGGGATGAAAAACTCCATATTTGAAAAGATAAAAATAGATTTTTATTTAAATAAACTAATTTTGAATTAGAATAATAATTTATTTATTTTTAAATAAATAAATTTGATTTGAAATGGTTTCAAAAGAAACCAGAATTTCCGATAATTGAATTGAAATGGATTTGAATCGAAATTGTCTTTGGAATATTTCGATGTTGGATTTCGTGATTATACAGATAGCGTTATGGAAATTTGAAAGATATATAGATATCGTTATTTCCAATACGATATTTGTTGGTCGTAGAATTTGATATTGAATATAAGCCGATATATTTTCTATTCAAAGCCTTGTATTTAATATCAAATGTGATTTGGGTTTTTCGTGGATGATGTCTTCATCAACACTGTTCTTAAGCCCAGTTGAGAAAAAGATTAAATTTTTTTATTTAGATTTAATGAAGTGTACCAATTAAATGATATTTAATTGGAATTGAATTGGTATTGATTTTTTGGTTTATCGTGAACAGTGTTTTAAATAACACTTGTTCTTTAACCCGATAATCGATGGAATGTGATTTTGGGTTATCGTGAACGGTATCTTCAATAATAATGTTCTTAGACCCAAAGGAGTTAAGAAAATTAGAAATTAACTGGAGATTAGTTAAGTTGGATGGTTTTTGGGGTATTGATCTGATGTTGGTTTCGGCCTTCGGGGTTAATACTTAGGGAATTGCTCACTTGCTAATTTACGGTTAGGGACTGAATGAAATGTGATGTGATTTTGGCGTTTATCGTGAACCATGCTTTAAATGACACCGATTCTTTAACCCAGTTAAAGATTAAAACTAAGTGGAGTTTTAATGAATCTTTGATTAGATTGAAAAGATCGAGAATGGAGTATCACCAGTTTTGCTCCAGGCGATAGTTAAATCTTTAATTAGATTTGAATGTGAAATGGTAGTTGAATTTACCGATAACACCGTGGTGTTAGATATGAAGTATTACCAGTTTTACTTCATGGGATGAATAGGTTGGGACTGGAAAATTAAAACAAATAATTACTTCGGTAAGGTTCGTTAATCCCGACTAGTTTGAAGTGATATTCAAAGGAAGATTAAAGAATAAATTTAAAGGAATTTATCTTTGATAAAATTAATGGGAACTTTTCCCTAAGAATGTGAAATTTAGAAACTAACTGTAGGTTGGCTAAGATGAATGGTTTCCTGGGTATTGATCTGATGTTGGTTTCAGCCTTCGGGGTTAATATTTGGGGAATTATTCTCTTGTTAATTTACGGTTAGTGACTGATGAATTGGAATGAGGCGTATGTTGTGTTTGTGTAACACTTGTTTATTATATACGCGAGTTATTCAGAAAGACCGGGTTTAGGTTTATCCCATTCTGGATAACTGATTCGGCGATTAGTCGAAAATGAAGACGATGGTTGAAGACTGGAGGTCTTCACGTTGTTTGGATAATTACCGATGATCTTGATTGGGCCGTACACCCAAGAGGAGGGAATCAGTTGGTGGTTGTCCAGATGTACTTGGAGATCGATGGTTATGCGGGGTACTAGGTGCCTCCGGTTTCATTCAGACCCAGAACGAACTTGTAAATGGACTGTGTATCTGACATTGGATTTCAGTTTGTGTGATTGATTTCTATTAAATATATATCTGTTTGGCGGCAGAGAATTTATTCTCTTGCTTAATGCCCTTCTCTGAGATGTACGAGCTCAGGGGTTATGTATTGATGGACATCCATCGCATGGAATGAATTTTCTGTGTCGCATGCCTAAGTGGAAATGGATCAAGGCTTCTGTTGAAAAGCAAAGTCTTGTGGTTGATGATCAAAGCATGGCCTGTGTGGCGTAGCTTTGTGTAACGTTGATTCGCGAGCCTCACACCCCGGTGGTGAACCAAAAACGGGAGAGGACCTCAGGGAGGACATGCGTTTCTTTCTAGTTAGAAGTGGCGTTAGTGGTTTTACACGCCATGACGAGTTTGACTTATGTGGTTGTTGCTGTTGCGAGGCGCCTCAGATATATCGGTGACTATGTGAAGCCGATGGAGTCATTTGTTGGCTCATTTACGCCCCAAAGGGCGGGGAAACGCAGTGTTCAGGCATTTTAATCCACATCGGTGGAGCGGCCCTGTCGCTCCAAGGCTTGTCTCCGCGCTTGCCTGAGACATGGGCTAGATTGTCTCGAATTCGGTAGAGGACGATCCCTGGCCTCGGTTCACAGATGTAAATCCAATTTCCAATACGTGACGTTTCGATTTTAGTTGTAATCCTATATATGGCGACATAGTGGGATGGGGCGCTTATGCCGTCTATGATTGATACTTATGATTTGAAGTTGTTTTATACACTATGCACTTATAATAGTATAAAATGATTTGTTTTAAATGTATCAAGCATTCTTGGCTATTATAAGGTAAAAACCCTATCCTCCGGCTTGCGTTGCATTATGTGATGGGACATGGGTCTTATAATAGCTTTGTTGTTCATTATTTAGCATTGCGCTGTTGTTTTATGCACTGGTATTCTTGGGAGGAAACCCGTTCCGTGATATACGGCGTGGTCCCTTGATTTACCTAACTTTAAAATAAAGATTAATAACTGTTTTAGTTCTCACACCAGTCCCATGACTGACCTGGAGTTTATTGTTTTAACCTAAACTCTGGGTGCCCCTATTTTGACACGGACAGCTAGTAGTTTTGGTTTTGCAGATTTATATTCACAGGATCCTGATTTACAGCTGAAACGATACTCGGAAAGCTCTATATCCGTGTATTACTTCTAGTTGTGTTTTGTATTATTTTCCGTTGCTATCTAATGTATTGTAATCTCTAATATTTTATAATGTATATTAATTGTCAATACTCTGTATATTCTTGTAATCTGATGGAATTGTTGTAAAATACAATGAAATGTTCTTCCGTCTGCGTTCTGATGTGCCTTGTTCCCGACTCAATCCGTGATTTCTCGTAAGGGGGATTTCGGGTTGTTTCATCGTGGAATCAGAGCTTTGGTTTACAGAGCTCGGAGAACAAGACACATTAGAACCATACGAAAGAATTCATCAAATATTGGATTAGTAATATCCAATGAGAATGACTCATTAGAGATGGGATCAGTAGTATCTCAGGATGAGTGTGAAGAGTATGTTTTTGAAATATAAAAAGAAAAACAATTTTGTTTTGGCAATTTAAACTTTATTCTACGTATTTGAATAATTATTTTATATTGAATTTGGACATTCCAATATATAAAGATTTTGCATATACGCCTTGCAAATGTGTATTCGAAGTTTTAATGTACTGGACAGTTATAGAATCACACTCTAGTTGCCTGGGAATAATTCTAGTGATGGGGCACCATCGCTGTAACGACCCGGAAAATACGAACCAATTTAAATTTTTTATTTTAAATTATTTGGTGGAAAAATGTGGCAGAAATTAAAATTTTCATTTTTAAATAATATTAAAGCCAGTGAAAATAGTCAATTTTCAAACGATCTCTGTTTTCGATGAATCCACTTTTGTTGGAACAAGAATGTTGAATTATTGCTAGGTTTCAATTTTTAGAATTTTTCGAATTAATATGTGAGCGTGGCGAAGGAAAATGGGTTTGGTCGATTACAGTCAAATTTAATCGACTGAAAAATAGCCATTTTTCAAACAGTCTCAGAATTCGACGAAATTAGTTTTGTTAGAACCGTATCGTCATAACAAAGACAAATATATTTTTTCTGGATTTTTCTGAGCCCGTATGTGGCCTCAGTAAATTTATTTGTGCGAACGAATTAAATTAAAAAGGATTTAATTATTAAATTAAATAATACAGGCCACAGACAGTCGTTTGGGCTGACGGGACCTGTCCCATTGGATCCGGAATATGGGCTATTGGTTAGGGGCACCTTCTGCTGTACTGAAATTGAACTGGTTTGTAAAATATGGATTTAATTGTGAAAATACATTAAATAATATTATAAATATTGGATTTTAAAACCCTAAAGACACTATTCACGTTCTTCCTCCAGCCGCTACCCCCCAAATCAGTAGCCTAAAACCATCGAAACTTCCTCTACAAATTCCCATCAATTCACTCAGTAAAACCAATCCTTCCTTTTGACAATTTCGTAGAGCTATCTCTGCTCTTCAATTTGGTACGGGTTTGATCGAAACTTGTCGCCTGTGGTGGTCGAACCACCGCCTGCAAGCGCCGCCGTTCGGGCCCGTTTTGCCCCGTCCACCGACCGCCGAGCTTCACCGCAGCACCACCCCCAGGTGCGGCGTCCTCCCCCCTTCCACGTGGAGAACTCCGATCGACACCCCGGGCCATCAGTCGCGAGCCAAATGGAACCCTAGGTCGAAGTAAAAAAAACATCGGCCTGTTTTACTGAAGGAAGAAGAAGGTTTATTTTCTTAACTAATTTATTTATTAATTAATTTAAATTGTTTTAAAACTTCATTTAACCATAACTGATTCGTTTCAACTCAGAATTTGACGATTTCGGAAGCGTTGGAATCGTAACAGCGAATAGAACGTGTTGACTCTGAAACGGGACCATTCTGAACAGTCTGAATTTTGGCCAAAATCTGCAATGACTGTGAGATTTCTAGATTTTAAATAATTGAATAATTTAATTATATTCGTTATGTGAATCATTGTATGTTATTTCTGATCTGTGATTGGTGATTGTTGTATGGTTGACTTATATTCGTTGTGATATCATGATATAGTATGTCAGTTTAGATCTATGCAATTCTGATGTAATCTCTATAAAGTTCTCATCTTTATTGTTTTTATTTTTATTTTTATTCCTTTATAGAAATGAAAAATTGAATCTTTGTTTTCTTTACAAACAAAGCTGAAATTTTGAATCTTTATTTTGTTTTTACAAAGTAAAATGAAAAATTGAATCTTTGTTTGTTTTACAACAAACATGAAAAGTTAAATCCTTATTTTTGGTTCAACACATAAAATGAAAAGTTGAGTTTTTGTTTTGATTAGCAAAATAAAAGAAAGGTAAATTTTAATTTTGAATTGTAAAATAATAGCATAAGGTAAATTTCTATTTTGATTTGCAAAGTAAAACAAAAGTTTGATCTTTATTTTTGGATTTACAAAATAAAACAAAAGTTAAAGCTTATTTTTGATTTGCAAATTAAAACAAAATTGAATCTTTATTTTTGATTTGCAAAACAATAACAAAGGTGGAATCTTTATTTTGATTTACATAACAAGAACAAAAGATTGAATCTTTATTTTGTTTATGCTTTATAAAATAAAGAAAGTTTAAATCTTTTAAATTTTAATTTAAAGATAATTAAGATTAGATATTTTATTTTGATTCACAATATAAAATAAAGATAAGATATTTTGTTTGATTTACAAATAAAGATTAGACATTTTATTTGATTTACAAATAAAACAAAGATGAGACCTTTATTGTGATTCATCGAATTTATACACCAAATCATATAATGTGTTGTATGTATGGACATTGAAATGATGATGTTGGGTAAATAGAAATGGTTAGACAAAAACCATTATTTTTGGTTATCATATTTTGACACCAATTTGAGTTGAGTTAGATAGGAAATACCTCCTATAGGAAAAATGTGCATTAAGAAGACAATTAATAGAAAATTTACAATGTAATAAAGGGAAATAGAAAATTTACATTTTTCTATTGTAATAAAGAGAAATAGAAAATTTACATTTTTCCAATGTAATAAAGATAATTAGAGAATTTACATTTTTCTATGTAGAAATATAAGATTTACATTTTCCTATGGGAAGATGAAAGATTTGCCAGATTTCCTTGTAACAATGGAAGGTTTACATTTTTCAATGTAAAGGTAAAAGAATTTACAATTTTCATTGTAAAAGAAAAAGAGACAAAATATTTACATTTTTTAAAAAGTACATCTTTATGCTATTAAAATGAATTACATTAAAAAGTATATTTTTATGTATTAAAAACGAATAGGATAAGAAGTACATTTTTATGTTATAAAAATGAATTAGACAAAGTACATTTTTATGTTATAAAAAATGAATAGGAGAAAAAGAACATTTTATGTAATTATAAAAATATACAATGTTCAAAACATCATTTTTGTCGCATTAGAATTGGCGAACAAAAATGTCATTTTTATTGAAAGTAAAATATACAATGTTGAAAACATCATTTTTGTCGTATTAGAATTGGCGAACAAAAATGTCATTTTTATTGAAAGTAAAATATACAATGTTGAAAACATCATTTTTGTCGCATTAGAATTGGAGAACAAAAATGTCATTTTTATTGAAAGTAAAATATACAATGTTGAAAACATCATTTTTGTCGCATTAGAATTGGCGAACAAAAATGTCATTTTTATTGAAAGTAGAATATACAATGTTGAAAACATCATTTTTGTCGCATTAGAATTGGCGAACAAAAATGTCATTTTTATTGAAAGTAAAATATACAATATTGAAAACATCATTTTTGTCGCATTAGAATTGGCGAACAAAAATGTCATTTTTATTGAAAGTAAAATATACAATGTTGAAAACATTATTTTTATCGCAATAGAATTGACGAACAAAAATGTCATTTTTATTGAAAGTAAAATATACAATGTTGAAAACATCATTTTTGTCGCATTAGAATTGGCGAACAAAAATGTCATTTTTATAGAAAGTAGAATATACAAAGTTGAAAACATCATTTTTGTCGCATTAGAATTGGCGAACAAAAATGTCATTTTTATTGAAAGTAAAATATACAATGTTGAAAACATCATTTTTGTCGCATTAGAATTGGCGAACAAAAATGTCATTTTTATTGAAAGTAAAATATAAAATGTTGAAAACATCATTTTTGTCGCATTAGAATTGGCGGACAAAAATGTCATTTTTATTAAAAGTAAAAATATACAATGTTAGAAACATCATTTTTGTCGCATTAGAATTGGCGAACAAAAATGTCATTTTTATTGAAAGTAAAATATACAATGTTGAAAATATCATTTTTGTCGCATTAGAATTGGTGAACAAAAATATTGTTTTTGTAGATTAAAGGAATGAATTTTAATAAAGGGAATCGCCCAATGGTTTTTATATATATATATATATATATATATATATATATATATATATAAAATTAAACGAAACGAGCGCGGCAGTTCGCGTATCGACAATCGTAACTTCAAACGATTTATAGAAAGATCCGACCGTTGGATTTTCCCAAAACTGGAACCGTTAGGACCGCTTTGGGAAGAGCTTTCCAACGATATAAATTTCATCAAAATCCGACGGTTAGATTTTAAGATATGTGTAAATCAAATTTAGGTAAAAGTAGCGCTAGGGTCGCCCATTGACCCGAAACGTCGTTTATTTATTTCGGGCTATTTTTAATAAATAAAAATAGCGATAAATAGTTATAAATATATATGAAATGTTTTAAATTATAATTATGCCACAATTATTTGAAAAGACCGAGTTTAACTCATTTCAAATAATTGCACGGCGATTAAATCAAAGATGTAAGAAGACGATGGTTGAAGACCGGCGATCTTCACATCGAATGGACGATGACTGCGGATGCCTTGGACTGACTTGCTCCCAGGACGGGGTTGAAGCAGTAATTGTCCGGACGTATGTGTTTGTCGTGCGGATAAGCGAGCGCCTTTTTGGGTGTCTCCGGTTTCGTTCAGACCCAGAACGGACTCGTAAATGGATGCGTGTCTGACATTGGAGTTCATGCCATGTAATTAAATCGATTTGTATTAATATATGTCTGTTTGGTGGTAGAGAATCTATTCTCTACTTAACACCCGGATATATAGTAATAGTTATCGATGGCATGGCATGGATTGTCAATGTGGCACGCCAATATGCAATGATCAAGGCTTTGTTGAAAAGCATGCCTTGGGGTTGATGATCAAAGCATAGCCTGTTTTAGGCATAGCTTTGTGTATAACGTGACTTCGCGAGCCTCACACCCCGGT
The DNA here is from genome assembly GCA_030737875.1 of Allium sativum. Lineage (NCBI taxonomy): Eukaryota > Viridiplantae > Streptophyta > Magnoliopsida > Asparagales > Amaryllidaceae > Allium > Allium sativum. The sequence continues at coordinate 79,178,779 of CM060914.1, forward strand.
ATGAGTCAAAAAAGGGATATGGACCGTAGGGAGTGCATACGTTTCTTTCTAGCTAGAAGTGGTGTTTAGGCTTTAACACGACCCGACATTTTACTATGTGGATTATGGATTGAGGTACCTCGTTTTTTATAGGCCGGAAGTGGTCATATTATAGGTCCAAAGGGGCCGGGAAACGTATGTTCAGGAATTGCCAATCCACTACCGTTAGGTGGGGACCGACCCTACCGTTCCAAGGGTTGCCCATAGATGTGATCCTGAGACATGTGCTAGAGTGTCTCGAATCGGAAGAGGACGATCCCTAGCCACGATTTCATGACAGAAAACCAATTCCCAATACGACATCACGGTTTTGATTGTAAACTTATATATGGCGACATAGTATATGGTACCTATGCCGTCTAGGATTGATATATTTATATTGAAGTATTTTAACACTGCTTAGACACTAATAATAATATTAAAATATTACTTTTCACGTATTAAGCATGTTTGATCATCATAAGGGAAAACTCTATCCTCCTGTGTGTGTTGCATTGTGTGATAGGACTTGAGTCTTATGATGATTTCATTTTTTCAAAAGTCATTGCGCTGTTTTATATAAACTTTATAACTGGCAATGCAATGGAGTCAACCCGTTCCGCGTTAACGGCATGGTCCTGTGATTCACCATATTGATAGTTAATTTAGTTAAGAATTCTCACACCAGTCCCATGATTGACTCGTAGTTTGTTTCACTTTTGCAAACTCGGGTGCCCTCTTTCCACACGGGCAGCCAATTGACAGGTTCAGGTGACACATTCTGATTGAAGCTTGCTTGGACGGAAGATGAAGACCTTTTCTCTAGTTTTTACTTCTTCTTTGATACATTTTTCCTTCTGTAGCTTTGATGTATGTGATGGTGTTTGAGACTTGTTTCTTTCCTATTTGAAAACTTATTTCCCTTTTTGTTGAGACTCTTTATTTGGCTAAGTTGTATCCTGTACTGCGTACTCTGATGTGTTGGATATTATGACGCTGATGACATTTATTTCTGCTGCAATGATTTATGTGTTATGATAATTATCTGAGATCTGTTTTTGTTGTAAATATGTTGTATTCCTAAATGATTATCCTTACTTTCGGTCTACGGAAGTTTGGGGTCATCACAGTTGGTATCAGAGCAAAAGGTTAACCTTAGCTTCGAAATATAACTTATTTAGAACATTTTGTCTAGATAGAATCCACACTATTCTAAGACGAGTAGCTCATTAGAGATAGGACTAGTAATGTCCTAGAATGAGCACAGTAGAATAGCACATATTTACCAGTCATTACATCATCATCTTTTCATCTTGTCCTTATCTTATCTTTTCTTGAAAATTCTCATTTTTGTTGGTCTGACTCTTTCCTTGATGGTACAGACTGATTTAAATGGATACTAGAGCAAGAACAGCCCGAGGTGGAGCCCGAGGTGGAGCTCGAGGCGGGGCTAGAGGAGGTGCCCGAGTAGGAGCTGGAGGGCAAGCTAGAGACGAAACACCCATCACTCAGGAACAACATACTTCAGAGGTCGTAGCCGAACCACCTCCACCTCCACCTCCACAGCCTTTCGATTTGGAGAGAATGTCAAAGAAATTCAAAAACCTTGGAGGTGTACCTTTTATGGGGCGAGAGTCTGCGATTCAGGCAGAAGCATGGCTTAAATATTGCGAAAAGATCCTAGAGGGCTTGGAACTGGAAGATCAGCGAAAGCGTTACCTGGCAGTTTGGCAACTAAAAGAGGAAGCAGGGCATTGGTGGGATACGATCAAGATCTGCAATAATGTGGCCAATATGTCTTGGGCCAGATTTAAGGAACTTTTCAATGAGAAATATATACCCCCACAAGCTAGAGAGCGGCTGCGCGAGCAGTTAGTTAACCTACAACAAGGGAATATGACCGTTTCTGAGTATGTGAGGAAGTTTGATGAGCTTTCATGATATGCTCCTAGTTTGATTCAAGATCCGATAGAGAAGAATAAAAGATTTATCAAGGGCCTGTCAAAGAAATATTTGAACCGAGTTACTGCCCATATCAAGCTTTCTTTCAATGAAGTAGTAGAGATGGCGTGCCGCTACGAGGAAAATGACGAGTCTGGACTGCTGGATAGAGGGAGACGTCAAGGCAACAACCAGAAGGAGCAGGCTAACAAGAAACTGGAGGCGGGCAATTCTTCTACAGCTAAACCCCAAGGGAAGAAGAGGGATAGGAGCAAGGTGACCTGCTATAACTGCGGCAAGATTGGGCATTTTATTTACGAGTGTAGAGCACCTAAAAAGGTCAAGAGAAATGATTCAGGCCCTAGTCAGAACCGTGGTCAGAATTCCCAGAACCGTGGTCAGAATTCTCAGAATCGTGGTCAGAACCCTAGGAACACCCAGGATTGCTATAATTGCCATAAGCCGGGGCACTCTGCCAGAAACTGTCCCCGGTTGAAGAAAACCGAAGTGGCACATGTTTATGAGGGAGCAGTTGCACCAGCTTCGACTGAGGGGCCTAATAAACCCGATGTCTTAGGAGGTACGCTTAATATTAAGAACATCCCTATTACTGTCTTATTTGATACTGGTGCTACACGAAGCTTTATTTCTAATGATGCAATTAAAAAGTTGATACTGAAACCAAGGAAACTCAAAATTTTGATTAGAGCTAATAGCCCGATAGGAGGTTCTCTTATTCTTGATCAGTATTGTAGAGTACCTGTTTCTTATTCTCGCTGCAAATTTCCCTTTGACTTGATCGTTATGAGTTTCTCCGGCTATGATGTCATTCTTGGGATAGATTGGCTGAAAAAATATGAGGCCGAAGTCAAATGTGCCGAAAGAATTGTCAAAGTTAAAACTAATCCCGGCAATATATGTATCCCCTGCCATGGCTCAGCCACCGACAGGAAAACATTCTGGTCTTCTCTAGAAGTTACCCCTACTTCTATTGAGGATATCCCTGTCATCAAGGATTACGCTGATGTATTTAAAGAAGTTGAGGGCTTACCTCCGCATAGAGAAATCAGCTTTAGAATTGATTTAGCTCCGAATGCAAGGCCTGTCATGCATCCCATTCGGAGAATGTCGCCAAAAGAAAGAGAAGAGCTAAAAAATCAAACCAAGCAGCTTTTGTGGAAGGGTCTGATCAGACCCAGCTTCTCAGAATGGGGAGCAGCAGTGGTGTTCGTCCCAAAATCAGACGTTACTCTCAGGCTATGTGTAGACTACCGTGATCTCAATACACAAACTCTGAAAAACAAATACCCACTGCCTCGTATAGATGACTTGCTTGGCCGCTTGCATGGAGCGCGAGTATTTTCTAGGATGGACCTAGCTACAGGCTTCCATCAACTTCGCATTGCAGAAGAGTGTGTGCCTTTATCTGCTTTCAGAGGACCGGATATCTTTTATGAATGGCTAGTAATGCCCTTCGGTCTATGTAATGCTCCAGCATATTTTGTTGATCTGATGAATAGAGTGTTCAGAGATGTTTTAAATAAATTTGTGCTCGTGTTCATCGATGACATCCTCATCTTTTCTAAATCCACTGCTGAGCACGGATAGCATCTGAGAGAAGTCTTAGAGATTTTGCGAAGAAATGTGCTAAAAGAAAAATTTTCTAAATGCATATTCTGGCAAGAAGAGGTGAAATTCCTCGGCGATGTTGTATCAAAGGAAGGCATCTCAGTAGATCCAGGAAAGATCTCTGCCATCCAAGAATGGAAGCAGCCTAGAACTCCCACAGAGGTCAGAAGTTATTATCGGAAATTTGTCAAAGATTTTTCGAAGGTAGCTTGTCCATTGACAAACCTGACCAAGAAACATACAAAATTCAAGTGGACACCGGAATGAGAGACAGCTTTCCAAGAGCTAAAGAAGAGGTTGACCAATGCTCCTGTGTTGACCATCATAGATGGCAATCATGATTTGAAGGTCTGGACCGACGCTTCTAAGCAAGGTTGTTTCTTTTATAAACTAACATGTCAGAGATAACCTTTTTCCTTTAATGTCAAATCTCATTTTAACATGTTGTCCCGTATTTATTTAAGGTATTGGTGCGGTGCTGATGCAAAGAGGCAGAGTAGTCGCATATGCTAGCCGCCAGCTGAAACCGCATGAGAAGAATTACGTCACGCATGACCTTGAGCTAATGGCCATTGTGTTTGCTCTTAAAATATGGAGGCATTATCTTTTGGGTGAGAAGTTTGAAATTTACACGGATCACAAATCCTTGAAACATCTTTTACCCAAAAAGATTTGAATATGAGGCAGCAACGCTAGGTTGAATTTCTTGCATCATATGACCTGGATATCCTATATACTCCGGGAAAAGCCAACGTTGTAGCCGATGCGCTCAGTAGAAAGAATGCAGAATGCAACAATATCATTATCGCCAGTCTCATTATCACCCCTACTCTGATTGATAAAGTCTCTGCTCTTCAGAAGAATGATAAATTTATTCAGAGGATTATCAAAAGAATTCAGGATGGCAAAACCACAAGTTTCCAAATTGACGACAAAGGGGTTCTGAGGCTATTAGGCCGAATCTGTGTCCCATACGACTCTAAGCTCAGAAGGGAGGTTATGGATGAATGTCATAAATCTAAGCTTAGTGTTCACCCTGAAGTGAGCAAGATGTATCACGACCTCAAGCACACATTTTGGTGGAGGTCGATGAAGAGATATATTTCTATTTATGTTGCTAGATGTCCCACTTGTCAGCAAGTTAAAAGTGATCAGCAGAAGATGGCCGGTTTGTTGCAACCACTGGGAGTTCCAAGTTGGAAGTGGGCGGAAATTTCTATGGACTTTATAAATGGCTTGCCCCGAAGCAGAAAAGGGAATGATAGCATATGGGTGATTGTGGATCGCTTAACAAAGTCTGCCCATTTCATCCCTGTTCGGTCCAATAGAACAGCTCGTAGTTTGGCGCAGCTTTATCTTAAAGAGATAGTCAGACTGCATGGGGTTCCCAAAAGCATTGTCAGTGATCGGGATCCATTATTTACCAGTAAATTCTGGGAAGCCTTCCAAGAAGAACTTGGGACCAAGTTGAATCTGAGCTCTTCCTATCACCCTCAGACAGATGGCCAGACTGAGAGGGTGAATCGTGTTTTGGAAGACTTGTTGCGTGCTTGCATTCTTGATTTTGGCGGTTCATGGGAGGACCACTTGCACTTGGTGGAGTTTTCCTATAACAATAGCTACCAAGAAAGCTTGGGGATGTCACAGTTTGAATTACTTTATGGAAGGCCGTGCAGATCTCCGGCATGTTGGGTGGAGTCAGGCAATCGACTAGTCTTGGGCCCCGACATGGTTCGTGAAGCATCGGATAAGGCTGACTTGATTAAGAAGCGCTTGTTGACTGCTCAGAGCCGACAAAAGAGCTATGCAGAACAAGCGAAGAAGAAATCTAGAATTCTCGGTGGGTGATCGAGTATACTTGAAGATTTCTCCTTTGAGACGCGTGATTCGTTTTGGGAAGACGGGGAAGTTGGCACCGAGATTCATTGGTCCATTCCCTATCCTAGAAAGGATTGGTACTCTCGCTTATAGAGTGCAGCTGCCTGACTGGTTGCCAGGGGTGCATGATGTATTTCATGTGTCTCAACACAACAAGCATGTTCATGATCCAGATCTGATTGAGGATGAACTAAATCAACAGGTCCTAGATATTGCTCCAAATCTGACAGTGAGGAAGGACCTGATTAAGATCATTGTCAAAGAAACCAAAATTTTGAGGAACAAGAGGATCAACGTAGTCAAGGTTCAATGGCGTGGGGATCCTAGAGACTATACTTGGGAGACAGAGGATAGCATCAAAAAGGCTTACCCCAAGTGTAGAGTGGATATCTCCGAATAACTCTTGTGTTAAGGTACATTTACCCCAATTTACATTTTCCGTCTTGTTTCCTACTTTACTTTGTTTCCTTTTCGAGGACGAAAATCTCTTAAGTGGGGGAGATTGTAACGACCCGGAAAATACGAACCAATTTAAAAATTTTATTTTAAATTATTTGGTGGAAAAATGTGGCAGAAATTAAAATTTTCATTTTTAAATAATATTGAAGCCAGTGAAAATAGTTAATTTTCAAACGATCTCTGTTTTTGACGAAACCACTTTTGTTGGAACCAGAATGTTGAATTATTGCTATGTTTCAATTTTTAGAATTTTTCGAATTAATATGTGAGCGTGGCGAAGGAAAATGGGTTTGGTCGATTACAGTCAAATTTAATCGACTGAAAAATAGCCATTTTTCAAATAGTCTCAGAAATCGACGAAATTAGTTTTGTTAGGACCGTATCGTCATAACAAAGACAAATATATTTTTTCTGGATTTTTCTGAGCCCGTATGTGGCCTCAGTAAATTTATTTGTGCGAACGAGTTAAATTAATAAAGGATTTAATTATTAAATTAAATAATACAGGCCACAGACAACCGTTTGGGCTGACGGGACCTATCCCATTGGATCCGGAATATGAGCTATTGGCTAGGGGCACCTTCTGTTGTACTGAAATTGAACTGGTTTGTAAGATATGGATTTAATTGTAAAAATACATTAAATAATATTATAAATATAGGATTTTAAAACCCTAAAGACACTATTCAAGTTCTTCCTCCAGCCGCCACCCCACAAATCAATGGCCTAAAACCATCGAAACTTCCTCCACAAATTCCCATCAATTCACTCAGTAAAACCAATCCTTCCTTTTGACAATATCGTAGAGCTATCTCTGCTCTTCAATTTGGTACGGGTTTGATCGAACCTTGTCGCCTGTGGTGGCCGAACCACCGCCTGCAAGCGCCGCCATTCGGGCCCGTTTTGCCCCGTCCACCGACCGCCTAGCTTCACCACAGCACCACCCCCAGGCGCGGCGTCCTCCCCCCTCCCACGTGGCGAACTCCAATCGACACCCGGGCCATCAGTCGCGAGCCAAATCGAACCCTAGATTCGAAGTAAAAAAAAACATCGGCCTATTTTACTGAAAGAAGAAGAAGGTTTATTTTCTTAACTAACTTATTTATTAATTAATTTAAATTGTTTTAAAACTTCATTTAACCATAACTGTAACAACCCGCAAAAATCAGGACCAATTTAAAATTTTTATTTTAGAAAATTTTAATGAATTTTGACAATATAAAATAATTTATTTAAATAATAATGATCACAAATTTGATTTAAATCGAAGTTAGAATGAATGATTTAATTTTAATTAACAAAAGAGTTAGAAATAGCGCGGTAGTTTGAAAAGTCAAACTTGAACTTTGACTGACCGTACAGGATGCAAAATTTAACGGATTTTAGTGAAACCAAAAATATTAGAATCTATTTAAAAATATCTTTCCAACGAATCCGAAAAAAATTGAAATTTCATAGCGGAAATCAAAAGTTATGGCCAATTCAATATTTAGAAAGGTCGTATGAAACTTATAAAGGTCAAAATGCTACTTTTTGCATACGAAGGAATTTGAACTCGAAACCACTTCCATTGAGTTCAGAATGATGTTTCTACATTGAAAAACAGTAAACACTTATATATTTTGAGTTTCGGGATTTATTTGTTTAAAAATGTATTTTTAATATTAAATATATTGGCCTTAAAAATAGTCATTTTTCAAACGACCTCTGTTTTCGACGAAACCACTTTTGTTGGATCCGGAATGTCAAAATATTGTTAAGTTTAATTTTTCATAATTCTTAGAATTAATTTGTGGTCGTGGCAAAAAGATTTCTGTTTTGACTATTTACAGTAAATTTTAAACGCCTTAAAAATAGACATTTTTCAAACAGTCTCAGAATTCAATGAAATTGGTCTCGTTAGAACCGTATCGTCATAAGAAAGCCAAAAATATTTTTTTTAGAATTTTCTGAGGTCATAGATGGCCCCGGCATATTTAAATGTACGGTAGAAATTAAATAATTAATTTAATATTGTATTTTCAATTAAAACCGAAAATAAAACGTACAGATGTCAGAATTGGAGCCCGGGACATAGCCCATCGCGTTCAGAAAGCCTCAAAACCTTAAGAACGACAGTAAGCAGGCCCAAATCGGAGAAAGTCCGAAAATCCACCTTTTTAGCACAAATTTCGAAATTTAATATTAAAATATTATATAAAATTTCGGCTGAAACCCTAATTTGGCATGGCCAGCCGCTGCCCAGTTTTTCATTGGCCAGAATTGTCCGGTTTTCAAACCTCAATAACTTTTGATCCGCTCAACGAAAATCGACGCATAATATATCAAATCGAAGAGAATTCAAAGACCTTTCAATCCATACGGTCAAGATCGGGTTTTGGTTCACGGGTTTCGCGGATTCTCGGCCTGAAGTGGCTGCGTTTTTGGTGGATTGGCGGGTCCGAGGAGGGTGCGAGTTGGCCAAGCTTGGTGGCGCAAGGAGGTGGTGCAAGGAGCTTCTGTATGGCGGTGGTTGATCGTGTGCTGGAAGGCCAAGGGGAGGTGCGATTTTGACTTTGGGAAGAGGGAGATGGGTTCGGCCAAGAAAAGAACGACGTGAAGAGGAAGAGAAGGTCCGAACATTTTTTTAATTATTATTTTATATTTAAATTGTCCGATCTTTAAAAATTCATAACTCTCTCATACGAGGTCCGATTGACGAACCGTAAATTGCGTTGGAATCACAAAATTAAGAGCTTCGCGATGGCGTAGACCGCAGCTGAAAAGGAGACAGTCGAATTTCAGCCAAATTTCAATGTGAGAATTCAAATTTTCATTATTTAATTTATTATTAAATTATTTTCTTGCTCTAAAATAATTGTGTGATGATGTTAATTCAGATCTGAAATGTTGTATGTAAATAAATGGTTGATTGTTGCTTGTGGTGTGTTTATTGTTCATGTTATGATTAGATCCACCTTTAAATTGCATATATTATTGAGTTTCAATTGAGGTTGGAAAATTAAATCTAAATTTAGATTTAAAAACATATTTTATTTAGATCTAGACGTTCTGATTTATTTTATATTATTAAAATATATTATTTTCATTTTTCTGAAATGAACAATAGAAGTTAAACGACAAACAAATATTTATTTTTATTTGCTGATTTAACAATGGAATTTGGTCGACAAATAATATTTATTTTTATTTGTTGACCTTATAATAGAAATTGGCACAACGAATAAAATATATCTTTATTTGTTTACATTAAAGAGAATGGATCAAGAAAATATATCTTTTAATGTGAATTTGTTTACATTAAAATAAAAAAGAATGATTAAAAAGAATATATTTTAATATGAGGTTGTTTCATTAAAAAGAATGAAAACAAAAGATTTCATTTTTTATGTAAAATTAGTTTTCAATCAAAAGTCATAATTTATTTGTCATTTTGATGTCAATAAAAGTAGCAACATTAAAAATCTCATTTTTAATGTAATATTATTTCAATAAATGAAGTAACATTAAAATGTTATTTTTAATGTAATAAGTGTTTTCAATAAAAAGAAGCAACGTAAAAAGATCATATTTTTATGTGTCCATTGTTTTCAATAGAAAGACTTTGCATAAAAATAAAAAAATCACATTTTTAATGTGGTTTAGATTTCATTGTAAAGATGAAGATAAAATGGATTTTATTTTTATTTTCATTTTGGGCAATGGAAAGTTTTTAAATTAAAATTGCATTTTTATTGAAATTTTGTACATTGTAATGAATAGAAAAGATCGCATCCATATGTGTAATGAGAAAAAAAAGGATTACATTTATATGTAAGGAAAAATGAACAGAAAAGGATTACATTTTTAATGAATCAAAGATTAAGAATCACATTTTGGTTTACATATCATATTTAATTAAAATTCATTTTAGAAGTAAAAATTTTGTTTACATTTTTATGTATAAAAAAAGACATGTTTTGGAAATCACAATGTTTGTTTACATTTTTATATGTAAATAAGAAATTATTTTCAGAAGTTACATTATATTTGTAAATATATTTTGTAAATAAAAAGTTGTTCTTTTATTTGCATTCACCAATGCAAAGGTATATTGAAAATAAAATTATTCTTTTATTTGCATTTACCAATGTAAATATACATTAAAAATAAACTTGTTCTTTTGCTTGCATCTAAAAATGCAAATATATATTTAAAAATGAAACTTGTTCTCTTATTTGTATTTACGAATACAAATATATATATTAAAGTAAAATTTGTTCTTTTATTTGCATTCACTTATGCAAATACATTTGAAAATGAACGAACCTTTTTATTTGTGTTCCCAAACACAAATACATTATAGAAAATGAATGATCTTTTATGTTTGTTTTCTCAAACACAAATATAACATAGAAAATTAAAATGGTCTTTTTATTCGTGTTCTTAAACACAAATAAAACATTAAAAATAAAAGAACATTTTTGTGTGTTCTCCAACACAAATATAACATGATTTTAAAGTAGTACATTTTTATTTTTATTTGCATTTTCAATGCAAATATTTCATGAAATCAAAAGTCCACATTTTGTTTAACATTTCATAATGTAAACAATACAAGAAAATAAAAATTACATTTTTGTTTGCATTCTACAATGCAAACGAAATGTAGAAAATAGAATATGCATTTTTATTTGCATTCTATCATGCAAATAAAACAAAGAAGATAAAATTACATTTTTGTTTGCAACTTTAGTTGCAAACAAACAAGAATATAAAAATTGCATTTTTGTTTGCAAATTTAGATGCAAACAAATTTATTAAAAACAAAAGATACATTTTTGTTGCATGTTTTAAATGTGAACAAAGCATTAAAATAAAAGTTACATTTTTAATTATTTATTTACTTCACTTGATGTAAATAAACATAAAATAAAGAGTTGTTCTTTTATTTACATTTCTTGATGTAAATAAAACTAGAAATTTAATATTACACTTTTATTTGCTTTACTCAACGCAAATAAAACAGGAGAATAAAAGAAATATTTTCATTTGCAATTCTTAATGCAAATAAATTATGAAATGAAAAAGTTACAATTTTTTTTATTTACATTCCTCTATGTAAATAAACATCAAATAAAAAGGTTGAATCTTTATTTGCATTCTCTATTGCAAATAAAGCATGAAATGAATAGTTATATTTTGCGTTATTATTTATATCCCCTATTACGAATGGAATTAAAGGATTACATTTTTCTTTTCATTTATTTACAATGAAAGAAATTGAAATAAAGATTATATTTTTATCATCATTTTTGATGCGATAAAAGAATAGAAATAAAGATTACATTTTTATTGACATTTTACATGCGATAAAAAGAACAGGAATAAAAGAGATATTTTTATCATCGTGTTATATATGGTGTATTACACTGCCATAGGCAAGTTACCTGACTTGTTTATGTGATTGGGTCGATAATTTTCACACATCGCCCAAGTGCACAAATAATTTATTATTTGTTTGTTGGTTGAAACCCCACACGGGTGTTGGGATGAAAATTAACATACACTAATCCCAATATTTAGTTGTATGTTGATCGTTAGATCGACAGGCTGCGATGAGCGTTATTATTTAATTTTAACGCTTACGCAGTGGAATTTACACTTTGGATGAAATGGATGATTTGATGATTATATTGTTATTGTCATATATATGATATGTGTGAAATCCATATAATGAAAATCATATGGTAAATGATTGAGTCGCATTTCGATTCAGATGATCTTTTGAATAAGAATATTCTTACATTATTTTCATAAATATATATATATATATATATTTTCTATTAAATATGTTAAAACAAAGAATATTTGTAAAGGATAAAAATCTTTTATGTAAAGAATATTTTTAATGATTATTTCTAAAATATGTTTTCTTATAATAATGAATTAATATTTAAAGGGAAATCCTTTAATTAAGATTATTAGAATTTGCAATTATATTTCATGATATGTGATTGACATAGAAATGTGTTTATTTTATGCTCTTATATCTTATCTTTTGTATATAAATAAATATTACTTGGGTATTGTTTTGTTATTTTTACAGATATTCCAACCCAGCCCGCATGCAACCAGAAATGTAGAGAAATAGAGTTCAATTTGCTGTGTATTTGCATTTTGAAGAATTGTAGATAAAGATATCACATCTAGTTGCTGTTGGACAAGAAAAGGATTGATAACAAGGCTTTGCACATCACAAATCAATGAAGAAGTGTCAAGGAAGCAAGAGGAAAAGAGAAAAGGCCCAAATTTGCTTTATTTATCTAAGGCTCATTTATGTTTCTCATTGTAAACTAATTAGTGATGTAATGACAAGGCCCAGTTATCATTAGGGTTAGGGTTAGGGTTTGGTTATCCCCTATATATACCCTTGTAATGGCATTGTAGCCACCATCCTATATCCCATTTTCTATTTCTAATAAAGTTTCTAGTTCTTCTTTTTATTTTCTGCATTTTTTCTATTTCTTAGCAATTAGTGTGTCTACACGATTAGATTCGGTAGAACACTATTTGTGTTTTGCATTTCTTTTCATTAGTGATTGACCTTCTGATTAGATTCAGCGGTAATCCTAATTTTATTTCCTGTTGTTATTTATATTCTGCACTTTTATTTTCTGTATTTTAATCGCGTTCATAGGTTTAATTGGATTTGATTAGATTTGAATCTGATTCATAGTTCATTGCTTTTCCATTGAAATTGTGATTTGATCGTCGGTTCAGTTAGATCTGTTCTGAATCAAATTACAGTTTTAATTTTGTTTTGTTTTATTTGCAAAATCAACCTCCAGCTTCGTCTAACACGCCCAAGAAAAAAATAAATAATAATTTTTAATTAAACCTCCCTGTGTTCGACCTGTATGCTACACACCTGTATGCTTGCAGAATTTATTACAAATGTCGCGCTTTTCTAATTCATAGACTAGCGTCGATCAATATGAGATACATTGAGATGTGAAGTGGATTTATCGTGGACGGTGCTTTTAAATGACATTTGTCCTTTAATCCAGTTTACATCGAAATTATTATTTGGAATTTATAAATCTATTCATAGATTTAACAAAAGCATTTTCTAAAAATCTAGTTTTCCAATTTAATATATATTAAATTGGAATTAAGTGGAAATTCTATTGGTAATAATCGAGATGGGCTTCTGCAATAGAAAACCGATATTATATATGGAATTTAAGAGGCTCTGCCGTTATTCCATGTATATTGTTGGTCCGATACAGAAATTCACATCGAGTATGTATTGATTGATTTCTATGGAATTCCATATTTTGGAAATTGGTTTGTGGGTTTATCGCGAACTGTGTTTTAAATGACACGAGTTCTTTAACCCGTTTAAAAGAAGATTTATTCTTTAAAATAAATGATCTGTGAAAATGATTTTTGATATTAAATCAAATTCAGAATTTTTACTAAATCTTTTAAGGAAGATTTATGATTTAGTTTATTAATTTATCTTTGATAAAATTTATGAAAATCTTTTAATATGAATATCTTATTAAAAGAATATTCGGGGTCGGAATGTGACATAATGTGTGATTTTCCAATATTTGATTTTTAATCATAAAATACGCGAATTATTCAGGAAGAACGGGTTTAACCCATTCTGAATAATCATCACGACGATCAAGAGTCGAAGATGAAGACGGTGGTAGAAGACCGAAGGTTTTCACATCGTTGGGATGATGATGACTGGTATCTTGAATTGGGACAGTACATTCCAAGGCAAGGTATTTGGTAATGATCGTCCAAACGTATTTGGAGAATCGACGGACACGTTGTTTCGCTCAGACCCAGAGCGGACTTGTAAATGGATTGCGTGTCTGACATTGTATTCTTTTCTACTGTATTTGTTGAACGCTACTGATTATATATTTCTGTTTGGTGGTGGAGAATTTATTCTTCACTTAACCCCCTTCTCTAAGACGTATGAGCTTAGAGGTTATATATATATTGGTAGATGATCAATGATATGGTAGAGTCTGACAATGTGGCATGCTAAGATGCAATTGATCAAGGCTTTGTTGAAAAGCAGGCCTTGTGGTTGATGATCAAAGCACAGTCTATTTAGGCATAGCCTTGTGTATATCGTGACTTCGCGAGCCTCACAGCCCGGTAGAGTCTAAAACGGGAGAAGGGAACGCAGGGAGTGCACACGTTTCTTTCTAGCTAGAGTGGTGTCAGGGACCTACCAGCGCTGGCATTTATTCATTGTGGTTGTTGGATTTTTCGAGGCCTCGGGTTATGCGGTCGCCACTGGCCGTATTATAGGTCCAAAAGGACCGGGGAACGTGTGTTCAGGCATTTCTAATCCACAAAAGTAAGTGTGGACCGGCCCTGCAGCTATCCAAGGGTTGGACAGAGTACCAATCCTGGGGCATTTGCTAGAGTGCCTCGAATCGGTAAGGATCTCCTCCCTAGCCTTGACTCAGATGGAAACCCAAATTTCCAATACGACATCACACGGTTTTGATTGTATACCTATGTATGGCGACATAGTGGGATGGGGCACTCATGCCGTCTAGGATTGATACATTTACTTTGATGTATTTCAAATTGGTTGCACACTATTATTATATAATACTGTGTTTATCGTATCAAGCATCTTTTGATCATTATAAGGTAAAACCCTATCCTCCGGTTTGCGTTGCATTGTGTGATGGGACTTGGGTCTTATAATGGTTCCATTTTTCAGAAAAAGTATTGCGCTATTTTGACGATTTACTTTAGTCATGCACTGACAATCCAATGGAGTAAACCCGTTCCGCGTTAGCGGCGTGGTCCTGTGATTAGCCTTATTATTAATTAAGATTAGTTTAAGAATTCTCACACCAGTCCCACGACTGACCTGTAGTTTGTTTCACTTTGCAAACTCGGGTGCCCTCTTTCCACACGGGCAGTCGAGTAGCTTATTTGACAGATATATAAAACAAGATCCTGGATTGAAGACTGAAGCTGTGGCCATAATGTTGATAGCCTTCCATTGAGATTAGTTCCGCCGCAATGTATTCATTTATTGTAATTTATTCTTTCGCTGTAATTATATTCCAATGTACTCTGATATGTATATTTTGTACTCTGATGTAACATTTATTATAGTGTTATAAAAGTCTTCTGTTATCTGTTGTAATGTGTTGTATGCCCAAAGTTAAAGTATTCGTAGGTTTCCACTTTTTGGATCAGACCTGTGTGGTTTATGGTTGATTCAAAGGACGGGGATTTGCCGGTCTTTACAGTTGGTATCAGAGCTCTGGTTAGCTCAAACCTTTGGGGTACAACTCGTTAGAACTGAACGGAAGACTCATCAGAGATTGGATTAGTAATGTCCAATAAGAATACTCATTAGAGATAGGATCAGCAGTATCCTAGAATGAGTAAACTCGTTAGAGATGGGGTTAGTGATGCCCTAGAACGAGTTAAGAGTTACGAATTTATAATTAACGTATTTTTGATATTTATAATCTATTCTTTGTAATATGATTTTTATATATATTTTGAAAAGATAATTAACCATTAAAATTTAAAATTAAGATAGTTAATTTTACAATTTTTAGCTACGTTCCTTTTCGAGGACGAAAAGTTTTGAAGTGGGGGCGATTGTAACAACCCGCAAAAATCAGGACCAATTAAAAATTTTTATTTTAGAAAATTTTAATGAATTTTGACAATATAAAATAATTTATTTAAATAATAATGATCACAAATTTGATTTAAATCGAAGTTAGAATGAATGATTTAATTTTAATTAACAAAAGAGTTAGAAATAACGCGGTAGTTTGAAAAGTCAAACTTGAACTTTGACTGACCGTACAGGATGCAAAATTTAACGGATTTTAGTGAAACCAAAAATATTAGAATCTATTTAAAAATATCTTTCCAACGAATCCGAAAAAAATTGAAATTTCATAGCGGAAATCAAAAGTTATGGTCAATTCAATATTTAGAAAGGTCGCTATGAAACTTATAAAGGTCAAAATGCTACTTTTTGCATACGAATGAATTTGAACTCGAAACCACTTCCATTGAGTTCAAAATGATGTTTCTACATTGAAAAACAGTAAACACTTATATATTTTGAGTTTCGGGATTTATATGTTTAAAAATGTATTTTTAATATTAAATATATTGGCCTTAAAAATAGTCATTTTTCAAACGACCTCTGTTTTCGACGAAACCACTTTTGTTGGATCCGGAATGTCAAAATATTGTTAAGTTTAATTTTTCATAATTTTTAGAATTAATTTGTGGTCGTGGCAAAAAGATTTCTGTTTTGACTATTTATAGTAAATTTTAAACGCCTTAAAAATAGAAATTTTTCAAACAGTCTCAGAATTCGATGAAATTGGTCTCGTTAGAACAGTATCGTCATAAGAAAGCCAAAAATATTTTTTTTAGAATTTTCTGAGGTCATAGATGGCCCCGGCATATTTAAATGTACGGTAGAAATTAAATAATTAATTTAATATTGTATTTTCAATTAAAACCGAAAATAAAACGTACAGATGTCAGAATTGGAGCCCGGGATATAGCCCATCGGGTTCAGAAGGCCTTAAAACCTTAAGAACGACAGTAAGCAGGCCCAAATCGGAGAAAGTCCGAAAATCCACCTTTTTAGCACAAATTTCGAAATTTAATATTAAAATAATATATAAAATTTCGGCTGAAACCCCAATTTGGCATGGCCAGCCGCCGCCCAGTTTTTCAATGGCCAGAATTGTCCGGTTTTCAAACCTCAATAACTTTTGAGCCGCTCAACGAAAATCGACGCATAATATATCAAATCGAAGAGAATTCAAAGACCTTTCAATCCATACGGTCAAGATCGGGTTTTGGTTCACGGGTTTCGCGGATTCTCGGCCTGAAGTGGCTGCGTTTTTGGTGGATTGGCGGGTCCGAGGAGGGTGCGAGTTGGCCAAGCTTGGTGGCGCAAGGAGGTGGTGCAAGGAGCTTCTGTATGGCGGTGGTTGATCGTGTGCTGGAAGGCCGAGGGGAGGTGCGATTTTGACTTTGGGAAGAGGGAGATGAGTTCGGCCAAGAAAAGAACGACGCGAAGAGGAAGAGAAGGTCCGAACATTTTTTTTAATTATTATTTTATATTTAAATTGTCCGATCTTTAAAAATTCATAACTCTCTCATACGAGGTCCGATTGACGAACCGTAAATTGCGTTGGAATCACAAAATTAAGAGCTTCGCGATGGCGTAGACCGCAGCTGAAAAGGAGACAATTGAATTTCAGCCAAATTTCAATGTGAGAATTCAAATTTTCATTATTTAATTTATTATTAAATTATTTTCTTGCTCTAAAATAATTGTGTGATGATGTTAATTCAGATCTGAAATGTTGTATGTAAATAAATGGTTGATTGTTGCTTGTGGTGTGTTTATTGTTCATGTTATGATTAGATCCACCTTAAAATTGCATATATTATTGAGTTTCAATTGAGGTTGGAAAATTAAATCTAAATTTAGATTTAAAAACATATTTTATTTAGATCTAGACGTTCTGATTTATTTTATATTATTAAAATATATTATTTTCATTTTTCTGAAATAAACAATAGAAGTTAAACGACAAACAAATATTTATTTTTATTTGCTGATTTAACAATGGAATTTGGTCGACAAATAATATTTATTTTTATTTGTTGACCTTATAATAGAAATTGGCACAACGAATAAAATATATCTTTATTTGTTTACATTAAAGAGAATGGATCAAGAAAATATATCTTTTAATGTGAATTTGTTTACATTAAAAAAAAGAATGATTAAAAAGAATATATTTTAATATGAGGTTGTTTCATTAAAAAGAATGAAAACAAAAGATTTCATTTTTTATGTAAAATTAGTTTTCAATCAAAAGTCATAATTTATTTGTCATTTTGATGTCAATAAAAGTAGCAACATTAAAAATCTCATTTTTAATGTAATATTATTTCAATAAATGAAGTAACATTAAAATGTTATTTTTAATGTAATAAGTGTTTTCAATAAAAAGAAGCAACGTAAAAAGATCATATTTTTCTGTGTCCATTGTTTTCAATAGAAAGACTTTGCATAAAAATAAAAAAATCACATTTTTAATGTGGTTTAGATTTCATTGTAAAGATGAAGATAAAATGGATTTTATTTTTATTTTCATTTTTGGCAATGGAAAGTTTATAAATTAAAATTGCATTTTTATTGAAATTTTGTACATTGTAATGAATAGAAAAGATCGCATCCATATGTGTAATGAGAAAAAAAAAGGATTACATTTATATGTAAGGAAAAATGAACAGAAAAGGATTACATTTTAATGAATCAAAGATTAAGAATCACATTTTGGTTTACATATCATGTGTAATTAAAATTCATTTTAGAAGTAAAAATTTTGTTTACATTTTTATGTATAAAAAAAGACATGTTTTGGAAATCACAATGTTTGTTTACATTTTTATATGTAAATAAGAAATTATTTTCAGAAGTTACATTATATTTGTAAATATATTTTGTAAATAAAAAGTTGTTCTTTTATTTGCATTCACCAATGCAAAGGTATATTGAAAATAAAATTATTCTTTTATTTGCATTTACCAATGTAAATATACATTAAAAATAAACTTGTTCTTTTGCTTGCATCTAAAAATGCAAATATATATTTAAAAATGAAACTTGTTCTCTTATTTGTATTTACGAATACAAATATATATATATTAAAGTAAAATTTGTTCTTTTATTTGCATTCACTTATGCAAATACATTTGAAAATGAACGAACCTTTTTATTTGTGTTCCCAAACACAAATACATTATAGAAAATGAATGATCCTTTATGTTTGTGTTCTCAAACACAAATATAACATAGAAAATTAAAATGGTCTTTTTCGTGTTCTTAAACACAAATAAAACATTAAAAATAAAAGAACATTTTTTTGTGTTCTCCAACACAAATATAACATGATTTTAAAGTAGTACATTTTTATTTTTATTTGCATTTTCAATGCAAATATTTCATGAAATCAAAAGTCCACATTTTGTTTAACATTTCATAATGTAAACAATACAAGAAAATAAAAATTACATTTTTGTTTGCATTCTACAATGCAAACGAAATGTAGAAAATAGAATATGCATTTTTATTTGCATTCTATCATGCAAATAAAACAAAGAAGATAAAATTACATTTTTGTTTGCAACTTTAGTTGCAAACAAACAAGAATATAAAAATTGCATTTTTGTTTGCAAATTTAGATGCAAACAAATTTATTAAAAACAAAAGATACATTTTTGTTGCATGTTTTAAATGTGAACTAAGCATTGAAATAAAAGTTACATTTTTAATTATTTATTTACTTCACTTGATGTAAATAAACATAAAATAAAGAGTTGTTCTTTTATTTACATTTCTTGATGTAAATAAAACTAGAAATTTAATATTACACTTTTATTTGCTTTACTCAACGCAAATAAAACAGGAGAATAAAAGAAATATTTTCATTTGCAATCCTTAATGCAAATAAATTATGAAATGAAAAAGTTACATTTTTTTTTATTTACATTCCTCTATGTAAATAAACATCAAATAAAAAGGTTGAATCTTTATTTGCATTCTCTATTGCAAATAAAGCATGAAATGAATAGTTATATTTTGCGTTATTATTTATATCCCCTATTACGAATGGAATTAAAGGATTACATTTTTCTTTTCATTTATTTACAATGAAAGAAATTGAAATAAAGATTATATTTTTATCATCATTTTTGATGCGATAAAAGAATAGAAATAAAGATTACATTTTTATTGACATTTTACATGCGATAAAAAGAACAGGAATAAAAGAGATATTTTTATCATCGTGTTATATATGGTGTATTACACTGCCATAGGCAAGTTACCTGACTTGTTTATGTGATTGGGTCGATAATTTTCACACATCGCCCAAGTGCACAAATAATTTATTATTTGTTTGTTGGTTGAAACCCCACACGGGTGTTGGGATGAAAATTAACATACACTAATCCCAATATTTAGTTGTATATTGATCGTTAGATCGACAGGCTGCGATGAGCGTTATTATTTAATTTTAACGCTTACGCAGTGGAATTTACACTTTGGATGAAATGGATGATTTGATGGTTATATTGTTATTGTCATATATATGATATGTGTGAAATCCATATAATGAAAATCATATGGTAAATGATTGAGTCGCATTTCGATTCAGATGATCTTTTGAATAAAAATATTCTTACATTATTTTCATAAATATATATATATATATATATATATATTCTATTAAATATGTTAAAACAAAGAATATTTGTAAAGGATAAAAATCTTTTATGTAAAGAATATTTTTAATGATTATTTCTAAAATATGTTTTCTTATAATAATGAATTAATATTTAAAGGGAAATCCTTTTATTAAGACTATTAGAATTTGCAATTATATTTCATGATATGAGATACATTGAGATGTGAAGTGGATTTATCGTGGACGGTGCTTTTAAATGACATTTGTCCTTTAATCCAGTTTACATCGAAATTATTATTTGGAATTTATAAATCTATTCATAGATTTAACAAAAGCATTTTCTAAAAATCTAGTTTTCCAATTTAATATATATTAAATTGGAATTAAGTGGAAATTCTATTGGTAATAATCGAGATGGGCTTCTGTAATAGAAGACCGATATTATACATGGAATTTAAGAGGCTCTGCCGTTATTCCATGTATATTGTTGGTCCGATACAGAAATTCACATCGAGTATGTATTGATTGATTTCTATGGAATTCCATATTTTGGAAATTGGTTTGTGGGTTTATCGTGAACTGTGTTTTAAATGACACGAGTTCTTTAACCCGTTTAAAAGAAGATTTATTCTTTAAAATAAATGATCTGTGAAAATGATTTATGATATTAAATCAAATTCAGAATTTTTAATAAATCTTTTAAGGAAGATTTATGATTTAATTTATTAATTTATCTTTGATAAAATTTATGAAAATCTTTTAATATGAATATCTTATTAAAAGAATATTCGGGGTCGGAATGTGACATAATGTGTGATTTTCCAATATCTGATTTTTAATCACAAAATACGCGAGTTATTCAGGAAGACCGGGTTTAACCCATTCTGAATAATCATCACGACGATCAAGAGTCGAAGATGAAGACGGTGGTAGAAGACCGAAGGTTTTCACATCGTTGGGATGATGATGACTGGTATCTTGAATTGGGACAGTACATTCCAAGGCAAGGTATTTGGTAATGATCGTCCAAACATATTTGGAGAATCGACGGACACGTTGTTTCGCTCAGACCCAGAGCGGACTTGTAAATGGATTGCGTGTTTGACATTGTATTCTTTTCTACTGTATTTGTTGAACGCTACTGATTATATATTTCTGTTTGGTGGTGGAGAATTTATTCTTCACTTAACCCCCTTCTCTAAGACGTATGAGCTTAGAGGTTATATATATATTGGTAGATGATCAATGATATGGTAGAGTCTGACAATGTGGCATGCTAAGATGCAATTGATCAAGGCTTTGTTGAAAAGTAGGCCTTGTGGTTGATGATCAAAGCACAGTCTATTTAGGCATAGCCTTGTGTATATCGTGACTTCGCGAGCCTCACAGCCCGGTAGAGTCTAAAACGGGAGAAGGGAACGCAGGGAGTGCACACATTTCTTTCTGGCTAGAGTGGTGCCAGGGACCTACCAGCGCTGGCATTTATTCATTGTGGTTGTTGGATTTTTTGAGGCCTCGGGTTATGCGGTCGCCACTGGCCGTATTATAGGTCCAAAAGGACCGGGGAACGTGTGTTCATGCATTTCTAATCCACAAAAGTAAGTGTGGACCGGCCTGCAGCTATCCAAGGGTTGGACAGAGTACCAATCCTAGGGCATTTGCTAGAGTGTCTCGAATCGGTAAGGATCTCCTCCCTAGCCTTGACTCAGATGGAAACCCAAATTTCCAATACGACATCACGCGGTTTTGATTGTATACCTATATATGGCGACATAGTGGGATGGGGCACTCATGCCGTCTAGGATTGATACATTTACTTTGATGTATTTCAAATTGGTTGCACACTATTATTATATAATACCGTGTTTATCGTATCAAGCGTCTTTTGATCATTATAAGGTAAAACCCTATCCTCCGGTTTGCGTTGCATTGTGTGATGGGACTTGGGTCTTATAATGGTTTCATTTTTCAGAAAAAGCATTGCGCTATTTGACGATTTACTTTAGTCATGCACTGGCAATCCAATGGAGTAAACCCGTTCCGCGTTAGCGGCGTGGTCCTGTGATTAGCCTTATTATTAATTAAGATTAGTTTAAGAATTCTCACACCAGTCCCACGACTGACCTGTAGTTTGTTTCACTTTGCAAACTCGGGTGCCCTCTTTCCACACGGGCAGTCGAGTAGCTTATTTGACAGATATATAAAACAAGATCCTGAATTGAAGACTAAAGCTGTGGCCATAATGTTGATAGCCTTCCACTGAGATTAGTTCCGCTGCAATGTATTCATTTATTGTAATTTATTCTTTCGCTGTAATTATATTCCAATGTACTCTGATATGTATATTCTGTACTCTGATGTAACATTTATTATAGTGTTATAAAAGTCTTCTGTTATCTGTTGTAATGTGTTGTATGCCCAAAGTTAAAGTATTCGTAGGTTTCCACTTTTTGGATCAGACCTGTGTGGTTTATGGTTGATTCAAAGGGCGGGGATTTGCGGGTCTTTACAATAGCTAATTCGTTTCAACTCAGAATTTGACGATTTCGGAAGCGTTGGAATCGTAACAGCGAATAGAACGTGTTGAGACTGAAACGGGACCATTCTGAACAGTTTGAATTTTGGACAAAATCTGCAACGACTGTGATATTTCTAGATTTTAAATAATTGAACAATTTAATTATATTCGTTATGTGAATCATTGTATGTTATTTCTGATCTGTGATTGGTGATTGGTGATTGTTGTTTGGTTGACTTATATTCGTTGTGATATCATGATATAGTATGTCAGTTAAGATCTATGCAATTCTGATGTAATCTCTATAAAGTTCTCATCTTTATTGTTTTTTTTTTGTTTTTTTTATTCCTTTATAGAAATGAAAAAGTGAATCTTTGTTTGCTTTACAAACAAAGATGAAATTTTGAATCTTTATTTTGTTTTTACAAAGTAAAATGAAAAATTGAATCTTTGTTTGTTTTACAACAAACATGAAAAGAAAAATCTTTATTTTTGGTTCAACACATAAAATGAAAAGTTGAGTTTTTGTTTTGATTAGCAAAATAAAAGAAAGGTAAATTTTTATTTTGAATTGTAAAATAATAGCATAAGGTAAATTTCTATTTTGATTTGCAAAGTAAAACAAAAGTTTGATCTTTATTTTTGGATTTACAAAATAAAACAAAAGTTAAAGCTTATTTTTGATTTGCAAATTAAAACAAAATTGAATCTTTGTTTTTGATATGCAAAACAATAACAAAGGTGGAATCTTTATTTTGATTTACATAACAATAACAAAAGATTGAATCTTTATTTTGTTTATGCTTTATAAAATAAAGAAAGTTTAAATCTTTAAAATTTTAATTTAAAGATAATTAAGATTAGATATTTTATTTTGATTCACAATATAAAATAAAGATAAGATATTTTATTTGATTTACAAATAAAGATTAGACATTTTATTTGATTTACAAATAAAACAAAGATGAGACCTTTATTGTGATTCATCGAATTTATACACCAAATCATATATTGTGTTGTATGTGTGGACATTGAAATGACGATGTTGGGTAAATAGAATTGTTAGACAAAAACCATTATTTTTGGTTATCATATTTTGACACCAATTTGAGTTGAGTTAGATAGGAAATACCTCCTATAGGAAAAATGTGCATTAAGAAGACAATTAATAGAAAATTTACATTTTTCTAATGTAATAAAGGGAAATAGAAAATTTACATTTTTCTATTGTAATAAAGACAAATATAAAATTTACATTTTTCCAATGTAATAAAGATAATTAGAGAATTTATATTTTTCTATGTAAAAATATAAGATTTACATTTTCCTATGGGAAGATGAAAGATTTACCAGTTTTCCTTGTAACAATGGAAGGTTTACATTTTTCAATGTAAAGGTAAAAGAATTTACAATTTTCATTGTAAAAGAAAAAGAGATAAAATATTTACATTTTTAAAAAAGTACATCTTTATGCTATTAAAATGAATTACATCAAAAAGTATATTTTTATGTATTAAAAACGAATAGGATAAGAAGTACATTTTTATGTTATAAAAATGAATTACACAAAGTACATTTTTATGTTATAAAAAATGAATTGGAGAAAAAGAACATTTTATGTAATTATAAAAATATACAATGTTGAAAACATCATTTTTGTCGCATTAGAATTGGCGAACAAAAATGTCAATTTTATTGAAAGTAAAATATACAATGTTGAAAACTTCATTTTTGTCGCATTAGAATTGGTGAACAAAAATGTCATTTTTATTGAAAGTAAAATATACAATGTTGAAAACATCATTTTTGTCGCATTAGAATTGGCGAACAAAAATGTCATTTTTATTGAAAGTAAAATATACAATATTGAAAACATCATTTTTGTCGCATTAGAATTGACGAACAAAAATGTCATTTTTATTGAAAGTAGAATATACAATGTTGAAAACATCATTTTTATCGCATTAGAATTGGCGAACAAAAATGTCATTTTTATTAAAAGTAAAATATACAATGATGAAAACATCATTTTTGTTGCATTAGAATTGGCGAACAAAAATGTCATTTTTATTGAAAGTAAAATATACAATGTTGAAAACATCTTTTTTGTCGCATTAGAATTGGCGAAAAAAATGTCATTTTTATTGAAAGTAAAATATACAATGTTGAAAACATCATTTTTGTCGCATTAGAATTGGCAAACAAAAATATCATTTTTATTGAAAGTAGAATATACAATGTTGAAAACATCATTTTTCTCGCATTAGAATTGGCGAACAAAAATGTCATTTTATTTGAAAGTAAAATATACAATGTTGAAAACATCATTTTTGTCGCATTAGAATTGGCGGACAAAAATGTCATTTTTGTTGAAAGTAAAAATATACAATGTTAGAAACATCATTTTTGTCGCATTAGAATTGGCGAACAAAAATGTCATTTTTTTTGAAAGTAAAATATACAATGTTGAAAACATCATTTTTGTCGCATTAGAATTGGCGAACAAAAATATTGTTTTTGTAGATTAAAGGAATGAATTTTAATAAAGGGAATCGCCCAATGGTTTATATATATATATATATATATATATATATATATATATATATATATATATATATATATAATTAAACGAAACGAGCACGGCAGTTCGCGTATCGACAATCGTAACTTCAAACGATTATATTGAAAGATCCGACCGTTGGATTTTCCCAAAACTGGAACCGTTAGGACCGCTTTGGGAAGAGCTTTCCAACGATATAAATTTCATCAAAATCCGACGGTTAGATTTTAAGATATGTGTAAATCAAATTTAGGTAAAAACAGCGCCAGGGTCGCCTATTGACTCGAAACGTCATTTATTTATTTCGAGCTATTTTTAATAAATAAAAATAGCGATAAATAGTTATAAATATATATATGAAATGTTTTAAATTATAATTATGCGACAATTATTTGAAAAGACCGAGTTTAACTCATTTCAAATAATTGCACGGCGATTAAATCAAAAATGTAAGAAGACGATGGTTGAAGACCGGCGATCTTCACATCGAATGGACGACGACTGCTGATGCCTTGGACTGACTTACGGGGTTGAAGCAGTAATTGTTCGGAAGTATGTGTTGGTCGTGTGGATAAGCGAGCGCCTTTTTGGGTGTCTCCAGTTTCGTTCAGACCCAAAACGGACTCGTAAATGGATGCGTGTCTGACGTTGGAGTTCATCACATGTAATTAAATCAATTTGTATTAATATATGTCTGTTTGGTGGTGGAGAATCTATTCTCTACTTAGCACCCGGATATATAGTAATAGTTATCGATGGCATGGCGTGGATTGTCAATGTGGCACGCCAAGATGCAATGATCAAGGCTTTGTTGAAAAGCAGGCCTTGTGGTTGATGATCAAAGCATAGTCTGTTTTAGGCATAGCTTTGTGTATAACGTGACTTCGCGAGCCTCACACCCCGGTATGAGTCAAAAACGGGATATGGACCGTAGGGAGTGCATACGTTTCTTTCTAGCTAGAAGTGGTGTTCGGGCTTTAACATGGCCCGGCATTTTACTATGTGGATTATGGATTGAGGTACCTCGTTTTTTATAGGCCGGAAGTGGTCATATTATAGGTCCAAAGGGGCCGGGAAACGTATGTTCAGGAATTGCCAATCCACTACCGTTAGGTGGGGACCGGCCCTACCGTTCCAAGGGTTGCCCATAGGTGTGATCCTGAGACATGTGCTTGAGTGTCTCGAATCGGAAGAGGACGATCCCTAGCCTCGATTTCATGACAGAAAACCAATTCCCAATACGACATCACGGTTTTGATTGTAAACTTATATACGACGACATAGTATATGGTACCTATGCCGTCTAGGATTGATATATTTATATTGAAGTATTTTAACACTGCTTAGACACTAATAATAATATTAAAATATTACTTTTCATGTATTAAGCATGTTTGATCATCATAAGGGAAAACTCTATCCTCCTGTGTGCGTTGCATTGTGTGATAGGACTTGAGTCTTATGATGATTTCATTTTTTCAAAAGTCATTGCGCTGTTTTATATAAACTTTATAAAATTATGCACTGGCAATCCAATGGAGTCAACCCGTTCTGCGTTAGCGGCGTGGTCCTGTGATTCACCATATTGATAGTTAATTTAGTTAAGAATTCTCACACCAGTCCCATGACTGACTCGTAGTTTGTTTCACTTTTGCAAACTCGGGTGCCTTCTTTCCACACGGGCAACCAATTAACAGGTTCAGGTGATACATTCTGATTGGAGCTTGCTTGGACGGAAGAAGAAGAAGACCTTTTCTCTAGTTTTTACTTCTGCTTTGAGACATTTTTCCTTCTGTAGCTTTGATGTATGTGATGGGGTTTGAGACTTGTTTCTTTCCTATTTGAAAACCTATTTCCCTTTTTGTTGAGACTCTTTATTTGGCTAAGTTGTATCCTGTACTGCGTAGTCTGATGTATTGGATATTATGACGTTGATGACATTTATTTCTGCTGCAATGGTTTATGTGTTATGATAATTATCTGAGATCTGTTTTTGTTGTAAATATGTTGTATTTCTAAATGATTATCCTTACTTTGGGGTCATCACAGTCGCCAGTATTTATATTCGAGTGACGAAAATGAGTTTTCTATATATTTCCAATCGACTGGTGTGAGAACCAAAATTAGATAGGGCTGATTGTTGTGGTTTGACATCAAAAATGTGATATTTGACTATATACCAAAATTGTGTGATTTAAATGATAACCAATTAATTGATTGCTGGTCGTGTTGTTTGATTAATTAAATGTTGAACCTTAGACAAATTGAACCAAATAATGAATTATATTGAAAATTAGTCGCATTTGCGTGCATGTACATGTACTTACATTGAACAGGTCATAGCAAGGAGGCTAGAACAGAAGAATAAAATTGTTTGCCCGACAAATAAGTACATGTTTACCATAATTTACTGTTTTGTTTGGGTGATGATGATTTTATGAGCCGATTGGCTAGCCGCTTGGCTTTTTCTTTTTCTTTTGGATTGAAAAAGGCCATGGGAGGCTATATGAAATATCGCGAAGTCCCCGGTGCAGGGGAGGTCATGGCAAAAAAATTCGAAAATTTAGCGTGTTAGCCAAATTTTTGAAAAACTTGAAAAGTTCTTAGAAACTGAAAAGTTGAAGAACTTAAGCCGTAAAGAAAATAACGGAAGTTGAGTTGATTTGTGAAACAACTTTCGGCTTCATTCCTTTTCGGGGACGAAAAGTTTTAAGTGGGGGAGATTGTAATAACCCGGAAATCTGAGCCAATTTAAAAATTTTATTTTGGCAATTTTAACGAATTTTGAATATTTAAAATGAATTATTTTAAATAAAAATGACGAGAAATTTATTTAGAATAGAATTCGAACGTATATATCTAATAGATCGTCGTTAGAATATAATTATTTAATTATATTTATAAAAGGAATTGAAAATGGTGCGGTAGTTCGATAATTCGATTTCAAAATTAAAATGAATGTACCGGGTGCAAAATAAACCGGATTTTGGCGAAACCAAAATATTTGAATCTATTTGAGAATATCTTTCCAACGAATCCGAAAAATTGAAATTTCGTAGCGGTAATCAAAAGATACATCCAGTTGAAAATTCAGAATAGTCGCTATGGAATTCTGGCCCTTAAAAATGGGAATTTTGCAAATGACCTTGGTTTTCGGCGAAACCACTTTTGTTGGATCCGTGATGTCAAGTTATTGCTAGGTTTCAAAATTCGTAATTTTTCGAATCAATATGTGAGCATGGCAAAAGAAAACGCGTTTGACCAGTTTCAGTTGATTTTAATCGACTGGAAAATGGCCATTTTTCAAACGGTCTCAGAATTTGATGAAACTAGTTTTGTTAGGACCGTATCGTCAATACGAAGTTAGAAATGATTTTTCTGGAATTTTTAGAGTCAGTATGTGGCCCCAGTAAATTGAAATGTGCGTTCAAATTCAATATACATAGATTTATATTTTAAATTCAACGGAAACTGATTGTAATGGTCGAATTGGCCTACGATACGTATCCCATTGTGTTCGGAATGGGGGTAATTAGCTAGGAAGGACAGTCGTTGGGTGTTGTTTGGAGATCGTATGAAAAGTCAACATAAATTGATAATAAAAATAATAAAATATAATTATATATAACATAAACAACCCCCTCACTTTTTTCTATTTTCCCCCAATCAGAATTATCCTTTCTCCCGATCGAAAGGGAATGGCGGCTGACGCCATCACCGTTGTCGTTCCCTCCGCTGCACCGTCTATCGGATTCGCCACCCCTCTCCTTCTCTCCCTCCTCTCTCTCTCTCTCTTATTCAAATCGAGCCACGCCCCCTTCAAATCACCGAAGCCCGACCACCGCACACCCCCAACCACCTCCGACCATACTTCTGATGCTGCCACCCACATCCACGACCGCCGCAGTGCCCCACTGCCCTCCAGTCCCCTCCGACGCCCCAACCCTCATCTAAGAAGAAACCACACCCCCTTTTCCCGTTTGATTCCCCTAACCCTAGCTCGAGACCATCGACCTACCCACCCACCGCCCGCGTCACTTGCTCCGCCCTCCCCCTAGTCGTCTGGCGCCACCAACGTTAGTAGACCACCATTTCCCCCACTAAACCACCTGTAAGTTTTTTTTTCTTATTTCCCCTAATTTATTTAATGATTTTCAGCTTATAATGGTAATGATTTTTAGATTATATAACATATAATTTTCAGTTTATAAAGAGGAGGTTTTTTAAGTTATGAAAATACGATTATTTGATTTGAAAAAGATTTGTTTTCTTTTTATGAAGTAAAAATATGATTCTTTGATGGAATAAAAAAATTAGAGTTTCAGTCATGTAAAAATTAGATTTTTAGTCATATAAACATTAGATTTTCAGTTATATAAAAATTAGATTTTTGTTTATAGAAAAAGATAAGACTTTTATTTATTGAAAGAAGTAATTTTATAATGATAAAGATTGGATTTTGAAATGAATAAAAATATGATTTTATATAGTAGAGATTAGAAAAATATGATTTATATATAAGTAGGAAGTTGAAAATATAATTTTTATGTAAGGAGCAAAAAATGATCTTTATATAAGGAGAAGAATAAAAATATGATTTTTAAATTGAAAGTGAACAAATAAAAATGTGATTTTTATATATGTAGTGGCTACGGATAGTGGAATGGACGAAAGGCGAGAACGACAAAGATTTCTACATATGAAGAGTCATGGCGTTAGGATTAGCTAGTCGGTGAGAACTCCTCACCTTTTATTTAATTTTCTAGTTGAAATATATACTAGGATGCAGACGGTGTATAGTAGCATCCGACACCCGTCGTCCACAGACCATGGACGGCTTGTATGCTTGTTTGTTTGATTTTGATGTGTAGTTGATTGTGTGAGGTGAAATGAAATAAAATATTTTATAATGGAAAATATTTTATAGTTAAAAATAAAAATTTTAATGTGTATTTAAAATGAAATAAATATAAACAAATCGAATGATTTGTTTATATACACACATTTGACTGATATAGATATGGACGATAAATTTTACACATCGCTCAACTACACAAATAAAATCTGTGTTTGATTGTTTGAAAACCCCACACGGGTATTGGGGTGATATAAGACATACACTAATCCCAATAATTAGTTGTATGTCGATCGATTGATTGACAGATTGTTATAAGCGTTGAATATTTATATCTAATGCTTATACGGTGTAGAATGCACTTTGGATGATGGTTGATTATGCGTTGTATGGAAATCCATAGAAATAAAATCTATGGTAATTGATTGGGCCTCATTCCAGTTTTGAAATAGAATATTTGAAGAGAACTATTTGAATAAAATATTTGAATAGAAATATTTGAAAAAGAAATATTTGAAATAGAATATTTGAAAATAGAAATATATGAAGCCGTGTTGATTAGATTGACGCCATTTTGACGTGAACGATATTTATATCGATTTTATTCATTTTATAATGAATATAGAAAGTGATTTCAAAATCTGATATTTTGAAAAGAATGGAAATTCGAATTAAATTGAATAGAAATGAATTCGAATTGAAATTGAATAGAAATGAAATCGAATTGAAATTGAATTGAAATTGAATTGAATTGAAAACGAAGTGAAATTGAATTAGAAATCAATTTGAATTGAAATCGATTTGAAATGAATTTAAAAAGATTTATAAAATACGTTTTGAAAGGAAATCGACGAAATATATATAATATATATATTATATATAATGGCCTGAATAGAACGCGCCGCGCCGCGGCAGTTTGCGAATTTCGACTATTGACTTCGAATGGATATTGCGGGAGATCCGACCGTCGGATTCTTTTAAAACCAGAACCGTTGGGTTCGTATCGAAAAGAGATTTCTAATGAATATTAGAGATTTGAAATCTAATGGTTGGATTTGGAATTATGTCCAAATCAAATTTGGAAAAGTTCGCTGTAAGTGCAGTTCGATGGCCGTTTATGGAAATCGATTGTACGGGCCTTGATAAAATTATTAAAAATAGTAATAATTTGTGTAAAATCATAAGAAATGATTTGTGAAGATTTGGGATAAAAAACTCCATATTTGAAAAGATAAAAATAGATTTTTATCGAAATAAACTAATTTTGAATTAGAATAATAATTTATTTATTTTTAAATAAATAAATTTGATTTGAAATGGTTTCAAAAGAAACCAGAATTTCCAATAATTGAATTGGAATGGATTTGAATCGAAATTGTCTTTGGAATATTTCGATGTTGGATTTCGTGATTATACAGATATCGTTATGGAAATTTGGAAGATATATAGATATCGTTATTTCCAATACGATATTTGTTGGTCGTAGAATTTGATATTGAATATAAGCCGATATATTTTCTATTCAGAGCCTTGTACTTAATATCAAATGTGATTTGGGTTTGTCGTGGATGGTGCCTTCATCAACACTGTTATTAAGCCCAGTTGAGAAAAAGATTTTATTTAGATTTAATGAAATGTACCAATTAAATGATATTTAATTGGAATTGAATTGGTATTGATTTTTGGGTTTATCGTGAACAGTGTTTTAAATAACACTTGTTCTTTAACCCGATAATTGATGGAATGTGATTTTGGGTTGTCGTGAACGGTATCTTAAATAATACTGTTCTTAGACCCAAAGGAGTTAAGAAAATCAGAAACTAACTGGAGATTAGTTAAGTTGAATGGCTTCTGGGATATTGATCTGATGTTGGTTTCGGCCTTCAGGGTTAATACTTAGGGAATTTTCCACTTGCTAATTTACGGTTAGGGACTGATTGAAATGTGATGTGATTTTGGGGTTTATCGTGAACCATGTTTTAAATGACACTGATTTTTTAACCCAGTTAAAGATTATAACTAAGTGGAGTTTTAATGAATCTTTAATTAGATTGAAAAGATCGAGAATGGAGTATCACCAGTTTTTCTCCAGGCGATAGTTAAATCTTTAATTTGTTTTGAACGTGAAATGGTAATTAAATTTACCGATAACACCGTGGTGTTAGATATGAAGTATTACCAGTTTCACTTCATGGGATGAATAGGTTGGGACTGGAAAATTAAAACAAATAATTACTTCGGTAAGGTTCGTTAATCCCGACTAGTTTGAAGTGATATTCAAAAGAAGATTAAAGAATAAATTTAAAGAAATTTATCTTTGATAAAATTAATGGGAACTTTTCCCTAAGAATGTGAAATTTAGAAACTAACTGTAGGTTGGCTAAGATGAATGGTTTCCTGGGTATTGATCTGATGTTGGTTTCGGCCTTCGGGGTTAATATTTGGGGAATTATTCTCTTGTTAATTTACGGTTAGTGAATGATGAATTGGAATGAGGCGTATCTTGTGTTTGTGTAACACTTGTTTATTATATACGCGAGTTATTCAGAAAGACCGGGTTTATCCCATTCTGAATAACTGATTCGGCGATTAGTCGAAGATGAAGACGGTGGTTGAAGACCGGAGGTCTTCACGTCATTTGGATAATTACTAATGATCTTGATTGGGCCGTACACCCAAGAGGAGGGAATCAGTTGGTGGTCGTCCAGACGTACTTGGAGATCGATGGTTATGCGAGGTACTAGGTGCCTCCGGTTTCGTTCAGACCCAGAACGAACTTGTAAATGGACTGTGTGTCTGACATTGAATTTCAGTCTGTGTGATTGATTTCTATTAAATATATATCTGTTTGGCAGCGAAGAATTTATTCTCTTGCTTAAATCCCTTCTCTGAGACGTACGAGCTAAGGGGTTATGTATTGATGGATATCCATCGCATGGAATGAATTGCCTGTGTGGCATGCATAAGTGGCAATGGATCAAGGCTTCTGTTGAAAAGCAAAGTCTTGTGGTTGATGATCAAAGCACGGCCTGTGTGGTGTAGCTTTATGTAACGTTGATTCGCGAGCCTCACACCCCGGTGGTGAACCAAAAACGGGAGAGGACCTCAGGGAGGACATGCGTTTCTTTCTAGTTAGAAGTGGCGTCAGTGGTTTTACATGCCCTAACGAGTTTGACTTATGTGGTTGTTGCTGTTGCGAGGCGTCTCGGATATATCGGTGACTATGTGAAGCCGATGGAGTCATTCATTGGCACATTTATGCCCCAAAGAGCGGGGAAACGCAGTGTTCAGGAATTTTAATCCACATCGGTGGACCGGCCCTGTCGCTCCAAGGCTTGTCTGCGCGCTTGCCTGAGACATGGGCTAGATTGTCTCGAATTCGGTAGAGGACGATCCCTGGCCTCGGTTCACAGAAGGAAATCCAATTTCCAATACGTGACGTTTCGATTTTAGTTGTAATCCTATATATGGTGACATAGTGGGATGGGGCGCTTATGCCGTCTATGATTGATACTTATGGTTTGAAGTTGTTTTACACAGTATGCACTTATAATAGTATCAAATGATTTGTTTTAAACGTATCAAGCATTCTTGGCTATTATAAGGTAAAAACCCTATCCTCCGGCTTGCGTTGCATTGTGTGATGGGACCTGGGTCTTATAATAGCTTCATTGTTCTTTATTTAGCATTGTGCTATTGTTTTATGCACTGGTATTCTTGGGAGGAAACCCGTTCCGTGGTATACGGCGTGGTCCCTTGATTTACCTAACTTTAAAATAAAGATTAATAACAGTTTTAGTTCTCACACCAGTCCCATGACTGACCTGGAGTTTATTGTTTAACCTAAACTCTGGGTGCCCCTATTTTGACACGGGCAACTAGTAGTTTTGGTTTTGAAGATTTATATTCATAGGATCCTGATTTACAGCTGGAACGATACTCGGAAAGCTCTGTATCCGTGTATTACTTCTAGTTGTGTTTTGTGTTATTTTTCGCTGCTATGTAATGTATTGTAATCTCTGATATTTTATAATGTATATTAATTGTCAATACTCTGTATATTCTTGTAATCTGATGGAATTGTTGTAATATACAATGAAATGTTCTTCCGTCTGTGTTCTGATGTGCCTTGTTCCCGACTCAATCCGTGATTTCCCGTAAGGGGATTTCGGGTCGTTTCAGTGAAATTGGGGATGGTCATCGCGATGTATTTATCAACGAGGGGAGGAACATTCGTACACTGAAATAAATTCTTGGTTGGGTTTATACATAACATAACCTTTATTTTATTTAAAAAGGTTTTCCTATTAAATTGATTTGATTTAAAGAGATTTTCACTTTATTTTAAACAGATATTGATTTGATCTCGTGCTTATCGACAAATCAAAAATCTCGGGGTCCATTAATTGAAATCATGAACCGCTATTCTAGCGTACCGACTGATATTTCAAAGTAATAACCCTATTCTGAACTCAATAGTAAATATTCTGAAATTTAATTTCAACATATATACCATACTAAATTAATATAATATATTTTAAATTCGAAAACCACAAATTCTTTGAAAATAAATTATTATTATCGCTTTTATATTCAAACAGAACTGACAGTGATCATCTGAATCATTTCGATTTAGTTTTTAACCTCGATTTCAATATATTTCGTATTACAATGATTATATATATTCAAAATAAATTTTATATCGATAATTCAATATAAAAATTCTTTTATATTATTAATTTAATAATTAAAACAATTTTAAATATTTAAAATAAACTGACCAAAAAAAATCTGGGTCGTTACATTCTTCCCCCCTTAAAATAATTTCGTCCCCGAAATTGCTAAGGCAGGAAAAATACTATAAACCCATTAACTTTTCAAAACTCCTATATGTTGAAACTCACCTCTTCATATTTGAACAAATTAGCTCCAACCAAAACTTTTGGTTTTCACACATTTAATCTAAATGATTTACACCCAATTCAAATTCCATTCAATCTTATCCAAATTGAATTTCACTAATTTATTTATCTCGATCCATTTAACTTGCTTAAGTTAAATTTAAAGTTTAGAATTCAAATTTCTGGGTTTCCCTTTCAAATCCTTCTGAAATTCTTAAACATGTACATATATTTATAATCTTTTCAAATTCAAAATATTTGAATTTTCCAACTAAACTTGTTTTCTTTCAAACAATTCCCATCAAAACTTTTCTAAGGTAGCAATCCATCACTTAGAAACTCGAAAATGAACACTGATAATGCTGCAGTCATCATCAGAATTATCTTCTAGCTACTGAATTGAGTTCAGTGCTTCATCACTTTTAAAATCCATTCAAAAATGATTTTTATTTAAAAATCCTTCCAAAACAAAACTATATTATTTTAATATACTTCGAAAAATAATTTTCTAAACACCTAGGATTTAAAATTTCAAATTCTAATTTAAATCCAATTCCAGTTCATCTCATTTGTATATTTATTCATATACAAATTATATTCGGTTATAGATAACCATTTAAATTTTTATAATCTCATTTGATTATAATATTATCAACCAACAAATCCAATAATTTCCCAGAATTATTATTTCTACATAAAAATAGAATTTTGGGTAAAATTATCTCATTTATCCACTTTAAAACATTATAAAGTTGAATTTATCTGTTCAAGTGTTTAGAAATTCCTATCGACTTTGTGGCGTCCCACAGTTCGATCAGAATTCATAAGCCACTTAATAGACTAGCTGACACAACACAAAATAGTTTTTATATCAATTAACAAATACGCTCTCTCATGTATATACACTCAACTCATTCTAGGGTACTACTGACCCTATCTCTAATGAGCACAACCCAACAAAGCCTAGGTATTCACTCAACCTAAGCTTTGATACCAACTGTAATGTCCCGCAAATCCGTACTATCTGAGTTGACTAATAAAACCACACGTCCAACCCAAATTGCATAGAAATACGAATCATTATTAGAAAGAAGTTAGAGGATGAGAAATAGAAAGAAAGAAATATTAGAATAGAAGAAAACAAAGAAGACAAATCTCACAGCAGAACGAATAAAATATATTAAATAACTTAACTTTTGAAATACAAATCAGTAACTTTATATACATACCATCATCAGAGCACAACAGTTATTCCTGGAACAGTTATAAACACTTGTTTCCAGATACAACATAGTACACAGTGGAAAATATGGTAGTCTATAGTAACTGGAGAAGCCTCCTGTTTCCAGCTCCTCCAAATGAATCTGTAAAATTCCGACTACTTGACTGCCCGTACAAATTTGGGCACCCAAGAGTTTAGGGAAAACAAAAACAAAATAAACTCTGGGTCAGTCATGGGACTGGTGTTAGTAAACTCCAACCATTTGTTTAACTTTCAAAATCCTTTCGAAAGAAAAGATAATAGTAAGACAAGCCCACACATAAACATGGACGGTTTTTACCTTACTATAACCCAAAATATTTTATGATATCAAGTCCAGTGATATTATAATAATGTCTACATCAAATAAATAGAATCTAACGGAATGCTTGCATCTCACGCTCCACATACATAGTATAAAATCAAAAACTGCATGGTGCTTATTGGAGATTGGATTTCCAACATGACAAGTTATGGAACCACCTTCCGATAGTGTATCTCTAGAGAGGAATACATT
The DNA here is from genome assembly GCA_030737875.1 of Allium sativum. Classification (NCBI taxonomy): domain Eukaryota; kingdom Viridiplantae; phylum Streptophyta; class Magnoliopsida; order Asparagales; family Amaryllidaceae; genus Allium; species Allium sativum. The sequence continues at coordinate 79,215,601 of CM060914.1, forward strand.
GGGTTCAACAAGAACATCTTGCAACCCGGCCCACACATGACCGACCACTCATTTCGCTTGAGTGTATCGAATGTATATCACCAACGGTTGGGATCAGCAACCGTTTCTCGAATGGGACAACATCGAATAGAATAAGGAATTAAATAAACCTCTAGATAGGTGACTATACACCCTAATGGGAGTGACCCACATAGCCATGCTGCTTGCCCGATTTTTGTCATTTCCCGGTTGTTGAGGCCTGAGGCTACAATTACTTTCTATTCATTGATAGCACAATCACTTTGAATGCCACATCGTCAGATCCGTTAATCACTAATTGATTTGCACAAATATTATGGATGTTATTCTAAGGGAATAAATCCGTTGCCACCATATATATTTGTACAGATCAATTCATGCGATCATTGGAAATACTTTGTCAGACACTCGTCCATATACGTTTGTTCTGGGATTGAATGAATCCGAAGGCACAATTTCTATTAATAGAAAAAGCCCTTGCACTTTACTCCGTCTTCGATTATCTTCATATAATCTGATTCGCAACACTACTGCCAATACAGAGTGGCTCACAGATAATAACCCAACCGGTCTCTCCATATTGACAACGATATTGGCAAATACTTCGTGTAACACCCCACCTCCGCCAGGGCCAATCACGGGTGATTGCACTAGCCTTGGAGGGGTGTTGTCTAGGTAAACATGCACAGAGATATCACAAGACAGAACATGGATAAATAAATAAGTAAAGCAGCGGTAGAAATTTAAAAACCATAGTTAACCATTTCAAAACCAAAAAGTCAACTTACATCAAAGTACTTAGTCATTATTTTCCAACTACCACAAGTCTAAAAAAACATAAACTGAAAGTAACATAAAGTAAACTATCCCCAAGATAGATGTGGTGAAGCCATAGCAAGCTCAAGTCCAAACCGTACATGAGCTGTCAAGAAAGCAAGTCAAATGTCCAAGCTAAGCACTAGTGTTCCCTCCCTGAGAACCTGGGGGGGGGGGGGGTGAAACGGAAGAAAAGAGGCGAAAGAAAAAGGGTCAGTCATAAAGACTGGTAAGTCCTACCTACTATTAGTATAAAAACTAATGAAGTTAACTAAACATGAAAAACTGAGATGAAACATAAAGGTGGTAACTAACTGGCATGATAAATAGATAATCAAGGTAGATCAAGTGTGGCATCGCATATACATGGTTTAGTTTTGCACCAATAGTACTAGTAATCCAACCCATGTCAAGTATAAACAAGAAATGATCCCTTGGCCCAATATTATGAGATGACCCAAGTCGGGGTCCAACTACACGGTCTAGTCGATCGGCTCCCTATAAGCCTAACTCGTCGAGTGTCGGTGTCATACGGCCCAATCACGAATGTAGCTACTCTGTGCTAGGTCCACCCTAGGGTGTATCAAGCCCTAGGGTGCCAACCACTGACACCATTCCAAGCACGCACAGTGTACAACTACTGGTGCCCACGCTTGCTTTTTCAACTCCGGACTACGTGCACGACCATAGTCCGCCTAAACCTACAATGGCGCACCAAACTCTGCCGTCATTTTCTGGTCGCTTATAATAAGCCCAGTAATCGTGCCCCACCCTAGCCTAGTCCCTAGGGTATCGTTGATACATCCAAGAGGGTTACTGCTGAAAAGGACCACGTAACTAGTGTTTCTAACGGGTTAAGTGTGGTTAACCCTATCCAATCATGTATCAAGTTGGTTAAGTGTACCCAAGTGGTTCATGACTTAACCCCATCCAATCATGTATCAAGTTGGTTAAGTGTTTCCAAGTGGTTCATGACTTAACCCTAACATGTGGCATTAATTAATTTAATGCACCCAACCTCTCACATTAGACTTTGTTGTAGTTACTGGATATGCCGGGCGGGTCCGGGCAGCTTTACACCACAACCTAGTCTATCCTCGGGTTTCAAGCACGATATGACCAACTTCTCACATTGGGTCCTATTGTTTGTAGCCACTGGATTTGCCGGGCGGTTCCGGGCAGATTTACGCTACAAACTCAACCCAACCTCGAGTTGGCCACTTTATGGTTTTCTACATGTCATGACCATATTCAAGTTTTTCAAGCATAATAAAGTTTCATGTCACATTTCAAGTCATGTTTTTCATGTCATTTCAAGTTTTCTTAACTACCCATAACGTATCCCCATCGCACGTAAATTCGCATCAACACAAGTGAATCAAAGAACATAAAAATATGACCAAGAGGGGCATAAGGTTGGTAAAGTTGGTCATAAGTTAAACATGATGATATTTGAGGCAAAAGTGTTCATCACAACTAGCATATAGGATTATTGGCCTCAAAACATGTATGACATCAAACTTAGCAAATAAACTTGTGGGTAGCATGTAATTCAACATCATAGGCAAGGTGATAACATGATAATAGTTGACATAGAGTGATAAACTTGTGGGTAGCATGTAGTTCAACATCATAGGCAAGTTTACATCACGGTTATGAGGGGTTCTATGTTGCATTATGCATAATCCCCAAATAAAGCTCAGAGCTTTCTACCCAAAAATCAAGGTAAATGGTACTAGGTTCATGATAGTGCCACAATCATAGATCAAAAGAGTCATAAATGGATCTATGCATACAAATATAGCCCCAAGACAAATATTACACCAAAAATTCCATTTCAACTTGCTACATGTTCATATTAATTTCATAGTTTAAATCTAAGAGTAGAGTGGGGCTTACAAAGCGTGGCTATGAGAACTAGAAACCAAATAGAACAAGATAGAGACGTTGTAGAAGCTCTAGGAATGATGTTGCAACACTAGAAGCCTTGAGAATAAGTAGCTCCTTTGATTTGATGAAGAAAGATGGCTCCTTTTTTCCTTAGAAGCTCTCAAGATGAAGATGGAGGCCATGATTAGGGAGCATTTTGGCAGAATTTAGTTGTTAGGATGATTTGTGATGGTTTAGGCTAGGTATTAGGGTGTTTTTATAGGTTTAAAGACTAGTTTAGGCCATAGGATTAACCCTTGTTTAGATTTGAACCATCAAATCCCGTCACAGGCTAGCTGAGCAGACCAAAGGAGCAAACAGGTGCACCAGGAAAAACCTGGCCGACCAGGGAGGTCGACCCCTAGGTCGACACCCAGGTCGACTCCCCAGTCCACCTGAGGGGGCAGGTTGACTCCCCAGTCGACCCCCCTATCGACCTGGGGTAGGGCGGGAAATTTTCCAGCCCAACCTGTTTGAAGCTGATTTCGAATTTCGGGCTGAATTTGATTTTTTCTGAAATCTTCTATGGGCCATATCTTGGTCATACGGACTCCGATTTACGAAATTTCGGACTCGTTTTCAAGTAGAATTTCGAGACGAACGCAATGGCCTAACCCGTTCCCATTGATTTTTAACTTATAATTTAATTCTGCCCTGATTTCTTGTTTTAACATGTTATAAAAATTCGGGTTGTTACACTTCGATAGTTGGTTATTTAACTATCGAAGAAAAACAAACATCCATTCAAAACAATCAAACAATCACTGGGCCCCTTGATTACCATTCATTAATTAAATCACCCTTTCCATTTCCTTATCAATATTTGTTAAACAAATATTTTCAGTTATCATCTCAGTCTCTTACATTCTTTGGAAAGCATTTCTATATCTCGCCTTCTTTTATTTTCTACACTTAGAAAATATAATCTATTTGAAATTGAAACAATTTCAATCACTTATCTCTTTCCCGACTACTTTAATTATACTCAGGAAATATTTACTTTTATATTTCCAAAATGCCATCACTTGGGTTAAAACCAATGCTGTATAAAACATCGTTATAACAACCCAAAATATTTTATTTAACTAACTCTTTTTCAAAACTTCTCTTCGAGACTGGATCCTGCTAATCAATCAAGTTGGGGTAAAATTACCTCTCAGACCTTGACTGAAAACGTCCTCAACTTCAAAACGGCAAAACCACTTACCTCGAATAAACACACTATAAAACCCAATTATTCATTTTTAAAACATGTATATGGTTCACTTTCTATTTCTAATTTATAGATTTCCCTTTTCGTTTTACAATATTCTATTTTTAAATCCGTTTCCTTATCGAATTCTATACATATTGATACATTTATTTCTAATTATCAAATTTTTCATAAAAATATTCTAACTCCTTAAATTTCCAGAAAATTTCGCCATAACCTCTCTTGTACCAGGAGCATGGGGATATTTCAAATAGCCTCCCATGGCCCGCACCAATCCAAAAGAAAAAGAAAAAGCCAAGCGGCTTGCTGATACGGCGCATACAATCTCATATATGAATTTAAACATGTACCTTTTTGTCGGGCACATAAATTTATAAACTTCATATACTTCATCCCATACCTGTCTAACACATGTTCACCTGTTTTCAATTCAACTCAATCCAATCGTTTGAATTCAGTTTTGCTCATTTATTCTTTAATTAGCTATTTTGCCTATTTCACTTCTTTGTTTGAACATAACATGTTCAAACAAAATATTTAACTTGCTCATAACCAAATTGAATTTCAATTTCAATTCTAGTTTCCATTTTGATTTCGAATAAATTTTCAAATCGAATTCACTTATTCAAAGCCCAATATCAATTCAAAATCTCATTAACTAATTACTATTCAAATTAGTTAATTCTATTCGATAATCAAAAATCTGGTTTTTGTTTCAAAAATCAATTCATCAACCCACTTGAGTTCACATATAATTTACAACTCAAATCTGAAATTTTCTAAATAGAAATTCAGATTTTATTCACTTAAAATCCTTTTATAAAATTAAATAAATCATTATGGTTTTTAAATGGTTATGGCACTGTTTTTCGGAAAATTTGATTTTGTCATAACTCAAAATCTATTCGATGAAATCCAGATTTTTCTCCTCCATTAGAAAACTATTATCAAATCGGTCATGACGTTTCTTGTTTCAAAGAATTCCGACTTCAATTGAGTTCTGTATACTCAATTGAAGTTCGAAACGATAATTTACGAACTACCACGCTGCGGCGAGTTTGTTTTAATTATATTTATATATATAAACGTTTTTAAACTTCGTTTATATAATATTCCAAATCTATTTTGATATATTTTTAATACATATATCAAATCAGTTTCCCAATCCAACCTAATATTTCGATTATCTAAAATTGTCGGTTTTTCCTTACTCGGTAATATATTTATTTATACTTCGATTTTATATAATAAATTCCAATTCCTTTTATAAATTAGAAATCCTTCGGATTTATTTCTATTCTGTTTAAAAAACCTCATGCTGAAATATATTTCGTCGTTCTCATTTCAAAATGATTTCACTTTCTATTTTCAAATTCTATTTTCGGTTCTCTTTGAAATTTCTATATTCAAATTCTATTTGAATTTTCTACATTCAAATTCCATTTGAATTTTCTGCATTCTAATTCCATTTGAATTTTCTGTATTCTAATTCCATTTGAATTTCCTACAATCAAATTCCATTTCAACTCCATCTGAATTCTATATTCAAATTCCCATTTCAACTCTATTTGAGTTCTATATATAATGTCTATTTCAAATTCTATTTTGAAATTCTATTTCGAGTTCTATTTTGAAATTCTAATTCCATTTTGAAATTCTATTTCAATTTCTATTTCCAATTCTACTTGAATTTCATATATTCAAACTCCATTTGAATTCTCTTATTCAAATTCCATTTTGAATTTAAACATTTAAATTATCAATGATAAGTTCCACCTTTCTTTATAACATCACTTAATTTACTTGTTTATATTTTTAAACAAGTCTTGGTTTCAAATTCATTTTTGAAATTAAATTCTATGTTTGAAAAATAAATTTCCCCTTTCAAAATTCACCTCTGTGTTTATATTTCCCCGAACTATCCAAATGATAATTCTTTTCATTCCCTTTTATAAACTTCGTTTATACATGAACTACTTGTTTTTATTATTTAAAAACAAGTTAATTATTCAATTCTATTCGAATTTCAAATTTTATTACAGAAAAGAAATAAAATTTCCTTTAAAATCTCAAATATCCTTTTCGCGATATTTTTAAATATCAATCATTTAGCCCCAGTGATATTTAACAATCAAACCACTCAATTATCAGTCAACACATCCTATATGATAATATATGTGCGAACAAACAAATAATAATATTTTGAGGAATCCAGTTGGATTCCCCCAACCTGTTTTCCTGCATCCACAGACGTTAGTCACATAAATAATACCCATCCTGCTTCGAGGCAGGATATTGCGGTATAGAAGGTCATCCACTATCATAGCGTGGGGCGTATAGGATAATCACCTGCTAATGGTACCGCGGGCATCCGCTAATGAAACTGCGGGAATCCGACCACCAAACCAATATATATATATATATATATAATAGTTACCCTAAATAACTAATATATTTGAAACAACCAAAGAGCATTCAAACAAGCAACAACAATTATTTTTAACAAATAAAAATAATTCTAAAGAAAAAGGTGAGTGAGATTTATTCACCTTGAATTTTATACCAGATCACTCCCACTTTAAATTAAATCGAATGACAGTTGATTTAATTTTTAAAATTCCCAATTGATCCTGAAAAATCTCAAACCAACTTTAACTTGCGGTATTTGATGATACGGTTCTGATGTTGCTTATTTCGTTCGCTTCGAACCTCGTACGAATGAGATATAAATTTTATAAGCTTTGATTTGTAATATAATTAATTTTAACTTAATTATTATTTAAATAAAAAATTACCTTATAATCTTTTTAACAGCTAACATCGACACTGTAACCTTGTTAACATCCTACCATTTCAGTGACCTACTCCTTCTTGTTCAGTGCCACACCTCGAACCACCATTGTTCACTGTTGAAACTCTCTTTCTTGTCCGTACTTCAACTACTGCCAAAATACCGACCACCCTGAGTTCACTTAGGCACCCCGCTCAACCTCCGACGTCGTGATTCGCCGAACCCCACACCCAACTGTCGATGCCCTAACTAAGTGATCGACATTAACGAGTATCAATCTCATGAACGCTCGCATTCACCAAATCCCCAATTACTGATCTCGTGATCCCTTGTTTTGCTTACATCGCGATGAGCGTTGACCCCTAGTCCTAGTTGTTCGAAACCAAGACCCTCCAGACATCGCAATACTCAACAAAAACCAACGACATCGGACTTACTGGAGTTGCGATGCCACAAATCCTCTAGCGTGAAGAAAAGCCCGAAAAGGAGCCACTCGCGATTTCTTTTATGGAGTAAATCTATTTTGAAGTTTTGATTTTGTTTTACTGAAGCTTTTGATTTTTTAGTTTACAGAGAACAAAATAAAGTGAAATTGGGGATGGTCATCGCGATGTATTTATCAACGAGGGGAGGAACATTCGTATGCTGAAATAAATTCTTGGTTGGGTACGTACATAACATATCCTTTATTTTATTTAAAATGATTTTCTTATTAAATTGATTTAAAGAGATTTTCACTTTATTTTAAACAGATATTGATTTGATCTCGTGCTTATCCACAAATCAAAAATCTCGGGGTCCACTAACTGAAATCACGAACCGCTATTCTAGCGTACCGACCGACATTTCAAAGTAATAACCCTATTCTGAACTCAACAGTAAATATTCTGAAATTTAATTTCAACATATATACCATATTAAATTAATATAATATAATTTAAATTCTAAAACCACATATTCTTTGAAAATAAATTATTATTATCGCTTTTATATTCAAATAGAACTAACATTGATCATCTGAATCATTTCGATTTAGTTTTTAACCTCGATTTCAATATATTTCGTATTACAATGATTATATGTATTCAAAATAAATTGTATATCGATAATTCAATATAAAAATTCTTTTATATTATTAATTCAATATTTAAAACAATATTAAATATTTAAAATAAACTAAAAAAAATTCCGGGTCGTTACAGTTTGAATCTTGTTGATTATTATTTTCTAATGGAAGAGAAAATCCAGATTTCGTGTTATAAATTGTTAGTTATGGCTAAATCAAATTTTAAATTAGTCGCTATAGAATTCGTTTAAAAACCATAACGATTTATTTATGTAAATTAAAGGGTTCTAAATTTATTTATTATCGATTTGGCTTCAAATTCAACGTAAGGTAATTTATTCTAAAACGTTGAACGTTGACCACGTATAAAGTATATATATATATATATATATATATATATATATATTTATAAAAATGTAACTAAACAGGATTACTTTCTGAACATTGTTTTCAAATCTAACCAAAAATCTTTACAAGTCAATTTTCAAATCTTAGCACGTCCTTATCATACTCTTGCGCAGAAAAAGAAAATATATGTTGTTTAAATCTCTGAAATAAATGCACATATTTACAGCTTATCCAAGCACACGTCATTTTCAAATCGCTCAATATCTCAGTGAAATCTTACGCGATCTATCTGAATACTTTAACCAGGATATATCACTTTCAGATTCTAACCAAGATCCGCACAAAATTCTTGTTTAAATCTCTGGCGCAAGTCTTTATCAGGTTTTCTTTTCAAATCTTAATCTATTCTGACTCATGTACGATGATCATGGCTATTCTCTTTAGCTTTGTTCCAATTCAATCTTGCCACTAGTCTTACTCTATCCCCATATGCTCTTGTTTTCAATATGAAAAATAAAACAAATAAAAAGAATCGTACTTATCCAATCTCAGAAATCTTGTATCTATATCTTTGCACGTGTTCTTCTGTTTGGGTCAAAACTTATGGCTACTGTGCCAATTTTATTTTCTTACCACCGAGTTTTCACATCACCTAAAGGAAATAGAATCTAACTAAATCTTTTTAGAAATAAAACTTGTCCAAATTGAAATAGTGGAATAAGACAAGACTATGTTTTCCTTTCTTTCATTCATTCAAACATGATAGTTTTGCATGTGTCTAGCCAAATTTTCAGCACTGTCTATCACATAAAAAGCAAATTAATATAAATTTCAACAAACTGCTGATGTTTGATATAATATCAAGGTGACGTGCAAACATATATACAGAGATCCACACACATATATGGGTGCTGATTATGTGAAAATTAAATGTTATTTATGATATGCGAATATAATTTGTGCAAGTGAATAATGATAGCCTGGCAATAATGAAATATATATACTGTGATCTAACCTACCCCATATACATATTGCTAAAATAGCTATCACGCACAAGCTAGAGGCCTTCCCCTATGCTTTCAAGTCAAAATTTTCCCTCTCAACGTTACACTGGCACATGAAACTGAAAACTCAATTGGCAGCTACCCTTAGAATCTACCCCATGCTTTCACATCTAATAGAAAACGTGATGGCCAAGGTGTACCCGATTGAATTGACGTCCCAGAAATGTGCTCTCCAAACTTCTCCCCCATATATATATATCGCATTGCTTCATTCTTTTCCTCCCGCAGTTAAAGAAAAATTAAAACTAATACCCTTCAGCAATCAAAAACCGGAAAACCGAAAGCCACTTTAACTTCTTTTCCCCACAAATTCGAACAGGTAAACGCTGTATGGGTTCGAGTTTTTCTCATGCATTGGTCGTACGGTAGCAGATTGTCGGGGACTGTCAAAGTAGTGTGGTGGTGTCGAAGTGGAGCAGCGGGGATAGGGGAATAGTGCGTCGGTGATGAAGTAAAGGAGGTCCGAAACTTTGAAATTATAGGGGCGGAGGGGTGTGGATCTTATGGGTTCTGGCATTCATCATTCAGTAGTGCTTGGAGCAAGGGAGATGGTGACCAAGTTGATGGATGGTGGCGCCGTACTGAAGTCAGCAACGTGGTTTCAGAAGCGTCAGAATGGGGAGGAGGAGTGGTAGCCTGTTTTTCAAATAGAGGCGCATAGGTAAGTGCTTCAGTTCTTTTTAGGGGGAAGCTACACTCGTACCAGAAAAGGAGGAAGCTCCTATACCATAGCTGATGGCACGGTTAAATAATGTAAGACCCGTATAAATTATTGTAAATATAGCTAGTTTAATTTTATAAGTATATGAAACTTATAGAAGTATAAGCTTAACCATATTATTAACGTGGCCGGTAAGAGAAAACGTATGTGCCTAACGGATTCAGGATGTGGCAGCCGGTTACAGTATACCTAGATATAGTGTCATATGCGTACTCGGGTTTTTATGAACTGAGGTAATGTTAACTGGAGTAATGCTAAGATTTATAGTATGTATAAGTATAACGTTGTCTTTGCCTGTATGTATATTTCATGCTCAACCAAAATCTATATCATGCTTAACCGATTCTTAAGATATATAATAAAAAGATTTTAAATTAGGTATTAGTAATATTATATATTAGTAATATTATATATTAAATAATGAATGTCGTATTAATTTATAAGTGAATAACACGTATAATTATTAACGTGCTCATACGTGTGCAGAATCAGATCGGATAAGGAGCGTTGAAGCCATATCGAGTGGCGAGACATTTTCGGAGCTGGTTGAATGGAGTTGAAGACAACTGAGATATTCAGTTAAATTAAACGCTGTTTTATTTTAACTGAAAAGAACCGTTTTAGCAACAATGGAAATCAAGGTGAGTTAAACTCACTCAGTTCTCCCCACTTATATTTTTATAAGTCGGGTGTTATAATTGTATGCTATGGTTGTTAATGCTTGTTTGTTTGTTTGTTGATTTTATTCATATATTGACTGAAACAGTTAAATTGAATGTTCGTTTAATTTAACTGAAACAAATCGTTATTTATAACGATTAAATCCAAGTGAAGTAACTTACCTCAGTGGCTACGTTTATAACACTATAAACGTTATAAATAAATAATTGAATGTTGAATTCTGTTATTAGTCCAGTATTGATTGTTACCGTTATTATTGACTATTATTATTAAACTGTTTATTTCATCTGCCTAGATGAAAATGAACAATGATTGGCCATATTGAACTTAGCGATTTGAATTGTGGCAACCCATTGTTTTGCAGGGAAGCACAGGTTGGAGGAATCCAGTTGGATTCCTCACTAATATTGATAATGCTTATTAATAGGATTATATTGTTTGTTATGGAATGTGGAATTGGTTTATATTTAATAGTTTGGTACTATAGTAGCCATTTGCCTCTTTAGTACCATCAATTAAAGGAATGATTTTTCTAAATTGATATTAAATGGATTTCAAGTGATTTCAAAGATAAATATGTTTATATATGGATTTTAAATACAGTTTTTACTGTAAAAATAAATATCAAAGTTAAATTTACAGTTTTATAAGTATATAAAATATAACTAATAGAGATGTAAGATAATATTAAGTAAATGTTTAAACAATATAAATTTATCGTGTTGGCTATTTAAATGTGATATGGTTTTGTAAAAGCCTTAATGATGATAAAAGAAGTTTAAATCAATTCAAAAATATTGAAATAAAATGATGGAATCGTAGATTATACGAGTATTTATAAAGAGATTAAAAGTAATATATTTTTTGAAATAAATGATCATTTTTAACAAACGTTGTTTTAAAAATAGATATGAAATATGGTTAAATAACATTTCATGAATGAGATTAACAAATCGGTGGAATTGGAAATGATTATTGATTTGTAAATGGGATTCATATTTTAAATGAAATCGAAGTTGAAAATATGAATACAAATTTATAAATGAAATGTATAAATGGGATTTACTTAAATAAATGGAAGCGGGGTTTATTCCGAGATTCGGAATGTGGTATTCCTAAGTTCGGAATGTTAACTGAAGGTATGAGTAAATGAAGTTAAAGATTTGAAAAACGATAGCGAATGTTAGTAGTCGATAATGAATTGGAAATGGGATTTTTTTTAATGCAGTTAAAGATGTGAAATGGAAACAAATGGTAAGTGGTTGTAATTAATTTACAAAAGATTTTGTAAATGGAAATTTAATGTTTGGAAATGGACTCGAACTAGAAGATAAATTATGTGTTTGTAAATGTGCTTTGTAACATTTGTTACAAGGGTGACAAACAATTTTTAGATATAAGTTTTAAAAGGATTATTACATGTTTTAGGCAACGAGTAAGTGGTCGAGTATGAGTTAAAGAGAACATGATAAGTAAAAAGTTTTTGAAATGAAATCTGAAACGTTTTGCTATAGACGATAAGTAGAATTAATTTGATAAACATCAATATAAGAAATTTGAAAGGAATAATAATAAAATAATTGTATAAGGTTTATAAAAGTTTGTTTATTTGGTTTAAAACAAATGAATTTGAACTGTTGAAATAATTTGCAATATTATAATAAAGAGATATTAAGGCATTTTCATAAGGATTCTACTTCTAATAGAATCGAAGCTCGTATATGATATTGTAAATGATTATTAATGTAAATAGAAAGAATTTAATAAGAGTTTACCATAATTAGTTAAGTAAATGTGGTCGAGATTTAAATAGGTTTTCAAAAGGATGGTATTAGATTATAAACGGGAGTAGCTGGGAAAATATAAGTTATGATTTCCATAAATGATATTATAAACTGTATTTGAAAAGTTTATAAGTTGAATTTGGGGAATATTCTTATTTGATAATAAGAAGTAAAAGTGATTTTCAATATATTGGAAATTTTCAAGAATAAAATTTACGGATGGTTCGTTAAAGAGGCTAAATGATACTGAGTAGTAATCAGTGAGTACATTTCTTTATGATTGAATGGTTGTTCTATTTGATAGTTAAATAACCGATTATCAACATTTGCCTATACGATTGTTGGTACGGAAAGACCGGAATCGAAATTATATTCGAAAACCATTCCATCCAGCAAAATACGAATACGTTGAAGATGCTGATTCGAGATGGAGTTATTGAAGACCGTAGATCCTCGTAAGCGGAAGAATTACTTAAAATCTATGACTTGCAAGCTGAGATAAACTGTGATTCTGTCGTGGTTGAAATCTACGGGTTCACAAGGACTTCTCACTACTGGTTCTCAGGGTGATTCCTAGGATGCAGTAGGAGGGTGCCTTCAGTTCATCCTGTTCCTGGGTGACGTATATGGATGGATGTCTGACAGGGTATTTCCAGAAAGGTCGCGTATATTGATTTCTCCAACCATACGAAGAGTGGAAGCGAAGAAGGAAACTTCTTTTAGCTAACACATAAAGTATTGTTGTGGACGTTAATTAGTGACTGTTGATGGATCTGACGATGTGGCATTCGAAGTTAATGTGATGTGCTGATAAAGCGTAGCCTCAAGCCTCATCAACCGGGAAATGACAAAAATCGGGCAGGTAGCATGGCTATGTGGGTCGCTCCCATTAGGTTGTATAATCACCTATCTAGGGAAATTCCTTTTGCTTCTTTAATCTATCGATGCTGCCCCTTTTCGGGAAACGGTGGTTTGAGCCCAACCGTTGGTGATATACATTCAACACACTCAAGCGAAATGAGTGGTCGGTCATGTATGGGCCGGGTTGCAAAACGTTCTTGTTGAACCCAGTGTATTCCCCTCTAGAGATACACTATCGGTAGATGGTTCCATACCTTGTCATAGTCGGAATCCAATCTACAATATGCTCCTGCGGTTTTGATTGTATACTAAATATGTGGAGCGTGAGATGCAAGCGTTCTACTAGATTGATATTTACTTGTATTTAGACATTATAATAATATCAGAAAAGGTATTGATTTCAAAAATGTTTTAAGTTATTGTAAGGTAAAAACCGTCCGTATTTATTTGTGGATTTGGTCTTACGATTAATCTTTTCTTTCAAAAATATTTTAACTTTTAAAATCAAGTGAAGGGTTTCCTTAAAGCTGTGCGAGTTTTTCTTACTCTGGTTCACCAGACTGACCCGATGTTTTGTAAATGTTCGGGTTAGGCCGAGGTGTACAGGTCCAGGTTATCAGATGCTGCAAAGTCCAGAGACGAGCTGGAGGTATTTAGACATATGATATTACATAACTACTATTCCGCCGTGTTGTATATGAGGATAGGTTATTATAACTGTCCAGATGTGTGATGTACTATGATATTGTAAGTATTTTTAAAAGCTCTCAAAAGATAAATTTATGTATTATATTTTGTCCTGCTGCGATGTGAGACTGTGTTGTGTTGTTTCTTTTTCTTCTTCTTCTATTCTAATATTTCTTTCTTTCTTATCTTACCCTCTAACTTCTTTCACATAATGTTCTAGTGTTTTCAGTTCTTGGAAGGTCGGCATGAGATACAGTAATTGTATTTATGTCGATTTTCAAGGCCGAAAATCTTGGGTCATTACAAATATCATCAAAATTTTCACATGAATAGCATAGATTTGAAAAACCCATGATACTCCGTTAATGTAAATCCAATAACACGTAGGGTAAAAGCATGCGCAGAAATGACTTCACAGTATAAGGGGCAGTAACATGTTTGTGAAAAAAAGTATGCGAATGAAAGATCGAGTAATAGGAGAAGAATTATAGAAGATAGATCACTATATCCAATCATTTTCTAAAAAGGTAGACAAATTCAAAAGGTATTTACCAATTATTACTAATTAACTAATTGATAAGAAACATTAGATAAGAACAGGAAAAAATATAGCAATCTACAAAAAAAATGTTAACAAATTTATCTACTTAGCGTATCTAGATAGATAAATAATTTTATTTTGTAATGTTAGAACTTAGCGTATACAACATAAAGGCATAATTGAAGTACTGGAAAAGTTAATAGATAATGCTTGTTGAATCATTTATACAAACACTTTGTGTGCATACAAATTTGGATGAAGACTGAAGGCGAAAGGAAACATTGACATTAGCATATACAGAGTACCTGCACAGAGAACGTCAAAATAGGAACGAAAACTTCAGATCAATAAAATTGTCAACGCAGACGCGTAAGCACATAAGGCGAGAACCTGCAAGTTGGTCATATTATTAGAGCATAAAAGATAATTATGGTGAAATCAATTCATAATGAAAACTAAAAGATTGAACTCCACATTTGGAAGACTGGAAGAAAGAAAACTATATCCAAGTATGTAAGAGTAGAAGAATGGAACCGATTCCCAGGATACCACTTGAATCGAAATCCATGAAATACTAAAACGATGGAAGATAATTTCCCTTTAGATGCGAAATCTGGCAGTATCCAACGTTGAAAAATCAAATAACTTTTTTAGAGTAAAGTGAGGGGAAAGAGATTGAGGGAAATGGGAAACGTGCTTAGAGGAGTGCAATGGAGAATGAACCGTGGATGGGTTAATTGACAATTTAGTAGAGAGGGAATTAGGAAAGGTTAATTGACAATTTAGAAACGTAGAAAGGTAAATTGACAATTTAGTAGAAAAAGAATTAGGAAAGGTAAATTGATAATTTAATTGACAATTTAGAAACGTAGAAAGGTTAATTAACAATTTAGAAACGTCGAAAGGATTTGGTACTAATCATTGAATAAAAAGGAAAGAAATCAGGGAAGATAATTGTAGGTATAGGCATATGTAGTGACCCGTACTTCCCCATTCTCCGACGAGAAGAGAAAGGACGAATTACTTTGAGAACACGACAAAATGGAACGCAAACAGAAGAACATTTCATTGTTATTACAAAAATTCCATCAGAATACAAGAATACACAGAGTATGAATAAATATTACATATTCGATAAATATCAGAGATTTAAATACAGTACTGCAGTGGAAAAATAATACAAAACACAACTGAAAGTAATACACGGATACAAAGCTTTCCGAGCATCGTTCCAGCTGTAAATCAGGATCCTGTGAATATAAATCTACAAAACCAAAACTACTAGCTGCCCGTGTCGAAAATAGGGGCACCCAGAGTTTAGGTTAAAACAATAAACTCCAGGTCAGTCATGTGACTGGTATGAGAACTAAAACAGTTATTTAAAACTTTACTTTAAAAGAGAGTAATTCAAGGGACCACGCCGTATAACACGGAACGGGTTTCCTCCCAAGAACACCAGTGCATAGAATAAACAACGTAATGCTTTTTCGAAAAATGAAGCTATTATAAGACCCAGGTCCCATCACACAATGCAACGCAAGCCGGAGGATAGGGTTTTCCCTTATAATAGCCAAACATGCTTGGTACGTTTAAAACAAATCATTTGATATTATTATAAGTGTATAGTGTCAAAACAATTCAAGTCATAAATATCAATCATAGGCGGCATGGGTACCATCTATCATGTCGCCATACCAGGCTCTACAAATAAAACCGAAATATCTCGTATTGGAAATTGGATTTCCGTCATGAGTCGAGGCAAGGGGCAAGCTCCTCTCCGCTTCGAGACACTCTAGCAAATGCCTCAGGACTACACACTCTGGGTAACCCCTGGATCTTCAGGGCCGGTCCACACTTACGTTAGTGGATTAGTATTCCTGAACACACGTTTCCCTGTCCTAACAGACCTAAAATCAAGGCGCCTCATTCCAACAACCACATAGGTAAAAATAATATAAATGTCATCCAGTTTAAGCACTGACACTACCTCTAGCTAGAAAGAAATGTCGTGCTCTCCCTGCAGTCCTTATCCCGTTTTTAACTCATACCGAGGTGTGAGGCTCGCGAATCACGCTATACACAAAGCTATGCCACGTAGGCCGTGCTTTGATCATCAACCACAAGACTTTGCTTTTCAACAGAAGCCTTGATCATTTGCCACTTAGGCATGCCACATTGGCAATTCATGCCATGCGACTGATGTCCATCGATATACAACCTCTCAGCTCGTACGTCTCAGAGAAGGGCGTTAAGCAAGAGAATTAATTCTCCGCCGCCAAACAGATGTATATTTAATAGAGATCAATCAACACAGAATAAAATCCAATGTCAGACACACAGTCCATTTACAAGTTCGTTCTGGGTCTGAACGAAACCGGAGGCACTTTCCTCGCATATCCATCGATCTCCAAGTACGTCTGGACGATCACCAACTGATTCCCTCCTATTGGGTGTACAGCCCAATCAAGATCATCAGTAATCACCCAAACGATGTGAAGACTTCCGGTCTTCAACCACAGTCTTCATCTTCGACATATCGTCGAATCGGTTATTCAGAATGGGTATAAACCCGGCCTTTCTGAATGACCCACGTATGTAATAAACAAATGTTACACAAACACAAAAGACGCCTCATTCCAATTTAGAATATTCTTTTATTCAGATATTCACATTCTTAGGGAAAGGTTCCCATTAATTGTATCAAAGATAAATTCTTCTAAATTTATTCTTTAATCTTCCTTTGGATATCATTTCAAACCATATTATGGTTTTCCAAACTAGTCGGGATTAGCGAACCACTCCGAAGTAATTATTTATTTTATTTCCCAATCCCAACCTATTTATACCATGGAGCAAAACTGTTATTACCCCATAACTAACACCACGGTGTTATCGGTAAATTTAATTACCATTTCACATTCAAATCTGATTAAAGATTTACTATCGCTTGGAGCAAAACTGGCGATACTCCATCCTCGATCCTTTAAATTTAATTAAAGATTCATTAAAACTCCTTTTACTGGGTTAAAGAACTAATGTCATTTAAAACACAGTTCACGATAAACCCACATCACATTCCATTCTATTAGTCTCTAACCGTAAATTAGTAAGAGAACAGTTCCCTAAATATTAACCCCGAAGGCCGAAACCAACATCAGATCAATATCCAAGAAACCATTCAACTTAACTGATCCCCAGTTAGTTCCTAATTTTCTTAACTCCATTTGGGTTTAAGAACAGTATTATTAAAGATACCATTCACGACAAACCAAAATCCTATTTGACATTAAATACAAGGCTCTGAATAGAAAATATATTGGCTTATAATCAATATCAAATTCTGAAATCAACAAATATCGTATTGGAAATAACGATATAAATATATCTTTCAAATTTCCATAACAATATCTGTATAACCCCGAATCCAATCATCAAAATATTCCGAAGATAATTTCGATTCAAATCCATTCCAATTCATATATTGGAGATACTGGTTATTTTTAAAACCAATTCAAATCTAGTTTATTTATTTTAAAAATATTGAATTTATAATTCTAGTTCAAAACTAGTTCATTTTGATAAAAATACATTTTTATCTTTTCAAATATGGGATTTTTCATCCCAGTTCTTTCCAAATCATTTATTATGATATTACACAAATTATTAATATTTTTGATAATTTTATCAAGGCCCGTACAGTCGATTTCCATCAATGGCCATCGAACTGCACTTACAGCGACCTTTTCTGAAATTGATTTGGACATATCTCCAAATCCAACCATTAGATTTAAAATTTCTAATATTCATTTGAAAGCTCTTTTCGATACGAACCCAACGGTTCCGGTTTTAGTAGAATCCGACGGTCGGATCTCCCGCAACGTCAATTCGAAGTCAATGGTAGAAATTCACGAACTGCCGCAGCGCAGCGCGTTCTATTCAGGCCATTATATTATATATAATATATACAATATATATTTCATCGATTTCCTTTTTAAAATGTGTTTTATAAATCGTTTTAAATTCGTTTTCAAAATGATTTCAACTTCATATTCTATTTCAGTTTCAAATCTATTTCAATTTCAACTCGATTTCATTTCTATTCAATTTCGAGTCGAATTCATTTCTATTCAATTTCAGTTCGAATTCATTTCTATTCAATTTCAATTCGAATTCATTTTAATTAAATCTCAATTCGAATTCATTTCCTAAATATTCGATTTTTAAATCTCTTTTCAATATTCATTATAAAAACGAATATAATCGATAAAAATATCGTTCGCATCAAAATAACGCTTCTCTAATCAACACGGCTTTACATTTTTCAAAAACTTCGTTATTCTATTCAACAAATGAATATTTATTCTATTCAACACATGAATCTATATTTCTTTCAACACATGACTAATCTCAACAAATGAGTACTGTCAACACGTGACTATTTTTGTTATTTAATATATTTTATAAAATTTTGACTTCTATCATTTAATTTTTAATCAAACTCCAACTGTAAATTAGTAAGAGAACGATTCCCTAAGCATTAACCCCGAAGGCCGAAACCAACATCAGATCAATACACAGGAGACCACTCATCTTATCTATTTTCCAGTTAGTTTCTAATTTCATATATGATAAAGATGTAAATTTTATTGTTAAAATATTTCGTTCAATACATGACTAATCTCAACACATGAGTACTGTCAACACATGACTATTTTTTTTCTATTCAACACATGAATCTATATTTCTTTTAACACATGAATCTTATTTTATAATACTCTTTATATTCCCAATTGGAATGAGGCCCAATCAATTACCATATAATGTTAATTATATGGATCCCATACACATATGTATATAATAACAACGATAAATAATCGACCATTATCCAAAGTGCACTACGCTGTATAAGAATTAAATATAGATATCTAACGCTTATAATAGTCTGTCAATCAATCGATCGACATATAACTAATTATTGGGATTAGTGTATGTTGTATATTATCCCAATACCCGTGTAGGGTTTCAAATCAACAAACATAGATTTTATTTGTGCAATTGGGCGATGTGTAAAATTTATCTTCCCAATCAATATCAGTCAAATCAGTGTACATAAACAAATCGTCTGATTTGTAAATGAATATTCTCCTTTTTAAATACACGTTAAATTTTCTTTTTTTAACTATAAAGTATTTTATTTCATTTCACATCACACAATCAACTACACATCAAAATCAATCAAACAAACAAGCATACAAGCCGTCTATGGTCTGTGGACGACGGGTGTCGGGTGCTACTAAACACCGTCTGCATCCTAGTATATATTATAAACTAGAAAAAAAAATTTAAAGAGTGAGAAATTCTCACAGAGGGTTCCACTCCGCCGTGCTTTGTTTTTGAACTGCTGAACCGTCTGGATCGGTTTGAAATTCCAATGCAGTCCTTTCTCTGCTGTTTATAATAAAAATTATATTTTTATCACTTCATTCTAATAAATAAAAGTCATATTTTTATTTCTTCTTCATACATATTTTCGACGCTTCATTCTATATAAAAATTATATTTTTATATTTCTACTTCATATATAAAGATTGTATTTTTATTTCACTTCATTCTATATAAAAATCTCAATTTATATTTTAAACAAAATCACTTCTTTATATTGTTAATTCGCTACAACACATATAAAGATCGTGTTTTTATAATCTCTACTATATAAAGATAATATTTTTATATTCCCCACTTTATAAAAATCATATTTTTATTACTTCTACTTCATGTATAAAAATCGAATTTTATTTCATCGATATAAAAATCACATTTTTATTTCAACATATATATAATAAAAATCAGATTTTTATTCTCACTACTATATAAAGATCAAATTTTTATTATCTAAATAATATAAAAATCGTATTTTTATTCTTCCTATACTATAAAAATCCTATTTTTACAATCTACATTATATAAAAATCATATCTTTATATCTTTTATAAATTAAAAATCAAATTTTTATTCTTTCTAAAATATAAAAATCATATTTTTATCCTCTACATCATATGAAAATTATATTTTTAACTTCTACGTTATATAAAAATTATATTTTTAATCTTTTACTAATATAAAAATTACATCTTTATGATTGACACTGAAAAGTGTTTATTTTATTACTCTTATGCTTTATCTTTTGTAAATAAATAAATGATACTTTGGTTACTTTTGTATGTTTTTACAGGATGTCAAGAAATGCCTCCTTCAATTCAAATCAAAGGCCAACTACAAGAAAGAGCTACTTCCTCACATCAAATTCATTTCAATTGCAAAAGAAGTAGTAGCTCACTGGTAAAGGCATAGGAATTGGTGCTGAGAGACCTGAGTTCGAACCCCGTCAAGCTCACTTTTTGCCAAAGAAACGGAGCGCGTTCACACTGGCCCCTTTGCTTTGAGAAATATCTGGATTATTGTTATGTTATATATATACATACACATATTCATGTGTATGTATTTATGATGTGCACCAATTAACATCTCAGCAATAGCCATGTTCTCATCATGGAAGTAAATTCAAATCACTCAATTTTAATTAGAAGAAATTCTGATTGAATTGTTGCTAAAAAGAAAAACCAATTTTGAAGATTTTATCTTATATTGCCTTTGGAGTCTGATAAGCGTCCTTGTTTGGAAGAATTAATTAGATGCAATCTTCTATCAATCAAGCCACATGGGAAAATTGAAAGATATGGAAAATATTTACCATGATATGCCCAGATTTTCTCCAATCAGGTAGTCAAGGAAGGCAAGAAATATTCATGAGTGAGGAGGGCCATTTATTCATAGACCTAGTTAGGGTTTTCCCTTTCTCATCTATAAATACGTGATTGTAACCATTGTAAAAATCATCTCATAATTCTGTACTCTCTTTTAGTTTTAATAAAATTTTCTTGTTCTAGTTATTTACTTTTCTTTTAAAACAATTTGTGTATCTACACGATTAGATTCGGTAGAACACATATTGTTATTGTCTTTGTTACTGCATACTAGTGTTCACTGTTTGATAAGTTTCAACAGCAACTCTACTTTTAATTCTCTGTTATTGTTCCAGTTATTATTTACTTTTGTTGTTTTTGCTAGTATTTGTTATTTTCTTCCCTGTTGTTGAATTGATATACGTCTGATTAGATTCAGATTTGTAGCAGTTTCAATAACATTATTTCAACAACATTGAAAACAACCCCCAAAGTTCTATCTAACTCGCCTAAGAATAAATAGATAATAATTTTTAATTAAACCTCCCTGTGTTCGACCTGTTTGCTACACGAACTGTACGCTTGCAGAAATTTAATTTAAATATCGCGCTTTTCTAATTCATAGACTAGCGTCGATCACTTTATTTGTTCACTTTCAATTTAATAAAAACATATTTTTCCTTAACCATTCTAATGATAAAAATCTTACTTTTATAACTTCTACTTCATATTAAAAATCGTATTTTTTATCTATATAGATAATCTCTCCTTTCTCTATATAAAAATCTTGTTTTCACTTTTATAAAAGTCTAATTTTGTTTATCTAAAAATCTAAACTTTCTAACTATAAAAATCCTAACTTTTTCTATAATCAAAACTGAAAATCGTCGTCGTCATACACTAAAAAATTAAATTAATAAGGAGAAAATAAATAAAACTTACAGGTTGTTAAGTGGGGAGGGGGATTTCACTGCGTCGGGGTGCTCTAGCTCGCGGTGGTGCGCTCAGGGAGGGGGTGGCGCCAGAGTTCTTCAGGCGGGGCGGGGAAGCTGTCGGAGGGGGGGGGGGAAGGTGAAGGGGGAGGCGCGGTTCTACTCTAGGAGGGGAGAGGGAAGCGTGGCGGAGAAGAAGGAAATAGGAAGAGGAGGAGAAGAGAGGGGAGGGGGGCGGTTGACGGTGGCGGTAAGCCACCTGGGGGGGGGGGGGGGGGGCGATGGGGCGGCGGCGGTTTTACCCCGTCGCTCCTTCCCCTTTTTTTATTTTGACTTTTCAAAATGAACAGGGGGCTGAGGGTATAGGAGAGAGGGTTTTCTATTTTTTTTAATTTAATTACTTCATTTCAAAAAGCAACTTTTGTTTTCGAACTCGAAATCAAATCCACCGCCTTTCATCCATAACTAATTACCCCCATTCCAAACTCAATGGGATATGTAGCGTAAGCTGATTCGACTGTTTCAACCAGTTTTCGTCAAAATCAACATATAACTCTATATATTGAATTTGAACACGCATTTCAATTTACCGGGGTCACATACTAGCTCGAAAAATTCCAGAAAAATATTTTCTAGCTTTGTATTGATGATACGGTCCTAACAAAACTAGTTTCATCGAATTCTGAGACCGTTTGAAAAATGGCCATTTTCCAGTCGATTAAAATCAACTGAAACTGGTCAAACGCGTTTTCCTTTTCCACGCTCACATATTGATTCGAAAAATTACGAAAATTGGAATCTAGCAATAACTTGACATAAAGTGGTTTCGTCGAAATCCGAGATCGTTTGCAAAATTCCCATTTTTAAGGGCCAGAATTCCATAGCGACTATTCTGAATTTTCAACAGGACATATCTTTTGAATTCCGCTATGAAATTTCAATTTTTCGGATTCATTGGAGCATATATGTATATGTTGATAGATTTTACACATTTGAACAATTAAAATTAAATACACAGAGGTAGCTATATCCGAATTTTATGAAACTAATTATGACATATGCATTAGAAATGTTCTAGTATTTAAAAAGGGAAATATTTAAATTTCAAAAATATTTTATTTTCAAATAATTTATGGATTCTGATTAAAGTCGTGCAAATGAATGAAACTTGCGTATTTTACTATGATAAGCATACATATGCACATGGTTAAGAAATGTTGAAATGTTCTATTTAAACTATTGAATTCCAATTAATTTAAAAGCACTAATCTCAACATTAAATTCTAAAATAAATTTTAATTTCTAAAAGGTAAAAATAGTTGTATTCTAATTATACTAATTGAAACATATTAATAACTTTAGAAAATTCAAGGGGTTATTTCGTACTAATCATTGAATAGAAAGGAAAGAAATCAGGGAAGGTAATTATAGGTATACGCATATATGTATATGTTGATAGATCTTACACATTTAAACAATTAAAATTAAACACAGAGGTAGCTATATCCAAATTTTATGAAACTTATTATGACATCTGCATTAGAAATGTTCTAGTATTTAAAAAGGGAAATATTTAAATTTAAAAAATATTTTATTTTCAAAGAATTTATGGATTCAAATTAAAATCTCGCAAATGAATGAAACTTGCTTATTTTACTATGATAAGCATATATATGCAAATGGTTAAGAAATGTTAAAATGTTGAAATATTCTATTTAAACTATAGAATTCCAATTAAAATTGTGCTCCTTTATTAGTTAATATGTTTCATATAATTAGTTTTTCATTCCTTAAATGAAATTGTGCTCCTTTATTAGTTAAATAAGTAAAGAGCAAGGAAAGGAAAGGTTTCCTTCATTGAACAAATTTATCAAGTAAGCACCTTGCACAAATATGTATATAAGAGTATATTTGATACAATCTAATTTGAAAGAGATCAGGGAAGATAATTGTAGGTATACACATATATGTATATATTGATAGCTTTTACACATTTAAGCAATTAAAATTAAATACACAGAGGTAGCTATATCAGAATTTTATGAAACTAATTATGACATCTGCATTAGAAATGTTCTAGTATCTAAAAAGGGAAATATTTAAATTTCAAAAATATTTTATTTTCAAAGAATTTATGGATTCTGATCAAAATCTCGCAAATGAATGAAACTTGCGTATTTCACTATGATAAGCATTTATATGAATATGGTTAAGAAATGTTGAAATATTCTATTTAAACTATAGAATTCCAATTAATTTAAAAGCATTAATTTCAACATTAAATTCTAAAATAAATTTTAATTTCTGAAAGGTAAAAATAGTTGTATTCTAATTATACTAATTGAAACATATTAATAATTTTGCAAAATTCAAGAGGTTATTTGGTACTAATCATTGAATAGAAAGGAAAGAAATCAGGGAAGATAATTGTGGGTATACGCATATATGTATATGTTGTTAGATTTTACACATTTAAACAATTAAAATTAAGTACACAGAGCTAGCTATATCCGAGTTTTATTAAACTAATTATGACATCTACATTAGAATGTTCTAGTATTTAAAAGGGGGAATATTTAATTTAAAAAATATTTTATTTTCAAAGAATTTATGGATTCTAATTAAAATCTCGCAAATGAATGAAACTTGCGTATTTTACAATGATAGGCATATATATGAAAATGGTTAAGAAATGTTAAAATGTTGAAATATTCTATTTAAACTATAGAATTCCAATTAAAATTGTGCTCCTTTATTAGTTAATATGTTCCATATAATTAGTTTTTCATTCCTTAAATAAAATTGTGCTCCTTCATTAGTTGAATAAGTTAAGAGAAAGGAAAGGAAAGGTTTCCTTCTTTAAATAAATTTAATAAGTAATCACCTTGCACAAATATGTATATAAGAGTATATTTGATACAATCTAATTTGAAAGAAATCAGGGAAGATAATTGTGGGTATACGCATATATGTATATGTTGTTAGATTTTACACATTTAAACAATTAAAATTAAATACACAAAGGTAGCTATATCCTAATTTTATGAAACTAATTATGACATCTGCATTAGAAATGTTCTAGTATTTAAAAAGGGAAATATTTAAATTTAAAAAATATTTTATTTTCAAAGAATTTATGGATTCTAATTAAAATCTCACAAATGAATGAAACTTGCGTATTTTACTATGATAAGCATATATATGCAAATGGTTAAGAAATGTTGAAATGTTGAAATATTCTCTTTAAACTATAGAATTCCAATTAAAATTGTGCTTCCTTATTAGTTAATATGTTTCATATAATTAGTTTTTCATTCCTTAAATAAAATTGTGCTCCTTTGTTATTTAAATAAGTTAAGAGAAAGGAAAGGTTTCCTTCTTTGAATAAATTTAATAAGTAATCACCTTGTACAAATATGTATATAAGAGTATATTTGATACAATCTAATTTATATACACGTTAAACTATAATAAAAATTTATTTGTGAAACTAAATGCAATTTTGTTTTTATTTAAATGAAACTTAGAAAAGTTCTAAATGAATTTGGATTAATTAATAATTATACCGATATATGTCATGTTATTTTAATCTGTTTAGGATAACGTAAGTAACTTATATAAGATAAAATTTGAAACTAATATGATTTAATTAAATAAATAGATTAACAGACATTTCATGTCTCATATAAATCGATCGTTAATCAATTAGTCGATTTAATTAAAGGGAAGGAAATGTAAAGTTTTCTATCTCCAATTAATATCATTTGCCATCCTTGTCAGTTTGAAATAAGTTGAGTGAAGAAAATGAAAACTTTCATTCCTTAAATAAAATTGTGCTCCTTTATTATTTAAATAAGATAAGAGAAAGGAAAGGTTTCCTTATCTGAATGAATTTAATAAGTAATCACCTTGCACAAATTTGTATGTAAGAGTATATTTGATACAATCTAATTTATATACACATTAAATTACAATAAAAATTTATTTGTGAAACTAAATAAAATATTGCTTTTATTTAAACGAAACTTAGAAAAGTTCTAAATGAATCTAGATTAATTAATAATTATATCGATATATGTTATGTTATTTTAATCTGCTTAGGATAACGTAAGTAACGCATATAAGTTAAAATTTGAAACTAATATGATTTAATTAAATAGATTAATGGTTAAATAATTTGAATCATTATATCAAATCTTTTAGACTTTTTTGTTGAATATTTATTTATGTATTTAATATTTGTGTGTGCTTAATTTGTTAGAATAATTATTCCTAATTTGTAACAATACATGTAATTTTTTTAATATATTGTCATTCGTTTATAGTTTCAAATAATTTAAAAAACTACAATAAAATAATATTTTTAATCAATTTTATAGCATTAGAAAGTAGGAATTATTAAATATTAGTGGGAATAATTCATGGTCGGACCAAAGGTTAGAATAATTAAATGACCTTAATAAATATGGGCAATTTGGGTATTTTACGGTCGGACCAATAAGTAATTATTAAAGATTAGTGGGAATTATAATATAAATAGATTAATAACCAAATACAAATTGTTGTCATTGAAATTAATTAAACGCATTCCCTATAATGTTCATCTCTCTTTTATTAAACTTTTATATAAATTTAATAACCGTTCCATAATAAATAAACCACAATTCACATTTTATTAAAACTATATATCTATTGTCATTACATTTGTTGCAAATTATTATTAACTACCTAGATCAAACCATATTATCTGATTTTTACCACAAAATCACCAAATTAATTATTTTAACCAAATTTCCCATAAAATAATATTAAATTATAAAAATTTGGACAATGTAAATATATGGGTTATTACACTCTCCCCCACACAAAACTTTTCGTCCCCGAGAAGGAATGTAGTAAGGAAGTTGTCAATTCATATATATATTTAGTCATATAATTTCTTATTCAACTTAGAACAATTAACTTATACAGAAACTCAAATTTTCACAAAAATTTCTAAGTCATAAATTCATGAAAAAATTCGGCAGAGTCCCCTTTGTACGATGAGCTCTGTAAACATCAATATTATCATAAATGTATATCTCATCTAAGTGATAAGGCATCCCAAAAATGGGAAAATAATATACAATGCTAATAACGATATATATTTCGATATACGTACCTTTCATTTGCGTTATTAGCAATTTGGCTTATTTTAAAGCAAGTAAAAATGGTATTTCATGCGCAAGTAGCTCCAAAAGCAAGCAATTTCCTTCAATATCTACTAAAACACTCAACAAAAAACGAACAAACATATAAAAGAGATAAATATATGTGTGTGTTTTACAATAAACATTCATGAATAGCAAATGCAACCGAACCAATAAAATATCCAAACAATTATATTTATCCAAACAAGCACTATAATAAATTTTAAATGTCAATTTTTTATTCGCATGACCTCATTTGTTTATTCCATTCTTAAACAATTTATGTTTCATTTGTTATATTGCATTCCTATCCATTTCTAAATGTTAATATTTGGTTTATTATATCTATTACTTTCTATCATTATTCAATTTATTTACATACACTCATTGACATTCATTTTATCAATAATTATATAAATTTTCATTCAATTCATTTTAATTTTGAGTTGAGTCAATTTACTTGTATTACATATATGCTTATTCACTTGTAATTATTCTAAATCAGTCCAATTGATTCGTTATTATTCTTCTTTTATTAAATCTCATTTACCTTTTGATTTCTTTGCATCCACTTAAAGCACATCCATTATTTTCAACATTAATTCTTATTAGCGCATTCCATTAACTTCATCACTTAAGCCTAAGTTGATTATAGTTCAAGTTTATACAAATCACCATCAATTCCATTTTACATTTCTAGGAGTTCCCACTTTAATTCATTTCTCTTAGATTCATTTCTTATTTCATAGTTCAAAAGTTTTATAAAACTTCATGTTTCTTCATTTCTTCAATTATTCTAGAACTTAAGAATTTAACTTCGGGTTCATTTCTAAATCAACTTTCAAAATATTATACATTATATCTTTTATATAAAACCATATTATAAAAGATTTAAATGAAATTCAATTTCGCAAAACAAAATATAAAAGTTCTAAGTGATCCCCCCCCCACTTAGTCTGTTGAAAATAAATGTCGATGATATGTGCACTCATCACTGAAATCATTTTCCAAATGCAAGAGAAGAGTATACACTTATTTCAAAAATTCATTTTAAAACAATTTCTATATGGAGCAACTTTTAAAATATAAATATATTATTTCAAACCATTTGCAAATCAATATTACAAAACACTCGAAATTAAATTCTCAAATTAATATTTTACTTCTTCTTATTTCATTACCATTTGATTTTCAGTATTTCATTTTTCTTAAATCATTCAATAACCAATAGTATTAATTATTGATTAATCGAATGATAAATGATGAAAATCTAATATTATCACCAACAAAAATCAAAGTTCATAGATTTTCAATTAATCTTCATATATATATATATATATATATATATATATATAATTCAAAACAATATTATGTCAATAAGCCATATTCGAGTGTTTAGAAAACCCAATCAATGCCTTGGCGTCCC
This sequence comes from Allium sativum, assembly GCA_030737875.1. Classification (NCBI taxonomy): domain Eukaryota; kingdom Viridiplantae; phylum Streptophyta; class Magnoliopsida; order Asparagales; family Amaryllidaceae; genus Allium; species Allium sativum. Next base: position 79,244,411 of record CM060914.1, read on the forward strand.
AAGTATCGACCAAAATTCATAAATACTCAATGGAACAAACCAACACAATACAAAATCATTTTATATCAAATTACAAGTACACTCTCTCATATACACCCAAACTCATTTTAGGGTATTATTACCCTATCTATAATGAGTTAATACCAAATAGAGCCAAGGTTTTTGCTATACAAAAGCCCTGATACCAAATGTAACAATCTGGATGTTTGACCATTCAAATCAACAATGATCCTCAATGTCGACTTAAACAAATCAAAATACAGATAGCTATTGGAATTTATATAAGAAAAAGAAGAAAGAAGAAACAAATACATAATCTCGCAGCGGAAGGACAAAATATAGTAAATAAATAACAATTCATGAAGCTGTTAAAACATACATTTGACTATAATATACAATGATGGTCAGAGTTACACATATACAGATATATACATAGAGAAAACAAAGTGTAGCGATAAATACATTTAAATAATATATATATATATACCAAATATTCGTCTTCGTTCTCCAAGACAAGGTCATCTTCGCTAACTATAACTTCAGCTGTGAGCATATTGCATAAAAAGAAACACAACAAACAATCGGATCGGAACCAAATCGTTCTCATATTAGTCAAATTAAAATACGAAATAACATGAGTTTTATGGGTGCAGTAATCAAAAGAAATATTTTGGGAAATTCGCAAATGATTTTGGAAAAAATGAAGCTATCATAAGCTCGTCGCACATCACACAATGCAAGCGCACACCAAAAAGGCGAGTTTTGTCTTATGATAACCAAATATGCTTTCATACGTGAAAATCTTCTTTTCTTACTAATATTAGTGCATAGTGTTGAAAACCATTTCACAAATAAATATATTAATCTTAGTAAGTATAGTGGTTATGCCCGCATACATGATTTACAAACAAAGCGAAATGCTCGTGTTGGTTGTTGGGTTTTCCAATATGATGATTCCTGACATGAAAGATCAATAGATGACACGAAGCTAAGTTCTCCGGTTTTCATCTAGACATCGGACACCGAATATAGAGTGTGAACTATATATCCCGGTTTTCATCCATACTTCAGACACTGTACATACTTTATTTTCCCCAGGTTTTGCAAGTAAATCTACAACCGAAGCTTTCGAGTTTCAATAGAAATTTGTATGTACACAACCTAACCGCCGGTTTACCATTTATCTGGTGTGTGAGGTCCGTCGAGGTCATGGTATACATAAAGCTACGCTTCAATAAGCCAAGGTTTGATCATCACTAGTTCAATTCATAACTCGAGTATGTCACATTGTCAATTCAAGACGTGTCACTGATTCCTATCAATACACAACCTCTAAGTTCATATATCTTAGAGACGGGAATATTTTATTTCCACAAATCTGATATATATATACATATCTATGTATATATATTAACAGAAATTAGTGTTACGCAGTCAATTTCAATGTGAGACACACAATGCATACAAGTCCATTCTAGGTCTGAATGGAACAAAATTCCAAAATCTTTAAATATATTCAGATCTCATGCCACTTATAACCTCATATTCGGTGATCGGCGCAATGGAGACATCAGCATTCAATCTAAACTATACGAAGATTCTCGGACTTTGCTTATCGATTTCCAAGTCTTTAGTTTCTTTATCACATCATATTATTACTTGAAATGATTTTCAAACATATATTCGACTCCGGTCTTCCCATATAATAAGTGCATTTTTAAAACAATTGTTATGGATCATTACAGATTTCCCATTTAAATCTCCATCCAAATTCATATTCAAATTAGAATGAAATTTCATATCGATATCATGATTTTTTTTAAACATCGATTTGTATTCAAAGGAAAATATATTTTTAATTCAAATCTCAATCTGAATCAACAGTTTAAATCGATAAAAAATCCAATTTAATAACATTACAAATATTTTAAATAACTTGAAAAATAGATGATTATAAATAAAACCCTTTTTTGGAAACATATATTAAAATAATTAGAGTATAATAAAATAATTTAAATCAGTATATATATATGTATATTAAAATGCTTTACCAAAATATTTTTTATAATAAATAATTTAATTTAATTTAATTCAAAACTATAGGTTTATAGATAGTTAACAAATTTTAAACCATAATTGTTCTTTCTTCAAATTTCAATAACTTGAGATTTATTTGATCCCCGTAACATCTAGGGTGAACAATGGGATTAATTGGCATAAATAAACATACAAATCATAAAATTAATAACGGGAACAATTTACATTAACGATATCCATTTATTAATCAGTACAAGGCACCTATTGCAACCATTTCATCCAAACAACCAATATTATATCATTTCACTAGTTAACAAATGTAGGGGTATCAGTCTAGCAATTTAATTTCGAATAAATCATTTAATGTTGATTCTACATTAATACCATAATTAACTTGTAGGTAAATTTGAGAAAACAATCAACAATCAACCACAACCAGACAATCAAATTTACGTCATAATTGAATTTAATAGAAACAGGAATAATTCAGTTAATTATGAGCGAGAAATTCACTCACCTTTGGGTCTTTAGTCAGTCAAACGTCCAACCAAAGCCCAAAATTTATAGTCTCCAAATGCAGTCAAATTGGTACCAGAATGTCCATAATTTCACTACGATTGCAACACAACAAACCGTGTGTCAATCTGAGTTCATATGAAAAAGTTACACATGTTACAAGTTATATGAATTTGAATTTGAATTAAACAAAAATAAAAATACTTTCTCACCACAAATGCCACGTCATCATTCTTCTTTCCCTTATACGAACTCAACGGATTAAGATTCGCGTGATTTCATTGAGTTTCTATTCTTATTTAAATTGATGAAGATTTAAGGATAATGCTGCCATGTTTTATTTTGGCTACAGCTTAGAAGAAGAAAAGTGATTAGTGGAACTAGGTTTAATAAGGGAATGTAATTGTATTGAGCATTTATTTATTTTTATATTTTTTTCATGCACAGGAACACATTAATGTCATTGCCATTTTCATACACATGTTATGAACATTGACATCTTTCATTATATATATATATATCATGAAAAGCTCAGCAGCATTAAGGGTAGTAAAAAAAATATTATGGCGGTAAATTTCTTTTAACACGTACATATATGCATGCATAAATTTCTATTCACGTGTTGTCTTTCTATCTTCACTTATTACCTTTTTATCCATTTGTTTGGTTTCACACGTATATACAAAGTACGCTACATACATGCATGGCAATATGGCAATAAATTTTGTGTATTAATTGTAACTTATTTCCAACTTATCACCAGTAAATTTAATAGAAAATGGTTTCCCACACTAATCAGTTAATCTATTGCAATAGTTATTTTTAAAATTAGTTAACATCCAATGTATTTCCTTTAATTACCATCTTTAATAAATGTTTTCATTTACCGTACAATTTATACAAACATAATTTCCAAATAAATTTGTTTATATATATATATATTACAACACAATGTAAAATACACATAATCAATATATATATATCCTATGCATTAATTATTATTTTTCTCATTTAATTATAGGTTATTGTAAAAATTTACAAATTTTATTAATAACAAAATGCCAGTTACTGTCTAATAATTTAAGAACTGCTCTACTTACTAAATTTGTTAAATTCATTGCAATTAAATGTAAATTTCAAATTCATTAATATATATATATATATATATTCTATGTAGTTATTATTTTTTTCATTCCATTATTGGTTGTTGCTGTAACTACAACATCTGTTAATATCAAAATGTCAGTTGCTGTATAAATAATTGGTAAATTTCATTATTAATTAAAATTTTAAGTTTCCACACCTTAAATTATTATTAATAATGAAATACAAATTATAGTCACTGAAATTAATTAAATGTATTCCTTATAATGTTCATTTCTCTTTTATTAAATTTTTATGTATGTTAAATTACCGTTCCAAAATAAATATATCACCATTCACGTTTTATTAAAACTATAAATCTATTGTCATTACAATTATTGCAAATTATTATTAACTACCTAGATGAAACCATATTATTTAATTTTTACCACAAAATCACCAAATTAATTATTTTAATCAAATTTCCCATAAAATAATATTAAATTAAAAAAAATGGACAATGTAAATATATGGGTTGTTACATGTGGTCTGGTTCAATTTCTGAGAGTTTTGGTTTGGATCTCCCTCAGTTTGTTCTTGTTCTATCCTTGCTGGCTTTTTGGTTTGGTTCGGGAGTTTTAGCCTTATTGGTGTATGGTGTCTTCTTATGATGCTAGTACGTAGAGGTTTTTGGTTGTTCCTACTGTTGTATTTTCCTAGGAAGATTTATTTTTAGTAGTTGTGTTTGATTAGATATTCTGCATGGTAGATTTTGGTGTTAGCTGGTTGTTTTGCCAAAGTTCCTTACAACTTCTGTTGTTAGTTGGGTTTTACCGTTTCCAAGGTTTGTTAGTTAGTTGGATTAGCTTGCTGGGTTTTTAATGTGTGTCATCTTTGTGGTTTCTGCATGTTTTGTAGTTTGAAGTGTGTCTATGATTAGCTTGGCTTTTGTTTTTGGTTTATATTGTATTTTTTGATGTTTGGTTTTTATTTGTTTGGCCAAGATTTTCATCCTGTAACCTCTATTCATAAATAAAGTACCTTGTTGTTCAAAAAAAAAACAATTAGAATTCAAAGGTAATTTTCCTGACAAGGTGCTTCCATGGCAAGTGAAGTCAAAATCAAACTGTTGCACTAATTCAGCTGATTTGTATAGCCCAAAATATATTACATTTACTTTTCTGATAGATTTAAGAATGGATTAATCACTTAATCAAAGCTTACCAAAATATATTGGAGGTCAAAAAAATAGTTCATAATATAGGGCATAGCTGTCGAAATTATTACTCTGGATGCAAAAACAAACAGCAAGTACAACAACATTTATCACATGGAACAAAATAATTTTTTCCGAGTAAAAGTAAAATTTGTATGGGTAATAAAGGTAAATGGTTTGCTACAAATATAAATATAATATAAAATGATGAATTAGCTATAGATATTATATCTTCTTGATGGTCTATTTTATGAGAGGATGTAGTTTCTTTTCATTTTTCCACCTTTCATATTTGCTATTAGTTGGTATTCAATTTTCCTTTTGTTTTGTTTGTCTAGGTTGTCCTTGACATTTGAAAATGAATCATAGTTGGATGTACAATGCAAAACATAGCAGTCGTGAGTTTCTCAACAAAATGGAAGAGTTCATCAATTGTGCATTAAATGATCAATCAAGAAGAGGAAATGAAACTGTTTTTTGTCCTTGTAGGCATCGTAAAAACACTAGGAGACTCTGTAACATAGATCAAATTAGGGATCACATAATCCATTATGGTTTAGGAAAAGTTTAGAATGATGGATATGGCATAGTAAAAGTATACTTATTAGAGCTTGTTCTAGTATTCATGAGAATGATAGGAATGATCGGGAGAATGACGGGAATGATCGGGAGAATTATGTGAATAATGAGGCAAATAACGATAATGATTGTATTCATGAGATGTTTTTTGATGTTGAAGATCATTTGATTAAAGATCCAAAGTTACATGGAAGAATATTAATAGATGCCAAGAAGTCTTTGTTTGATGGTAGTGTATTCACAATGTTGTCTGCCATGCATAAGCTTTTTAATTCAAAATCAAAGTACGATTGGAGCGACAAAAGTTTTACTTTTGAAAGAGATGCTTCTGGAAGGTAATGAGCTACCTACTTCTAACTGAGAGGCAAAGAAATTTATGTGTCGTGTTGGTATAGGGTGCAGAAAGATACATGCATGTCCAAATGATTACATACTATATCGAAATGGATATGAGAATTTGCATGAGTGTCCCAAGTGTGGATTATCGTGTTACAAGTCGCAAGGGAATGTTCACAATGATCCCAAAAAAAGTTCTTCGCCAAAGGTCATATGGTATTTTCCAACTATACTAAGTTTTAAACGATTAAATATAGAAAATGTAAAAAACCTAAGATGGCATGCAAATGTGAGGAAAGATGATGGCTTACTATGACATCCAGCTAATTCTCTATAGTGGAGAAATGTTGTTGCAATGCATCTTGATTTCGGTGAAGGAAGTAGAAATATTAGACTTGGTCTTTGAACATATGACATAAACCAATTTGGCAACCCAAGCGTCTGCATAGTCATTGGCCTGTCCTTTTAGTGATTTACAATCTTCCACCTAATTTGAGTTTGAAGCGCAAGCACATCATGTTGTCTCTTCTAATTTCAAAATTACGACAACCTAGAAAGGACATCGATGTTTATCTTACTTCTCTTATTGGTTATCTAAAACTCTTATGGGATAAAGTAGTTCATGTGTTTGATGCATATAGTAAAAATGAATTTACATTGCATGCCATGATTTTTTTATACCATAAATGATTTTCCTACGTATGGTAACTTGTCTTGCTATAGTACAAAAGAAGCCAAAGCATGTCCAATCTGTCAAGATGACATGATTGTTGAGCGCTTGAAATGGTTATATGCATCATCGTAAATTTCTCCCTTTTAATCATCCATATCGTAAAAAGAAGAAGCCTTTCAATGGAGAGATAGAAAATGGAGTTGCTCGTTTACCGTTAACAGGAAATGATGTTTATGAATGAGTCATGATATTGAAAATGCATTTGGAAAAGCCTTCCCTCTTATAGAAAGATTATGGAAGAAAAAAAATTTATATTTTGGGAACTTCCATATTGGAGACATTTGCATGTTAGACACCGCCTAAATGTAATGCATATAGAAAAAAAGTGTCTGCGATAGTATCATTGGGACACTCATGAATATACAAGGTAAAACTGAGGATGGTGAAAAAGTCCTGCAAGATATGTTGAAAATGGGTATCCAAAAGAAGCTAACACTGGTCCAGAAAGGTAAACGTACCTATTTTTCCCTACATGTTATACACTATCCAAAAAAGAGAATAATTAGTTTATGTGAGTGCCTTCGTGCTGTTAACATTCCAGCAGGTTATTCTTCGAACATTAGCAGTCGTGTGTCATTAAAGGATTTGAAATTAATCGACATGAATTCTCATGACTACCATGTGCTAATGCAACATTTGTTACATGTTGCAATTCAAGGTATATTGCCTAAGCATGTTAGATATGTTATTACAAAGTTTTGTATCTTTTTCAATATAATACGCAAGGTGATTGATCCTAATATGTTGGATGTGCAACAAGCTGATGTTATTCTTATCTTGTGCCATTTTGAGATGTATTTTCTCCCTTCATTTTTTGACATTATGATGCATTTAATTGTTCACTTAGTAAAAGAAATCAAAATTTGTGATCTTGTGTTTATGAGATATAATTATCCGATTGAAATGCACATGGGAACTTTAAAGAGAAAAACAAAAAACAGATGAATATATATATATATATATATATATATATATATATATATATATATATATATATATATATATATCCGAAGCAAGCATCGTAGAAGGTGTTGTGGCTGAGGAGGTTATTGAATTTGTCACCCAGTACTTACCTGATGTTGAATATATTGGACTTCACAAGTCTCGGCATGGAGGGAAACATGATGGTCATGGCATAATTGAGTTAAAATCGACTTCTATTGGTGATAAAATGCTTCAGAAAACACAACTACTTGTTTTACAACACCTTAGTGAAGTTCATCCTTATTTGAAAGAGCACATGACAATTTTAAAGTCTCGCAATCCTCCAAAAAATGAAAGGTGCTTGACAAATGAACATAACCGTGCGTTTGTCATATGGTTTAAAAAGAAGTAAATGAACCACTCATCTTGGCGTCTCAAGTAAAGCAGATCTTTTATGTGACTGATCCAGCTGATAATAAGTGATTTTTCATTCGTTCTGGCAAAAGATGCATTGTTGGGATTGGTGATGTGGTAGATGTAGAAGAATATAATCAATTTAATGAAAACCAACCTTTCTCCATTAGCGTAAGTCTACAAGAGGATGAAGTAGATTTAAATGCAAATTGTGTGTTGGAGAATGGAGTTTTGATGGCAACAACCTTATTTCAATTATCATTGATTATAAAATATTTTCTAACACTTTTTGTATAGAATATATATATATATATATATATATATGTGTGTGTGTGTGTGTGTGTGTGTGTGTGCAGGACTTATATACAGGAAATATTACTGAAGACTGTACAGTTATAAAGATGATAAGAGATTCAAAAATCAGAGAAATTTCAAGACTCATGAGTAATCAAGATTTCAAGAGTTCAAGATTAATATAGTTATAGAGTCTAGATTTTGTAAGACTCTAATAGCACTCCAGGTTCAAATTCAAATTTTCAAATCTATTCTCAATCCTCTCTATTTTTCTTTTTTGATTGACGCTAGAAAAGCGCGATTTTTAAATTAAATTCTGCAAGCGCACAGGTGTGTAGCATACAGGTCGAACACAGGGAGGAAAAATTAAAAATTATTATTTATAGAATTTCGTGGGCGAGTTAGACAAATCTTCGAGGTTGGTTTTGAAAGCAAACGAAATTGAATCTGCAACTAAACTATTATTGAATTGAATCAGATCTGAATCTAATCAAATCTATATTCAATCCAATTGACCTAAGGAAGTAGTAAAACGAACAGAAATTGAAATTGCAGAAATTAAAAATAACAAATAGGAATTAAAATTAGGATTGCCACTGAATCTAATCAGACGTTCAATCACTAATGAAAAAATGTGCAAAATACCACTTGTACTCTACCAAACCTAATTGTGTAGATGGCACTAGTTGCTATGAAAATTAAAATGCAGAAAAATAAAAGAGAACTAGAAACTTTATTAATGGAGAAGAAGAGAAAATAGGATGGTGGCTACAATGATATTACAAGGGTATTTATAGGAGATAACCAAACCCTAACCCTAATGTAACACCCCGAATTTCAGTTAATGCTAAAATTCACTAATTACAGAATATATAATCTCAGATGTGAGAATTGGGGGAAACGGGCTGCGTCATTGCGTTCGTCTCGGAAAAATACGCGAAATAGAGTCCGAGTTTTCGAAAATCGGAGTCCGTATGGCCCAGTTATGGCCCGATGAAGTTTGCAGAAAATTTGAAACTAAAAAACAGATTTATAATTTAAATTCAGATTTTAAAATAGAGCAGGCGGGGCCAGGCGGGAAGATTCCCGCCCTACCCATGTCGACAGGGCTGTCGACAGGCCTGTCGACAGGGGTGTCGACTTGCCTGTCGACAGGGGCCTGGCGTCCAGTGAACCTGGGTGCACCAGGTTGCACCAGGTTGGGTCTTAGGCTGGCTTAGAGGGCTGGTTCTGGAAGCTTCTTGGATCTGATGGTCCTAATCCTATCTAGGGTTAATCTAAGGGTCTAAAATGCAACCTAATCCTATAAATAACACCCTAACCCTACCCTAATTCATTCATAATTAAATCTTGTAACTAAACTATGGCAAAATGAAACTTGATCATGGCCTCCACAAATCAATGAAGAGGAAAGCAAGCTAATCAACCTCTCTAATCAACTTCTAATCCATTCTAAGCATCTTAATCTTCTTCATTTGGAGTGCAAATTGCTAGTGTGAGTTTCTATCACTTTGATGATCAATTGTTAAGATAAGTAGATTAGGTGTAATGAGACTTATGGTCTTGAATGCGGATTTGTGAGTTTGAATCATTTGTAATGATATGCTAATCTATGTATAATATTAATCCTAAGTTGAATATGTGAGTTTATGCATGTTGAATATGTAAGTTATGCAAGTTGAATATGTGAGTTTATGCATGTTGAATATGTAAGTTATGCAAGTTGAATATGAGAGTTTATGCAAGTTGGATATGTGGGTTTATGCATGCTAAGTATATGATATTATGCAAGTTTAGTATGTGATTCTATGCATGCTAAGTATATGATATTATGCAAGTTTAGTATGTGATTCTATGCATGCTAAGTATATGATATTATGCAAGTTTAGTATGTGATTCTATGCATGCTAAGTATATGATATTATGCAAGTTTAGTATGTGATTCTATGCATGCTAAGTATATGATTTTATGCAAGATGAGTATGTGATTCTATGCATGTTAAGTATATGATATTATGCAAGTTTAGTATGTGATTCTATGCATGCTAAGTATATGATATTATGCAAGTTTAGTATGTGATTCTATGCATGCTAAGTATGTGATAATATGCATGATTAATGAGTTGTTTTATGCATATTTAACAAGTGGGTTTATGCATGTTAAACAAGTCCATATGCAAGTTACATGTATGATAATATATGCTATGCGAGTTACATGTATGTTAATATGCAAGATATGCTATGCAAGTTACATGTTTGTTAATATGCAAGTTACATGTATGTTAATATGCAAGATATGCTATGCAAGTTACATGTTTGTTAATATGCAAGTTACATGTATGTTAATATGCAAGATATGCTATGCAAGTTACATGTTGTTAATATGCAAGATATGCTATGCAAGTTACATGTTTGTTAATATGCAAGTATGTGAATGCTTATGCAAGAATGCGAATGCTTATGCAAGTTATGTGTATGCTTAAATGCATGTTTAACATGTTATGCAAGTTGTGAGAATGCGTATATGCAAGTTCAACATGTTATGCAAGTTATGTGTGCTTATGCAAGTTCATATGCAATAGGTTGTGCAAGTCATGTGCGATAATATGCAAGTTTGGGTTAAATGTAGTTGGGTTAATATATGCTCATATATGCAAGTTGACATCCTCTTAACCCATGACAAAGTTATATGCTAAGATTTGGTTAAAACCCATGATATTTGTGATGGATCTTCCCTTTTTATTTTGTCGTGAAATGAGAACGATTTGCGTGGGGAACGATGGGGTTAATAAATATGTTAATTAAAGTATGGTTGGGTATGATTAAGCATACCATAAAAATAAATTAACATAAGTGGGAATTTACCTATTGAGTTAGGTCTACCCCATGGGAATTTACCTATTTAGTTAGGTCTACCCATGTTATGCAAACTTGATATTAATTAGGGATAATTAATATGGGGGTGATTAATTAGGTGTAATTAATCGACTAAGACACGAGGTTGGACTCATTTGTAGTGTAAAACTGCCCGGACCCGACCGGCTTAACCAGTTGCTACAAATGTTAGCCCAATGTGAGAGGTCTTAGGCACAAACTAAATACGTGATTAATGTAAAGACACGAGGTTAGACTCGGTTATGACATAAGGCTGCCCGGACCCAACCGGCTTAACCAGCGGTCATAAAAGATAGTCTAATGTGAGAGGTCTTTATGAGGATCACGGTCTTAATTAATTAAGAAACACTTAACCGTATAAGCATATAGTGGGGCATGAGGGTTAAGTGGGTGCCTTGGGTGGCATGTAGAAATTTGGTGGTTGCCTTGGGTGGCAATAGAAAATACGATTAGAATACTTAACCAAAGTGGGACATGTAATTAAACATGGGTAAAGGGTTAAGTAAGTGCTTTGGGCGGCATGTGGAAATCTAGTGGGTGCCTTAAGAGGCAATTGAAATATAATTAAATGACTTAACCAGGATCTATAACATGAAGGTAGACATGATTATTAAAAAGGGTTAAGTGGGATACACTAGATAAGGTTACAAGCTTAGGTGGTAGCTTGTGGGGGCCCATTTCAACCAATATCCCAAACGTATCTTTGTGGGCTCGACCCAAGTCGAGTGACGGGACACGCATATTGGGCTTGACTATAAGAGGCTAAAACGGGTTAGCGGTGGCAACGTAGGACCAACGGGTTTCATATGCGTGTGTGGACCCGGGCTGGTTAGTAAATCGTTGTTGCATCGTGTAGGTATAAAGCCGTGCACCGTTGATATTATCAGGTTGCCACTTTGGGGAAATGATACATCCCATTGTGGGACCAGCACGGATATCTACGTTAGGGAGCCGATCGCTTGGGGGTAGTGGGTACACCTAGTAAAGATAGGGGCAGACGGCACCTATGTAGGGGTAAAAGAAACTACTGGCTAAAAATTACTAAGTACATTTAGTGGGATCAACCTTTAAGTAGGAACTAATCTTGGGTAGGTAGAACTGGTGTGGTGCAATGTAGGAATTACTCTTGGGTGGATAAGTCTGGGGCGGTGTAATCTAGTAATTATCCTTGGGTGGATAAATGCGTCTTTACGGTGATCTTAGTTTATCCTAAGTTTACCAAGCTGCTTAGTGTAGCCATTCATCCCCAGTCGTTACCGTATATCAACTTATGTCTTCTCTGGTTATTTTAATGATTGTATTGTTAGGGTTATAGGACTCACTCAGACTTATGTCTGACCCCGTTGTTTTTATCTTTTTCCCCCAACCCCAGGTTATTAGAGTGGGCCTGGTGCTAGTGGGCTTTGATCTGATTGATGTATCTATCCTATGGAGCTTGGACCTCTGAAGTGAAGCCGAGCTTATCTTTCCTTCTATGGCTATTAGTTATGTAGTGGGATTATGTACTTCTATTTTATCAAGATGGATATTATGTACTTGACTCTGGTTTATGGTTTTGTGATGTAACCAAACATGTATTACTTTCCGTTGCGAATGAAATGATGATTTAAATTTTCAAGTATTACTTATATCTGTCTTGCTGTAATTTTACTGTTCTATATTCACTTAAAATACTTCACCGAAACTAAGGCATTCCCCTGGTATGAGTGACCTTAGCGGACGTGGGGTGTTACACGTGGTATCAGAGCTTAAGGTTACCAGAACAGATAAAATCTTTAGAAAAACTATTTTTCTAAGAAAATTTTTGAAGGAGTATTTTCAAAAAACATGTCTTTTAAGAGAAAAGCATAATCCCCGATAGCCATATCTTTATCTTTCGAATTCTCCGTTTGAATCTCTTTCTCTCTCGGTTTGAGTTTCCCCTCCGTGTGTAGATGATCTTTCTAAGATATATAAGGATGGAAAACCGCTTCAAGGGAATTAGACGTAAATCAGATTAGAAGTTGGTTCAAGAAGGAGGAGAACTTGTAAGTACTTATTGGATGGACGATGGGAGGAAGGCTCTAATAGTTGTTTGGTTAATGAAGGACGAAACCTCATTAATGGGAGGTTACGAGTGGAGAATGGGAAGGAGAAGGCTAGTAGTTATCCTTTTGGGAGGAATAGGACACCTTATTAGGATTGTCCAAAGAAGCAAGGGCAAGGTAGGGAATCTTAGTGAGGATAGTTGTATTTCCTCACGACTAGGGTGCCAGATGGGAATAAGACCGTCTAGGTTGGAATTTGGATTTCTTTATTATCCGATCCAAACTTTATTTGATTCTGATGTATCGAGTTCGTTTATCTCATCATTGTTAGTTGAGTCACTGCACTTAGACACCAGTTTAGTAGATGACCCCTTAGTTGTTATAAACCCAATTGGGCTCCATGATGTGTTTGGGTTTATACTTAGTGTTGAGTTTGGATGTGACGCTTGTTGGGCTTCACAGGCTATGGGTTAGTTTTGGGGGCATGGACTGGTTATCCAGTAGGGGTGCCGTTCTTGATTTTGATGAGAGAGTTGTTAGGCTTATGACCCGCTTGGGTAACACTCTCGAGATCTCTTGTAATCCCATAGAATCTGTTATGCTAAGATATCTAGAATCGCTTGACACGTCGGTCGAGAGTTTGCGATCTGTTAGAAGTGGTCCGGGAAAACTCGGATGTGTTTGAGAAGGGGAAAGGCTTACCTCCGGAGCGAGAGATTGACTTCCGAATATATCTGGTAAACAATGCCAAACCAGTGACTTGGCCAGTGTGCCACAAGGCTCCTCGTGAGAGGAGGGAACTCCATAAGTAAGTAGGCGATTGCTTGAGAAGGGGTTCATAAGAAGAAGTATATCGGAGTGGGGTGCTCCAGTAGTTTTTGCCATGAAGGCGGATGGGTCCCTCAGACTTTGTGTAGGCTAAAGAGAACAAAATAAACTCACAAAGAAGAATAGACACCCATTACCGAAGATTGATGATCTCTATGATCAGTTAGTTGGCGCCTCAGTATTTTCGCAGTTGGACTAAGCCACATGGTTTCGTCAGTTGAGAGTGGCTGACGATAGTATAGAGAAGATTTCCTTTAGGACTCCGGATGGTTTTATGAGTGGCTGGTGATGCTATTTGGTTTGACGAACGCCCCCGCATACTTTGTTGATTGGAAGAGAAGGGTGTTCAGGGAGTACCTAAATAAGTTTGAGATGATCTTTGTGGATGACATCTTGGTCTTTTCTAGGAGCGAAATAAGTTTTCATATGTGCTCAATAGGTTGAGCAAAGCCAGTTATGGGATAAAACGGTGGTTTTGGAGCGAGACTGGCAAGGACATCCAAAGTTGGTCAAAGGCTTAATTGTTTAGCCATTTTTTTTTAGTATCATCTCACGTAGGTTGCCTGAACTCGAAGGAGATATCCCTTGGGTGTTTGTCTGATATTGGTTTCGGCCTTTGGGGCTTGCATTTGGGGGATGTCGAATTCGACTAGGGTGGTCTGCGTGAGAGATGGACAGTTGTGACGATTTTGGATAGGATTCTTAGCATCTTATGAGTTTGAGATAGCGTATACCTCTAACAAGGGAAACATGGTAGCAGACGCCTTAAGAAGAAAAAGGTTGTCCGTTGAACTATAGAGTTTAGAATTAATTCCTATGTTTGACTTTAGACCTTCCGTTGATTTTGTATCCGGTTTGCTAGCCTCCTTGGAGGTTAGGCCTACTCTTTTGGGGCGTATTGGCGGAGCACAGCGAGACGACCCACAATTGGTTGAGTTAGTAAAGAAGCTCATAAGGAGGGGAGTCGTCCAGCCATTTGAGTAGGTACACCCTAGATGGTAAGGGGTGGTTGCGTAGAGACGGTAGACTTCTGTGTACCACAAGACGAGGGTTTGAGGAAGGTTATACTTGATGATATACATCGGTCGAAGATAACCATTCATCCCGGTAGGGACAAGATGTACCAAGACATAAAGCGAGTTTTCTTTTTGGCTAATCTAAAGAAAGACGCGGCCAAGTATGTCGCTAGATGCTTGGTGTGCTAACAAGTGGAAGCGGAGCAGAAGAAACCCGGAGGGTTGCTTCACCCGTTAGAAGTTCCGTAATGGGAAGTGGGATAGTGTCTCATTGGATTACCGAAATCAAGGAAGGGTAATACGGGGATTGGGCTTATGGTAGATAGACTTACTAAGTGTGCCCATTCCATACCCGTGAAGAGCAAGAGGACTGTTACATGTCTAGCTTCAGTTTACCTTCGAAAGATTATTAGATTGCATGGTGTACCTTCCAGCATTGTGAGTGATCAAGATCCTATTTTCACTAGTGAGTTTTGGAAGATTTTGCAAGAGGCGGTAGGGACTCAGTTGTGTTTGAGCACCGCATATCATCCTCAGATGGACGGTTAGACCGAGAGGGTGAACCGTATCTTAGAATATCTTTTGAGGTTATGTATTTTGGATTTTGGAGGTACATGGGAAGAGCATCTCCCATTGGTGGAGTTCGCATATAATAGCAACTTTCAGTCCAGGAGTGGTATGGCTCCTTTTGAAGCTCTTTATGGAAGGCCTTGTTGATCACCTACATGTTAGTGGGAATCTACGGATAAGATCTTCGTTAGGCCGATGTGATTAAAGAGTCCTCAGAGAAGATTGACTTGATTCAAAGAAGGATGAAAGCAGCACAGGATAGGCAAAAATCTTATGCGGACAAGAGAAGGACGGATCTTGAGTTTGAAGTTGGGGACATGGTTTTATCAAGGTATCTCCGTTGCGGAATATGGTTCACTTTGGATCTGTTAGGAAGTGAGTACCAAGGTTTGTAGGGCCATTTCCCATTAAGGAAAGAATTGGACAGATGGCATATAAAGTGGAGTTGCCTGACAAACTTAGTGGTGTACCGGGTGTATTTCATGTGTCCCATTTGAGGAAGTACTTACATGAGACCGCTGAGGTGGTAGAGCCGAGTTTGTTTAAAGAAGCAGAGTTAGAGCGCGATGAGATGATTCGACGAGCTACTACTCGCATCATTGGGTCAGAGACTAGGAAGTTGAGGAACAGAGAAGTTCTGCCAGCTAGAGTGCAATGGGGAGATGACGAAAGAAATGCTACTTGGGAGACGGAAGCGAAGATGCGTTCTTTGTATCCATTTCTTTTTGGAGAGTATGTCTTTTAACTTCTCCTTTATCGCTTGCCTAGTACTTACCTTATCTTTAGTATGTCCTCTCGATTAGTGTTGTTTGACCTTTAGATAGGGAAAACCTATGGTTGAAACATGTGTTTGAGACATGTTATGGTTGATGGATGCAAGTGGATGCAAGTGTTTGCTAGTGGTTGCTCGTGGATGCATATATACACACTCTAGGCACTAGATCGGCTCAATCACTTCATATTGCATATTGCATAAAATTGTGTGTGGTTAGCTATATTTATGGATGTATAATGATTGTGTTATCATATGGATGATGCATTTTGGTGAATGATTGTGCACTCATATAGATACTGTATGTGTCGATAGGGTTATCTCGCATACATATTGGATGCATGGCACTATCATGGTTTGCATATGTTCGTACATTAGATAGGAAACATATACACACACTTTTCGCATATGCTCATACATCATTAGAAATTGTTTAAGAACAATGGATGCTCGTGTTTGATGGATTGAGTAGATGGTTGTTTGGATGGTAGGATATGCATTCTCCTTAGCTTAGAAATTTCGGGGACGAAATCCTTTAAGGAGGGGAGAATGTAACACCCCGAATTTCAGTTAATGCTAAAATTCACTAATTACAGAATATATAATCTCAGATGTGAGAATTGGGGGAAACGGGCTGCGTCATTGCGTTCGTCTCGGAAAAATACGCGAAATAGAGTCCGAGTTTTCGAAAATCGGAGTCCGTATGGCCCAGTTATGGCCCGATGAAGTTTGCAGAAAATTTGAAACTAAAAAACAGATTTATAATTTAAATTCAGATTTTAAAATAGAGCAGGCGGGTCCAGGCGGGAAGATTCCCGCCCTACCCATGTCGACAGGGCTGTCGACAGGCCTGTCGACAGGGGTGTCGACTTGCCTGTCGACTTGCCTGTCGACAGGGGCCTGGCGTCCAGTGAACCTGGGTGCACCAGGTTGCACCAGGTTGGGTCTTAGGCTGGCTTAGAGGGCTGGTTCTGGAAGCTTCTTGGATCTGATGGTCCTAATCCTATCTAGGGTTAATCTAAGGGTCTAAAATGCAACCTAATCCTATAAATAACACCCTAACCCTACCCTAATTCATTCATAATTAAATCTTGTAACTAAACTATGGCAAAATGAAACTTGATCATGGCCTCCACAAATCAATGAAGAGGAAAGCAAGCTAATCAACCTCTCTAATCAACTTCTAATCCATTCTAAGCATCTTAATCTTCTTCATTTGGAGTGCAAATTGCTAGTGTGAGTTTCTATCACTTTGATGATCAATTGTTAAGATAAGTAGATTAGGTGTAATGAGACTTATGGTCTTGAATGCGGATTTGTGAGTTTGAATCATTTGTAATGATATGCTAATCTATGTATAATATTAATCCTAAGTTGAATATGTGAGTTTATGCATGTTGAATATGTAAGTTATGCAAGTTGAATATGTGAGTTTATGCATGTTGAATATGTAAGTTATGCAAGTTGAATATGAGAGTTTATGCAAGTTGGATATGTGGGTTTATGCATGCTAAGTATATGATATTATGCAAGTTTAGTATGTGATTCTATGCATGCTAAGTATATGATATTATGCAAGTTTAGTATGTGATTCTATGCATGCTAAGTATATGATATTATGCAAGTTTAGTATGTGATTCTATGCATGCTAAGTATATGATATTATGCAAGTTTAGTATGTGATTCTATGCATGCTAAGTATATGATTTTATGCAAGATGAGTATGTGATTCTATGCATGCTAAGTATATGATATTATGCAAGTTTAGTATGTGATTCTATGCATGCTAAGTATATGATATTATGCAAGTTTAGTATGTGATTCTATGCATGCTAAGTATGTGATAATATGCATGATTAATGAGTTGTTTTATGCATATTTAACAAGTGGGTTTATGCATGTTAAACAAGTCCATATGCAAGTTACATGTATGATAATATATGCTATGCGAGTTACATGTATGTTAATATGCAAGATATGCTATGCAAGTTACATGTTTGTTAATATGCAAGTTACATGTATGTTAATATGCAAGATATGCTATGCAAGTTACATGTTTGTTAATATGCAAGTTACATGTATGTTAATATGCAAGATATGATATGCAAGTTACATGTTGTTAATATGCAAGATATGCTATGCAAGTTACATGTTTGTTAATATGCAAGTATGTGAATGCTTATGCAAGAATGCGAATGCTTATGCAAGTTATGTGTATGCTTAAATGCATGTTTAACATGTTATGCAAGTTGTGAGAATGCGTATATGCAAGTTCAACATGTTATGCAAGTTATGTGTGCTTATGCAAGTTCATATGCAATAGGTTGTGCAAGTCATGTGCGATAATATGCAAGTTTGGGTTAAATGTAGTTGGGTTAATATATGCTCATATATGCAAGTTGACATCCTCTTAACCCATGACAAAGTTATATGCTAAGATTTGGTTAAAACCCATGATATTTGTGATGGATCTTCCCTTTTTATTTTGTCGTGAAATGAGAACGATTTGCGTGGGGAACGATGGGGTTAATAAATATGTTAATTAAAGTATGGTTGGGTATGATTAAGCATACCATAAAAATAAATTAACATAAGTGGGAATTTACCTATTGAGTTAGGTCTACCCCATGGGAATTTACCTATTTAGTTAGGTCTACCCATGTTATGCAAACTTGATATTAATTAGGGATAATTAATATGGGGGTGATTAATTAGGTGTAATTAATCGACTAAGACACGAGGTTGGACTCATTTGTAGTGTAAAACTGCCCGGACCCGACCGGCTTAACCAGTTGCTACAAATGTTAGCCCAATGTGAGAGGTCTTAGGCACAAACTAAATACGTGATTAATGTAAAGACACGAGGTTAGACTCGGTTATGACATAAGGCTGCCCGGACCCAACCGGCTTAACCAGCGGTCATAAAAGATAGTCTAATGTGAGAGGTCTTTATGAGGATCACGGTCTTAATTAATTAAGAAACACTTAACCGTATAAGCATATAGTGGGGCATGAGGGTTAAGTGGGTGCCTTGGGTGGCATGTAGAAATTTGGTGGTTGCCTTGGGTGGCAATAGAAAATACGATTAGAATACTTAACCAAAGTGGGACATGTAATTAAACATGGGTAAAGGGTTAAGTAAGTGCTTTGGGCGGCATGTGGAAATCTAGTGGGTGCCTTAAGGGGCAATTGAAATATAATTAAATGACTTAACTAGGATCTATAACATGAAGGTAGACATGATTATTAAAAAGGGTTAAGTGGGATACACTAGATAAGGTTACAAGCTTAGGTGGTAGCTTGTGGGGGCCCATTTCAACCAATATCCCAAACGTATCTTTGTGGGCTCGACCCAAGTCGAGTGACGGGACACGCATATTGGGCTTGACTATAAGAGGCTAAAACGGGTTAGCGGTGGCAACGTAGGACCAACGGGTTTCATATGCGTGTGTGGACCCGGGCTGGTTAGTAAATCGTTGTTGCATCGTGTAGGTATAAAGCCGTGCACCGTTGATATTATCAGGTTGCCACTTTGGGGAAATGATACATCCCATTGTGGGACCAGCACGGATATCTACGTTAGGGAGCCGATCGCTTGGGGGTAGTGGGTACACCTAGTAAAGATAGGGGCAGACGGCACCTATGTAGGGGTAAAAGAAACTACTGGCTAAAAATTACTAAGTACATTTAGTGGGATCAACCTTTAAGTAGGAACTAATCTTGGGTAGGTAGAACTGGTGTGGTGCAATGTAGGAATTACTCTTGGGTGGATAAGTCTGGGGCGGTGTAATCTAGTAATTATCCTTGGGTGGATAAATGCGTCTTTACGGTGATCTTAGTTTATCCTAAGTTTACCAAGCTGCTTAGTGTAGCCATTCATCCCCAGTCGTTACCGTATATCAACTTATGTCTTCTCTGGTTATTTTAATGATTGTATTGTTAGGGTTATAGGACTCACTCAGACTTATGTCTGACCCCGTTGTTTTTATCTTTTTCCCCCAACCCCAGGTTATTAGAGTGGGCCTGGTGCTAGTGGGCTTTGATCTGATTGATGTATCTATCCTATGGAGCTTGGACCTCTGAAGTGAAGCCGAGCTTATCTTTCCTTCTATGGCTATTAGTTATGTAGTGGGATTATGTACTTCTATTTTTATCAAGATGGATATTATGTACTTGACTCTGGTTTATGGTTTTGTGATGTAACCAAACATGTATTACTTTCCGTTGCGAATGAAATGATGATTTAAATTTTCAAGTATTACTTATATCTGTCTTGCTGTAATTTTACTGTTCTATATTCACTTAAAATACTTCACCGAAACTAAGGCATTCCCCTGGTATGAGTGACCTTAGCGGACGTGGGGTGTTACACCTAACCCTAATACAATGATAGATGGGCCTTAGGGAATTCACAAAAGAGTTTACAATGAGAGTCTCAAATGGGCCTTAGTTAAATCTATTAAATTTTTGGCCTTTCTTCTTTTCCTCTTGGTTCTTTGACAAGCCTCCCTTGATTTGAGATGTGCATGACCTTTTTATCAATCATTTTCTTGTCCAACAGCAACTAGATGTGGGATCTTCTTCTACAATTCTTCAAAATGTAAATATACACCTAACTTAGAAGACCAAGTTTTACCACCCATGCACTGCCTCGCGGACTAACGGAGAGTGGGTAAAGAGCTTGGCGGATTGTGCAGGCCGACTTTGAGTTTGTCAACAACGTGTCGGTAATCCTTAGGTGTCCAATCTCATAAAATGAGACCAAGATATTCCAACGCTGACTTTGTCAACAACATGTCAGATAGAGCTTGGCGGGTTTGCACATCAACGCTAGATATACAAGCAATGTTATTATTATTATTGAATTTATAAGCACAAAAGAGAGTTACGCGAATTCAACTTAACACAACTTAGTTTTAAAGATTTTGAAAAGCCAATATAAGTGTTTTAAGTCCTCCACTTATTTAAACAAAGTCTACAATATAGAATAGATTTCATGGCCATCACCTAAGAATCTCCCTATGTACCGGTTACACTATTATCCCTCAAATTAAACTTTTCATTATATTTCTTATTCGATCTAAGTTGAGAGAAAAAATACTATCAACTGACTAAAAGTTGTAAACTTATTTCGTAGTATCTCTCTGAAATGAGTCATGTCTGTGTGAGTGTGTGTGTGTGTGTGTTTTTAAAAAGAACTAAAGAAGATGTGATGCAAACTTGACTCCCCCAACTGTCTAAGGTATGCAGACCAAAATGGAAGGAAAAAAATGAAAAATAAAAGAAAAAGAACGTGTACCACCTGATTTCATGGTGGATGATCAGGCTCATGAAGATCGATAAGGTCATCGTATTCGTATTGCTCGAATTCCAAAAATGGTTTCAGTCGTTGACCGTTTACTTTGAAGACTTTTCCATCCTTAGTATTTTCAATTTCAACTGCTCCATGAGGATTTACTGTTTTCACAACATAAGGTCCGGTCCATTGAGATCTGAGTTTTCCTGGAAGCAAGTGAAGTCTAGAGTCGTATAAAAGAACTTTTTGTCCTACATTGAATTCCTTACGGAGTATGTTCTTGTCGTGTTGGGCTTTGGTTCTTTCTTTGAAGATTTTCGCATTTTCATATGCTTCATTTCTTAATTCCTCTAATTCTGAAATTTGTAACTTCCTATGTGCGCCGGCCTTTACTGAGTCAAAATTCAAAAGTTTAATTGCCCAAAGAGCACGGTGCTCTAATTAAAGAGGTAAGTGACAGGCCTTTCCAAAGACTAATCGATATGGTGACATCCCTAGACTGGTTTTGTAAGCAGTGCGAAATGCCCAAAGTGCATCAATCAGTTTTATGGACCAATCTTTTCTATTGAAATTGATCGTCTCTAATCTATGAATTAGAAAAGCGCGATATTTGTAATAAAATTCTGCAAGCGCACAGGTGTGTAGCATACAGGTCGAACACATGGAGGTAAATTAAAATCAAATTATTTATCTAATCTCTTGGGCGAGTTAGACGAAGCCTGGAGATTTTGTTGAAATAAAAACAAACTGAAATTGCGAACTTAGGATTATCGCTGAATCTAATCAACGATTAATCACTAAAGAAAGTAAATTGCAAAACAAGAACAACAATGCAGAAAATAAAAGTGCAGAATAAGAAGAACAACAAAAATAAAATTAGGATTGTCGTTGAAACTAATCAAATGACTAATCACTAATGAAACAAATGTAAAATACAATTGGTGCTCTTCCAAAACTAATTGTGAACACAACACATGTTGCTAAGAAAGAAAAATGCAGAAATAGTAAAAAAGAAGAACTTTTATTAATGGAGAAGAGAATACAGAATAATGGATGGTGGCTACAATGACATTACAAGGGTATTTATAGGATAGATAGCCAAACCCTAACCTAATACAATGATAGATGGGCCTTAGGGAATTCACAAAAGAGTTTACAATGAGAGTTTCAAATGGGCCTTAGTTAAATCTATTAAATTTTTGGCCTTTCTTCTTTTCCTCTTGGTTCTTTGACAAGCTTCCCTTGATTTGAGATATTCTTGGTCTTTCTACCAATCATTTTCTTGTCCAACAGCAACTAGATGTGAGATATTCATCTACAATTCTTCAAAATGTAAATATATACCAATTTGGTCTCCATTTCTCTATTTTTCTGGTTGCATGCGGGCTGGGTTGGAATATCTGTAAAAGTAACAAAACAATACCCAAGTAATATTTATTTATATACAAAAGATAAGAAATAAGAGCATAAAATAAACACATTTCTATGTCAATCAAATACCCCCACACTTATCTTTTACTCGTCCTCGAGTAAAACAAGAAATGAAAAAACTAAACTAAATAGGTCACACTTTCGTAGGAAACACGATTGCATTGAGCGTATGCAACAAGCCGTTAAACCTCTAGGTGTCCCTAGTAGGACGAGTGGTGTCTCGTGAGGGTTTTCAGCGGATACTACCCACAAAATCCAAATGCAGTATGCTATGATTCTAATGAAACCACATGAATGCAATGGACATATGCAAAATAAAAGCAAAAATGAAAACCAGACTTGTTTCTGAAGTGGTACAACAAATTAAATTAACAATTTCTAGTCAGTTGATTTTATTTTAGATACCTCAACTTGTCACAAATTTTCAATATAAATCAAGTTTTCAAATGTTAAATTCCAGTTTGGCCAGTTAGTTCAGTCGATAACATAGTGCAGCCATGAAATAAATTCTTAGTTTGCTTGGCACAGTTTGCAAAGTGGTATTATTATTTTCTCATGTATGGCTAGTCAAATCAATAAGGTCAAGAAGTGTTTGGGCATCATCGCTTATTCTTTATTCTATAAAATTTTAAAATTTATGTTCAAGTACATACACCTAACATAGAAGACCAAGGTTTACCACCCATGCACTGCCTCGCGGACTAACGGAGAGTGGGTAAAGAGCTTGGCGGATTGTGCAGGCCGACTTTGACTTTGTCAACAACGTGTCGGTAATCCTTAGGTGTCCAATCTCATAAAATGAGACAAGATATTCCAATGCTGACTTTGTCAACAACATGTCGGATAGAGCTTGGCGGGTTTGCACACCAACGCTTGATATACAAGCAATGTTGGATACCCTTGGATTACTGTTATTATTATTGAAAATATAAGCACAAAAGAGAGTTACGCGAATTCAACTTAACACAACTTAGTTTTAAAGATTTGAAAAGCCAATATAAGTATTTTAAGTCCTCCACTTATTTAAACAAAATCTACAATATAGAATAGATTTCATGGCCATCACCTAAGAATCTCCCTATGTACCGGTTACACTATTATCCCTCAAAATTAAACTTTTCATTGTGTTTCAAATTCGAATTTAGCTGAGAGAGAAAAATACTATCAACTGGCTAAAAATTGTAAACTTATTTTGTTGTATCAATTGAAAATGAGTCGTATTTCAAAAAAAAAAATGGCATGTTATTACAGTCTAAAAAAAATGGCATGTTACTAGAGTCTAAAATGCATGAAGGTCCTATTTAAATGATGAAAATGAAAAGAAAGAAAAATAAAGAAAAAAAACGAAAATGAGTGAAATGCAGACTCCGCACCACACTAGAACTAAACAGTGTCCACACTGTAATTTTTTTCTATAATTGAAAGATAGTACCCAAAGGTGTATCAAATGCAGAATGATTTGTAAAATGAAATGCAATTTAACCACTATATGCGAATGCCAATTATATACAAAATGAAATTTATAATGACGGTGAGTTTTATGTGAAAAATGAGATTTTTCTTTCCCTCCACACTTGCCTCTATCGAAAATGATGGATGATGATTTCGTATCTGATTTTTGAGGTACAAAAGGCATGTTAGTGAGATCTAAGATCAAAATCCTTCCTATAAAATTTTTGTCGTGCCAATGATTTAAATCATTCAACTGAAGATTATTATAGTCCCATAAGCCTGAGTTTTTAACAATGATTTCTTCTGATGCTATGGAATTACGATTATGTTTGAGACGTTCCATATATCCATCCTCGTCATTCAAAAGTTTAAGCTCATCTCCGAACAATTCCTCAAAAGACATAGTGCACACGTCAACTGAGGAAAATGAAGTTTTTAGAGGAGATAATTCAGATGTGCCATCTAAAACTATTTCTATTATGTCAACTTCTCCTATTTCGATCTCTTTGGGTTGATGAAAAATATTCAATTCAATGGTTAAGTGCCCAAACGATAGTCGAAGTTGGCCGCTCCTACAATTAATGATAGCATTTGAGGTTGCTAAGAAGGGACGACCCAAAATCAATGGAATTTGACTACCCTGACTCAAAACAGGCTCGGTTTCTAGAACTATGAAATCGACAGGGAAGTAAAATTGTTCAATTTGAATCAAAACGTCTTCAATTATACCCAATGGTTTTTTAAAAGATCGATCAGCTAACTGAAGAGTGATGTTTGTTGGTTTAATCTCCCCTAATCCAAGTTGACGATAAACAGTGTAAGGAAGAAGATTTACACTTGCACCGAGATCAAGTAGGGCACGGGATATGTGAATGTTTCGTATTTTGCAATCAATTGTAGGGCAACCGGGGTCCTTGTACTTGACTGGGGCAGGATTTGAAAGAATGGAGCTTATATTCGCAGTTAGAAAGGCAGTTTTAGGAACATTAGTGGCTCGTTTACGGGTGCATAGCTCTTTGAGACACTTGGAATATTGAGGAATTTGTTCGATGGTGTCTAAGAGTGGAATATTGACACGAACTTGTTTGAAGATTTCAAGAATTTTTTCAAAATTTGCATCCTTCTTCTTATTGTTAAGCCTATGAGGATAAGGGGCTATTGGTTTATATACTCTTTCAGAAATTTGATCGTTCGAAGAAAAAGGTTTCGATATGGAAAGTGATTGAGGTACAGGAATAGAAGGTGAGATGCTGGGATTGCCAACATTAGAGGAGGAATTATTATCAGGGTTGCTGACATTAGAAGAAGAGATGTTGGGGTTGCCAACATTCGAAGAAGATGGGGTTTCATAAGGTTCCAAGGAGTTGGCATTGGTTGCCATCGCAAGAGTGTCATGCTTTTCAATTGGGGTTGAAATCGAATGGTTGTTAGGATTGCCAACATTATTGTCAATCATTTTTCTAGACCTCAGGGTGGTGACAACGTTAACCGAATTATTTCCATCCTCACAAGAATTCACAGTACGAGAGTTATATTTTGGATTCACCTCGGGTTGACTAGGAAACTTTCCTCGCTCATTACTTTTCATTAGTTCCTTCATCATATTCATCATTTGTTCGAGTTTAACATCTTGATTATTTATTTGTTTTTCTAATCGAACAATATCTTGTGACGGTTGAGAAGATTGGGAGGATTGGTTTGATGATTGAAAGTTGGGGTGCCTATAAGGTTCACTCGAAGGCTAAGGTTGAGGTGAAACATGAGAAGTTTGAGGACTAGAAGAAAATGGAGCTTGGTATAATGAATTCGGTATCATGTGAGATGGATTTGCGACATTATTTGAATTAGACCATGAGAAATTTGGATGATTTCTCCAACTAGGGTCAGATGTGGATGAGTAAAGACCATTTTGAGCTATGACATTGACTTGGTCTTGGGGTAGTCCATTGAATTGAGGAGTTTGAGTCTCTAAGGGAATATGAATTGTATCCACGACATGCACTCCTTTAGTGGAAGCACGGATGGGAACACGAATGGACTCCCATTGCATGTCCTTTTCAGAATAATCCTCTAAGAATTTCCAAGCTTCATTGGCCGTTTTAGACATAAAATCTCCCCCACACATTGATTCTAGTTGAGTTCTAGTCTGATAGTTTAGACCCTCATATACAATTTGACATAAGTAATCTTTTATGATTCCATGATGAGGACAACTATACAGTAATTGGTTGAACCTATCAAAGTATTTTGAAAAAGTTTCCCCCTCATTTTGAGAAAATTGATTTATTTCAGTTCGAATTTTCAGAGTTTTGTGAAAAGGAAAAAACTTTTTCAGGAATACGCTGACGAATTCATCCCAACTTCTTATTGACTGTTTGGGAAGAGAATTTAGCCATCTTTTAGCGCTTTCAAGTAGTGCAAATGGAATTAGCCTTAGCTTGATTGATTCATTAGATAATTGTTGCATTTGAGTTGTGGATGAATACAATTCAAATTCACTTAAAAATTCATAAGCATTTTCAGAACTAGTAAATTTTGGTACCCATTGAATAAAAGAATGTTTAAGCTCAAAATTTCCTTCAACTGGTGGAAGTACTATGACAGAAGGTTGAACGGTTCTATTTGGATAACATTGATCACGAAGAGACAAGGGTCTATCCATTTGGATATTGAGATTTTGAAAATTTTGATTTATTTGATTTTGATCCCCAAAGTTTGGAAAGTTGTGATTCACTCGATTTTGATCCAATTCGGTTGGAAAATTTTGGTTGATTCGAGAACCCCTAGGAGAATTTTGTTGGCTCACACTTTTTTCACTCATTGTTGTTAAATGCACGCACAGAAATTAGCTACAATGAAATTTTCTGTCCTTAATAGCTCCTAACCCAAAATTATATAGTGACACGTTTGATTACTTAGATCAAAAGATTTCTTAGCCAGTTAAAGGACAGGAGTTACCGGTGCACCAGGAATCACCCTAGCAATGCAGCCGAAGGTTTAAGTACCTTCAGAGTAACAACCGATATAATATTTACGAATCACCGTAATATTTATAAACGGTTATTTCTCTGCCGTAGTCTAGACACCAAGAAATAATTCGTTCCAAATGAATCAACTATCACAATACAATTAATCCCTAGATGAGCCCGTGACTCCCTTAAGTCCAACGTCTAACCGTTATTATTAGTCAGATTCTACGACGAAATGCAATTTATGGGCTAAGGAAAGGGTGATGAAATCCCTCACCTTATGTGAATTGGGGTATTGCCCTTAACAGAATGAATAAAAAGTGCAGAAATAACAACAATCACACAATTTAATTGCAGAAATTAAAAAATTTTACATTCAAGTCGCTGCCCCTGCAGAATTTTTTTACAACAATTGTCTATATTTTTTTTCTTTGCAGCAGAGCACCTGTAGAGTTAAAAGAAATTTACAGTGGGGTATGGCTGTCCATCCAGAAAAAATGGGTAGCGTCAATGATTGAAATCTCACTATTTGCAATTTCTTTTGATTTTTGAAATCTTGATTTGTTGCTTGAACTGCAGTCACCTTGTCCTTAGTTCGAAATCTCTCTTTTTTTTTGAATGAATTGAATAACAAAAAAAACACAAGAAAAAGAAACAAAGGAATTAACAAAAAAAAACTAACTTTTTGGAGAAGATGGTGTTGAAGTGTGGATTGAAAAAAAAACTGTGGTGAAATGAGATTATTTGAGAGGAAGGGGTATTTGATCAGAGGGAAGAAATGAAGCAGGGAAAAATAATTGAAAAAAAAGAATGAATCTTTTTATGACCTTCCCTTTTTTTATTATTGTTGAAAAAGTGGACAAATAGGAAAGAAACAAATGACAAAAAAAAAAAAAAAAAATAGGGAAGAGAGATTTCAGGAAAGAAAGAGAATTGTAAAGGAAGGAAGGAAAGTAATTGTAAAAGATTTGGAAAAGAAATTGAGAAGGGAAAAAAATAAAAGAGAAGACAAAAACAGAAAGATTTTTTTTTTCTTTTGTTTATTGTTGTAAAATTAGAAGAGGATTTTTTTTGAAAAGAAAGGGAATTTGTAAGAGAAGAAAAGAAATCAAATGTATTGAGAACAAGAAAGACAAAAGAAGAAAGGAAAAAAAATTGCAAAAGAGGAATCTATTTTTTTTTTGAAATTTGTAAAAAGAAAAAGAATGTAGATGATTGGAAAGAAAGTGGGAAGATGGAAAGAATAAAGGAAAATTGAAAGTTGTTTTTTTTTCAATGAAGGAGAGAGCTGGAAAGAAAAAAATGAAAAAAAAATGGAAAGAGAGATTGTAGGAGGTGAATAAGAAATGCAATTGGAAAGAAATAAAATAAAAAAAGAATGCAAGTTTTTTTTATATGAAAATTTGAACAAGAAGAAAGGGAAAGAAATGAATGGTAAAAACCCAAACAAGAAAGGAAAAAAAATTAAAAGAGGAAGGAAATAAGAGAAAAAAAGCAAGGTTTTTTGAGTAGAGAGGAAGGGTAGAAGAAATTGAGGAAAGAAATAAAAGCAGACAAAAACAAGATAGAAATCAAAGTAGACAGAGAAAAAATTGCAAAAGTTTTTTTTTAGAAAGTTGTAGACAAAAGATGGAAACAAATAAAAAGAAAAGGAAAGGGAAAAGAAAAATGTGAAAATCAGCAAGGTGGTAGAAAGATGGAAAGAAATTGAAGAAAAATTAGCAACTTTCTTTTTTTGTATATATTTTTTTTCTTCTTGAAGGAATTAGATTGGAAGAAATGCAAAATAAAAAAAAGGAAAGAAATAAATGAAAAAAAGAAGGAAAATTAAAAGAAAAAGTGGCAAGATTTTTTTTCCTTGTCTTAGAGATTATGATATCAGTATGTGATACACAATCAACTAATCAAGATTTTTATCTATATATATCTACAAGAAAACAATAGGAAAATAAAAGAAAAATTGGCAAGATTTTTTTTTTACAAAATCAAACAAAAAGAAAAAAAATAACACGAATCAGAAATTAAATAAATAATAAAATTCAATTGTTACCTCCCCGGCAACGGCGCCAAAAACTTGATCGTCGCTAATCTATGAATTAGAAAAGCGCGATATTTGTAATAAAATTCTACAAGCGCACAGGTGTGTAGCATACAGGTCGAACACAGGGAGGTAAATTAAAATCAAATTATTTATCTAATCTCTTGGGCGAGTTAGACGAAGCCTGGAGATTTTGTTGAAATAAAAACAAACTGAAATTGCGAACTTAGGATTATCATTGAATCTAATCAACGATTAATCACTAAAGAAAGTAAATTGCAAAACAAGAACAACAATGCAGAAAATAAAAGTGCAGAATAAGAAGAACAACAAAAATAAAATTAGGATTGTCGTTAAAACTAATCAAACGACTAACCACTAAGGAAACAAATGTAAAATACAATTGCTGCTCTTCCAAAACTAATTGTGAAGACAACACCTATTGCTAAGAAAGAAAAATGCAGAAATAGTAAAAAGGAAGAACTTTTATTATTGGAGAAGAGAATACAGAATAATGGATGGTGGCTACAATGACATTACAAGGGTATTTATAGGATAGATAGCCAAACCCTAACCCTAACCTAATACAATGATAGATGGGCCTTAGGGAATTCACAAAAGAGTTTACAATGAGAGTTTCAAATGGGCCTTAGTTAAATCTATTAAATTTTTGGCCTTTCTTCTTTTCCTCTTGGTTCTTTGACAAGCTTCCCTTGATTTGAGAAATTCTTGGTCTTTCTACCAATCATTTTCTTGTCCAACAGCAACTAGATGTGAGATCTTCATCTACAATTCTTCAAAATGTAAATATATACCAATTTGATCTCTATTTCTCTATTTTTCTGGTTGCATGTGGGCTGGGTTGGAATATCTGTAAAAGTAACAAAACAATACCCAAGTAATATTTATTTAGGAATTCACGGTTTTCTCAAGAATTTGTTTGATTTGTCTATTGGAAACTTCTACTTGCCTACTAGTTTGTGGATGGTAAGGGGTCGACAGCTTGTGTGTGATTGAATATTTCTTGAGCAACGACTCAAAAGCACGATTATAGAAGTGAGTGCCATTATCGCTAATGATAGCTCGAGGAGTGCCAAAGCGTGAAAAGATGTTTTCTTTGAGGAATTTGATAACAACCTTGTTGTCGTTGGTTTTGGTCGAGATGGCTTCAACCCATTTTGAGACATAGTTTACCGCAAGCAAGATGTAAAGATTCCCAAATGAGTTAGGGAATGGTCCCATGAAATCGATGCCCCAAACATCGAATAACTCAATCACTAAAATGGGGATAGAGGCATCATGTTTCGCTTAGTGATTCGACCCGTTCTTTGACATCGATCGCATTTAGAGCAAAATTCGAAAGCGTCACGGAAGAGTGTGGGCCAATAAAAACCACTTTGCAATACTTTTGCAGCAGTTTTTCTTGCTCCAAAATGACCGCAACAAGCATGGTCATGTGAGAAAGAGAGAATACTTTGGTGTTCATGATCAGGTACACACCTTCGAATGATTTGTTCTGGACAGTATTTGAAAAGATATGAGTCGTCCCAATAGAAGTTTCGAACTTTAGAGAGAAATTTTTGTTTATCTTGTTTCGACCATTCAGCGGGTGTTTGCTGTGTGACAAGATAATTCACAATGTCAGCGTACTAAGGGGTGTTAGAAATGGAAAGAATTTGTTCGTCCGGAAAATAGTCATCGATTTGGGTGCCGTCAATATTTTCATGCACAATTCGAGAGAGAAGGTTAGCTACAACATTCTCAGATCCCTTTTTATCTCGTATTTCTATGTCAAATTCTTGAAGAAGAAGGATCCAACGAATCAAACGAGCCTTGGCATCGTTTTTAGAAAGCAAATATCGTAAGGCAGCATGGTCAGTGTAAACTATAACTTTGGATCCTATGAGATACGGTCCGAATTTCTCAAGAGCGAAGACAACTGCTAAAAATTCCTTTTCAGTAGTTGAGTAATTCAATTGGGCCTCATTTAAGGTTTTGCTAGCATTGTAAATGACTCGAGGAAGTTTACTGATTCGTTGGCCCAAGATGGCTCCAATCGCAAAATCAGAAGCGTCACACATAAGTTCGAAGGGTTGAGTCCAATCAGGGGGTTGAATGATGGGAGTTGTGGTCAAGATTGACTTAAGAGTTTCAAAAGATGTTTTGCAATCATTAGAAAATTAAAACTTGACGTCTTTGGCAAGTAAGTTTGAGAGAGGTTTTGAAATTTTTGAGAAATCCTTAATGAATCTTCTATAGAATCCCGCATGGCCAAGAAATGAACGAACATCCTTAACAGACTTAGGAGAAGGTAGATTAGCAATCAAATCGATTTTGGATTTATCGACTTCAAGGCCATCTTTTGAGACGACATGACTTAGAACTATCCCCCTTTTTACCCTGAAATGACCTTTTTCTCAATTAAGCACGTGTGATTCTCCTTACAACGTTTTAGGACGAGTTCTAAATGAGTGAGACAATGGGAAAAAGATGATCCGTAGATTGAAAAATCATCCATAAATATTTCCAATAATTCTTCCACCATATCAGAGAAAATACTCATCATACACCTTTGGAAAGTCGCGGGGGCATTACAAAGACCAAAAGGCATGCGACGATAAGCAAAGGTTCCAAAGGGACAAGTAAAGGTGGTTTTATGTTGATCCTCTAAAGCAACAGGGATTTGGTTATAGCCAGAGTATCCATCGAGAAAACAATAGTACTCATGACCCGCTAAGCGTTCGAGCATTTGGTCAATAAAAGGCAAGGGAAAATGGTCTTTTCGTGTGGTTGAGTTGAGCTTTCGATAGTCGATACACACACGCCATTTTGTTTTGATTTTTGTTGGGACGAGCTCATTACTTTCATTTTTGATTACTGTGACTCCCGACTTCTTTGGTACAACTTGTACCGGACTCATCCAAGTACTATCAGAGATGGAATAGATGATGTTATTGTCTAGACATTTGATTATTTCCTCCTTGACCACTTCTCTCATGTTTGGGTTTAATCGCCTTTGAGCCTCACGGGTGGGTTTAGCCTCATCAACTAAATGTATGCGATGTTCCACAATTGACGGGCTAATTCCTTTTATATCGCTCAGTTCCCATCCCCAAAGCATCTTTATTTTCCAGCAAAATTTCTAAGAGTTTTTCTTCTTGGTCCTCGGTAAGATCAGAGGCCAAGATTACGGGAAGAGTTTCTGAGGAGTCTAAGTATGCGTACTTAAGGTCTTGTGGCAAGGGTTTGAGATCTAACTTAGGATGTTCTTGAGTGTTAACATTGGTCAACATTCCTTGGTTAGATTCAGAAGACGAAGGATTTAAGTCAAGAAATTCATTCAGTTCAGAAATGTATTCGAGTTCATCGAAATTGGAGTCGAAATGGTCAAGACACATTTTCAAGGCTTCGGAAGTGTCATTAAAGGTTTCGTCAACTATGGTTTGAATCATGTCGATTTCATCGGTCTCAAAATCCCTAGGTTGTTTGTTGAGATTGAAGATGTTTAGCTCAATGGTTAGGTGCCCGAAGGAAAGTCGAAGTTGACCGTTCCTACAATTAATGACAGCATTTGAGGTTGCTAAGAAGGGCCGTCCTAAAATCAACGGTATTTGAACATTGGGATTTGAGACAGGCTCTGTTTCTAAAACTATGAAATCGACAGGGAAGTAAAACAGTTCGATATGTATCAAGACGTCTTCGATTATTCCCAATGGCTTTTTGACAGATTGATCAGCTAGCTGAAGAGTGATGTTTGTTGGTTTAATCTCCCCTAATCCAAGTTGACGATAAACAGTATAAGGAAGAAGATTGACACTGGCACCAAGATCGAGTAGGGCACGAGAGATGTGAGTGCTTCCAATTTTGCAATCAATCGTAGGGCAGCCAGGGTCTTTGTACTTGACTGGGGTAAGATTCGAAAGAACAGAGCTTGTATTCGCAGTTAGAAAGGCGGTTTTTGGGACATTAGTCGCACGTTTTTGTGTGCACTATTCCTTAAGACATTTAGCATATTGAGGAATTTGTTCAATGGTGTCTAAAAGAGGAATGTTCACACAGACTTGTTTGAAAATTTCCAAAATTTTATTGAAATTCGCCGCTTTCTTCTTATTATTGAGTCTGTGGGGAAATGGAGCTATTGGTTTTTCGACTCTGTGATCAGTTTCATCATTCGAAGAAGAAGGTTTATCCAAGGAAAAAGAAGGTGGTAAGGTTGCAGAAGATGGAATGTTGGTATTGCCACTATTAATTTTCGAAGGTGGGTCGGGTTTGCCGACACTAGCAGAGGAACTGTTGGGATTGCCAACATTTGAGGAAAATGGAGGTTTAGAAGAATTGGCATTCGAAGTCAATGGGTGATCATCAAGATTTGGCATTGGGGTCGAGTTAGAAGGTTCATCAGGGTTACCCACGTTATTATCAATCCTTTTTCCAGATCGAATGGTTGTAATAGCATTGACCGGATTATGGTTTTCGTCCTCACAAGAATTTACGGCACGGGAGTTATATTTTGGATTCACCTCAGGTTGACTAGGCAACTTTCATTTCTCATTATTTTTCATTAGTTCTTTCATCATATTCATCCTTTGTTCGAGTTTAACATCTTTATTATTTATTTGTTTCT
Organism: Allium sativum; assembly: GCA_030737875.1. NCBI lineage: Eukaryota > Viridiplantae > Streptophyta > Magnoliopsida > Asparagales > Amaryllidaceae > Allium > Allium sativum. Next base: position 79,278,461 of record CM060914.1, read on the forward strand.
CTAATCGAACAATATCTTGTGAAGATTGACCAGGTTGAGAGGATTGGTTCGATGATTGAAAATTGGGATGCCTATAAGGTTGCTTGGATTGAGACGCTGTTTGAGAGGTTTGAGAATTGAGAGGTGGAGCTTGAAAATTCGGATTTGGAATAAAGGGTTGCACGTGAGATGGGTTAGCCGAATTATTGGGGTTTGACCAAGAAAAATTTGGGTGGTTCCTCCAACCAGGATTGTATGTGGATGAGTAAGGATTATTTTGAGTTGTAGCATTAGCTTGGTCCTGAGAGTAATAGTGGGGTAGCCCTTATTCGGCTTGAGGAGTTTGATTTTCTAAGGGAATTTGACTTGGGTCCACGACATGCACCCCTCTAGTAGAAGTACGATTGGGAACACGAATTGATTCCCATTGCATGTCCTTTTCTGAATAATCTTCTAAGAATTGCCAAGCTTCATCGGCCGTCTTAGACATAAAGTCTACTCCACACATTGATTCTAGTTGAGTTCTAGTCTGATAGTTTAGCCCTTCATATGCAATTTGACATAAGTGGTCTTTTAGAATTCCATGGTGAGGACAACTATATAATAGTTGGTTGAATCTTTCAAAGTATTTTGAAAAAGTTTCCTCCTCATTTTGACAAAATTGATTTATCTCGGTTCGAATTTTGAGAGTTTTATGGAAAGGGAAAAACTTTTTCAAGAATGCAATGACAAATTCATCCCAACTTCTTATGGAATGTTTGGAAGAGAATTTAGCCATCTTTTAGCGCTTTTAATTAGTGCAAATGGAATTAGCCTCAGCTTGATCGATTCGTTAGACAATTGTTGCATTTTTGTTGTAGACGCATACAATTCAAATTCACTTAGAAATTCATAAGAATTTTCTGACCCAGTAAATTTTGGTACCCCTTGAATAAAAGAATGTTTAAGCTCAAAATTGTTTCCTTCAACTGGTGGGAACACGATGAAAGAGGATTGAACGGTCCTAGTTGGATAACATCGATCACGAAAAGATAAGGGTCTGTCCACTTCGATATTGAAATTTTGAAAATTTTGATTAACTTGATTTTGATCCCCAAAGTTTGGAAAGTTTTGATTCACTCGATTTTGATCCAGCTCGGTTGGAAAATTTTGGTTGATTCGAGAACCCCTAGGAGAATTTTGTTGGCTAACACTTTTTTCACTCATTGTTGTTAAATGCAAACAAGGAAAATCCTAGACTTAAGGTTGACACAAGAAGCTCCTAATCAAAATAAATAACGAACACAAGTGTATCTTATTAATTGATAATCTCGATTTGAAGGGGGAAGAGGGTCTTATGGCCGTTCACGTATAGTATAAATACTAAGGGATACGACCAATGTTTTACGGGTAGTATGCAACCTCCTTTACTAGAAGTTCAATAAATTGAACTAATATATATCCGCGATCAAACCTTTGAGAAAATCAATTTCACAAAATACACTTTTGTAGTTAAATATTTTGCAAATCAAATTAAATAAATAGATTGAAAAGGTTAATTTGCTAGAATGTCGAAAAATTCCTGATGTAATACGTATCACCGTCCTTTACAAAAGAAATAGAACGAATTCCACACAGCAAAATAAATTTTTAAATCTAAGAATTTTAACCCAATTTGTTTGTCCTATTGAGCTTGAGTTTTGCTCCTAAGGCCAACGTCTAATCAATTTTTATTTAAGTCCAGGGAGTATGCAAATGACAGACTTTAATTGTTTTGGAGCCAAGGAAAGGTAATGACTTTCTCACCTTATGTTTGTTAGGGCTGTGCTCGAAACTAAATTTATTTCAGAATGCAGTCAAAACAACAATCAAACACAAATAAATGCAGAAATTAAAATTTGTACAAGCAAGCCGCTGCCCCTGCAGAAGAATTTTACAAGCAATGTCTATATATATTTTTCCTTTGCAGCAGAGCACCTGTAGAGTTCAGAAAATATTACAGTGGGGCATAGCTATCCTTCCAAAAAAATTAGAGTGGCTACAACAATTAAAATCTCAGTCTTTGCAATTTGTTCACCCCCGAATTCTTTTTCAATGGCTTGAACACTATTTCTTGCTTTGGTCTTTGAATTTGGCCTCTCTATCCCTTTCTCTCCCTCTCTTTTTGTCCTCTTTTTTTTCTCATTTTTTTAGAAAAGAAAGGAAAAGATTAAACAAAAAGAAGAGAAAAAAATTAAAAATAAATAAATATCTAACTTGAAATCAAAACAAGAGCAAAAAAAAAAAAAAATAGAAGGGAAAAACTAATCTAATTAGATTTAATTAAACACACACACATAAGCTAACAAAGTAGGAACCCACAAGTGCAAAGACCAATACAAGGCAACAGATCCTCACAACACGATAAAGAGGCCACTACCAACTTTCACCCCCTTTTCATAGAACGTAATAAATCGAAATCCCTTAAAAATAATACGCCGCCTTCCTCTGAGTAATTTTTTTTTCTTTCTCTTTCTTTCTGGAAACCGGATCGGTCTCGAATTGGGGTGTTCGAATAGGGTTGATTCAAATCGGTTTTATTGGGCTTCGAGTCTTTGCTGTTTGAATTTGGGAAAGAGAATGGTACTGCGGTTTTTTGCTTTGATTTGGGGGACTTCAAGTTGAAATCGATGTTTGGGTTTTTCGTAGGAATTCGGTTGGGTTTGCTTTTGCGAAGCAGGTAGGGGGAAAGTGATTTGCGGTAGATGTGGTGAGGGGTCTTTGGTTTGCACTAGTGTGAAGGTTGTTTGAAGGATTGGTTTGATGGTGGTTTGGACGCTGAGGGTGTTTTGGTAAGGGTGATGGAGTGTATGGCTGATGGGGGACAACAGTTTGGTATAGAACGGTGTAACTGATTGTTTATATGATGGATACGTGGGTTGAGAAATGGTTGAAGCAACGTTGGGTTTGTGATTGTCTGATGATGAATTGTGATGTTGAAGATAATGATTCCATTCATGAGATTGTTCATACATGGGTTTCTCTGGTACGAAATGAGCCACTTCAAATAGGTTCATTGCTCCGGCCCAGAATACGATTAATTCGGCATGGGCTACGTGAGCCCCAAGTAGTTTACCAGATAAATTGATAAGTCTGGCATTCTCGGCCCGCCAAGCGAAACCGGTGGTTTCTTGATCACGACCAGCTAAAGATGATGTTGAAGATCATTTGATTAAAGATCCAAAGTTACATGGAAGAATATTAATAGGTGCCAAGAAGTCTTTGTTTGATGGTAGTGTATTCACAATGTTGTCTGCCATGCATAAGCTTTTTAATTCTAAATCAAAGTACGGATGGAGCGACAAAAGTTTTACTTTTGAAAGAGATGCTTCTGGAAGGTAATGAGCTACCTACTTCTAACTGAGAGGCAAAGAAATTTATGTGTCGTGTTGGTATAGGGTGCAGAAAGATACATGCATGTCCAAATGATTACATACTATATCGAAATGGATATGAGAATTTGCATGAGTGTCCCAAGTGTGGATTATCGTGTTACAAGTCGCAAGGGAATGTTCACAGTGATCCCGAAAAAGGTCTTCGGCAAAGGTCGTACGGTATTTTCCAACTATACTAAGTTTTAAACGATTAAATATAGAAAATGTAAAAAACCTAAGATGGCATGCAAATGTGAGGAAAGATGATGGCTTACTTAGACATCCAGCTAATTCTCTATAGTGGAGAAATGTTGATGCAATGCATCCTGATTTCGGTGAAGGAAGTAGAAATATTTGACTTGGTCTTTGAACAGATGACATAAACCAATTTGGCAACCTAAGCGTCTGCATAGTCATTGGCCTGTTCTTTTAGTGATTTACAATCTTCCACCTAATTTGAGTTTGAAGCGCAAGCACATCAAGTTATCTCTTCTAATTTCAAAATTACGACAACCTAGAAAGGACATCGATGTTTATCTTGCTTCTCTTATTGGTGATCTAAAACTCTTATGGGATAAAGTAGTTCATGTGTTTGATTCATATAGTAAAAATGAATTTACATTGCATGCCATGATTTTTTTATACCATAAATGATTTTCCTACGTACGGTAACTTGTCTTGCTATAGTACAAAAGAAGCCAAAGCATGTCCAATCTGTCAAGATGACATGATTGTTGAGCGCTTGAAATGGGTATATGCATCATCGTAAATTTCTCCCTTTTAATCATCCATATCGTAAAAAGAAGAAGCCTTTCAATGGAGAGATAGAAAATGGAGTTGCTCGTTTACCGTTAACAGGAAATGATGTTTATGAATGAGTCATGATATTGAAAATGCATTTGTAAAAGCCTTCCCTCTTATAGAAAGATTATGGAAGAAAAAAATCTATATTATGGGAACTTCCATATTGGAGACATTTGCATGTTAGACACCGCCTAAATGTAATGCATATAGAAAAAAAATGTCTGCAATAGTATCATTTGGACACTCATGAATATACAAAGTAAAACTGAGGATGGTGAAAAAGTCCTGCAAGATATGTTGAAAATGGGTATCCAAAAGAAGTTAACACTGGTCCAGAAAGGTAAATATACCTATTTTTTCCTACATGTTATACACTATCCAAAAAAGGGAAAAATTAGTTTATGTGAGTGCCTTCGTGCTGTTAACGGTCCAGTAGGTTATTCTTCGAACATTAGCAGTCGTGTGTCATTAAAGGATTTGAAATTAATCGACATGAATTCTCATGACTACCATGTGCTAATGCAACATTTGTTACATGTTGCAATTCAAGGTATATTGCATAAGCATGTTAGACATGTTATTACAAAGTTTTGTATCTTTTTCAATATAATACGCAAGGTGATTGATCCTAATATGCTGGATGTGCAACAAGATGATGTTATTCTTATCTTGTGCCATTTTGAGATGTAGTTTCTCCCTTCATTTTTTGACATTATGATGCATTTAATTGTTCACTTAGTAAAAGAAATCAAAATTTGTGGTCTTGTGTTTATGAGATATATTTATCCGATTGAAATGCACATGGGAACTTTAAAGAGAAAAACAAAAAACAGATATATATATATATATATATATATATATATATATATATATCCGAAGCAAGCATCATAGAAGGTGTTGTGGCTGAGGAGGTTATTGAATTTGTCACCCAGTACTTACCTGATGTTGAATATATTGGACTTCACAATTCTCGGCATAGAGGGCAACATGATGGTCATGGATTAATTGAGTTAAAATCGACTTCTATTGGTGATAAAATACTTCAGAAAACACAAGTACTTGTTTTACAACACCTTAGTGAAGTTCATCCTTATTTGAAAGAGCACATGACAATTTTAAAGTCTCGCAATCCTCCAAAAAATGAAAGGTGCTTGACAAATGAACATAACCGTGCGTTTGTCGTATTGTTTAAAAGAAGTAAATGATCCACTCATCTTGGCGTCTCAAGTAAAGCAGGTCTTTTATGTGACTGGTCCAGCTGATAATAAGTGATTTTTCATTCGTTCTGGCAAAAGAGGATGAAGTAGATTTAAATGCAAATTGTGTGTTGGAGAATGGAGTTTTGATGGCAACAACCTTATTTCAATTATCATTGATTATAAAATATTTGCTAACACTTTTTGTATAGAATATATATATATATATATGTGTGTGTGTGTGTGTGTGCAGGACTTATATACAGGAAATATTACTGAAGACTGTACAGTTATAAAGATGATAAGAGATTCAAAAATCAGAGAAATTTCAAGACTCATGAGTAATCAAGATTTCAAGAGTTCAAGATTAATATAGTTATAGAGTCTAGATTTTGTAAGACTCTAAATAGCACTCCAGGTTCAATTTCAAATTTTCAAATCTATTCTCAGTCCTCTCTATTTTTGTTTTTTAATCGATGCTAGAAAAGCGCGATTTTTAAATTAAATTCCGCAAGCGCACAGGTGTGTAGCATACAGGTCGAACACAGGGAGGAAAAATTAAAAATTATTATTTATAGAATTTCGCGGGCGAGTTAGACAAATCATCGAGGTTGGTTTTGAAAGCAAACGAAATTGAATCTGCAACTAAACTATTATTGAATTGAATCAGATCTGAATCTAATCAAATCTATATTCAATCCAATTGACCTAAGGAAGCAGTAAAAAGAACAGAAATTGAAATTGCAGAAATTAAAAATAACAAACAGGAATTAAAATTAGGATTACCGCTGTTAGACCAAAAAGTGGTTCTAACACCCAAATTGATTAAAAGCAAATGAAAATAAGATAAAAATAAAAATGAACACACAGGGTTTATAGTGGTTCGGCGAAGAAATGCCTACGTCCACTTGTTTTTCACTATATTCACTGATTTAGTTGCAAGTACAATGAAATATTCACTCAATCTCTCTTACAACTCACTTACAATCACTCAATTGTTTGAAAACAAATAATGAAAGAAGATTTGGATTTTTCGGGATTGCTGGAATTCGGATTATGAAGGTGGTTTAACTCTCCATGTGCCAGAAAAAGGATCCTTTTCTTTGTCTTCAGGCAGGGTATTTATAGGTGAAAATTTGCTCAGAACTCGATCCGGATCGGCGCCACGTGTCATCCATCCCATTAGCCTCGGGTTCGGATGGATTTCTGTGTTGACAACGCATCAGAGCAGTGGACGTTGTGGGTAGTAACTGGTCATAGTCGCTCCTAATAACAAGGCGCTCATGCAGGAAAGTGACGTGAAAAAGGGGTTCAGATCGGAAGGGTAGGTTCTAGGGGTTCGGATCGGCGCTTCCGACCCGGATAGGATTAACTTAGGACTAATTCTCTCTTCTTTGTACTCTGCTCCGCTCCGCTTCGGTCTATCTCTGTAGCAATTGGGTGGCTTTCCGATCCATCTTGAAGCAGACTGCCCTCCGATCCGAACATGTGCTCTCTGTTTTCAATAGCAATAGTTCACCGATCCGAACAGAAGACTTTATCCGATCCGAACCGATACGTTGTTTTGACCCGACCCGAATGATTGCAGCTGTCCGATCTAGGCTGTAGTGTCTTCTCCGATCTGAGTAGTGATGGTCTCTCCGATCCGAACCGAAGTCTTCTAATTAGAAATGCTCTTCAATGCTTGACATCTTGACTTTGTGTTGCCTAGTTCACAAAGTAGGCTAACATTTTGCCCCCTCAAAGGAGGCTTCTGTTGGAAACGGAGCATGCTTTGATTGCTATTGCACAATACCTTCATCCTTCCTTTTGAATTCACATGTCAAGTTGTTGTTCGTCATCCTGTTCGGTTCGGGCTCCGACCCGAATGGATTTATAATTTGAGTTCCGACCCGAATGGATTTCCTATGCCTCGCAACAGACTAATGGGCCAGAAGGTGTGGGTTGTTGGGCTCGTACTTCGGACCGAGCGGAAAAATAGGAGGGGAATACGAGTAGCCTCCTCCCTCCTGTATATATCCTCTGCCCCCATCTCCTTCTTTCTTTCTTCTTCTTCTTTTATTTTCGTTGTTCTTCCAGTAATTATTCCAAAGGAAAAACGAAAACCCTAACTTCTCAAAAAGAAAATCAAAACTCCTTTTCGCATCCTTAAATCAATTGTATCGGTAGGTCATAACTTCAATTAAGCTTCTCTTTAACTGATTTCAGTTGTAATTTGCGGTTTAATATGAATGATTTGAGCATATTTTACGGTTCAATCTCAATGACACGGCCATCCCCTCCCCTACCACCGTCGCTGATATCTCTGCTACCACCTCGAGGCGTTGATAGGTTGAAGAAGGCGTACGCTTGCTCCTAATTGGAGCTGTTGATATGGGATTGGGTTCGGAGGTAATTGAGGAAGAAGAAGAAGATGAAAGACATGGGAAATCGGTTCGGGCGAGGAAACATGGAAGATGGAGGAGGAGAGCAAAGTTTTATCTTTTCGGTTCAGGTCGGAAGAGTAGAAATGGAAAACAAGGGATAGCCTATCGGATCGGATCGGAGGGTGAAAACAAATAAATAGGGGGCGTCGGTATTCAAACTCATCCGATCCGTTCCTATTACATGTCTCCAAGCCGATCCGGTTGAACATAACCTTTCATCAAGTGCACAACTTTTCTTCAGTCCGATCCTATGATGCCTGCCCGAACCGAACCAAAAACCACTCAATCCAAAGCACAAAATTTTGTCCAACTATTTAAAACAATGCTAGATATTACTTCCAACTTCATGAACAGTTAGGATAGTGCCTTGCGGACATAAATGAACATTAAGAACTACTCTGACCATCACTTTCTCTTCAAAGTTTCGCCTTACATTGTTGCATCTTTACTTTGCATTTCTCACATTCACTGCACACATTTTAGTTCACGCACATGCACAGGGGTGTACGGGCTAATTTACTCTAATTCGTGCTATTGCTTCTTCAATAGTTTTATGACCATGAGACCCAGACGCTCTTCCAGACTAGCTGAGAGGAAAGAAGCTCCGGAAGCCTCTAACAAAATCACTCTCGAGGACATATCTTCTCCGTCAGATCCAGAATGAGACAATGAGGGTCCAGACTACGGGGTTGGAAATCGGGAAAGCAACGAGGCGTCTTCAGAAAATGAAGTTTCTCTGGGTTTTGAGGAGGAAGGAGGGATTGGTGACGATCGAGCCCCCGATGAATTTGAATCGGCCGTTATATTGGAATCACCTCCAGATTCCGTTGAACCAACAATCGACAACGATCGACTTATCCGAATTTGCTTAAAGTACGGAATAATGAAAAGAGACACTCTAGTGCCTTCAAGCTCTGACCGTCCCCACAACCCTCCAGAAGGATATATGGCGGTCACTCGATTGATGTGCATGGTCGGCGCTATTCCTCCATTCTATCCCTTCATCGTTGACTTTTTAAGACAAATGCGGATTTCCCCCATGCAGCTGCATCCCAATTCGTATGCCTACTTGCACACTTTGTATATAGCATATCGTGAAATCTTAGGCATAGAGCTCACGTTCGATGACGTTCACTTCTTCTATAATTTCAAGCATCGGACTCGAGAGACTCCATCTTTCTGCTACTTTGAGTCAGTTCCAAAAAGGAAGATAATCTCAGCACCATTCAGCAGTAAAGCTGGAGATTCTAGATTAGAATGGTTCTACGTGAAGCGACAGCCTGGATGCGCCAGGAGGTGGACAAAATCAAGTAAAGCACTGATTTTCTAAATCCGGGCTCTATACACTTGAATCATCACCTTAACTTGTTTTCCTTTTCGTTTGCAGTCGACAATCCCAAACAGATATCAGATCAGGTGTTCTTTGATCGGATGCACCAACTTCTTAATGGCGATCAAAAATTCTTGACTATCGATGAAGTCCTTAAAGACGAATATCTTCACTTTCATGGGCTGTTATCCGTTTTTCGTAGCATTGGCCATGGGACGGCTCCATACGCATATATTCCTCCAGTGGAGGTAGTCCCCGAGATAGGAGAGGGCTCAGGAGTTCCTGCAGTGCCTCTTCGAACTTCACCTTCTCCATCTTCTACCCAGGATGACGAATTGGCTAACCTGGCCGAAAAGCATCGTGAAGGATATATTGCCCCCGAGGAGGCTACTTCTCCGGAAAAGTCAACTTCCTCCCAAGAGTCGCCACTTAATGCTTCCGAGGGGAATATCCCTAGTACTGATGACCAAATATTTCAGGGTTTGGGGGATCTCCCCTTGCCTGAAACTATATACACTTCAGAGGATTTCAGGAAGGATCCTTTAGTCTTTACCTCTTCTGAAGAGACCACTCCTGCTAAGGCTAAAGTGTCTGCCCGTACTAGTCTAGCTTCAGATTCAGGTTGGTTGGGGGGAAACACACCACTTAGGACACACTTTATACAACAGCATTAGCATTCATTGCACCTCTTTCTCTGTGAATCCATTAATTCTAAATTTCGTTTGTCTTATTGTGCAGGTACGATGTCTCGATCCTACTATGATATCAGGAAGCTTCGCCGCAGCATGTCCAATCCACCTCAGGATATCGAGTATGATCGCCGGGATGATCGTGGTAGGGAGGAGAGAAGGCCTTATGATCCCTATCGATCTCGACCCTCACGTTCTCGCTCACCTGTTCGGCCGGAACAAGAGAAATACAAAGGTTATCAAAGCCGCAGGGAAGAGGACAAACCACAATCTAAAGACTCCACTTCTTCCCATGAAAAGCGCAGTAGAGAGAGAACTCCTCCGAAAGAAACCGGGTCTCGGAGTAAGCACAAGGTCCCTGCTACTAAACGACCTAGGATAGACAAAGAAACCACCGAATCCTCCTCACACAGGGACACCGAATTGACAATCCCTGCTCCTCCCCCACTAGATGCGGAAACTGCAGTAAAGCGGGCATATTTGGAGGAGCAATTTCCCGAACACTACTTCGAGACTTTGACTTTTTTACCTGCCCTTGAACCTATTTCTTCTAAGTGGGCAGATGAGGCCAAAGCAAAGATAGATGCGGTGGAAAAACAGTATTCTGAGATGTTTAAATATTCACGCAACCTTTCCAGAATCATCCGCACACTAATCACAAATACCGACTCAATGCAAAAGACCGCGGAGGAGGATGCCAAGGCTTTAAAAGCCCTAGGAAAAGATTCGGAAGACACTCAAGCTCAGCTAGCTGTCGCTTAAAGGGACGCTTCTAACTTCAAACAACAATTCGAGGACATGCAAAAACGTTACCATGACTTGCTTGAATCTCACACTCAAGAGCGTTCTGAATTAAAAAAGCAAGCTGATGAGGCTAAGTCAGAAGCTGCTAAGACACGCCTTGCTTATGCTGACCTTGAACAGAAAAACGCCGAGTTAGCACAGAGGAGTGCTGAACTAGAAAAGAAGAATGTTGACTTGGCTTCAAGGCTGTTGGAAGCAGAGAACAGGGCTGCCCTGGCCGAGGGAAATGTGGAGTGTGCTATCAAATCTGTGGAGGAAGCCCGCAAGCAATTATCTGAGGCGGAGGCTGATATTCAGGGTTTCGGCGAACTAATGATTGAATTCTTCGCACATATCATCCGTCGTCGAAACATTTCTTGGATCGAAGATTACCCATCCACTCTAGTTCAAGTATGGAATCAGATTATTGAGTGGGAAAAAGAGGAGCTCAAAGTCGATTCTATCGACGAGGATAAGCTAATGGAAAAATACTTGAGGGATGATGAACCAGAGCGCCTAGCTGAAGGGCGCCGCCTCATTGCTGAGGCCATGGAAGAAGAGAGACGGAAGTCTAAACAGAAAACTGTTCTCGAAGCTGGTTCCTCTTCTTCTGCCCCTGCGACTTCTGAAGTAGAGGGGTATGACCCTGAAAATCCGGGAATTCCCCGAACAACTCTGCTATCCCCCATTCCTGAAGCAGCATCAGAGGTAGTAGTCACCCCTGTCGAGGAGTCTTCGGAAGGTATCCCTACCTTTTCTCCTCAATTTGTCAAGGCTATTTCTACCTTTCGCCACGTGATTGAGCAATCGATGAAAAACTCATTGTTTTCGCCTAAGTTGATAACTGTTGCTTCTCATTCTTTAGGTGTTGAGCCATCCAAAAAGACAGATGTGACTCAGGGAGCCACCGCCGGGGCAAAGCCCGCAGAAAAGGCCAAAAGAGGGGAGGATAAGGCTGCTTCTATAGATTTGGGAGAAGGAAGTGAGCCGACTAAGGCCGCCACTCCCCAGGATGAAGAAATGATAGCAGCTTTAAGGGATGACGGCGGTGACGGGGGTCAGGAAGAGGTACCAGAAGTTGCAATAGTCGGGGAGTCAAAAAGTGCTGATAACGTTACTTTGGCTACAATGAAAGCTGATCAAGACAAACGCTTGCAATTAAAAGCCGAAGAACTAGACCCTGAAGCCCTCAAGCCCCTCGCAGTTGTGGATGCGGGATCAAGGTTAGTTGTTAAGCTCTCAACTAGATCTATTACAGAGGAACTCGCTAAAAAATCTTCTCTTGATTCCAGCGCTCCGCCCTCCGGGAAGAAGTCTACTGGCTCCAGCACCGTATCTTCAGGAAAAAAGAAGTCAAAACGAATCTTGATAGAGGCTGAGAAAGAAGCAAAGGATGCGGAGAAAGCCGCCAAGAAGTCCAAGGCTCACTCGAAATATAAATAGTGGATTGCCTTGTGTCGTTTTAGCATTTGGTGAACCAACAATTGCTGCTACAAGAGCGGCTCTTGCACCTTCTTTTTTAGCTACTCTCCTGTACAAATTCATTCGTTCGTATATAAATAAAAAATAATTCATTTTCTGCAATGTCTGTTTGTCAGTATTTGTGCACTTATGTAAAAATGCATGTCTTACTATAGTTATGAAATGAAGTTACGGAGGGAGGAAATATGCGTAAACATATATATGCCCCCAGTCAATTCTCACAAATTATTTAATGCTTAATCAAACAATCTGAATGCTCCCGATTTTCTGACGGGATAGCATTTCCTGTGTCGTCAGTGCCTGTCGTTTTTTCTGGCATTTCTTTTATACTCTCTCTCTCTCTGGAGAGTTAGAGTTCGAGCTCAGCAATCTATTCATTCCCCGGTCTCTCAGTGGGGAAGAATTTCTTTCTCAACGCTCAGTTGGAGACGCTTTTATACTCTCTCTCTCTCTCTCTGGAGAGTTAGAGTTAGGGGAAGAATTTCTTTTTCAGCGCTCATTCGGAGACGCTTTTATACTCTCTCTCTCTCTGGAGAGTTAGAGTTAAGAATGTCGTTTTCTCATTCTTTTATGTCTTGTCGCACAAGTAGTCGCTGTGCTTTTTCTTATGCTTAAACTGTCTTTAACCTTTTCAGGTTTTGAATCATCCTGTATTCCATAATCACAACAGAATAATTAATGAATGTATATACGTAATGCATAAAAGTAAATAACACACAATATTTTTATAGTGGTTCGGCTAAGTCGTAGCCTACATCCACTTTATAGTCCTTTATTTATATCGTCAGATTTTCCCAAGGCAAGTCGTGCCTTATTACAGAGTTCATAAGAAAAATAACAAAAAGTACAGCATTTCTAATCCAAATATCGCATTAAGTGTTGGGCATTCCATGCTCTAGGGACCTCTTCGCCATCTACGGTCGTTAACTTGAAGGTTCCTTTTTCAAGTTTCCGTTGGATGACAAAGGGTCCTTCCCATTTTGGACCGAGGTGAGGAAGGGATGGAAAGACTCTCTTTAGCACCAAATCTCCTGGTTCAAAAGTCCTGAGGCGAACATTTTTGTCGTAATAGCGTGCCATCTGACGTAGATGTCTTGCCGCACGCAAATCTGCTTCGTCCCTTTTTTCTTCGACTTCATCAAGAGACTCAAGTATGGGCGCCCGATTCGTCATCGGGTCATAATATGTCACCCTGTGGGAAGGAACTTCCAGTTCAACTGGAATTACTGCTTCTGAGCCAAAGGAGAGAGAGAAAGGGGTATGACCGGTGGCCGTCTTAAATGTTGTTCGATATGCCCACAAAGCTAGGGGCAATTCGTCAACCCATTTTTCCTTTGCACGCTCTAACCGTTTCTTGAGGATGGATTTTATTACTTTGTTTATTGCCTCTACTTGCCCGTTCGACTGCGGATAGGCAACTGCAGTATATCGCTTGTCAATCTTATACTTCTGACAGAAATTTCTGAATTCAGTACTATCAAATTGGGTTCCGTTGTCAGTTATAATCGCCCTTGGGATCCCAAATCGGCATATAATATTTCTGACCATGAAACTTATCACCTTTCTTGCCGTGATCTTGGTCAAGGGCTCAGCTTCCACCCACTTCGTAAAATAGTCCACGGCCACTATTGCATATTTCGCTCCTCCTTTAGCAATCGGTAGAACTCCAATGATATCAATTCCCCATGTGGCAAATGGCCAAGGACTCACCATTGATTTAAGTTGGGTCGATGGTGCTCTGGGGATTTTGGCGAATCTCTGGCACTTATCGCTGCGTCGTGAATAATCAGCTGCATCTTTGTTAATTGTGGGCCAGAAGTATTCGTATCGCAATATCTTTTTTGCTAAAGTCTGACCTCCTGTATGATCTCCACACTCACCTTCGTGTACTTCTCTTAGTACACGCTTGATGTCGTCGTGTGCTATACATCGTAACAGGGGCATAGAAAATCCTTGCCTATAAAGAGTATCATCTTGTATGACATATCTGGTAGCCTTGCGAACTACAGCCCTTCTTTCACTCTTCTTTGACGGGAGTGTTCCATCCTTAAGGAAGTTCTTAATCGGGGTCATCCACGACTCTTTCTCCGGTTCCGCTTCAAAAGCGAACTCAACGTCCATTGACTCAAAGCTTGGCGATTCCAACGTTTCAATTGGGATTATTTCAGTCTCTTCTGGATTGTCGGAACTAGCCAACTTTGCCAGCCTATCCGCCTTCTGGTTTTCAGCTCTTGGGATATGTGTTATGTTGTACCGCTCCAAGCTACTCAATAGCTCTCTCACTTTCCTGAGGTAGGCGATGAGTCGAGGTCCCCGAGCCACAAATTCCTCTCGCACTTGGCAAACAACGATTTTAGAGTCACAGAATATGTCTAACATTTTTACTCCGAGGTCTTTGGCAAGCTTCAGCCCGGCAATTAGGGCTTCATATTCAGAGTCATTGTTAGTCGCCGAAAATTCTAATCGTAGAGCATAATATAACGACCGACCTTCGGGGGTGACTAAGACGATTCCAGCTCCGGACCTTCGATCGTTCTTGGCTCCATCTGTGTATAGTTTCCACGAATCTATCTTTAACTCATCCTCGGATCTAACCACTTTGTCATCGATTACTTCCTCCTCTGGGATGGTGAATTCCGCAATAAAGTCTGCCAGAGCTTGCCCCCTGATCGACTTTCGTGGTTGAAAATTCAAATCAAACTGACTTAATTCTATATTCCATTTGATCAACCTTCCCGATGCTTCGGGTCTCTACAACACCTGCCTCAAAGGCTGGTCGGTGTATATGGTTATTGGATGAGCTTGGAAATAGTGACGAAGTTTTCGGGATGCAATTAGGAGGCTGTAAGCGAGCTTCTCAATCTTTGGGTAATTGCGCTCTGCTGCTGCTAATTTCTTGCTTACATAATACACTGGCCTTTGTACTTTGTCTTCTTCTCGAACCAGGGTTGTGCTAACGGCGTGAGCCGAGACTGCCAAGTAAACAAACAATTCCTCATGATCTACTGGCTTTGACAAAATCGGCGGTTTCTCTAGCAGTTCCAATAAATTTCGAAAGGCCTCAACACAGTCCGGAGTCCACTCGAAGTTCTTCTTTCCTCTTTTAATCAAATCAAAAAATGGAACGCATTTGTCTGTGGCTTTGGAGATGAATCTACTCAGCGCCGCTACTTTCCCTGCAAGACTTTGGACGTCTTTAATTCTCCTCGGCTCTTCAATATTTCTAATCACTGCGATCTGGCTAGGATTGATTTCAATTCCTCGGGAGCTCACAATGAAGCCTAGGAACTTTCCCGATGCCACTCCAAATGAGCATTTCAGAGGATTCAATTTCATCCGATATTTTCGCAGGATACCAAACATTTCCGCCAAGTCTTGCGTATGGCTGGAGGACTGTTTCGATTTGACAAGCATATCATCCACATAAACTTCCAATAGTCTTTCCTATTTGATTATAAAACATTCTGTTCACCAAGCGCTGATAAGTGGCTCCAGCGTTTTTCAATCCGAATGGCATTACAACATAACAATACAATCCCAAATTTGTAATGAAGCTCGTATGTTCTTGGTCTGGCACATGCATAGGAATTTGGTTGTACCCAGAGTATGCATCCATGAAAGAGAGAAGTTCATGACCTGCTGTCGAATCTACAAGCTGGTCAATTCTGGGAAGTGGGAAACTATCTTTAGGGAAGGCTTTGTTCAAATCTGAAAAATCAATACAAGTCCGCCACTTTCCATTCGGTTTCTTTACCAAGACGGGATTCGATATCCAGTCGGGATATGTCGAATCTCGAATAAATCCATTCTGCTCCAACCTCTCCACTTCCTCTTTGAGAGCAGCCGACCTCTCTGGGCCCAGCATGCGTCTCTTTTGCTTCACAGGCGGATGTTTCGGGTTTACATTCAATTTGTGACTTATGATGGATGGCGATATCCCACACATGTCAGCGTGGGTCCAGGCAAACACGTCTAAGTTCGCCTTCAAAAAGTCCGTTAGTTCTTTGGCCCGACATGGATCCAATTGAGACCCAATCTTCAAGACTCTTGTCGGATCAGCGTCATCAATGAGAATTTCCACTGTCGCTTCATTAGGAGTTGCATTCTTAGCCTTTGGTTCCTCGTCTTTTCTGGGATCCAGGTCTTCAGGCGTTCCTTTGGGCAACTCCTTCGGGGTCAATCTCTCTAATTGCTTTGCCGAGCCCCCCTTTGAGGGAGATGAGGCATCTTTACTCTCGACGTTAAGTCCTTTCATCAACATCTTTAATTCGGCCACATAGCAGGCCCGTCCGGAAACTTGATCCCCTCTCATTACTCCAGTTCCGGCTTCGGTTGGGAACTTAAGTAATAAACACCAAGGGGCGATACAAACTCTGAATTCAGCAAGGGCAGGCCTCCCCAAAAATGCATGATAAGGCGAATCTACGTCCAATACTACGAACTGAAGCGTCCGCACTCTTCTGCGTTCTCCTTGCCCCAAGGTCACGGGCAATTCTATGTATCCCATGGGAGCTGTTGACGCCCCGTTGAAGCCTCTGATCCATCCTTCACATGGCTTCAAATCTTCAGATTCAAGCTTCATCTGATCGAATGACTTTTTAAACAAAATATTAACGGAACTTCCATTGTCTACTAATACCTTATGAACCAAGGCCGGCCCAATGGTGGTAGTAATAACCAACGGATCATCTGTGGGTGATTGGATCCCAGTATTATCTCGGCTGCGGAATACCACGTCGTCAAACATGATCTTATGTCGTTTTATGGGGGTGATATCTTCCAAATCATCACCTTCATTCACGTCTAGATGCTTGGCAGCATTTACATATTGATCCATTGATCTGAAACTTCGGATTGCCGGGTGAGGTCCGCCCACTATGGAGTTGATAACAATTCCTTTACCTTTCTGCTGCGCTGTAGGCTTGGGAGCAGGTAGAATCTGTTTTGGAGCCTGCTCTCCTTGCCCCCTGTCCCTCGGGGCAACCTTGTATTCATCCAACTTCCCTTCACGCATCAGCTTCTCAATCACATCCCTCAAATGCCGACATTCATTGGTTGAATGCCCATGAGTTCCATGAAACAAACAAAATTTCCCTGTCGCCATTTCTTTCTCGGTCGAATCACGAGGTGGCGGTCTTTTGTACTGCAACACATTGTACGTATCCAGGTAAATATTTTCCAAGGTGTCGTTCAATGGTGTATAATTCTCGTAGGTTTGGAATCGGGGTCTTTTGTTAGGATCACTTCCCCTATTTCTGTTTCTTCTGTTACCGTTCGGATTACGGTTATTGTTGTTGTTACCCCCGCTTCCAGCATTGTTGTTTCCACCCTTGTTTCCCACATTTACTTCAACCTTGCCAGAACTTTCCCCAGATTGCTTCACGGCGATATTACTCTGCACATTTTCTTTTGAAGCCGTCTCAGACTTTCTCTTTCGGTTTGCCCTGGCCTCCTCTCGCCTTAAATAAATATCGGCTTTTTCATAGAATATCTCTCTTGTGGAGGGTGTCTTCCCAGAAAGGTAATCTCCGAACTCAGATTCAGGATCGACTCCTTCCTTTAATGCCATCAGAATAGTGGGCTCATGCGGGTCACTAACCTCAGTCACAGCTTGGTTAAAACGATCAAGATATGCCCTCAAAGACTCTCCTGGTGCCTGCTTGATTCTCGATAATTCAATAACAATTTTGGATTTTCGGGCATGGAGTCGGAACTGGTTCATAAAACGCTCGCTCAGTTCCCTATAATTCGAAATCAAACGAGGAGGAAGTCGGGTAAACCAGAACAGCGCCACATCTTCTAAGTAGATTGGGAATGCTTTGCACTTCACTTCATCAGGGGCAGCAGCAGCATTCATGAGCCACTAGTATCGCATCAAATGCTGTCCCGGATCAGTCCTTCCGTTGTACTTATCCATCTGTGGCAAGTTAAAGCGCCGGGGAAATTGGAAGTCGAGGATATCGTCGGTGAAAGGAGTATGGCTTCGCTCAATGCCATAATCTTCATTTGTATAGTTCCGGCTCTCGGACATGATCTGGCGAACCATTGCCTGTACATCAGCATTAGTTAGGGGCCGCTCAGGTTCCCTGGCCCTAGTATCCGAGTTCCTTCTGGGCTCCTGTTCAGGAGATGCCCTTCTTCTTCGAGCTGCTTCTGCTCTATTCCGTTCCCTGCGCTCCCGGTCGATCTCGGGAGGAGGGGACTGGAGTCTTTACCCCCGAGTGTGGTCATTGTTTCCTAGCGCTCGTGCAATACCCTCACGAGATCCCAAAGATCCAAATGTCAGCTGCTCCACATTCTGAGGTCGTTCGAGCGGCCTTCGTTCACGGGGCCGCTCTTCCTCGGAAGATGAAGACTGATCCACTGGTGTGTGACGAACCGGTGATGGAGTTCTCTGTCGACGGAGTTCGTTGATCTCCCTACTCATGAGCCTCATATTCTCCTGCATCATGAGATTAGTGCGCTCGTGGACTTTTATGGCCTCCCTTGTACTTTCAAGCATATCAAGTAGGCGCGAGAAATCTCCTTGAGTAATTGGCGCAGATGGGTTGAGCTGATCACTGACCCTGGCGGTTGGAATCGGAGCATTTGTAGGGACTCGAGTAGAAGTTCCAACATCACCAAGAGTCGGATCGGATCAGAGATGGGAGGTCGGGTCGGTTCAGAGCTGGGGTGCCTGGTCGGGTTGGTACGTGGCAAGCTGCTCGGGTCGGTTCAGGTTGGGGGAATGCACTGCTTCTGAATCTCCTACCCGGATCGGATCGGAGCTCTCCCCATGATGGCGGTTCGGGTTTCCTGCATCGGTTCGTCCTGCTACTGAACTCTGCCCACGAGACCTTGTCACAACCGTATTTTGCTGATCTTCGCCAGCTCCATTTCCTCGAACAGATTGAATTTCTTTGCCTTTTCCTTTGGCCATAATTCTTTGACAATCACTTCAACAAAAATCTAAGAGCGTAGAAACTTAAGGATTAACTTCTTTGAACTCAACGGTCCAAAAAGTAGAATGATAATCCCGGAAAACAAAGAATTCAGATGAAGTTCTCAGTGAAAGCACCAAAATGTTAGACCAAAAAGTGGTTCTAACACCCAAATTGATTAAAAGCAAATGAAAATAAGATAAAAATAAAAATGAACACACAGGGTTTATAGTGGTTCGGCGAAGAAATGCCTACGTCCACTTGTTTTTCACTATATTCACTGATTTAGTTGCAAGTACAATGAAATATTCACTCAATCTCTCTCACAACTCACTTACAATCACTCAATTGTTTGAAAACAAATAATGAAAGAAGATTTGGATTTTCCGGGATTGCTGGAATTCGGATTATGAAGGTGGTTTAACTCTCCAAGTGCCAGAAAAAGGATCCTTTTCTTTGTCTTCAGGCAGGGTATTTATAGGTGAAAATTTGCTCAGAACTCGATCCGGATCGGCACCACGTGTCATCCATCCCATTAGCCTCGGGTTCAGATGGATTTCTGTGTTGACAACGCATCAGAGCAGTGGACGTTGTGGGTAGGAACTGGTCATAGTCGCTCCTAATAACAAGGCGCTCATGCAGGAAAGTGACGTGAAAAAGGGGTTCGGATCGGAAGGGTAGGTTCTAGGGGTTCGGATCGGCGCTTCCGACCCGGATAGGATTAACTTAGGACTAATTCTCTCTTCTTTGTACTCTGCTCCGCTCCGCTTCGGTCTATCTCTGTAGCAATTGGGTGGCTTTCCGATCCATCTTGAAGCAGACTGCCCTCCGATCCGAACATGTGCTTTCTGTTTTCAACAGCAATAGTTCACCGATCCGAACAGAAGACTTTATCCGATCCGAACCGATACGTTGTTTTGACCCGACCCGAATGATTGCAGCTGTCCGATCTAGGCTGTAATGTCTTCTCTGATCTGAGTAGTGATGGTCTCTCCGATCCGAACCGAAGTCTTCTAATTAGAAATGCTCTTCGATGCTTGACATCTTGACTTTGTGTTGCCTAGTTCACAAAGTAGGCTAACAACCGCTAAATCTAATCAGATGTTCAATCACTAATGAAAAAATGTGCAAAATACAACTAGTACTCTACCAAACCTAATTGTGTAGATGGCACTAGTTGCTATGAAAATTAAAATGTAGAAAAATAAAAGAGAACTAGAAACTTTATTAATGGAGAAGAAGAGAAAATAGGATGGTGGCTACAATGATATTACAAGGGTATTTATAGGAGATAACCAAACCCTAACCCTAACCCTAATACAATGATAGATGGGCCTTAGGGAATTCACAAAAGAGTTTACAATGAGAGTCTCAAATGGGCCTTAGTTAAATCTATTAAATTTTTTGTCCTTTCTTCTTTTCCTCTTGGTTCTTTGACAAGCCTCCCTTGATTTGAGATGTGCATGGCCTTTTTATCAATCATTTTCTTGTCCAACAGCAACTAGATGTGGAACCTTCATCTACAATTCTTTAAAATGTAAATATATAGCAATCTGATCTCCATTTCTCTACTTTTCTGGTTGCATGCGGGCTGGGTTGGAATATCTGTAAAAGTGACAAAATAATACCCAAGTAATATTTATTTATATACAAAAGATAAGATATAAGAGCATAAAATAAACACATTTCTATGTCAATCATTTTTCTATCCTCTCTATGTTGTTTTTCTATTTGTTTCTATATTTTTTTTGCAAACTTAAATTTTTATACTTTATATAGTTCAAAACCTTATAATTTAATAAATATATTTACATAGTTTAAATTTATGTTTTCATATGTTTTTCTATCATATAATATTAATTTACAACACTAGAATTTTACTCAAGAATTTCCAGAATTATTTTTATATCAAAACACTTGAAAAATGCTTTGAAAATCAAAAATACACATGAGTATGTCGACACAGCAAAAACTCAATGTCGACATATAACTGTCATTTTTTTCAATTTTGAAAGGAAGTGTCTTTTCACTATTTGAAACACTTCAGAACCATTGCAACCTTTCATACTCTAAAAAAAGAGGTTAAAATCGAATTTTTTATCATCTCTTCTTCTCTAACTTCATCCTCTTTCACTCCACCATTATTCTTTATCATTTTTATGATTCTTACACTTATACTCTACCGAATTCAATTCTATTTTGATCAAACTTCTTCTCTCTACACTCTATACTCTCTACTCTCTGAATCAAGTGCTATTGAAGAGTTATGGGGTTGTTTTGTAATCACTTGGGTTGAATAAAACTTGTTTGTAAGTCAAAGAGGAACAAATGTATCCTTGTAGCCGTGAAATCAATGAATAGGAGTCGGTGTGTCCTTGTTGAGTCGTGAAATCAAGGAATAGGAGTCGGTGTCTCCTTGTTGAGCCGTGAAATCAAGGAGGGTGTATTTGACTATTGGAAATAGTAATAAAACTCTGCATAATCTAGCGTTGTGCGGGACTGGACGTAGGAGTAATCCGAACCAATATTGTAACAACCCAGAATTTTGGGGCCAAATTAAAATTTTCATTTTAGAAATTTAAATGAATTTAGAATATTTAAAATGGTTTATTTTAAATAATAACGATGGAAAATTTATTTTAAACGAAGTTAAAACGAATAAATTTAATTTAAATATAAAAGGAGTTAGAAATAGCATTGCAGTTTGAAATTTTGATTTTAAAATTTAACTGGATGTACAGGATTCAAAATATATCAGAATTTGGCGAAACAAGAAATATTTAAATATGTTTAATCATATTGTAAAGCCCTATAACTTCCTCGATAAGGAAAGCCCGGATACTTTGAGGACAAGACACGTCATAACGCAAACAGAAGAACATTTCATTGTATATTACAACAATTCCATCAGAATACAAGAATATAAAGAGTATGAATAAATATTATACATTATAAAATATCAGAGATTACAATACATTACATAGCAGCGGAAAATAATACAATACACAACTAGAAGTAATACATGGATACAGAGCTTTCTGAGTATCGTTCTAGCTGTAAATCAGGATCCTGTGAATATAAATCTCCAAAAACCAGAACTACTTGCTGCCCGTGTGGAAAATAGGGGCACCCAGAGTTTAGGTTAAAACAATAAACTCCAAGTCAGTCATGTGACTGGTGTGAGAACTTAAACAGTTATTAATCTTTATTTTAAAGTTAGGTAAATCAAGGGACCACGCCGTATATACGGCACGGGTTTCCTCCCAAGAATACCAGTGCATAAAACAATAGCGCATTGCTAAATAAAGAAAAATGAAGCTATTATAAGACCTAGGTCCCATCACACAATGCAACGCAAGCCGGAGGATAGGGTTTTTACCTTATAATAGCCAAAGAATGCTTGATACGCTAAAAACAAATCATTTGATACTATTATAAGTGCATAGTGTATAAAACAATTTCAATCATAAGTATCAATCATAGACGGCATAAGTGCCCCATCCCACTATGTCTCCATACTAAGCTCTACAAATAAAACCGCAAAGTCACGTATTGGAAGTTGGATTTCCATCTGACCGAGGCAAAAGATAGTCCTTTACCGTTTCGAGACTGTCTAGCCCGAGCCTCAGGATCAGAGCTCGAGTGACCCTTGGATCGTCAGGGCCGATCACCGATGTGGATTAAAATGCTTGAACACTGCGTCTCCCCGCCCTTTGGGGCTTAAATGAGTCAAATGACTCCATCGACTCCATGCAGTCACCGATATATCTGAGGCGCCTCGCAACAGCAACAAGCACACAGGTGAAAATAATATAAATGTCAGGGCTGGTAGGTCACTGACACCACCCTAGTTAGAAGGAAACGCATGCCCTCCCTGAGGTCCTCTCCCGTTTTTGGTTCACAACCGGGGTGTGAGGCTCGCGAATCAACGCTACACAAAGCTATGCCACACAGGCAGTGTTTTGATTATCAACCACAAGACTCTGCTTTTCAATAGAAGCCTTGATCATATTGCCACTTAGGCATGCCACACAGGCAATTCACTCCATGCGTTTGATATCCATCAATATATAACCTCTGAGCTCGTACATCTCAGAGAAGGGCGTTAAGCAAGAGAATAAATTCACCGCCGCCAAACAGATATATATTTAATAGAAATCAATCACACAAAATAAAATCCAATGCCAGGCACACAGTCCATTTACAAGTCCGTTCTGGGTTTGAACGAAACCGGAGGCACCTTGTACCTCGCATATCCATCGATCTCCAAGTACGTCTGGACGATCACCAACTGATTCCCTCCTCTTGGGTGTACAGCCCAATCAAGATCATCTGTAATCACCCAAACGATGTGAAGATCTCCGGTCTTCGACCACCGTCTTCATCCTCGACACCACGTCAAATCAGTTATTCATAATGGGATAAACCCGGTCTTTCTGAATAACTCGCGTATATAATAAACAAGTGTTACCCAAATACAATATACACCTCATTCCAATTCAGTATTCTTACACTTTGGGAAAGGTTCCCATTAATTTTATCAAAGATAAATTCTTTAAATTTATACTTTAATCTTATTTTGAATATCAATTCAAACTAGTCGGGATTAGTGAACCACACCGAAGTAATCATTTTACTTTCCAATCCCAACCTATTCATCCCATGAAGTAAAACTGATCATACTTCATATTTAACACCACGGTATTATCGGTAAATTCAATTACCATTTCACATTCAAATCTAATTAAAGATTTAACTATCGCCTGGAGCAAAACTGGTGATACTCCATTCTCGATCATTCCAATCTAGTTAAAGATTCATTAAAACTCCACTTGGTTTTAATCTTCCCAAAAATCAATTTTAAAGATTATTTAACTTAGGAAATCATATTTTGTCTTTAACTGGGTTAAAGAACCAATGTCATTTAAAACGCAGTTCACTATAAACCCAAAATCACATTCCATTCCAATTCAAATATTGAAACTTCTGGTTACTTTTAAAACCCTTTCAAATCCAATTTATTTATTTAAAAATAAATAAATTACTATTCTAGTCCAAAACTAGTTCATTTCAATAAAAATCTATTTTTATCTTTTCAAATATGGAGTTTTTCATCCCAATTCTTTCCAAATCATTTCTTATGATTTTACACAAATTATTACTATTTTTAATAATTTTACCAAGGCCCGTACAGTCGATTTCCATCAACGGCCATCGAACTGCACTTACAACGACCTTTTCCAAATTTGATTTGGACATAATTTCAAATCCATCCATTAGATTTCAAATCTCTAATATTCGTTAGAAAGCTCTTTTTGATACGAACCCAACGGTTCCGGTTTTAGGAGAATCCGATGGTCGGATCTCCTGTAACGTCCATTCGAAGTCAATGGTCGAAATTCGCGAACTGCCGCAGCGCATTCTATTCAGGCCATTATATATATACATATAATATTATATATATTTTGTCGATTTCCTTTCAAAACGTTTTTTATAAATCGTTTTAAATTCATTTTCAAAACGATTTCAACTTCATATTCAATTTCTAATCAAAATTGAATATTCCACATTACCGATATACAAATGATAATATTTTCAAAACGTTATATTTTGAAATCACTTTCTTTTCTATATTCATTATAAAAATGAATAAAATCGATATAAATATCGTTCACGTCAAAATGGCGTCAATCTAGCCAATACAGCTTTTATTCAACACATGAATGTTTATTCTATTCAACACATGAATATTTATTCTATTCAACACATGAGTTTATTCTATTCAACCCATGAATTTATTCTATTCAACATATGAATTTTCTTACTATTCAACACATGAATTTTCTTGTTATTCAACACATGAATTTTCTTGCTATTCAACAAATGAATTTTATTCTATTTTCCAAATTAGAATGAAGCCCGATCAATTACCATATAACGTTAATTATATGGATTCCCTACAACACATATATATAAGAGCAACGATAAATCATCAACCATCATCCAGAGTGCACCATACAACTGCATAAGCATTAAATATAAATAATTAACGCTTACACAGTCTGTCAACCCATCGATTGACATACAACTAAACCATCGGGATTAGTGTACGTCAAATATCATCCCAATACCGGTGTGGGGTTTCAATCAAACAAACACATATTTTATTTGTGTACTTGGGCGATGTGTAAAATTTATCGTCCCAATCAATATCAGTCAAATCGGTGTACATAAACAATTGTTCGATTTGTAAATGAATATTTATTTTACTTCAACACATGAATATATATTTTACTTCAACACATGAATATATATTTTACTTCAACACATGAATATAAATTTTATTTCAACACATGAATATATATTTTATTTCAACACATTAAAATATATTTTATTTCAACACATGAATGTATATTTTATCTCAACACATGAATATATATATTTTATTTCAGCACATGAATATATATTTTATTTCACAACAAACAGTCAATTTTCACAACACAAACAATCAAACAAACAAGCCGTCCATGGTCTGTGGACGTCGGGTGTCGGGTGCTGCTAAGCACCGTCTGCATCCTAGTATATATTTCAACTAGAAAATAAATTAAAAGTGAGGAGTTCTCACCGAGAGCTAAACCAAACGTCGCGACTCTTCTTATGTAGGAAATCTTCACCGTGCTCGCCTTTTGTCACTTTCGTCTACCGTATCCACTACATATATAAAAATTGCATTTTTATATTGTTGTCATGTATATAAAAATAACATTTTTATACTGTTAATATATAGATAAAAAATCTATTTTTATACCGGTGCTATATAGATAAAAATTCTATTTTTATAGCGGTGTTTGTATAATAAAGATCATATTTTTATCACACTATTCTCTATATAAAAATCACATTTTTATATATAAAGATTGTATTTTTTATATCTCCATTACCTATGTGAAAATCACTCCTTTACACCGCTACTTCCATGATAAAAATTATATTTTGCTAGTAATATAATAAAAATCAAATTTTTATACTGGTTTCATATAAATAAAAATCAAACTTTTCATGGCGATAAAAATCATGTCTTTGATTATATAAAAATCTAGTTTCTATTTCTCTATAAAAATCTCTTCTTGACTTTATTCTAAAAATCTGATCTTTATGTAAAGTAAAGATCTAATCTTTTTAAACAATGACATATATATATATATATATATATTCTTTTAACAAATAAAAATCGAGTCTTTTTCCTAAATAAAAATCAAATTTTATCTATAACCCTATATATATATAATAAAATCAAATCTTTTTCACTATGAAAATTCATATCCTTAAATTTATACAAGTCTGAAAATTCACATTTATAAAAGATACAAAAATTAACATCAATGTAAATAAATAAAAAAACAAACTCACAGGGAACGACTGAGGAGGGGATAGGGCTGAGGAGTGCGTCAGAGGATCTGGAAGTTGCGGAGGTTGTTGGCGAGGTGGGGTATGCGGTCAGCGCTCGCGGTGGTTCTTCGAGTGGAGAGGGAGGGGTGCGGATTCTCGAATCGCATAAGGAGAGGGCAGATCTAGTAGTGGAGGCGCTGGGGGGTGGGGGGAGGTGGGTTGGTGGCTAGGGCGTTGGTTTTGGTGGGGGTTGACAAGGGGATCCATGAGATGGAGCGAGGTGGGAGGGAGAAGACGGAGGGGAAGAAGGAGGAAGGGTCGAAGCTATGATTTGGGGGAGGTGCCATCGTCAGCGGCAGCTCGAGGCATCGCGGTCTCCCCCTTCCCTTTCTTTTTTTTATTTTTTATTTTTTTTGGCTTTATAACTGAACAGGGAAAGAGAAACGGGGGGGGGGGGGGGGGGGGGGTTATATTATAATTTAATTATTTTATATATTTTGTTTTCTAAAAGTTGACTTTTCTTTTAAACACCAAATAAGGCCCAACTACTGTCTCCCCTAGCTAATTACCCCAATTCCGAATATAGTGGGATATGTATCATAAGCTAATTCGATCGTTTCAATCAGTTTTCGTCAAAATCAAAATATAACTCTATGTATTGAATTTGAACGTGCATTTCAATTTACTGGGGTCACATACTAACTCTAAAAATTCTTGAAAAATATTTTCTAACTTCGTATTGACGATACGGTCCTAAAAAAACTAATTTCGTCGAATTCTGAGACCGTTTGAAAAATGGCCATTTTCCAGTCGATTAAAATCAACTAAAACTGGTCAAACGCAATTTCCTTTGCCACGCTCACATATTGATTCGGAAAATTACGAATTTTGAAACCTAGCAATAACTTGACATCACGGATCCAACAAAAGTGGTTTCGTCGAAAACCGAGGTCGTTTGCAAAATTCCCATTTTTAAGGGCCAGAATTCTATAGCGACTATTCTGAATTTTCAACTGGGCATATCTTTTTATTCCCACTATGAAATTTTAATTTTTCGAATTCATTGGAAATATATTCACAAGTAGATTCTGATATTTTTGGTTTCGCTAAAATCCGGTTTGTTTTGAATCCTTTACATTCATTTGAAATTTGAAATCGAATCTTCGAACTCCCGCGCCATTTTCAATTCCTTTTATAATTATAAATAATTATTTATATTCTAACGACGATCTATATAAATATATACGTTCTAATTCTATTCAAAATAAATTTCTCGTCATAATTATTTAAAATATATCATTTTAAGTATTCAAAATTAATTGAAATTGCCGAAATAAAAATTTTAAATTGGCTCAGATTTCCGGGTTATTACAAATATCTTTCTAACGAATCTTAAAAAACTGAAATTTCACTTTATAAATCAAAAGTTATGTCCAGTTTAAAATTTAGAAAAGTCGTTGTAGAATTTATATATATTTTAATATAATATATTGGCCTTAAAAATAGCCATTTTGCAAACGACCTCTGTTTTTGACGAAACTGCTTTTGTTGGAACCAGAATGTCGGATTATTGTTAAGTTTAATTTTCCTGAATTTTTCGAATTAATATGTGAGCTGGTAAAAGAAATTGTGTTTTGTCAGTTTCGGTCAAATTTAATCGACTGGAAAATAGCTATTTTTAAGACGATCTCGGAATTCGACGAAATTAGTTTTGTTAGGACCATATCGTCATAACAAAGCCAGAAATAACATTTCTGTAATTTTTAGAGCCCATATGTAGTTCTGGTGAATTTAAATGTACGTTCGTATTAAATAAATAAATGTTTTTATTTTAAATTAAAGAAAATAGGCTGAAATTTTTTGTTTGGGCTAACGGGACATGGTTCATTGGATCCGGAACGAGGGTTATTAGTTAGGAATGTCTGTCGTTGGACCTGAATTGGAGTTAGTGGCTAAACGGGCCTTTATAGGGTTAATTAACATTTAAATATATTATAAATAAAAAAATGGAAAACCCTAATTCACTAAGTTAGAACCAACCGCCACTACCATTCTTTGAATGGCCGAAAACCTCCCAAATCAAACCCTTAATTCCTTCCAATCAACACCGAATTTAAAAATGAAATCAAAACACAAATCAAAGAGCAAGTCAAGAGCTTCGAAAGGGTACGGATGTGATCGTTCCTGGTGTCGAAAATCGAGAGAAACAAGGGCCCAAAGGGGCGCCGTTCGCACCCATATTCTGACCGCTGGGCCCCACCGAGATGGTCAAGGTCGAGGGCATAAGGAGGAGGTGCGATGGCGGTTCAGACGGTGATCGTGGATGGCGGTTTCCGACCATTTGGCGGCGACGATGGGCGAAGATGGAGGCCGAACGATGGGTTCACGGCTACAGGCAAATACGATGAAGAAAGGATGGTCTAATTTGGGGGATTAACGTTTAATAATTATATTTATTAAATTAATAATCCTATTAGAGTTGTTTTAATGTTTAAAACCATGTAACTTCTACATATAGAATTGGAATTTAATGATTTTCGCTGCGTTGGAACCGTATTTCAGAGATCTACACCATAGAATAAACTAGATCTGAAACAGTGGACGTTGGAAATTCAAGAAAATTCAGATCTGATTAATTCAGATAAAAACCAATGTGAGAACTCTATTCCTTTTAAAATAATTAAAATAAATTAATTATAATTGTGTTATGATTCCTCTGTTGTTCAATTCAGTGTATGATTGTACTGGGTTTGGTTGTTTGCGTTGGCGTTTGAAATGATTGGATTAAATGTTATAGATGTAGGATTTATTTACAATAAAAAAATCATATTTTTATTGTATTTATGAAAATAAAAATACATATAAAAATGCTATTATGTTAGAATATAATTATCAATCTGTTAGATCATATTGCGTTAGAATAAAAATAGCACTTGGTTAGCTCAAGTTATATTAACATAACAGTATCACTTGTCTGATCACGTTATATTAGAAGATGTCATGTTAATTTAGAAACGTTCTTTTTATTTGCATTAGAATTGACATAGTAAAATGTCATTTGAGCAGAATTAGAAATGTTAGAATATATATGCCATGTTGGAAAATATGTTATGTGAATTAAAATACTATTTTGTTAGAAAATATGTTATGTGAATTAAAATACCATTTTGGTTAGAGAAGTTATGTTAATGAACAATATCACATTTGTTAGAAATGTTATGTCAAGATTAAAATTATCATTTTTGTTAGGAAATGATAAGTTGGATTAAAAATATCATTTGGTTATAAAATGAAGATTTAGAATAGAAACACCGTCTACATTAGAATTGGCTAATTATAATTGTCTTGTATGTTCGATTAGAATTGACTAATTATAATTGCCTTTTACGTTCGGTTAGAACTGACTAATTATAATTGCCTTGTATGTTCGATTAGAATTGGTAAATTATTAATGTCATGTATGTTTAATTTGAATTGATAAATTATAAATACCATTTTTGTAATTAGAAATTGTCAATAAATAAAATATCATTTTTATTTGTTATTAGAAATCATAGTAAATTGTTAACAAATAAAATATTCCTTTATTTGTTATTAGAAGCATAGTAAATTGTTAACAAATAAAATATTCTTTTATTTTTAATATAGAATACATAGAAAATTGTAAACAAGTAAATATTCTCTTATTTGTTATATGGAATGCATAGGAAATGTAAACATATGAAAGATACTTTTATATGTCATTAGAATTCATGGGAAAATGTTAATATTTAGATAAGAATGACATTTTTAGTTATAAAATGTTAAAGTGAATAAGAATAACATTTTAGCTATAAAATGTTAAGATGAAGAGAAATAAAAATTTTAGGTATAAAATGTTTTACGGATTAAAACAACATTTTATTTATAAAATGTTAAGATGAATAAAAATAACATTTTAGTTATAAAATGTTGAGTTGACAAAAATATCACTTTTTATTTGTTTATTGTGTTAGAATTGACAACAAAAAAAATATATTACTTTTATATGTTTTTATTGAAATAGAATTGTCAACAAAAACAAAGTTATCCTTTTTATTTGTTTGTTGAAAATGTTAGAATTGATTTAACATAAAATATCCTTTTTATGATATATGAAAGGTTAGAAATGTTTACATAGAAATTATTCTTTCATGTGATAATAAAATGCATAGGAATTTGCGAACATAAAAAAACATTCTTTTGTTATTAGAACACATAAAGAGATAAATAATTAAAATGTACTTTTATTTGTCACAAGAGTACATAAGAAAAAGGTAGGGAAATAAAGGTGTTATGTTAGTTGAAAACTAAATGTAAAAGAATGATAAAAACATCTGTTTTTACCATTCAAATAGAATGAGATGAAATTTAAATTGTTGTTAGTAAAAAAGAGATAAACCAAAATACACATTTTTGTTAGTTAAAAAGAACAAATTTTGCGATGACACTTTATTTACATTTTCTCTATAAATAAAAGAACACATGCAATTACATTTACTATGTAAATAGGATGTTAAAGGAAAAGAAAACTTTATTTCCATTTAGTGTAAATAAACATGGAAGAGAAAGATTACATTTATTTACGTTTAGGTACATAAACATGAAAAAGTAAAGGAATACATTTATTTACAATTTAGTGTAAATAAAGCATGAGATAAAGAAAAAAATATTTTATTTACACATAGGTAAATAAAACAGGATATAAGAAAAGAGACATTTTTATTTACTATTTAGTGTAAATGAAAATAGGGCATAGAAAAAGAATTATACTTTTATTTGCATTTCTAGATGCGAGTAGAAGCATAGAAGAAGAAGAATTATACTTTTTATTTGCATTTTTAGATGCAAATAAAACATAGGAAAGAATTACACTTTTTATCTGTAAATTAGTTGCAAATATGTAAAGCACATTTTTATTCACTTTCTAAGTGTGAATGAAAGATATAAAAATAAAAAGAACAATTTTATTTAAATTTTAGATGTGAATAAGAATATGAAAAGAAAAAGTACATTTTTATTTATATTCCATATGTAAATAAAAACACCGTTTTAAAAAGTGAATTTTTATTTGCAATTTAGTTGCAAATAAAAACATGAATTTATAAAGCACATTTTTATTTGTAATTTAGTTACGAATAAAAATATGACATTGAAAAATATTTTTTTATTCCCCTTTTAGATGTAAATAAAAACATGAATTTTAAAAAAAATGAATTTTATTTATAATTTAGATATAAATAAAAACAGAGATATAAAAGTGACAATTTTATCACCATGGTAGATGCGATAAAAAGAGTAGAAATTAAAAGTGATATTTTTATCATCATTTTAGATGCGATAAGAAGAATAGATTTTAAAATTACATTTTCTATGTAATTAAAGGATAAAAGGGAAAATTACAATTTTCAGTGTAATAAAAGATTTAAATAAAAATTTGCATTTTTCGATATAAGTGAAGATTGAATAAAGGATAAACAATAAAAATTTACATTTTTATTGTAATGTAATAAATGAAGAATAATATTCATAGTTGAAATAGAAATGATAAACAATAAGAACTTACATTTTTATTATCATATAAGGAATGAAGAAAATGTACTTGTTTTGAAATATACTTCTGTTCAACAAAAATAACTTGAATACGAGGTGTAGGAAATTATTTAAAGAATAAATAATTTGAAATCATCGAATGAATGGCTTATATTTATATGTATAAATATAAATTAAATTTAAACGAAACACGCGCGGTAGTTCGCGTTGCAGCAGTCGTAACTTTAAAAGATTATACCGAAAGATTCGACCGTCGGATTTTCCCAAAACTAGAACTGTTAGGATCGCTTTGGGAAGATCTTTCCAACGATATAAATTTTGTTAAAATCCAACGGTTAGATTTCGAGATAAGTGTAAATCAAATTTCGATAAAAACAGCGCTAGGGTCGTCGATCGACCCGAAGCGTCGTCAAATTAATTTAGCCATTTTATATATAAAAATAGCGATAAATCGTTATTAAATACTAATAAAGATATGAAATGGTTTTAGACAATATATATATGCGAGGATCATTTGAAAAGTCCGAGATCAATATCATTTCAAATGATTATACTACGATTAAGTTGAAGAGTTGAAGACGGTGATTGAAGACCGACGATCTTCACATCGAATGGATGTGTTGCTACTGAGACCCATGATGGGAGTAGCTACCTTGAAGGGGCTTCAGTGGTAGTCGTCCGGACGTATTGTTTATTGTTCTGATATGTGGGGTATAAGGTGCCTCCAGTTTCGTTCAGACCCAGAACGGACTTGTAAATGGATGGTATGTCTGACGTAGTACTCCTATATGCTATATTCATTGATCTCTGCTAAATATATATCTGTTTGGTGGTTAACACCCTTCTCTGAGACGTACGAGCTTAGAGGTTATATATTGGTTGAAACCAATGGTATGGTATGGATTGACAATGTGGCATGCTAAGATGCATGGATCAAGGCTTTTGTTGAAAAGTTGGGCCTTGTGGTTAATGATCAAAGCATAGCCTGTTTAGGCATAGCTTTGTGTATAGCGTGACTTCGCGAGCCTCACACCGCGGTATGAGTCAAAACGGGATTAGGACTGTAGGGAGTGCACACGTTTCTTTCTAGCTAGAGTGATGTCAGGGACCTACCAGCACTGACATTTTACTTATGTGGATGATGGATTTTGAGGTACCTCGGGTTTTATAGGTTCTTAGTGGCCATATTGAGTTCCAAAAGGACCGAGAAGTGTGTGTTCAGGAATTTCCAATCCACTTTCGACAGGTGTGGTCCGGCCCTGAAGATCCAAGGGTTCACTGCGGGGGATCCTGAGGCATTTGCTAGAGTGTCTCGAATCGGAGAGGATGATCCCTAGCCTCGACTCATGATGGAAATCCAATTTCCAATACAACACCATGCGGTTTTGATTGTGGAACTAGTATGGCGACATAGTAGGATGGGGTACTATGCCGTCTATGATTGATACATTATGATTGAAATGTTTTTGAAGCATATATACACTAATAATAATATCAAATCCGTTTTTATCGTATCAAGCATTTTTGACCATTATAAGGTAAAACTCTATCCTCTGGTTTGCAGTGCATTGCGTGATGGCACTTGAGTCTTATAATGGTTTCATTTTTCTAAAGAGCATTGCGTTGTTTAACGATTTACTTTATTTTATGCACTGGCAATCTAATGGAGTAAACCCGTTCCGCGTAAGCAGCGTGGTCCTGTGATTAGCCTTATTATTGGATTAGTTAAGTTAAGATTTCTCGTACCAGTCCCATGACTGACCTGTAGTTTGTTTTGCTGGCAAACTCGGGTGCCCATATTTTCCACACGGGCAGTCGAGTAGCTTTTGCAGATATATTTACAGAATCCTGGTTTACAGCTGAAGCGGTATTCGGAAGCTCTGTATCCGTGTATTCCTTTCGGTTGTATATTTGTATTATTTTCCGCTGCTATTTAAATGTAATTTAAATCTCTGATATTATTGTATTTCTATTGTGTAATAAGTATTCATACTCTGTTATATTCTTGTACTCTGATAAATGTTGAAATCAGCAATAAAATGTTCTTCCGTTTATGTTCTGATGTATGTTGTTCTCAAAGCAATCCAGGCTTTCCTTTACTGGGAAGTTCGGGTCGTTTCATTTGGTATCAGAGCTTTGGTTTACAGAGCTCGAGAACAAGACACATTAGAACTGAACGAAAGAATTCATCAGAGATTGGTTTAGTAATATCCAATGAGAATGACTCGTTAGAGATAGGATCAGTAGTATCCTAGAACGAGTGTGAAGAGTATTATTTTCTTTAAAAGTAAAAACAAATTTAGTTTTGAAAATTTTATCTTAAAATACATATTTCAGTATATTATTATTTTAATGTGGACAATCGAGTATATAAAGATTTCGAATATACGAGTAATTAACGGATATTCAAAGTTTTAATATACAGGATAGATATGGGATTCACACTTTAGTCGCCCGGAGATGATTCTGATGATGGAGCTCCATCATCAGTATTTGTGTTCGAGTTACGAAAGTGGGATATCTATATATTTCCATTGACTGGTATGAGAACCAGAAATTAGATAGGATATATTGCTGTGATTTGCATTAAGAATATGATTTTTGACTATATATAAAAGTTAAATATATATTTAAAAAGTTAATCAACTAATCGATTGCTGGTTGTAATGTTTGATCATTAATTTAACTAATATAATTATTGAAACCAATAAAGATAAAAAGAAATTTTAGTTGGTTAATTAAACAACTTTTAACTTCGTCCCGTTTCGAGGACGAAAAGATTTTAAGTGGGGGAGATTGTAACAACCCAGAATTTTTGGGCCAATTCAAAATTTTTATTTTAGAAATTTAAATGAATTTAGAATATTTAAAATGGTTTATTTTAAATGAAGTTAAAATGAATAAATTTAATTTAAATATAGAAGGAGTTAGAAATAGCGCTGCAGTTTGAAATTTTGATTTTAAACTTTAACTAGATGTACAGGATTCAAAATATATCAGAATTTAGCGAAACAAGAAATATTTAAATCTGTTTAATCATATCTTTCAAACGAATCTGAAAAAACTGAAATTTCACTTTATAAATCAAAAGTTATGTCCAGTTTAAAATTTAGAAAAGTCGCTATAGAATTTATATATATTTTAATATAATATATTGGCCTTAAAAATGGTCATTTTGCAAACGACCTCTGTTTTCGACGAAACCACTTTTGTTGGAACCGGAATGTCGGATTATTGTTAAGTTTAATTTTCTAGAATTTTTTGAATTAATATGTGAGCGTGTTAAAAGAAATTGTGTTTTGTCAGTTTCGGTCAAATTTAATCGACTGGAAAATAGCTATTTTTAAAATGGTCTCGGAATTCAACGAAATTAGTTTTGTTAGGACCATATCGTCATAACAAAGCCAGAAATAATTTTTCTGT
This sequence comes from Allium sativum, assembly GCA_030737875.1. Lineage (NCBI taxonomy): Eukaryota > Viridiplantae > Streptophyta > Magnoliopsida > Asparagales > Amaryllidaceae > Allium > Allium sativum. The sequence goes on from CM060914.1 coordinate 79,313,845, forward strand.
AATTTTTAGAGCCCATATGTAGTTCCGGTGAATTTAAATGCACGTTCGTATTAAATAAATAAATGTTTTTATTTTAAATTAAAGAAAATAGGCTGAAAACTTTCGTTTGGGCTAACGGGACAGGGTTCATTGGATCCGGAACGGGGGTTATTAGCTAGGAATGTCTGTCGTTGGACCTGAATTGGAGTTAGTGGCTAAACGGGCCTTTATAGGGTTAATTAACATTTAAATATATTATAAATAAAAAAATGGAAAACCCTAATTCACTAAGTTAGAACCAGCCGCCACTACCATTCTTTGAATGGCCGAAAACCTCCCAAATCAAACCCTTAATTCCTTCCAATCAACACCAAATTTAAGTCTGAAATCTAAACACAAATCAAAGAGCAAGTCAAGATCTTCGAAAGGGTACGGATGTGATCGTTCCTGGTGTCCAAAATCGAGAGAAACAAGGGCCTAAAGGGGCGCCGTTCGCACCCATATTCTGACCGCTGGGCCCCACCGAGATGGTCAAGGTCGAGGGCATAAGGAGGAGGTGCGAAGGCGGTTCGGACGGTGATCGTGGATGGCGATTTCCGACCTTCTGGCGACAAAGATGGAGGTCGAACGATGGGTTCACGGCTACAGGCAAATACGATGAAGAAAGGATGGTCTAATTTGGGGGATTAAGGTTTAATAATAATATTTATTAAATTAATAATACTATTAAAGTTGTTTTAATGTTTAAAACCATGTAACTTCTACATACAGAATCGGAATTTGATGATTTTCATTGCGTTGGAACCGTATTTCAGAGATCTACAGCAAAGAACAAACTAGATCTGAAACAGAGGACGTTGGAAATTCAAGAAAATTCAGATCTGATTAATTCAGATTAAAACCAATGGGAGAACTCTATTCCTTTTAAAATAATTAAAATAAATTAATTATAATTGTGTTATGATTCCTCTGTTGTTCAATTCAGTGTATGATTGTACTGGGTTTGTTTGTTTGCGTTGGCGTTTGAAATGATTGGATTAAATGTTGTAGATCCAGGATTTATTTAAATAAAAAAATCATATTTTTATAGTATTTATGAAAATAAAAATATATATATAATTGCTACTATGTTAGAATATAATTATCAATCTGTTAGATCATATTGTGTTAGAATAAAAATAGCACTTGGTTAGATCATGTTATATTAACTTAACAGTATCACTTGTCTGATCACGTTATATTAGAAGATGTCATGTTAATTTAGAAACGTTCTTTTTATTTGCATTAGAATTGACATAGTAAAATGCCATTTGAGCAGAATTAGAAATGTTAGAATATATATGCCATGATGGAAAATATTTTATGTGAATTAAAATGTTAGAATTGATTTAACATAAAATATCCTTTTATGTTATATGAAAGGTTAGAAATGTTTATATAGAAATTATTCTTTTATGTGATAAAAGAATGCATAGGAATTTGTGAACATAAAAAAAATATTCTTTTGTTATTAGAACACATAAAGAGATAAATAATTAAAATGTACTTTTATTTGTCACTAGAGTACATAAGAAAAGGTAGGGAAATAAAGGTGTTATGTTAGTTGAAAACTAAATGTAAAAGAATGATAAAAACATCTGTTTTTACCATTCAAATAGAATGACATGAAATTTACATTGTTGTTAGTAAAAAAAAAAGAGTTAAGCCTAATATACACATTTTTGTTCTTTAAAAAGAACAAATTTTGCGGTGACATTTTATTTACATTTTCTCTATAAATAAAAGAACACATGCATTTACATTTACTATGTAAATAAGATGTTAAAGGAAAAGAAAACTTTATTTCCATTTAGTGTAAATAAACATGGAAGAGAAAGATTACATTTATTTATGTTTAGGTACATAAACATGAAAAAGAAAAAGAATACATTTATTTACAATTTAGTGTAAATAAAGCATGAGATAAAGAAAAATATATTTTATTTACACATAGCTAAATAAAACAGGATATAAGAAAAGGGACATTTTTATTTACTATTTAGTGTAAATGAAAATAAGACATAGAAAAAGAATTATACTTTTATTTGCATTTCTAGATGCGAGTAGAAGCATAGAAGAAGAAGAATTATACTTTTTATTTGCATTTTTAGATGCAAATAAAACATAGGAAAGAATTACACTTTTTATCTGCAAATTAGTTGCAAATATGTAAAGCACATTTTTATTCACTTTCTAGGTGTGAATGAAAGATATAAAAATAAAAAGAACATTTTTATTCATAATTTAGATGTGAATAAGAATATGAAAATAAAAAGTACATTTTTATTTGTACTGAATATGTAAATAAAAACACCGTTTTAAAAAGTGAATTTTTATTTGCAATTTAGTTGCAAATAAAAACATGAATTTATAAAGCACATTTTTATTTGTAATGGAGTTACGAATAAAAATATGACATTGAAAAATATATTTTTATTCACCATTTAGATGTGAATAAAAACATGAATTTTATTTATAATTTAGATATAAATAAAAACAGAGATATAAAAGTGACAATTTTATCACCATGGTAGATGCGATAAAAAGAGTAGAAATTAAAAGTGATATTTTTATCATCATTTTAGATGCAATAAGAAGAATAGATTTTAAAATTACATTTTCTATGTAATTAAAGGATAAAAGGGAAAATTACATTTTTCAGTGTAATAAAAGGTTTAAATAAAAATTTGAATTTTCCGATATAGGTGAAGATTGAATAAAGGATAAACAATAAAAATTTACATTTTTATTGTAATGTAATAAATGAAGAAGAATTCATAGTTGAAATAGAAATGATAAACAATAAGAACTTACATTTTTATTGTCATATAAGGAATGAAGAAAATGTACTTGTTTTGAAATATACTTCTGTTCAATAAAAATAACTTGAATATGAGGTGTAGGAAATTATTTAAAGAATAAATTATTTGAAATCTTCGAACGAATGGATTATATTTATATGTATAAATATAAATTAAATTAAAGCGAAACACGCGCGGTAGTTCGCATTGCGGCAGTCGTAACTTTAAACGATTATACCGAAAGATTCGACCGTCGGATTTTCCCAAAACTGGAACCGTTAGGATCACTTTGGGAAGATCTTTCCAACGATATAAATTTTGTTAAAATCCAACGGTTGGATTTCGAGATAAGTGTAAATCAAATTTCGATAAAAACAGCGCTAGGGCCGCCGATCGACCCGAAGCGTCGTCAAATTAATTTAGCTATTTATATATATATATATATAAATAGCGATAAATCGTTATTAAATACTATTAACGATATGAAATGGTTTTAAACAATATATATATGCGAGGATCATTTGAATAGTCCGAGTTCAATCTCATTTCAAATGATTATACGACGATTAAGTCAAAGAGTTGAAGACGGTGATTGATGACCGACGTTCTTCACATCGAATGGATGTGTTGCTACTGAGACCCATGATGGGAGTAGCTACCTTGAACGCGTTTTAGTGGTAGCCGTCTGGACGTATTATTGATTGTTCGGATATGCGGGGTATAAGGTGCCTCCAGTTTCGTTCAGATCTAGAACATACTTGTAAATGGATGGTATGTCTGACGTGGTACTCTTTTATGCTTTATTCGTTGATCTCTGCTAAATATATATCTGTTTGGTGGTTAACACCCTTCTCTGAGATGTACGAGCTTAGAGGTTATATATTGGTAGAAATCAATGCCACTGGTATGGTATGGATTGACAATGTGGCATGCTAAGATGCATGGATCAAGGTTTTTGTTGAAAAGCAGGGCCTTGTGATTGATGATCAAAGCATAGCCTGTTTAGGCATAGCTTTGTGTATAGTGTGACTTCGCGAGCCTCACACCCTGGTATGAGTCAAAAACGGGATTAGGACTGCAGGGAGTGCACATGTTTCTTTCTAGCTAGAGTGATGTCAGGGACCTACCAACGCTGATATTTTACTTTTGTGGATGATGGATTTTGAGGTACCTCGGGTTTTATTTGTTGTCAGTGGCCATATTAAGGTCCAAAAGTGTGGTGACCCTAAACCCCGTACTGACGGTGGCAAGGGTAATCTTTGGAATATAACACATAAACAGATAATAGCAGAACGGAATTAAATAAATACACCAGATAATGTACAAATAGTACACTGCATAAACATAATCATCAGAGTTACACAGTATACAAGATCTTACTTAGTTCAAATACAGTTCAGGTATACATAAATGTCTACAGCGGAAAACAAACATAATACGTACAATAGGAGCTGAACAGCATAAAAAGAGATAAATGATAGAATCCATCTTCAGCTCCAGCTATCCAGAAAGAGCCTGCTAAAACCTAAAGACAAGGCTGCCCGTGTAGAAAAAGGGGCACCCGAGTTTGCAAGTGAAATAAACAATGAGTCAGTCATGGGGCTGGTATGAGAAATCTACTTAGCACATTATATAATTTGGCTAATCATAGGACCACGCCACTTTCGCGGAACGGGTTTACTCCATTCGATTGCCAGTGCTTTAAAACAAGTAATTCTTTTAAACATCGCAATGCTTTTTATAAAAATGAAGCCATTATAAGACTCAATTCCCATCACACAATGCAACACAAATCAGAGGATAGAGTTTTTACCCTATAACGGCCAAAATATGCTTGATACGAATAAAAAAAAGAATTTGATATTATTACTAGTGTTTATATGTTTCAAAAACAATTTCAAATCATTAGTATCAATCATAGATGGCATTAATGCCCCATACCAATATGTCGCCATATATAGGTATATAATCAAAACCGCACAGTCACGTATTTGGAAATTGGATTTCCGTCATGAACCAAGGCAAAAGATAGTCCTTACCGACTTCGAGACGCTGTAGCCCGTGTCTCAGGATCAGAGCTTGAGTGATCCTAGGAGCGACAGGGCCGGTCCACCGATGTGGATTAAAATGCCTAAACACTGCATTTCCCCGCCCTTTGGGGCGTCAATGAGCCAACGAATGGCTCCATCGTCTTCACATAGTCACCGATATATCTGAGGCGCCTCGCAACAGCAACAACCACATAGGTGAAAAATAGTATAAATGTCAGCCAGTTTAAGCACTGACACCACCTCTAGCTAGAAGGAAACGCATGCCCTCCCTGATGTCCTCTCCCGTTTCTGGTTCATACCGGGGTGTGAGGCTCGCGAATTCACGTTATACACAAAGCTACGCCACACAGGCGGTGCTTTGATCATCAACCACAAGACTTTGCTTTTCAACAGAAGCCATGATCACTGCATCTTAGCATACCACACAGGCAATTCACACCATGCAACTGATGGCTATCAATCACACAGAATGAATTCCAATGTCAGACACACAGTCCTTTTACAAGTCCGTTCTGGGTCTGAACGAAACCAGAGGCACTATATACCTCGCATTCCCATCGATCTCCACGTACATCTGGACGATAATCACTAATTATCCATATTTCGGGATGACTCCCAATCAGGACATCAGTTACCATCCAACCGAGGTGAAGATCTCCGGTCTTCAACCACCGTCTTCATCATCGATTTCTTATCGTCGATTCAGTTATTCAAAATGGGATAAACCCAGTCTTTCTGAGCAACTCGCGTATATAATAAACAAGTGTTACACAAACACAACATACGCCTCATTCCAATTCATTATTCACTAAACGCAAATTAGTAAGAGAACGATTTCCCAAGCATTAACCTTGAAGGCCGAAACCAACATCAGATCAAAACCTAGTAAACCATCCGACTTAGCTAACCTTCAGTTAGTTTATAAATTTCACATTCAACCATCAAATATTCAATAAACCGGGTAAATTCGGTTTATTTCCATTCCATATCATTTATAATATTTTATAACGATTTATCGCTATTTTTATTTATTTATTTATAGCCAGTTCATTCAAACGACGCTTCGGGCCATAACGCGGCCGTGGCGCTGTTTTTCTTCAGATTTGATTTACATATATCTGAAAATCTAACCGTTGGATCTTTACAAATTTTATATCATTAGAAATATCTTTTCAAAACGAATCCAACGGTTTCAGTTTTGGGAAAATCTGACGGTCGGATCTCCTGGTACACTCGTTTGAAGTTTCGATTTCAAAATACGAACTGCATCGTCGTTATTCGATTTAATTTAATTATATATATATATATAATCGATTCTGGCGCTGTTTTTCTTCAGATTTGAATTCAACATTCCAGACATTCCAACCGTTGGATCTTTACAAAGTGGGTGTTGTTGGAAAGATATTTCCAAGGCGAACCCAACGGTTTCAGTTTCGGGAAAATCCGATGGTCGGATCTCCCGCACTAATCGTTTGAAATCACAGTTTCAAAACACGAACTGCAGCTTCGTTATTCGATATACTTTAATTATATATATATATATATAATCTTTTTTTCGATTTCAAAACCATATTCTTTTCATACATTTGATAAAAATGATATTTTTATCCAATAGACATTTATTTCGACACTTCACTATATTTAACAATTCACGTATATAATAAAAATGTTATTTTATTGTAAAACAATTTATTTCAAAACACGAATATTTTATGTAGTTCATATAGATGATAAAAATATGATTTTTATAATAAAACAATTCATTTCAAAGCACGACTATTTCATATAGTTCATATAGATGATAAAAATATGATTTTTATTATAAAACCATTTATTTCAAAACACAACTATTTTATATATTTCATATAGATGATAAAAATATGATTTTAATTATAAAACAATTTATTTCAAAACACGAATACCATTCAACACATGAATTTCTATTCAACAAATGGATTACTATTCAACACATGAATGTTTTCTATAATTCGTATATATTATAAAAATGTGATTTTTATTGTTAAAGCAATTTATTTAAAACACGAATACCATTCAACACATGAATTTCTATTCAACGAATGAATTTCTATTCAACACATGAATGTTTTCTATAGTTCGTATATATAAAATAAAAATGTGATTTTTATTGTCAAAACAATTTATTTATAACACGAATACCATTCAACACATGAATTTCTATTCAACGAATGAATTTCTATTCAACACATGAATGTTTTCTATAGTTCATATATATAAAATAAAAATGTGATTTTTATTGTCAAAACAATTTATTTAAAACACGAATACCATTCAACACATGAATTTTTATTCAACGAATGAATTTCTATTCAACACATGAATGTTTTCTATTCAACACACGAATATAGTTTGAACACATGAAAATAATTCTAACACACGAATATTATTCAAAATTTCGGCAGCATAACGGCAGGGTACTTAAAACCGGGGCCGTCCCTAGTACGGCTCCTCGCTCTACCTTAAAGCCTCGCAGCTTTTGATAATGGGGATTTCATGCATCTAGTTCGCACGCAGGCGGCATGTTTATTTTTATTTCTTTTCCACAAACTAATCCTATGTGGTTTCAACCAAATTATTCTCAACCACAAACGGGTATTTTTCAACCACAATCAATCAATTTCAACTACAAACAATTCTAATGAACCATTCGCTATCAACCAATTTTCACACCAATCACAACCAATAAATATCTTCCATGGTTTGTGGACGAGGGGCATATATATATATATATATATATATATATATATATATATAAAAGTATGTTTCACTTCTATTTTAACACATATATAATTTTTACAATGCATATATAACTTATACATCGAACGTACAACTTATACAATGCTTATACATGAGCTGAACAACGCTTATATAACTCATACATCGACTATATAATTTATACATCGTCGTTTTCCATATCGTTTATAATTCAGAAATCTCACATTGGGTTCCACTCCACCAAAAATAGCAGAAGGCTCAGAAAAATATGCGGTCTCTTCTAGAATGTAGAAGACATCCACACGAGTCCACTGTCTCTTGTTTCACTGAATTTCGTCAAGAAACGAAAAAGATGTGATTTTTACAGTGAAATCAAAAACCGTAGCGCTTTAAAGTGCTATAACATAGTTTAATATAAAATCAGTCGTTACCTTTCTGAAATCTTCAAAACTGGGTCATGGATTTTAACCCAAACCGTTGCACGATATCCAGATCGGATGGCATCACCCTGAAGTGCTTGGAAGGGCACACACACGCCAGAAGTGGGGCCCACTTCAGTGGTCAGAATCGGCCACGGCGGAGCTTCAAAGTTCCGAACTTCCCATCCACGAATATCGATGGAGAAGCAACGAGGGAGGCGAATCCTATATGGATTTGAAGGTGGAGAGGAGATCTACAAAAACTTCAACAGGAGCTAGGGATTTTATTCAGTGAAATCACAGGAATCGAGGAGGGAAGCGTTGGAAGGGTTTCCGCTGTCAGTCGATGAGGGTTACGGGTTTATCGGGAGAGAGAGATAAATAATGTGGCCCAATAGGATTTTTTTATATTTATAAATTTTAAAAATCCAAAAATACCCCTTATCTCATACGAACTCCAATCCAAACCCAACGACTGTCGTCCCCAGCTAAATACCCCCATTCCGAACACAATGGGATTTGTTTCATAGGTCCATTCGGCTGTTTCAGTCAGTTTTTCTTCAAATTAAAATATAAAACATTCAATATTTGATTTGAATGTACATTTCAATTTGCTGGGGCCACATATTGATTCTAAAAATTTCCGAAAAATAAATCTAGCTATGTTTTGACGATACGGCCCTAACAAAACTAGTTTCGTCGAATTCTGAGACCGTTTGAAAATTGGGCCCTTTTCTGGTCGATCCAGTTTAATAGAAATCGACCAAACACATTTTTCTTTGCCACGCTCACATACTGGCTTCAAAAATTATGAAATTTGAAACCTAGCAATAATTTGACATGCCGGATCCAACAAAAGTGGTTTCGTCGAATTCTGAGGTCATTTGCAAAATGGCCATTTTCACGGGCTATATAAACTCTATAACGACCTTTTTGAAAATTCATTTAGCCATAACTTTTGCTTCCCGCTATGAAACTTCGATTTTTCAGACTCATTAGAAAGATATTTACTAACAGATTTAAATATTTTTGGTTTCACCCAAATCCGTTTTGTTTTGGACCCGGTACAATCAGTCAAAGTTTGAATTCAAATTCTGAAACTACCGCGCCATTTCAGGCCTTGTTTATAATTAGAATTAAATATATTTGTTTTCAAACATCGATTCAAACATACTTTTCATCGTTATTATTTAAAATATTTATTTTAAACATTTAAAATCCACTAAAATAGCCAATTTAAAATTTTAAAACTAGTTCAGATTTTCCGGGTTATTACAATCTCCCCCACTTAAAACTTTTCGTCCCCGAAAAGGAACAAAGTCGAAAGTGGTTTGTTTAATCAACTCTACTTTCAATTTGGCTTCCATTCTCTAACTTTTCAGTTTTCTGAGAATTTTCAAGTTCTTCAAAAATTTGGCTAACACCATAAATTTTCGAAAAATTTCGCCATAACCTCCTTTGTACGGGGAGGGGTTTGGAAATTTATTGGGTCGTATTAGGTACCCAATAAATCCTAATAAGCATTCACATATTTATAGTGATATATTTCGGTGTCCACAGGGGAGTGTTTATAGATCATAACTCCAGAGAATAAATTCTCGTCACCCTATAAATGGTTTTTGTCCCTTAATGACCAGAGAGACGTGTTTATTGTCATCTCCAGACCCGTGTGGGTTTTTTATTATTCTTGCAATTTACCGTTATATTTTATATGGTCTATATCAATCATCAGTTCAACCTGTAACATATAGTCATTGCCATATAAGCCTCTCGCTCATATGGCAAATCTTCAACCTCGTCACACAAGCTCCAAATGCTTATGTGGTACATGATGAAGTATGCCTATCTTCAAGAAGTACGCCATGTAATGTAGTTCAAAATTAATTGTTACTAGCCTAGGGAGACGTTTATTATTACACACAGAACAACCAGCACTCCACATCTAATGGCATTCACAGGAGTTGATATAATAATATTTCGCATCCAACTCATTAAGATTTACCTATTTGTCGGGCACGCAAATAATTTCTTTACTCAACAGCCAATTCTTTTACCTGTTCAAACATATATAATGCACATGTATATGTTTCTATCTATTTTTAAATCAGTTCAATGTGTGATTTAATCGAATAAATTCTACCCTTCATTCTCTTATTGATTAGATTAACTATCGTTCTAATAATTTAATTAATCAAATCCACTATCACACAACACAAACAACAATCAATTTGTTTTTAACTTTTCAAAATCATAAAAATTGATTCTTATACTCTTTTACTTTTCAAGTATATATCTTCTATATATCCAAAAATCATATTTCTAAAACCAGACTATATATATAATCACAAATACGTTATTTATAAACATATAACTCTTAACTCGTTCTGGGGCACTTCTGACCCCATCTCTAATGAGTTATTCTGATTCTACTATACTCGTACTAGGATATTACATATCCTATCTATATTGAGTTACCCGTCCTAGAACACTCCTGGTTCTATTTCTGACGAGTTCGTTAATATGTTATATTCCAGAACTAAGATTAACCAAAGCTCTGATACCACGTTGTGGCGACCCCAAACCCTGTACTGACGATGGCAAGGGTAATCTTTGGAATATAACACATAAACAGATAATAGCAGAACAGAATTAAATAAATACACCAGATAATGTACAAATAAAACACTGCATAAAATAATCATCAGAGTTACATAGTATACAGGATCATACTTAGTTCAAATACAGTTCAGCTATACATAAATGTCTACAGCGGAATACAAACATAATATGTACAATAGGAGCTGAACAGCATAAAAAGAGATAAATGATAGAATCCATCTTCAGCTCCAACTATCCAGAAAGAGCCTGCTAAAACCTAAAGACAAGGCTGCCCGTGTAGAAAAAGGGGCACCCAAGTTTGCAAGTGAAACAAACTACGAGTCAGTCATGGGACTAGTATGAGAAATCTACTTAACACATTATATAATTTGGCTAATCACAGGACCACGCCACTTTCGCGGAATGGGTTTACTCCACTGGATTGCCAGTGCTTTAAAAAAAGTAATTCTTTTAATCATCGCAATGCTTATTATAAAAATGAAGCCATTATAAGACTCAGTTTCCATCAGACAATGCAACGCAAAACGGAGGATAGAGTTTTTACCTTATAACGGCCAAAATATGCTTGATACGAATAAAACAAAAGCATTTGATATTATTACTAGTGTTTATATGTTTCAAAAACAATTTCAAATCATAAGTATCAATCATAGATGGCATTAATTCCCCATACCACTATGTCGCCATATATAGGTATACAATCAAAACCGCACAGTCACGTATTTGGAAATTTGATTTCCGTCTTGAACCAAGGCAAAGATTGTCCTTACCGACTTCGAGACGCTCTAGCCCGTGTCTCAGGATCAGAGCTTGAGTGACCATAGGAGCGACAGGGTCGGTCCACCGATGTGGATTAAAATGCCTGAACACTGTGTTTCCCCGCCTTTTGGGGCGTCAATGAGCCAACGAATGGCTCCATCGGCTTCACATAGTCACCGATATATCCGAGGCGCCTCGCAATAGCAGCAACCACATAGGTGAAAAATAGTATAAATGTCAGCCAGTTTAAGCACTGACACCACCTCTAGCTAGAAGGAAACGCATGCCCTTCCTGAGGTCCTCTCCCGTTTCTGGTTCATACCGGGGTGTGAGGCTCGCGAATTCACGTTATACATAAAGCAACGCCACACAGGCGATGCTATGATCATCAACCACAAGACTTTGCTTTTCAACAGAAGCCTTGATCACTGCATCTTAGCTTGACACAAAGGCAATTCACACCATGCAACTGATGGCTATCAATCACACAGAATGAATTCCAATGTCAGACATACAGTCCTTTTACAAGTCCGTTCTGGGTCTGAACGAAACCGGAGGCACTATATACCTCGCATACCCATCGATCTCCACGTACATCTGGACGATCACCACTAATTATCCATATTTCGGGATGCCTCCCAATCAGGACATCAGTTACCATCCAACCGAGGTGAAGATCTTCGGTCTTCAACCACCGTCTTCATCATCGATTTCTTATCGTCGATTCAGTTATTCAGAATGGGATAAACCCGGTCTTTCTGAGCAGCTCGCGTATATAAAAACAAGTGTTACACAAACACAACATACGCCTCATTCCAATTCATTATTCACTAACCGTAAATTAGTAAGAGAACAATTCCCAAGCATTAACCCCGAAGGCCAAAACCAACATCAGATCAAAACCCAGGAAACCATCCGACTTAGCTAACCTTCAGTTAGTTTATAAATTTCACATTCAACCATCAAATATTCAATAAACTGGGTAAATTCGGTTTATTTCCATTCCATATCATTTATAATATTTTATAACGATTTATCGCTATATTTATTTATTTATTTATTTATAGCCAATTCATTCAAACGACGCTTCGGGCCATAACGCGGTCGTGGTGCTGTTTTTATTCAGTTTTGATTTACTCATATATGAAAATCTAACTGTTGGATCTTTACAAATTTTATATCATTAGAAAGATCTTTTCAAAACGAATCCAACGGTTTCAGTTTCGGGAAAATCCGACGGTCGGATCTCCCGGTACACTCGTTTGAAGTTTCGATTTCAAAATACGAACTGCAGCGTCGTTATTTGATTTAATTTAATTATATATATATAAATATAATCGATTCTGGTGCTGTTTTTCTTCAGATTTGAATTAAACATTCCAGACAATCCAACTGTTTGATCTTTACAAAGTGGGTGTCATTGGAAAGATATTTCCAAGGCAAACCCAAAGGTTTCGGTTTCGGGAAAATCCGATGGTCGGATCTCCCGCACTAATCGTTTGAAATCACGGTTTCAAAACATGTGATGTAGCTTCGTTATTCGATATACTTTAATTATATATATATATAATCTATTCTTCTATTTCAAAACCATATTCTTTTCATACATTTGATAAAAATGATATTTTTTGTCCAACAGACATTTATTTCGAAATTTGACTATTTTTAACAATTCATATAGATGATAAAAATATGATTTTTATTATAAAACAATTCATTCTAAAACACGACTATTTTATATAGTTCATATAGATAATAAAAATATGATTTTTATTATAAAACAATTTATTACAAAGCACGACTATTTTATATATTTCATATAGATGATTAGAATATGATTTTTATTATAAAACAATTTATTTCAAAACACGAATACCATTCAACCCATGAATATCTATTCAACGAATGAATTTCTATTCAACACATGAATGCCTTCTATAGTTCTTATATATAATAAAAATGTGATTTTTATTGTTAAAGCAATTTATTTAAAACACGAATACCATTCAACACATGAATTTCTATTCAATGAATGAATTTCTATTCAACACATGAATGTTTTCTATAGTTCGTATATATAAAATAAAAATGTGATTTTTATTGTCAAAACAATTTATTTAAAACACGAATACCATTCAACACATGAATTTCTATTCAACGAATGAATTTCTATTCAACACATGAATGTTTTCTATAGTTCGTATATATAAAATAAAAATGTGATTTTTATTGTCAAAACAATTTATTTAAAACACGAATACCATTCAACATATGAATTTCTATTCAACGAATGAATTTCTATTCAACACATGAATGTTTTCTATTCAACACACGAATATAGTTTCAACACATGAAAATAATTCTAACACATGAATATTATTCAAAATTTCGGCAGCATAACGGCGGGGTAGTTAAAACTGGGGCCGTCCCTAGTACGGCTCCTCGCTCTACCTTAAAGCCTCGCATCTTTTAACAATGGGGATTTCATGCATCTAGTTCGCACGTAGGCGGCATGTTTATTTTTATTTCTTTTCCACAAACTAATCCTATGTGGTTTCAACCAAATAATTCTCAACCACAAACGGGTATTTTTCAACCACAATCAATCAATTTAAACCACAAACAATTCTATCAACCATTCGCTATCAACCAATTTTCACACCAATCACAACCAGTAAATATCGTCCATGGTTTGTGGACGAGGGGCGTATATATATATATATATATATATATATATATATATATATATATATATATGTAAAAACCCGTAACTTCCCCGGTGAGGAAAGCGCGGATAGTTCGAGAACAAGCCACAACAGAACGCAGACGGAAGAACATTTCATTGTATATTACAACAATTCCATCAGAATACAAGAATATACAGAGTATAAATGAATAAAATACATTTGACAAATATCATAGATTACAATACATTATATAGCAGCGGAAAATAATACAATACACAACTAGAAGGGATATATGGATACAAAGCTTTCCGGATATCATTCCAGCTGTAAACCAGGATCATGTGAATATAAATCTGCAAAACCAAAACTACTAGCTGCCCGTGTCAAAATAAGGGAACCCAGAGTTTAGGTTAAAACAATAAACTCCAGGTCAGTCATGGGACTGGTGTGAGAACTAAAACAGTTGTCAATCTTTATTTTAAAGTTCGGTAAATCAAGGGACCACGCCGTATAACACGGAACGGGTTTCCTCCCAAGAATACCAGTGCATAAAACAACAGCGCAATGCTAAATAAAGAACAATGAAGCTATTATAAGACCCAGGTCCTATCACATAATGCAACGCAAGCCGGGGGATAGGGTTTTCCCTTATAATAGTCAAACATGCTTAGTACGTTTAAAACAAATCATTTGATACTACTATAAGTGCATAGTGTATAAAAGAACTTCAAATCATAAGTATCAATCATAGACGACATGGGTACCATATATCATGTCGCCATACTAGGCTCTACAATCAAAACCGCAAATGTCACGTATTTGGAAATTGGATTTCCGTCTGTGAACTAAGGCAAGGGATCGTCCTCCACCGAATTCGAGACACTCTAGCCCGTATCTCAGGCAATTACTCAGTCAAGCCTTTAGATCGTCAGGGCCGGTCCACCGATGCGGATTAAAATGCCTGAACAATGCATTTCCCCACCCTATGGGGTGTCAATGAGTCAACGAATGACTCCATCGGACCCGGATCGTCCGATCAAACCGAGGCGCCTCGCAACAGCAACAACCACATAAGTCAAACTCGTCAGGGCGTGTAAAACCACTGACGCCACTTCTAGCTAGAAGAAACACATGCCCTCCCTGAGGTCCTTCTCCCGTTTCTGGTTCACTACCGGGGTGTGAGGCTCGCGAATCAAAGCTACGCCACACAGGCCGTGCTTTGATCATCAACCACAAGACTCTGCTTTTCAACAGAAGCCTTGATCATTTGCATCTTAGCATGCCACACAGGCAAACAACTCTATGCAACCGATATCAATCACACAGAATGAAATCCGATGTCAGACACACTGTCCATTTACAAGTCCGTTCTGGGTCTTAACGAAACCGGAGGCACCTAGTACCCCGCATATCCATCGATCTCCAAGTACGTCTGGAAGATCACCAACTGTTTCCATCTTCTTGGGTGTACATCCCAATCAAGATCGTCAGTAATCACCCAAACGACGTGAAGACCTCCGGTCTTCGACCACCATCTTCATCATCGACTTATCGTCGTATCAATTATTCAGAATGGGATAAACCCGGTCTTTCCGAATAACTCGCGTATATTTTAAATAAGTGTTACACAAACACAACTACGCCTCATTCCAATTCATCAGTCACTAACCGTAAATTAAGCAAGAGAATAATTCCCCTAATATTAACCCCGAAGGCCGAAACCAACATCAGATCAATATCCAGAAAACCATTCTGCTTAGCTAACCGTCAGTTAGTTTCTAAATTCCACATTCTTAGGGAAAGGTTCCCATTAATTTTATCAAAGATAAATCCTTTAAATTTATTCTTTAATCTTCATTTGAATATCAATTCAAAACTAGTCGGGATTAACGAACCTTACCGAAGAAATCATTTGTTTTAATTTCCCAACCCCAACCTATTCATCCCACAAAGTAAAACTGGTAATACTTCATATCTAACACCACGGTGTTATCGGTAAATTTAATTACCATTTCACGTTCAAATCTAATTAAATATTTAACTACCGCCTGGAGCAAAACTGGTGATACTCCATTCTCGATCTTTTCAATCTAATTAAATGTTCATTAAAACTCCACTTAGTTTTAATCTGTGACTGGGTTAAAGAATCAGTGTCCTTTGAAACACGGTTCACGATAAACCCAAAATCACATCACATTTCAATCAGTCCCTAACCGTAAATTAGCAAGTGAGCAATCCCCTAAGTATTAACCCCGAAGGCCGAAACCAACATCAGATCAATACCTCTAAAACCATTTAACTTAACTAATCTCCAGTTAGTTTCTGATTTTCTTAACTCCTTTAGGTCTAAGAACAGTATTATTGAAGATACCGTTCACGACAACCCAAAATCACGTTCGATTAATTATCGGGTTAAAGAACAAGTGTTATTTAAAACACTGTTCACGATAAACCCAAAAATCAATACCAATTCAATTCCAATTAAATATTATTTAATTGGTACACTTCATTAAATCTAAATAAAAATATTTAATCTTTTCTCAACTGGGTTCAAGAACAGTGTTAATAAAGACACCATTCACGACAAACCCAAATCACATTTGATATTAAATACAAGGCTCTGAATAGAAAATATATCGGCTTATATTCAATATCAAATTCTACGACCAATAAATATCATATTGGAAATAAAGATATATAAATATCTTTCAAATTTCCATAACAATATCTGTATAATCACGAAATCCAACATCGAAATATTCCGAAGACAATTTCGATTCAAATCCATTCCAATGCAATTTTTGGAAATTCTGGTTATTTTCAAAACCATTTCAAATCCAATTTATTTTAAAAATAAATTATTATTCTAGTTCAAAACTAGTTCATTTCGATAAAAATCTATTTTTATCTTTTCAAATATGGAGTTTTTCATCCCAATTCTTCCCAAATCATTTCTTATGATTTTACACAAATTATTACTATTTTTAATAATTTTATCAAGGCCCGTACAGTCGATTTCCATCAACGGCCATCGAACTGCACTTACAACGACCATTTCCAAATTTGATTTGGACATAATTCCAAATCAAACCGTTAGATTTCTAATTTCTAATATTCGTTAGAAAGCTCTTTTCAATACGAACCCAACGGTTTTGGTTTTAGGAGAATCCGACGGTCGGATCTCCCGAAATATCCGTTCGAAGTCTATGGTCGAAATTCGCGAACTGCCGCGGCGCGGCGCGTTCTTTTCAGGCCATTATATTATATATATAATATACATAATATATACTTCATCGATTTCAATTCAAAACGTTCTTTATAAATTGTTATAAGTTCATTTTCAAAACGGTTTAAACTTCATATTCAACTTCAAATCAAAATTGAATATTCCAATATAAATTCGTTTTAAATTCATTTCAAATCGATTTCAATTCAAATTGATTTCTAATTCAATTTCAGTTCGTTTTCAATTCAATTCAATTTCAATTCGAATTCATTTATATTCAATTTCAATTCGAATTCATTTATATTCAATTTCAATTCGAATTCATTTCTATTCAATTTAATTCGAATTCATTTCTATTCAATTTAATTCGAATTTCAATTCTTTTCAAAATATCAGATTTTGAAATCACTTTCGATATTCATTATAAAATGAATAAAATCGATATAAATATCATTCACGTCAAAATGGCGTCAATTTAATCAACACGGCTTCATATATTTTTATTTTCAAATATTCTATTTCAAATATTTCTATTTCAAATATTTCTTTTTCAAATATTTCTATTTCAAATGTTTCTTTTTCAAATATGGAATGAGGCCCAATCAATTACCATATAATGTTAATTATATGGATTTTCTACAACACCTGTATACAATAACAACGATGAATAATCAACCATCATCCAAAGTGCATTCTACCCTGTATAAGCATCAAATATAAATATTCAACGCTTATAACAGTCTGTCAATCAATCAATCGACATACAACTAAACAATCGGGATTAGTGTACGTCAAATATCATCCCAATACCCATGTGGGGTTTCAAACAATTAAACACAGATTTTATTTGTGCAGTTGGGAGATGTGTAAAATTTATCGTCCCAATCAATATCAGTCAAATGTGTGTATATAAATCCGATTTGTTTATTTTTTTTATTTCCTTTCATATACAAGTTAAAAATTCTATTTTTAACTATATAAATATTTTATTTCATTTCACATCACATCACACAATCAACTACGCATCAAAATCAAACAACCAAGCATACAAGCCGTCCATGGTCTGTGGACGACGGGTGTCGGGTGCTACTAAACACCGTCTGCATCCTAGTATATATTTTAACTAGTAAATTAAGTTAAAAGTGAGAAGTTCTCACAGAGGGTTCTACTCCGCCGTGCTTTGCTATTGAACTACTGAAACGTCTGGATCGGTTTGAAGTTCCAATGTAGTTCTTTTCACGCTGTTCATATAAAAGATTATATTTTTATACCTCTACAATATAAAAGATTATATTTTTATACTTCTACTATATAAAAGATTATATTTTTATACTTCTACAATATAAAAGATTATATTTTTATACTTCTACAATATAAAAGATTATATTTTTATACTTCTACAATATAAAAGATTATATTTTTAACTTTTCTATCAAATAAAAATCAAATTTTTATCTTGCTTTCTTACATGTAAAAATCGTACCTTTTCCTATGAAATACAATCATATTTTAAATCTAAGAACTCATATTTTTATGCTATGTTTTCTATGTAAAATTTACATTTTCTATTCACTCCATACACACAAGGATTACATTAAAAACTGATTTTTATAAAACAATAGCATACTAAAAAGAAAAGAAAATAAATAAATAAAAAGGATAAACAAACTCACTGTAAATCCTTTTATCCACCCACTCATTTTCTGCATACCGTTCGACACCCTTTCTTGCCTGCTGAACCTGTGCTCCAACTTCTAGGGCTTGAGGTGACGGGGCTTTTATAGAGGAGGGGTTGCATCGCGGTCTCGAGGGTGAGGCGAGAGGGTGTCTGGGGTTCTTGGGGATAGTCGGGTGGTGCGTCGCAGTCGGCGAGGTGGGGGAGGAGGAGTTGGGGAGGAGTGCGCCGGTGGTCAGGTTGAGGCGGTGGCGGGGTTTCAGGGCTGTGGCTCACGAATGAACGCCGGAGCGGGAGGAGAGAGAGGGGAAAGCGAGGGAGGAGGGAGGCGGTTGCGTGGAGGGGGGAGGGCGGCGCTGTCTCGCCGGAGGCGGCGATCGCCTGGTGGTGGGGGCGATTGCGAGGGAGACTTCAGGGTTTTTTTTTAAATTTTATTTCCAATCTGAACGAATGGAGTACAGGGGGGGTTGACGAAAAGGATAGAGAAAAGGAGGGGGTTATTATATAATTTAATTTTTATTTTATTCCTTTGATTTTCAAAAGTTGAATTTTCAATCAAACTCAGAACGAGACCCAACGAATGTCACCCCTAGCTAATTACCCCCATTCCGAACACGATGGGATATGTATCGTAAGCCAATTCGGTCATTTCGATCATTTTTCGTCAAAATCAAAATATAACTCTATATATATTGAATTTGAACGCGCATTTCAATTTACCGGAGCCACATACGGATTCAAAAAATTCCCGAAAAATATTTTCTAGCTTCGTATTGACGATACGGTCCTAACAAAACTAATTCCATCGAATTCTGAGACCGTTTGAAAAATGGTCATTTTCCAGTCGATTAAAATCAACTAAAACTGGTCAAACGCGTTTTCCTTTGCCACGCTCACATATTGAATCGAAAAATTACGAATTTTGAAACCTAGCAATAACCTGACATCACGGATCCAACAAAAGTGGTTTCGTCGGAATCCGAGATCGTTTGCAAAATGGCCATTTATAAGGGCCAGAATTCCATAGCGACTATTCTGAAAATTCTTTTGGGCATAACTTTTGATTCCCGCTATGAAATTTTGATTTTTCAGACTCACTGGAAAGATATTCTCTATTAGATTCAAATATTTTTGGTTTCACTGAAATCCGGTTTATTTTGCACCCGGTACATTCATTTGAATTTTGAAATCAAATTATCGAACTACCGCGCCATTTTCAATTCCTTTTATAATTTAAAATAATTGTTTATATTCTACCGACGATCTATATAATATATACGTTCGAAATCTATTCAAAATAAATTTCTCGTCGTTATTATTTAAAATAATTTATTTTAAATAATCAAAATTCGCTAAAATTGCCAAAATAAAATTTTTAAATTGGCTCGGATTTCCGGGTTATTACAATCCCCCCCACTTAAAACTTTTCATCCCCGAAAAGGAACGAAGCCAAAAGTTGTTTAACAAATCAACTCAACTTCCATTATTTTCATTACGGCTTAAGTTCTTCAACTTTTCAGTTTCTAAGAACTTTCCAAATTTCTCAAAAATTTGGCTAACACCCTAAATTTTCGAAAAATTTCGCCATAACCTCCCCTGCACCGGGAGCACCGGGAAAATCCCGAAATTGCCATACAGGCCTTCTGATCTCAAAAAGAAAAAGAAAAACCCAAGCGGCTAGCCAATCGACTCATAAAATCATCATCACCCAAACAAAATAGTAAATTATAGTAAACATGTACCTATTTGTCGGGCAAACAAATTTTATTCTCTGCTCTAGCCTCCTTGCTATGACCTGTTCAATGTAAGTACATGTATATGCAAGCAAATGCGATAAATTTCCAATACAATTCACTATTTGATCAATTTGGCTATATAATACAAATAATTAATCAACCAATAATCAACAACACAACCATCAATCAATTAGTTGATTAGCTTTTCAAATTCATAACAATGATATATAGTCAAAAAATCAGATTTTTGATGCCAAATCCAACAATAGGCCCTATCTAGTTTCGGTTCTCACACCAGTCAATTGGAAATATATAGAAATCTCACTTTCGAAACTCGAAAATAAATACTGGCGATGGTGCCCCGTCACCAGAATTATCCCCGGGCACTAGAGTGCGATTCTATAACTATCCAATACATTAAAACTTCGAATACACGTTTGCAAGACATATATGCAAAATCTTTATATATTGGATTGTCCCAATTCAATATAAAATTAATAATCAAATACAAATAATTGATTTAAATTTTCAAAACAAAAATTGTTTTCATTTTTAAAAAAGAATACTCTTCACACTCGTTCTTGGATACTACTGATCCCATCTCCAACGAGTCATTCCCATTGGATATTACTAATCCAATATCTGATGAATTCTTTCGTATGGTTCTAATGTGTCTTGTTCTCTGAGCTTTGTAAACCAAAGCTCTGATACCAAATGTAAAAACCCGTAACGTCCCCGGTGAGGAAAGCGCGGATAGTTCGAGAACAAGCCACAACAGAACGCAGACGGAAGAACATTTCATTGTATATTACAACAATTCCATCAGAATACAAGAATATACAGAGTATAAATGAATAAAATACATTTGATAAATATCAGATATTACAATACATTATATAGCAGCGGAAAATAATACAATATACAACTAGAAGGGATATACGGATACAAAGCTTTTCGGATATCATTCCAGCTGTAAACCAGGATCCTGTGAATATAAATCTGCAAAACCAAAACTATTAGCTACCCGTGTCAAAATAAGGGCACCCAGAGTTTAGGTTAAAACAATAAACTCCAGGTCAGTCATGGGACTGGTGTGAGAACTAAAACAATTATCAATCTTTATTTTAAAGTTCGGTAAATCAAGGGACCACGCCGTATAACACGGAACGAGTTTCCGCCCAAGAATACCAGTGCATAAAACAACAGCGCAATGCTAAATAAAGAACAATGAAGCTATTATAAGACCCAGGTCCTATCACACAATTCAACGCAAGTCGGGGGATAGGGTTTTCCCTTATAATAGCCAAACATGCTTAGTACGTTTAAAACAAATCATTTGATACTACTATAAGTGCATAGTGTATAAAACAACTTCAAATCATAAGTATCAATCATAGACGGCATGGGTACCATATGTCATGTCGCCATACTAGGCTCTACAATCAAAACCGCAAATGTCACGTATTTGGAAATTGGATTTCCGTCTGTGAACTGAGGCAAGGGATCGTCCTCCACCGAATTCGAGACGCTCTAGCCCGTGTCTCAGGCAAGTACTCAGTCAAGCCTTTAGATCGTCAGGGCCGGTCCCCCAATGTGGATTAAAATGCCTGAACAATGTGTTTCCCCACCCTATCGGGTGTCAATGAGCCAATGAATGACTCCATCGGACCCGGATCGTCCGATCAAACCGAGGCGCCTCGCAACAGCAACAACCACATAAGTCAAACTCGTTAGGGCGTGTAAAACCACTTACGCCTCTTCTAGCTAGAAGGAAACGCATGCCCTCCCTGAGGTCCTTCTCCCGTTTCTGGTTCACTACCAGGGTGTGAGGCTCGCGAATCAACGCTACACAAAGCTACGCCACACAGGCCGTGCTTTGATCATCAACCACAAGACTCTGCTTTTCAACAGAAGCCTTGATCATTTGCATATTAGCATGCCACACAGGCAAACCACTCTATGCAACCGATATCAGTCACACAGAATGAACTCCGATGTTAGACACACAGTCCATTTACAAGTCCGTTCTAGGTCTGAACGAAACCGGAGGCACCTAGTACCTAGCATATCCATCGATCTCCAAGTACGTCTGGAAGATCACCAACTGTTTCCATCTTCTTGGGTGTACATCCCAATCAAGATCGTCAGTAATCACCCAAACGACGTGAAGACCTCCGGTCTTCGACCACCGTCTTCATCTTCGACTTATCGTCGTATCAGTTATTCAGAATGGGATAAACCCGGTCTTTCCGAATAACTCGCGTATATTTTAAATAAGTTTTACATAAGCACAACATACGCCTCTTTCCAATTCATCAGTCACTAACCATAAATTAAGCAAGAGAATAATTCCCCTAATATTAACCCCAAAGGCCGAAACCAACATCAGATCAATATCCAGAAAACCATTCTGCTTAGCTAACCGACAGTTAGTTTCTAAATTCCACATTCTTAGGGAAAGGTTCCCATTAATTTTATCAAAGATAAATCCATTAAATTTATTCTTTAATCTTCCTCTGAATATCAATTCAAAACTAGTCGGGATTAACGAACCTTACCGAAGTAATCATTTGTTTTAATTTCCCAACCCCAACCTATTCATCCCATGAAGTAAAACTGGTAATACTTCATATCTAACACCATGGTGTTATCGGTAAATTTAATTACCATTTCACGTTCAAATCTGATTAAAGATTTAACTATCACCTGGAGCAAAACTGGTGATACTCCATTCTCGGTCTTTTCAATCTAATTAAAGGTTCATTAAAACTCCACTTAGTTTTAATCTGTGACTGGGTTAAAGAATCAGTGTCCTTTGAAACACGGTTCACGATAAACCCAAAATCACATCACATTTCAATCAGTCCCTAACCGTAAATTAGCAAGTGAGCAATCCCCTAAGTATTAGCCCCGAAGGTCGAAACCAACATCAGATCAATACCTCTAAAACCATTCAACTTAACTAATCTCCAGTTAGTTTCTGATTTTCTTAACTCCTTTAGGTCTAAGAACAGTATTATTGAAGATACCGTTCACGACAACCCAAAATCACGTTCAATTAATTATCGGGTTAAAGAACAAGTGTTATTTAAAACACTGTTCACGATAAACCCAAAAATCAAAACCAATTCAATTCCAATTAAATATTATTTAATTGGTACACTTCATTAAATCTAAATAAAATGATTTAATCTTTTCTCAACTGGGTTCAAGAACAGTGTTAATAAAGACACCATTCACGACAAACCCAAATCACACTTGATATTAAATACAAGGCTCTGAATAGAAAATATATCGGCTTATATTCAATATCAAATTCTACGACCAACAAATATCGTATTGGAAATAACGATATATAAATATCTTTCAAATTTCCATAACAACATATGTATAATCACGAAATCCAACATCGAAATATTCCGAAGACAATTTCGATTCAAATCCATTCCAATGTAATTTTTGGAAATTCTGATTATTTTCAAAACCATTTCAAATCCAATTTATTTATTTTTAAAATAAATAAATAAATTACTATTCTAGTTCAAAACTAGTTCATTTCGATAAAAATCTATTTTTATCTTTTCAAATATGGAGTTTTTCATCCCAATTCTTCCCAAATCATTTCTTATGATTTTACACAAATATTTACTATTTTTAATAATTTTATCAAGGCCCGTACAGTCGATTTCCATCAACGGCCATCGAACTGCACTTACAACGACCTTTTCCAAATTTTATTTGGACATAATTCCAAATCCAACCATTAGATTTCTAATTTCTAATATTCGTTAGAAAACTCTTTTCGATACGAACCCAACGGTTCCAGTTTTAGGAGAATCCGACGGTCGGATCTCCCGAAATATCCGTTCGAAGTCAATGCCCGAAATTCGCGAACTGCCGCGGCGCGGCGCGTTCTATTCAGGCCATTATATTATATATATAATATATATAAAATATACTTCATCGATTTCAATTCAAAACGTTCTTTATAAATCGTTATAAATTCATTTTCAAAATGGTTTAAACTTCATATTCAATTTCAAATCAAAATTGAATATTCCAATATAAATTCGTTTTAAATTCATTTCAAATCGATTTCAAATCAAATTGATTTCTAATTCAATTTTAGTTCGTTTTCAATTCAATTCAATTTCAATTCAAATTCATTTATATTCAATTTCAATTCGAATTCATTTATATTCAATTTCAATTCGAATTCATTTCTATTCAATTTAATTCGAATTCATTTCTATTCAATTTAATTCGAATTTCAATTCTTTTCAAAATATCAGATTTTGAAATCACTTTCGATATTCATTATAAAATGAATAAAATCGATATAAATATCGTTCACGTCAAAATGGCGTCAATCTAATCAACACAGCTTCATATATTTTTATTTTCAAATATTCTATTTCAAATATTTCTATTTCAAATATTTCTTTTTCAAATATTTCTATTTCAAATGTTTCTTTTTCAAATTTGGAATGAGGCCCAATCAATTACCATATAATGTTAATTATGTGGATTTCCTACAACACCTGTATACAATAACAACGATGAATAATCAACCATCATCCAAAGTGCATTCTACACTGTATAAGCATCAAATATAAATATTCAATGCTTATAACAGTCTGTTAATCAATCGATCGACATACAACTAAACAATCGGGATTAGTGTATGTCAAATATCATCCCAATACCCGTGTGGGGTTTCAAACAATCAAACACAAATTTTATTTGTGCAGTTGGGAGATATGTAAAGTTTATCGTCCCAATCAATATCAGTCAAATGTTTGTATATAAACAAATCGTCCGATTTGTTTATTTTTTTATTTCCTTTCATATACACGTTAAAAATTCTATTTTTAACTACAAAATATTTTTAACTATATAAATATTTTATTTCATTTCACATCACATCACACAATCAACTACACATCAAAATCAAACAACCAAGCATACAAGCCATCCATGGTCTGTGGACGACGGGTGTCGGGTGCTACTAAACACCGTCTACATCCTAGTATATATTTTAACTAGTAAATTAAGTTAAAAGTGAGAAGTTCTCACAGAGGGTTCCACTCCGCCGTGCTTTGCTGTTGAACTACTGAATCGTCTGGATCGGTTTGAAGTTCTAATGCAGTTCTTTTCACGCTGTTCATATAAAAGATTATATTTTTATACTTCTACAATATAAAAGATTATATTTTTATACTTCTACAATATAAAAGATTATATTTTTAACTTTTCTATCAAATAAAAATCAAAGTTTTATCTTGCTTTCTTATATGTAAAAATCGTACCTTTTCCTATGAAATACAATCATATTTTAAATCTAAGAACTCATCTTTTTATGCTATGTTTTCTATGTAAAATTTACATTTTCTATTCACTCCATACACACAAGGATTACATTAAAAACTGATTTTTATAAAATAATAGCATACTAAAAAGAAAAGAAAATAAATAAACAAAAAGGATAAACAAACTCACTGTAAATCCTTTTATCCACCCACTCATTTTCTGCATACCGTTCGACACCCTTTCTTGCCTGCTGAACCCGTGCTCCATCTTCTAGGGCTTGAGGTGACGGGGCTTTTACAGAGGAGGGGTTGCATCGCGGTCTCGAGGATGAGGCGAGAAGGTGTCTGGGGTTCTTGGGGATGGTCGGGTAGTGCGTCGTAGTCGGCGAGGTGGGGGAGGAGGAGTTGCGGAGGAGGGCGCCGGTGGTCAGGTTGAGGCAGTGGCGGGGTTTCAGGGATGTGGCTCACGAATGAACGCCGGAGCGGGAGGAGAGAGAGGGGAAAGCGAGGGAGGAGGGAGGCGGTTGCGTGGAGGGGGGCGCTGTCTCGTCGGAGGCGAAGATCGCCTGGTGGTGGGGGGGGGGGGGGCGATTGCGAGGGAGACTTCGGGGTTTTTTTTTAATTTTATTTCCAATCTGAACGAATGGAGTAACGGCGGGGGGAGGGGGGTTGACCAAAAGGATAGAGAAAAGGAGGGGGTTATTATATAATTTAATTTTTATTTTATTCCTTTGATTTTCAAAAAGTTGAATTTTCAGTCAAACTCAGAACGAGACCCAACGACTGTCGCCCCTAGCTAATTACCCTCATTCCAAACATGATGGGATATGTATCGTAAGCCAATTTGGTCGTTTTGATCATTTTTCGTCAAAATCAAAATATAACTCTATATATATTGAATTTGAACGCGCATTTCAATTTACCGGAGCCACATACGGATTCTAAAAATTCCCGAAAAATATTTTCTAGCTTCGTATTGACGATACGGTCCTAACAAAACTAATTCCGTCGAATTCTGAGACCGTTTGAAAAATGGCCATTTTCCAGTCGATTAAAATCAACTGAAACTGGTCAAACGCGTTTTCCTTTGCCACGCTCGCATATTGAATCAAAAAATTACGAATTTTGAAACCTAGCAATAACCTGACATCACGGAAACAACAAAAGTGGTTTCGTCGAAATCCGAGATCGTTTGCAAAATAACCATTTTTAAGGGCCAGAATTCCATAGCGACTATTCTGAAAATTCTTTTGGGCATAACTTTTGATTCCCACTATGAAATTTTGATTTTTCGGACTCATTGGAAAGATATTCTCTATTAGATTCAAATATTTTTTGTTTCACTAAAATCTGGTTTATTTTGCACCCGGTACATTCATTTGAATTTTGAAATCGAATTATCAAACTACCGCGCCATTTTCAATTCCTTTTATAATTTAAAATAAATATTTATATTCTACCGACGATCTATATAATATATACGTTTGAATTCTATTCAAAATAAATATCTCGTCGTTATTATTTAAAATAATTTATTTTAAATAATCAAAATTCGCTAAAATTGCCAAAATAAAATTTTTAAATTGGCTCGGATTTCCGAGTTATTACAATATATATATATATAAATATATTTCACTTCTATTTCAACACATATATAATTTATACATCGAACGTACAACTTATATAACGCTTATACATAAGGTGTACAACGCTTATATAACTCATACATCGACTATATAATTTATACATCGTCGTTTTCCATATCGTTTATAATTCAGAAATCTCACATTGGGTTCCACTCCACCAAAAATAACAGAAGGCTCAAAAAAATATGCGGTCTCTTCTAGAATGTAGAAGACGCCCACACGAGTCCATTGTCTCTTGTTTCACTGAATTTCATCAAGAAACGAAAAAGATATGATTTTTACAGTGAAATCAAAAACTGTAGCGCTTTAAAGTGCTATAATATGGTTTAATATAAAATCAGCCGTTACCATTCTGAAATCTTCAAAACTAGGTCATGGATTTTAACCCAAACCGTTGCACGATATCCAGATCGGATGGCACCACCCTGAAGTGCTTGGAAGGGCGCACACACGTCAGAAGCGGGGCCCACTTTGGTGGTCAGAATCGGCCACGGTGGAGCTTCAAAGTTCCAAACTTCCCATCCACGAATCTCAATGGAGAAGCAACGAGGGAGGGCGAGTCCTATATGGATTTGAAGGCAGAGAGGAGATCTACAAAAACTTCAACAGGAGCTAGGGATTTTATTCAGTGAAATCGCCGGAATCGAGGAGTGAAGCGTTGGAAGGGTTTCCGCCGTCGGTCGATGAGGGTTACGGGTTTATCTAGAGAGAGAGAGAAATGATGTGGCCCAATAGGATTTTTTTATATTTATAAATTTTAAAAATCCAAAAATACCCCTTATCTCATACGAACTCCAATCCTAACCCAACGACTGTCGTCCCTAGCTAAATACCCCAGTTCCGAATACAATGGGACATGTTTCGTAGGCCCATTCGACTGTTTCAGTCAGTTTTTCTTCAAATTAAAATATAAAACATTCAATATTTGATTTGAACGTACATTTCAATTTGCCGGGTCCAAATATTGATTCTAAAAATTCCCGAAAAATAAATCTAGCTATCATTTGACGATACGGTCCCAACAAATCTAGTTTCGTCGAATTCTGAGACCGTTTGAAAAATGGCCCTTTTCTGGTCGATCCAATTCAATAAAAATTGACCAAACACATTTTCCTTTGCCACGCTCACATACTAGCTTCAAAAATTATGAAATTTGAAACCTAGCAATAATTTGACATCCCGGATCCAACAAAAGTGGTTTTGTCGAATTCTGAGGTCGTTTGCAAAATGGCCATTTTCACGGGCTATATAAACTCTATAGCGACCTTTCTGAAAATTCATTTAGCCATAACTTTTGCTTCCCACTATGAAACTTCGATTTTCCAAATTCGTTAGAAATATATTTACTAACAGATTTAAATATTTTTAGTTTCACCCAAATCCGTTTTGTTTTGCACCCGGTACAGTCAGTCAAAGTTTGAATTTAAATTATGAAACTACCGCACCATTTCAGGCCTTGTTTATAACTAGAATTAATTATATTTGTTTTCAAACGTCGATTCAAACTTACTTTTCATCGTTATTATTTAAAATATTTATTTTAAATATTTGAAATCGACTAAAATAGCCAATTTAATATTTTTAAACTGGTTCAGATTTTCCGGGATGTTACAAAAAGGACCGGGAAGTGTGTGTTCAGGAATTGTCAATCCACTTTCGATAGGTGTGGACCGGCCCTGAAGACCAATGGTTCACTGCGGCGGATCCTAGGGCATTTGCTAGAGTGTCTCGAATCAGAGAGGACGATCCCTAGCCTCGACTCATGATGGAAATCCAATTTCCAATACGACACCATGCGGTTTTGATTGTAGAACTAGTATGGCGACATAGTAGGATGGGGTACTATGTCTTCTATGATTGATACATTATGATTGAAATGTTTTTGAAGCATATATACACTAATAATATCAAATCCGTTTTTATCGTATCAAGCATTTTTGATCATTATAAGGTAAAACTCTATCCTCCGGTTTGCATTGCATTGTGTAATGGGACTTGAGTCTTATAATGGTTTCATTTTTCTAAAGAGCATTGCTTTGTTTAACGATTTACTTTATTTTATGCACTGGCAATCCAATGGAGTAAACCCGTTCCGCGTTAGCGGCGTGGTCCTGTGATTAGCCTTTTTTTTTTTTGAGCAAAACGGATATGTAGCGCGAGACTACATAGCCGATTAATTAGTAGTTAGTAATAGTTTTCCAACTGACATACCCAGTTGGTGGTCCAAAATACAACCATCACTCCAAGATTAAGACATATCAAGCAACAAAGAGTACATATTACATATGCGACTACAGTAGCATGCAGAACAGAGTACCATCAGACATAATTATACAAATATAGCATAGAAAGCCGAAGACGCATTAGCATAAATCATGTAAGCTCCATACTGGATGCCGAGCCATTGCTGTCAACGGAGGAAGCGGGAGAAGAGGCCACCGGTAAAGCAAACCTGAACACCGCAGCATGATTTGCTCCAGAACCTGACGATGACATGAACTGTGATTAGCCTTATTATTGGATTAGTTAAGTTAAGATTTCTCATACCAGTCCCATGACTGATTGTAGTTTGTTTCACTGGGAAACTCGGGTGCCCATATTTTCCACACGGGTAGTCAAGTAGCATTTGCAGATATATTTACAGGATCCTGGTTTTCAGATGAAGCGGTATTCGGAAGCTCTGTATCCGTGTATTCCTTTCGGTTGTATATTTGTGTTATTTTCCGCTGCTATTTAAATTTAATTTAAATCTCTGATATTATTGTATTTCTATTATGTAATAAGTATTCATACTCTGTTACATTCTTGTACTCTGATGTAAATGTTGAAATCAGCAATAAAATGTTCCTCCGTTTATGTTCTGATGTGTGTTGTTCTCAAAGCAATCCATGCTTTCCTTTACTGGGATGTTCGGGTCGTTTCAAGTATAAAATCCGATGTGTTCTTTCCTTTTCTGCTTTTTTATTTCTGTTTATTTTGCATTTGTGTTTGAATTTGTGTCTGTGATTGTGTTTATGGTGTTTGAATCATTCCCTAATTCTCTTTAGTTTTAAGTATTCTTTAAATTATTACAAACACTATTCACCCCCCTAGCGTTTGCTTTGCCTTAACGATCCATTTCGCAGTCCCTAACAATTAGTATTAGAGAAAGGTCTTTCAAAAAGTTCATAATCTGATTTTTGAAAATAGTGATAATGGCAACAACACTGGTAGCAATAATAGTTCTTTTATAGAGGGTTAATCCATTGTTAGATGATTCAGATTCGTCATCGAGTGATGAAGAACCAGAAACCGGAAATACAAATATATGCTTTACAGCAATTCAGACTTCAGAAGATCATGAAGAAAAGGATCAAAAAAACTGGGTACGCATTAATTAAATTTTAATTTTATTTGGTTGAATGGTTGCATTGTTTGTTTGCTTTGGTTTGAATTTAAAACTTTTAAATTTTAATAAGATTTTTGAAATTCAAATTTCAAAATTTGAATTTGAAATTCAAAATAATAAATATAATAATAAATAATCAGTAAATTAATAAAATAATTTGTTTGTATGTTTATTAGGATTAGAAGTATTTCTGGAAATCGTTAAACCTGAAATATAAATCGATAATTTAATTCAAAACTTGAAAATCCAATTTTCTTTTGAAATAAGTCTTGTATGTCGACATATAGAAAAATACATGCCGACGTATCCAATAGTTTTGAAATTTTAATTTTGAATTTCAAAATTTGAAAATTTCAAACATCCCTCCAATCTTTTCACCAACTCCCAAGGTCTGAAAAGGTGTCCCTTCAATCTGAAAAGTTGTGCCTATTTAATTCATATCTATTCATTATATATATATATCCTTTCTACCTTTCATTCACAACTCAAAACAATATTCTTCGTATCTATCCTCTTCAAAATTATCATTTCAATGGCTTCCTCAAGTTCATCTCAAAAATTGAAGATAGCCAAAACCATAAAAAGTTATCTTTACAATTACAAAGAGGCCATCAAAACCTATGGTAACTTTTTATCAAATACTAAAGTTAACACGGGTGCGTTCACCGTCTTTAGCGACTTTCCATTTTATGATCTCACCTCTCTTTTCCAACACAACGAAGTCTTGAGTCTAATTGACTCTCGTGATAATGACGAAGTATGTTATCCTAAACTCGTGAAGATGTTCTATGCAAATCTCAATCGCGGGTTTTATCAAGGAAACGAAAATCAATTTTCGAGTAGTGTCAAGGGAACTCAAATTGTTCTCGATGTCGATCTTTTAGGCGAAAGTCTAAATTATAGAAGCGTGGGCTTGGATTTATCAACTTTCGCTATCGATGAAACCAATATGGAAACCTTTCACGATATCTTCGAAGATGGTGCCTCAATGGATTTCAAAAAACGTTTCTTTCGTCCAAAAACAAGAAATGTCAATCTTCTCCTTCAACACACCATCACCCCCCGTTCCGGAAATTTCAACAATCCAATTCTTAAAATCCAAAAGGCTCTCTTTGCCATAATAGGTGGATTTAACATCAATTGGGCCGAAATGATTCTTAATGAATTTAAGCCCATATATTTATCAACAACAGAAAACACTCTCTACTTTGGAGTTTATCTCACTCGTATTTTCAAATACTTTGGAGTTGATCTTCACGGAGAGAAGAATTTGTCCTTAGAAAAGTGTTTGACGCATCAAACATTCATTTCATGCAAATTCCTCTCACTTTCAAACCTTATGAGACATTTGAGGCCACACAAGCTCGATTGCAACAAGAACAAGACCCAATGGAAGTCGAAGAAGAATAAGAGAATTCTATGGAAAGCATTGAGTATCCAACCTCAAAGCGTATCCTCAAAGACACGATTGCTCAAAATCAAGTGAAAATCGTCAAAAATCAAAAGAAGCTTAACAAGAGGCTTTCCAAAATATCCAAATTCATGGTCAAGATAGGAAGAAAGGTTGGAATTTCCTCTTCCTCATCATCATCCGAAAACTAGGCCATCTAGTTTAATCTATCTTTATATATTTCCATGTATTTGCTTTCGAATCTCGTATTTAAAGTGTGTCTTATTTAGTTGGATGTATTTTCTTTCTATTAAGTAATGAATGGAGTTTTATTTCTGATTAAATCATCTTATGTTTCTGGAAAAACAACAAAAACATTATAATTTTACAAGAGTTCAAAAGAATTAAAAAATTCAAAATTTTCAATAAATTTACTATAGTATGTCGACATGACAAAAAGTATATGTCGACATATAGCAGACCTATTTTCAATTTTTTTCAAATTTTAAAATTAAAATAACTACTCATGTCCATTCAAAATCCAACAAATTCCAAACCCTATTTAAGTCTGTTTCTCCTCGTAAACTTCATTATTCCAATACTCCTTCTTCCTTAATCATTTCTCATCAAATTCTATGGCAAATCCTATTCATAATCTAAGTGAAAATCTAGAAGAAACTCTCAAGTCATTCAAAAATATCCTTTCTATCATTCTACGAAATCAACGTCATCTTGAATTAAGTCAAATAAATATGTTCGAACAACAAGAAAAGCACTTTGACGCAATGCGATGGATTATCTCTTCTGTTTTCAAAGATGAAGAAAATAATCTCGCAAAGGCTCCGCCAACCAAAGAAGATGAAGATTAGGAGGTAACTAAAAAGGATCCTATCTTTGGAAAAGATGGTTGGGTTGAAGTTCCAAGAAATGTTTAGTTGTTTGGTATGATTTGATTGATTTGTTTGGTATATATTAAGACATATAGTGTGATTTATTTTGGTTTAATTTGCATATGTATATATATATATATATATATGTATATATATTAGACAAACATATGAAATAATACTTGGATTGGTTTGTATTTAATCATCATAATGCTATGTATTATAATATATTAAGGGGAGTGTTCTACTTAGAATTAGTTAATAGATTAAAGGGGAGTATTTTTAGGAATATTACTTTGATTCTAGAGTTATATAATTTAGGGATAGTATCTTTAAAATTTCTTTTTGATAATGGCAAAGGGGGAGAAATTATAAAATATAGGAATAGTTTATAGGAAACTTATAGACGGGGAGAGTATAAGAGGAACATCATCAAACAGGTTTATAGGTATGATATTTTATTAACTAAGGTTGTCATCATCGAAAAGGGGGAGATTGTTGGAGAATGGAGTTTTGATGACAACAACCTTATTTTATTTATCATTGATTATAAAATATATGCTAACACTTTTTGTATAGAATATACATATATACACACACACATATGCAAGACTTATATACAGGAAATATTATTGAAGACTGTACAGCTATAAAGATGATAAGAAATTCAAAGATCAGAGAAATTTCAAGACTCATGAGTAATCAAGATTTTAAGAGTTCAAGATTAATATAGTTATAGAGTCTAGATTTTGTAAGACTCTAAATAGCACTCCAGGTTCAAATTCTAATTCTAATTTCAAATTCTGATTTTCAATTCTATTCTCAATCCTCTTTTTTTTTGTTTTTCTATCCTCTCTATGTTGTTTTTCTATTTGTTTCTATTTTTATTCTTCTTTGTTTTTCAAACTTAAATTTTTATACTTTATATAGTTTAAAACCTTATAATTTTATAAATATATTTATATAGTTTAAATTCATGTTTTCATATGTTTTTCTATCATATAATATTAATTTACAACACTAGAATTTTACTCAAGAATTTCCAGAATTATTTTTATATCAAAACACTTGAAAAATGATTTGAAAATCAAAAATACACATGAGTATGTCGACATAACAAAAACTCAATGTCGACATATAACTGTCATTTTTTCCAACTTTGAAAGGAAGTGTCTTTTCACTATTTGAAACGCTTCAGAACCGTTGCAAGCTTTCATACTCTATAAAAAGAGGTTAAAAGCCAATTTGCTATCATCTCTTCTTCTCTAACTTCAACTTCTTTCACTCCACCATTATTCTTAATCATTTTTATGATTCTTACAGTTATACTCTACCAAATTCAATTCTATTTTGATCAAACTTCTTCTCTCTATGCTCTCTACTCTCTGAATCAAGTGCTATTGAAGAGTTAAGGGGGTTGTTTCATGATTGCTTGGGTTGAATAAACCTTGTTTGTAAGTCAAAAAGGAATCGATGTATCTTTGTAGCCGTGAAATCAAGGAAAAGGAGTCGGTGTGTCCTTGTTGAGCCGTGAAATCAAGGAATAGGAGTCGGTGTCTCCTTGTTGAGCCGTGAAATCAAGGAGGGTGTATTTGACTATTAGAAATAGTAATAAAACTCAACACAATCCAGTGTTGTGCGGGACTGGACGTAGGAGTAATCCAAACCAGTATGAAATCTGGTGTGTTCTTCCCTTTTTTCTTTTTTATTTCTGTTTATTTTTCATTTGTATTTGAATCTGTGTCTATGATTGTGTTTGTAATGTGTGATTCATTCTCTAATTCTCTTTAGTTTTAAGTTTTGTTTAAATTCTTACAAACACTATTCACCCCTCCCCCTCTAGTGTTTGTTTTTCCTTAACGATCCATTCCGCAGTCCCTAACATTGTGCACATTCTGATCATGATGAAGGAATTTGGATAGTAGGGTAATTTCTCAATGCTCATCATGCTTTTACTTTTCATTTGAAATCACAGATGTGAAATTTGTGTCTTGCAGAATATTTTTTTTTTTGCTGTTTAATTTTTTGTTGTCAAATTGGTGTGCTTTTTGTGTATGACAATAGAGTGCACAAGCTTTTTTTTCTAGCATTCCATAAAACAAACAAGCATTTGATATTAAACGTAAGTATATTTGTGTTGAGATAAGTCCCACATCGAGGTAATTATATAATAAATCTAGTATAAACATTAAGAGTTCACCCTTCACATTGCCAATTGGTTTTGTAATAATTTAGGGATCTCTATCTTGTTATCAAAGCAATAAAAAATTTGTGTGCATAAGCCATACATGCCCACGTCACTTCTAGGATCCACGTGTGAGATTGTCACACGTGCGGGGGCTTGTTGAGACAAGTCCCATACCGGGGAATTTATAAAATAAATCCAGTATAAACATTAAGAGTTCACCATTTACATTGCCAGGCAAGTATATTTGTCTCGTTAGTTACATAACGTTTAATTAATCAATAGATAATGCTTACGTTGTATTTGCAGAGACAGAGATACCAATCTATGATTTCAACCATCTGTCAACTATTTTAAAGGTAACCAATTCAATCGTTGTTCTTTTAAATACTTTTCCATTGTGAATCTTATGCCTTTTCAACCTTCAAAAATTCTGTAGTTACTTGATTTTAATGAGAAACCGACAATGTTGCCATTATAGGGCGTATTTTTAAAGAATTTTTTACTGTGTCCAAATAGGATCCAGCTATGTTCCTCAATGATTCTGAAGCAATATTGCTTAACGAAAAGGACATAATTGTTGATTTTCGGGAACACACATCATACATATCAAGTGGGATTATCATTGCTGAGCGCAGTGGACAATGTTTAGACAAACATGAAACATTCACAATGTTTTTGACGATGATGGCTAATTCCTTTTCAATAATTATAATATCATTTTTATCCTGGCTCTTTCATAATAAAAAAGTTCATTTCTCTTTTCCTAGCTTATTCCTTTAAAAATACACCTTTCAGAATATTACGTAGTATCCTTATTTTAATATTACTTTAAATCACCATTGCAAAATATCAAAATAATAATTTAGTAAAAATTATTTTGAATTACATCTCATTTTAAATAATAAAATTTAAAAATTTCACTTCTTATTAATTAAGTTTAAGAATAATTTTCAAAAATAAGAAAAATTATAAATTTACATAAATGATTTGGTTGAATGACATCTTCTATCACATACGTTAGTAATGTCTTTCACGTCTAAACATCCAAAAAAAGGTTCAGCAAACCATATAAAATATACGATGTAGCATATAAAATATACTACAATGTAGAAAAAGAGTAAAACATCACTTTGTAAAATTTTATAAATTGTATAATTTATCATTATGTCTTAATTTCATATAGGAATAATATAAATAGAGCCATATAGACAGAATGAAGAGCAGAACACTTCTTCTACGCAGTCGTCCTCTAAGAAGAAGCGAATAGCTCCGATAACTGGAAAGATATATAGAACACAAGAGCCAAAATATATCGAGTGGGTGATAATGGAAAACCTACTAGAAAGTGGGTGAAATCTTACAAGGCATATGTGGGTGATGCAGCTAGATCACTAAGAGTTGGGATGACATGAGTTAAGGGCTTAAGCACACTATTTGGGAAGATGTCAAGGTATTAAGGGACAATTAACGACAAGGACAAAATTAAGGGCTTTTTTATTCATCAGCCCATTAAAAATTTAACCAAAAGGATAATGCACTAATTATATTTTAATTCCCTAAATCACGTGCCAGGTTTCTTCTTCATCGCTCCTATCTCATGTGATTTTTTTTTTCGTTCAATTTTTCTCCAGCCTAGTTTTTCTCTCCATGATTTAATCTTCAAACATTTTTCTTGTTCAATCATCTTCAGAATCGTTCAAGCTCCTCAATTTATTTGATTTTCCTAATATTATCATTTCAATTGGCTTCGTCGATTCATGAAGGTGCTGTGGATTTTGATTTCGTAGGCAGTAAAGATGATTTCGTGATTTTTGATTTCGTGAATTTGTCGTAGAAAATCGAACGAGAGAGATGAATGACAGAGTTGAGCGACGGAAAATACTTTTTGTGATTGTGAATTTAGCAGCAGTTTTTAGGTATCAGTTTATTATTTTCTAAAGTATCAGTTTTCCTGAATTAACACTGTTATGCTTTTGTCTTTATAATTTTTGTGCTATATCAGTTTTGTACTTATACTGTTGCACTAGATTTGGAACTCAATCGAAATTATTCCATTTTAATTAATCAAAGTGGGATGTAAACATTTTTTGTATTACTTTTTCTTTAAAATATCATAGCAGTTTTTAGGTATCAATTCTATATTCGTTTAGGTACCATTTTTATATTTTCTAGCTGAATTTAAATCATAGCAGTTTTAGGTATCAGTTTTATATTTTTTTAGGTATAAGTTTTATATTTTCTAGTTGAATTTACATCATAGCAGTTTTTGGGTATCAGTTTCATATTTTTTTAGGTATCAGTTTTATATTTTCTAGTTGATTTTATAGTATTATGTTGGTATAAGTTTTGATTGTGTATGAAATACTTGCAGATATTGCATGTCGCTGGAATTTACTTGAATTCAAGACTGAATTGAGTACAAGTAAAAGTAAATGCATGAATGCATGCTTGGAATGGGGAACAATGTTCTATGTACTTAAATTGTGTACGAAAACAATGTATTCTATTAAATCAGTTATGTATCATTGTAGGTATCATATGATACAAGTGGGTATTATTGTGTATTACTGAGAATAATCTCATTTCTGTGATAATTGAATTGAATTGATTTATATTATTTTTTTAATCAGTAGGAATTTTTGATAAATATTATTTTTGTGAGATTTGAATTGAGTAGGTGTGTAACGACCCAAATTTCCCCGGTCTTCGAAGAGAAGAGAAAGAATCGATTGTCTGAGAATAAGACTAATCCGAACGCAAACAGAAGAACATTTCATTACCTATGACAACAACTTACATCATAGCACAAGAATATACAGAGTATGAAAAAATAATATACATCAGAAAAATATCAGAGATTTAAATTACATTTAAATACATAGCAGCGAAAAAATAATACATGATACAACTGAAACAAATACACGGATATAGAGCTTTCCGAATATATCTCCAGTTGTAAACCAGGATCCTGTAAGAATAAATCTGCAAACCCAAAACAACTAGCTGCCCGTGTGGAAAATGGGGGCACCCAGAGTTTAGGTTAAAGCAATAAACTCCGGGACAGTCATTTGACTGGTGTGAAAACTAAAAAAGTTATTAAATCTTTACTTTAAAAATAAAGTAAATCAAGGGACCACGCCGTATAACACGGAACGGGTTTCCTCCTAAGAATACCAGTGCATATAACAACCAGCGCAATGCTTTTTGGAAAAATGAAGCTATTATAAGACCTAGGTCCCATCACATAATGCAACGCAAGCCGGAGGATAGGGTTTTCCCTTATATTAGCCAAACATGCTTGGTACATTTAAAACAAATCATTTGATACTATTATAAGTGCATAGTGTATAAAACAACTTCAAATATAAATGTATCAATCATAGACGTCTACCATATATCATGTCGTCATACTAGTTCTACAATTAAAACCGCAAAGTCACGTATTGGAAGTTGGATTTCCATCTATGAACCAAGGCAAGGGATCATCCTTACCACTTCAAGACTGTCTAGCCCGAGCATTAGGATCAGAGCTCGAGTGACCTTGGATCATCAAGGCCGGTCCACATGGAGTGGATTAAAATGCCTGAACAATATGTTTCCCCACCCGATGGGGCGTAAATATGGTCAGTATGTCGACCAAACCATCCATTGGCTCCGTAGTGACTGATATAACCGAGACGCCTCGCTTTCCATCATCCACATAAGTAAAAAATGTCTAGGCTCCATACCATGACACCAGTCCCAGCTGGAAGGAAACACATGTCATCCCTGAAGTCCTCTCCCATTTTTGGTTCACATCGGGGTGTGAGGCTCGCGAATTAATGTTATACACAAAGCTATGCTATATTAAAGTCGCGCTTTGATCATCAACCACAAGACTCTGCTTTTTAATAGAAGGCTTGATCATTTGCTTCCTAGCATGCCACAATGACAATTCACGTCGTGCGACTGATGTCCATCGATATATAACCTCTGAGCTTGTACGTCTCAGGGAAGGGTGTTAAGCAAGAGAATAAATTCTCCGCCACCAAACAGATATATATTTAATAGAGATCAATCAACACAGAATAAAATCCAATGTCAGACACACATCCGTTTACAAGTTCGTTCTGAGTCTGAACAAAACCGGAGGAACCTTATTCCTCGTCCCATATGTCCAATACAAAAGAGAGGCCCTCGCATATCCGGTCGATCTCCAAGTACGTGTAGACGATTACCACATATTACCTCATCTTGGGTATACATCCCAATCAAAACATCAATAATCATCCAAACGATGTGAAGACCTCCAGTCTTCAACCACCGTCTTCATCGTTGACATATCGTCGAATCAGTTATTCAGAATGGGATAAACCCGGTCTTTCTGAATAACTTGCGTATCTTATAATCAACTGGTATAAAAACACAACATACGCATCCTTCCAATTCTGAATATTCTTTTATTTAAACATTCATGTCCTTTTGGAAAGGTTCCCATTAATTTTATCAAACATAAATTCTTTTAATTTATTCTTTAATCTTCCTTTGGATTACAATTCTAAATCAAATTAAGGTTTATCAACTAATTGGGATTAACGAACCTTACCGAAGTAATCATTTGTTTAATTTCCCAATCCCAACCTATTTATTCCATGGAGCAAAACTAGTAATACTCCATATCTAACACCACGGTGTTATCTGTAAATTTAATTACCATTTCACATTCAAATCTAATTAAAGATTTAACTATCGCTTGGAGCAAAACTGGTGATACTCCAATCTCGATCATTTACCGAATTTGATAATTTTAATTTATCATATTCTCATTTCAAACTAATTAAAGATTCATTAAAACTCTACTTAGTTTTAATATCAAAAATCATTGCTTAATGATTATTCAAAGTTAAGAAATTAATCTTATCTTTAACTGGGTTAAAGAACTAATGTCATTTAAAACACAGTTCATGATAAACCTATATCACATTCCATTATTTACGGAATCTTCACGGAAAACATATCGATATATATATATATAATCGATATAAAATTCCATATCCAACCCATAATATAAATTGAATAACGGCAAAGCCTTTTAAATTCCATATATAGTATTAGTCTT
The DNA here is from genome assembly GCA_030737875.1 of Allium sativum. Lineage (NCBI taxonomy): Eukaryota > Viridiplantae > Streptophyta > Magnoliopsida > Asparagales > Amaryllidaceae > Allium > Allium sativum. Next base: position 79,354,496 of record CM060914.1, read on the forward strand.
CCTCCATAGAAGTTCGCATCGATTATTACCAAATCGAACTCCGTTCCATTCCAATTTATTTTGTTAAATTGGAAATCTCTACTTTGGAAAATTCCCCTAAATCTTAATTAAAAGATTTGTAAATTCCAAATCATATTTCACTGTAAATCAGGTTAAAGAACGAATGTCGTTAAAATATAGTTCATAATAAACCCAATTCACATTCCATTTTATTCCAATTATTAAATATATCTGGAACTCTAGTAATCTTAATTAAAAGATTCATTCTTTTCACGTGGGGTTTAAGAATAGTGTTAATGAAGACACCATTCACGATAAACCCAAAATCCAATTCTTTTATTTAATTCCAATTAAATATTAATTAACTAGAAAATTTCACTAAATCTTAATAAAAACATTTATTCTTTTCTCAACTGGATTTAAGAACAGTGTTATTTAAGACACCATTCACGGCAAACCCAAAATCCCATTTGATATTGAATATAAGGCTCTGAATAGAAATTATATCAGCTTATATCAAATATCAAATTCTGAAACCAACAAATATCGTATTAGAAATAACGATGTAAATATATCTTTCAAATTTCCACAACAATATCTGTATAATCACGAAATCCAACATGAAATATTCCGATGATAAATTCGATTCAAATCCATTCCAATTCATATATTGGAAATTCTGGTTATTTTTAAAACCATTTCAAATCCAATTTATTTATTTAAAAATATTGGGTTATAATTCTAGTTCATAACTAGTTCATTTTGATAAAAATATATTTTTATCTTTACAAACGTGGAATTTTTCATCCCAATTCTTTACAAATTATTTATTATGATTTTACATAAATTATTAATAATTTTAATAAATTAATCAAGGCCTGTACAGTCGGTTTCCCTAAACGGTCATCAAAATGCACTTACAGTGACCTTTTCCAAATTTGATTTGGACATACTTCCAAATCCAATAATTAGATTTCAAATTTTTTATATTCTTAGAAAGCTCTTTTAAATATGAACCCAACGGTCCGGTTTTAGGAGAATCCGACAGTCGGATCTCCCGTAATATCAATTCGAAGTCAATGGTCGAAATTCGCAAATGGACGCCGCGCGGCGCATTCTATTAACTCCATTAAATATATATAATATATAAATATTATATATTTCGTCGATTTCCATTTAAAACGTATTTTATAAATTCGTTTTAAAACGATTCTAACTTCATTTCAAATTTCAAATCCAATTTGAATATTCCTTAATAAATTCGTTTTAAATTCATTTTAAAATGATTTCAATTTCATTTCAAACTCCAAATCAAATTTGAATATTCCTTAATAAATTCGTTTTTAAATTCATTTTGAAACGATTTCAATTTCGTTTCAAATTTCAAATCAAATTTGAATATTCCTTATCATTATAATATTAAAGGATAATATTTTCAAAATATTAGATTTTGAAATTACTTCCCTTTTCGATATTCATTATAAAAAATGAATAAAATCGATATAAATATCGTCTGCATCAAAGTGGCGCAAATCTAATCAATACGGTTTTATATATTTCAATATTTTCATGTCCATCCAAAATCGGACATCAAAATCACATTTTGATTCTTTTCTGAATATTATTTTAAAATATTCATTATTTCAAAATATTAGTTATTTTAAAATATTTCTTATTTCTGAATTGGAATCAGACCATATCAATTACCATATAATTTTATTTATATAGATTTCATACACACATGTACACAACAATAATCAAACACAGTCAACCATCATCTATAGTGCATTACACAACTGCATAAGCATTAAATACAAATAATTAACGCTTACAATAGTCTGTCAACCAATCAATTGACATACAACTAAATATTGGGATTAGTGTATGTCCAATATCATCCCAATACCCGTGCGGGGTTTTCAAACAACAAAAACTGATTATTATTTGTGCAGTTGGGCGATGTGTAACATATTATCATCCCAATCAATGTCAGTTAAATGGGTGTACATAAACAAATCATCCGATTTGTAAATGAATATTTATTTCAACTCATGAATATTTTATTCAGTTCATATATACAATAAAAATGATTTTTTTATTGTTCAAATATTTTATTCCATACCATACAATCAACAATCACAATACAGTCCATTCAATTCAAACAAACAATCATGGTTTGTACAATCAATGGTGTCGAGTGCTGCTAAGCACCGTCTGCATCCTAGTATATATTTTACTGGAAAATAAATAGAGTAAGAAGGAGTTTCCACATTTGGTTTCCACTCTGCCAGTTTTATTTCTGAATTTCTGTTCAGTTTGGATTTGAGTTTGCCTAGATTTTAACTAGTTCCAAATTGGGTGTGGTCAATCTTTTTGTGAAGCTCTCATCCCCACGATCCCAACGAATCCAGTTTTGCGTGATTCCAACATTGTATGAGCAAGAAACGGGTTTTTAAAACGTTGATAATTAAAATGGTAATTAGAATATAATTAATTAAATTTAATAGCACTTAAAACTGTTACCCCATTCTATAATTACTTCATCGTTGAAACCGCTTCAGGTTGTCGCCGCTATAATGAACCTTAGGGTTTGAATTCGCATGTCGTACGAGGCACCGTCCATCGATTAACGTCCACCATAGTCTCGGCCTCCGTGAGCTCCTCCACCGCGCCAACCACCACCCCACTCGGTGCACCCTCCAGCCCAGAATCCCGCTGCGAAGTTGAATCCTTTGAGGAGGAAATTACAAACCACTCCGCAATATCCGATCAAATTGGGGTAGAATTAAAGATCGAAACAAGTACTTTAATTTTCGTTTTGGATCGAGGCTTTAAATCTCAACAAATTGGGCAAAAATGTCCCTGAAATTTGAAGAATTTCAGCCGTCGGCTGAATGGTGAGGCGGCTAGGGTTTTGGGCCCCCTATAAAGAGAAAATTAATTACATTTTATATTATTTAATTTTCTATAAATACTAGTTTCTCATTGGAACTCCAAATCGAACCCAACAATTATGAAATTTGAAACCTAGCAATAATTTGACATTCTGGATCCAACAAAAGTGGTTTCATCGAAAATGGAGGTCGTTTGCAAAATCGCTATTTTTAAGGCCTATATATTATATTAAATTCCATAGCGACTATTTTGAATTTTCAACTAGACATAAATTTTTATTCCCATTATAAAATTTGGATTTTTCACATTCGTTGGAAAGATATTTTCAAATAGATTCAAATATTTCTTGTTTCACTGAAATCCAATTTATTTTTAATCCTGCACGTTCAATTGAAATTTGAAATCGAATTTTCAAACTGCAGCGCCATTTCCAATTCCTTTTATAATTAAATTAAATATTTATATTCTAACTTCGATTTAAATTAATTATATGTTCTAATTCTATTCAAAATAAATTTCTAGTCGTTATTATTTAAATTAAATCATTTTCAATATTCAAAATTCATTAAAATTGCCAAAATAAAATTTTTAAATTGGTTCTGATTTTCCGGGTTGTTACAAGGTGGGTGTTTGTTTTTATCAGTGAGTATCAGTTAGAATTAATGTTGTGTATCAAAAAAGTCAATTACCAAAGCAAACAAAACAAATCTACTTACTTGCCATAGTTCTCATACACTAAGCCATAAAACTGATACATTAAAAAAAAAAACTGATACCTAAAAACTGCTATAATATTTAATGACAAAAGTAATACAGAAAATGTTTGAATCACAATTTGACTGTTTAAAATGAAATAAATTCGTTTGAGTAGCAAAATTGATGCAGCAGTACAAGAACAAAGTAAAATAGCACCAAAACTATAAACAAAACAACATAACACTATTAATACAAGAAAACTAATACCTAAAAAAATAGCAAACTGATACCTAAAAACTGCTGAAATATTTTAAAACTAAAACTAATGCAAAAAATGTTACATCACAGTTTGGTTGATTATAATGAAATAAGTTCGACTGTAATACATAGATAATGCAACAATACAACTACAAAATAAATACAACATTAAAAACCCAACAAACGAATATAAAACAATGTTAATAAACAAAAATGATACCTAAAAAATGTAAAACTAACACCCAACTGCTGAACAGCCGATCATTAAAATTGGTGAACAAAAAAAACCATGAATCATTTTGCGAAATGAAAAAAAGCCTAATCGGCAGAAATGAACATTAAATTATAATGATTATAACAACAACAAAAATTCAGTCGGGGTTGATTTTTGAGATCGATTTCGTGCCGAATTTTGTTGTTTCGATTGATTTTTGACGTTCGACTATAGGAGACGACACAGATTTGTTTTCATTCGATTTCCAGTTGAGATGATTTCGTTAATTTTGATTTGCTGATTTGGTTGTACGAAATCGAAAGAGAGGAATAAGCGACGGAAATTTTTAGGTTTATGCCCTTTTGGATAAATTTTAAGCGCGTGTCCTTGTGGATAAATTATTAAGGTTGATTATCCTTGTCATTAGTTTCCTGAGGTATTAAATGCATTAAATTATATATTTTTATCTTCAACTGGTTGAAATTCGCTGCTCTAATTATTCAATTGCTGAACTTTGTACATGCTATATAGCAAGTTTCCAAAATTTGAAAATATTTGCTTGTTATAACAACAGTTTCTGCAAAATATAATTAAAAATGATGGGTTTCCAAAGATCATTTGCTTATGTTTTAAAGATACATTGACAACCATAATTTATAATTAAAGAAAAACCATTGCACTTGGGGCTGTCAACAGATACTTTTGGATACAGATAGTGCTATATCTGTATCCGTATCCGAAATCATTTTCGGATATCGGATATCTGTATCCGTGGATACAGATGGATATCGGATAATTATCCTATTAGCCAATGATCGATAAATAATGACATATAAATGAAAATTTATAGTTTAACGTATTTGTTTTTCAATTTCTTTGATCATTAAAGTGTTAAAAATAAGCATATATGATGAAATTAAATAGATTTGAGTAACTAATACGTATTCAGTGCGTATGATATAAACCTTCGATCTAGTAAAGCAATAAATTAATCTGATTCATTGTACTAAAATACATATAATTTTGAGTATAATATTTAAAATATTGGGACAGATAATTTTTGGATGCAGATATGTATGTATCCGTATCCATATCCGTTTTTTCGAATATCGGATATTTATCAGATTTTCAGATACGAATGCGGACGGATATCAGATTTTTTTGGTACCCATTGCCAGCCCTAATTGCACTAATAATTTCATGGTGTTATTAATTATAAATTCCATGCTTGAGGTTAGCGCTTCATCTGACATGTTCAATAGCATACTTTCATTTTAGTACCTTAAATTTAGGATTAAACTCAATCAGCTTGACCCTAACTGAGAGAAGTTATGCTTTCTTTGTTGACGAGTTCTAAAGCGTATTTTGTTTCCAATATTATAACTTAAGGCTAAACTAGTTGCACATTTCAGGGAATGCTGATATATTTGACTTCGTAGACTTATTTGTGTGGTATATGTATTCAAACTACGGTTTATTAGTAAAAATGTATATTTTTTCTTCTCATCGGCGTTGATTAAAGAACACGGGAAAATTCAGTCCTTTCTGCCCGAATCCACATATTTTTAATTCAATATTCTGTTTTCCATTTCAAAGGTCTATTGGTGCCTGGTTACTCATAAATGCTGCAACTCTCGAGGCAATTGATTAGTAGGAATTGGTTGTTAGAAGTGGTTAGAATATATACTATGTTTAACCGGGACAAAAGATTACACCGATTAAAATCCTGTATTGCGTACTCCTCACTCATGAACTTGCAAGGTAGATTATATCATTTAAGATATATAAGTTAAGCATTAATATACTAATATAATTATAATATATTAACACGCTTAACAAATTGTATCTTTATCTTCGTTGTCCAAGAAATTATCAAAATAGAAACATATATAATTAAATAAGATCTTAGTGGAGACACTTAGGAAAAAGATGATCAACAATTGAATTTAGCGCTACTTACTTTCCTATTTTTCTCATTATTCTTGCAATATTTTTTTTCTAGTTAGAGCACTATTTGAATACAAGTATTTTGTTATGATATTGTGATGACCGCCCATAACTCTTGCACTTAACAAGAGAAATACTGCGCTGAAAGATGTGCCATACAACTATGGATGTCATCAAGGTAGAAATAATACAAGTGGAATCTGTCGTATAACTCACAGCGCAATGATAAAATATAACAGAACATATACAACAGACAATAATAGTAAAGAAGAATCTTAAACTTTTCATATCATCATGAATTATCCATACAACAATGGAAAACATCATAAGAGTTTGTACAAAATGCCCCACTATAGGTCACTCGGAGAATATATCATACAACGGAAAACAACAAATAGTAGGTAGTAGAAAATAATACGCTAGCCTCCTGCTCGTCGTCGCTCAACAGCCTTATCAAGATCAACTATATGTCACCTGCTACTCAGTCTGCTCATATAACATGAATGAAAAACCCAAGGTGATAAGAGGGAGACATAAAACCTTGAGTCTGACAACAGCCTTAATGAGCAATAAAATGGTTGTTTAACATCATCAATAAAGTATATGAGAAATAGGTAGATCAATCAATTAATCTACCGACATATCAAAGAAGAACCCAACCCAACCTTTCTCCTCCATATCCAACAGTGATAGCCTTTACAACAACCAGAAAGAACAAATAGTAGCATACTTAGCAATTAATTATCCTGCGTAGATCATCCTAATCGAAAGCGACATCCGCCAAGCACAATCCCTGAAGGCCTAAACCAACATTAGACAAGCATCCAAGAGATGTCTCCTTCAACGTTGAACAATTTATGCAAGATGATACAAGAAAAACAATCAACATCCATGACTCTGGCTATCACTGCTATCCTGCCTTGGAAACATCGTTGATCGTATGACTGGCCCTGACATGCCATCTGTCAAGATACACGTATGACATCCCCCGACATGCCATCCATCAAGGGCTAATGGTAACCCCAGTTCTAGTCAGACTACTGCACGTCCCATGTACAATTGCCACCCCGAGAAACTAGACCTATCCAATGGGCCCAGGGTACTCGACTAGTCTTATTAGTCTTTTAGGCGTCCTTATTATACCCCTTCTTTGAGCCCGCTAGAACTTACGACAATGATAATCTCTCATCCTTCATAACTCTAGTCGGCATCACCGTCGACTATCCACAAGCTCAGACACCGTGTCGAGCAACCATTATCCACGAGCTCAAATCGTACTTGAGTCGTCTTCACATCCATTGCATTGCGATGATCAACGAACACTTTAAAACACTTCGAACATTCCTTCTTGAAGTCAAGTCGAAGCCACAACTATTGTCGAAACAAAAACATACATCGTTTGGTTGATATTCGATTCATAGCGTTTCAGCCTTTGCTGTGAATAACATACCACAACATTCTTTTTTTTTTCTACAGCGTTTCGAAAACGCTATGATTTCCCACTCACAAAATTTATAAAACGTTGTTGTCTCTGCCCAATCCATCATGCTAAATCCTTGCCGAATCCATGCCAGATCCTTGCCCGATTCAATGTTTTCCTGTCCTCGATCCACCCATAAAACGTTACCCGATCCTTCCTATTCACAATGTTTTTGGAAATGCAGTAAATCCCAGTAAATTCAGTTGATCCGTACTTTTTACAACGTTTCTGAAACGCTATCAATCTCTGAAAATTCAGCCCAAGCTGGCTTTTAACAGTGTTTCTGAAACACTGTCAATCTCTGAAAATTCAGCACGATCCATACTTTTACAGCATTTCTGAAACGCTGTCAATCCCAGAAAATTCAGCCCAATTCATACTTGAGAAAACCTTGCCCGATCCATGCCAGGTCCTTGCCCGATCCATCCAAAATCCGCCCGATCCATGGTCAGAAACCGTCCGATCCATCCTAAACTCGCTCGATCCATCCAATATCCATATGTGTCGATCCGAGCTTTTTGTGGCGAACAAATCAAGGCGATCCAACTCCAATTCGATCCCAAACTCGTGCAAAACATTCAATTTTACCAATCAATCAAACCAACCATCAACAAGCATTAACACAACGATTATCCATCATTCAACATAAGAAATTCATCAAATTCATGATAAACAATTAATGAATTATATAAATGGTTAACATGTAATAACACATGAATTAACATAAAAAATTACTGATTTAAGTTACTAGATTAGATCCTATGGTGATTCGAATGAAAATATACATACCACGATGTAGATCCAGGTGAAAAAAACTTGAAATGATGAAAATAAATCAAACAACCCATATACTCGATTGAATCCATGTGAGGGATGTTTATCACTCACTAAATCTTTAAATTAGATTTAAAACGATGATCTACAAATCCAAAAAGTGAAGAACGATCCTCAAAACACCCAATTTGATGCGATCTACTCGCTCCTTATGTTAATCTAGCCTTCTTTAATGTAAATATAAGATTTTAATGGTGGAGATATGTATTTGATTAGAGTAGGGAGAATCCCAGACCTAACCAAATAAGAAATGAAGAAAGTAAACCCCTTGACTCCCCGCCCCCGGTTTATAGCCATCCAACCAGCCCACTAATGGGCCACATCAAGTCAGACCACTAATGACTGGTTAACTTGTCCAGAAATTGTGTAACACAAAAACAACGATTCCTCACAAACCGCTCAACCAAATCTTTAATATGACCACTCTACGGAATTGGAAACACCATTTCCTTTCCAATGAAACCAATATCACCACCTAATTCGATATCAATCAAAAGTTATGCCCTATACAAAACTAACAGGAGAAAAATGGTCAGAAATAAAATTGATAAAAAAAATATGGATGGGTCTCACATCCCTATAACCAACATATAAATATATGTAAATGTTCCAACACTTAGGGAACTAAATAAAAATATTTTATGATCCTCCGGTATGTAAAATGCGGGTTGTTACATTTTCCTCCAACTTAGGAATTTCACCCCCGAAATCCCAGACAAACACAAGCAACCAGAAACCATTTCGCATGCCTACCATCCATAAACAACCAATTTATCATCCAAAACTAGCATCCATCAAGCCATGCATCCATAGCTTTAACCTAGCATGCGGAATTCGAACGAATAATAGTACAAGTTACAATGGTGTAAGGAGATAAGACATTTATGGGTTATACCAACGTAGAGTTCTGGGTGGATCGTCTTCATACTATCTTCTGTTTCCCACGTACAATCGTCATCATCCTCACTCCATTACACCTTGGCTAGCTTAACCGTCTTCCTCCTAAGATGTTTTGTGTCATTCACCACAACGTAAAGCGGCTTACGAGGTCTCGTAACTATGGATTCAACTTCTAGGTCTTTGTACTGTTCCGGAGATACCACCATATTCGAATCATGCATACACTTCCGCAGAAAAGACATATGTAACACGTTGTGCACACTTGACATCTTCTCGGGTAAATCCAATCTATACACGAGCTTTCCAATCTGCTCGATATAGGAAACGGTCCAAGGAATCTTGGAGCTAACCTTCCTTTACTTTCGAACCGAACAACATGCTTCAGCAGCGAAATCTTCACGAAAACCATATCACCAACGTAGAATTCCAAATCTTTTTTATGTTTATCCGCATAACTCTTCTAACGGTCTTGGGCTACCTTCATTCTTTGTCGAACGATCTTGATACAATCTGATGTCTCTCTGATCATCTCAAGCCCAAGTATCAACTTATTTCCAATTTTTAACCAACATGCTTGAGAATTACATGGTCTACTATACAACGCCTCGTATGATGCAATCCTGATGCTCGACTGGTAGTTGTTGTTATACGCAAACTCAATTAAATGTAGATGGTCTTCCCACGATCCCCCGAAGTCCAATACACAAGCTCTAAGGAGATCTTCCAAAACTCGGTTAACCCTCTTGGTTTGACCATCAGTCTAGGGATGATAAGACACACTCATACAAAACTCGGTTCCCAAAGTCTCTTGCAAACTCTTCCAAAATCCACTCGTAAAAATTGGATCTCGATCACTCACTATGCTTTTTGGGATACCATGGAATCAAACTATTCACTTAATATACACCTCAGCCAACTTCGATGTCATCCTTGTCAATCTAATAGGAATAAACCTTGCACTTTTGGTCAAGCGATCCACTATGACCCAAATTCCTCTGTTTCCTGCCTTGGTTTTAGGTAGTCCATCGATAAAATCCATTGATATCTGCTCCAACTCCGATGTAGGAACTTCTAATGGTTGAAGCAATCCACTTGGCTTCTTCTTATCAGCTTTCACGAACCGACAGTTCATACACTTGAAAATAAACCTTCCAACATCCTGCTTCATCCTTCACCAGTTATAAGCTAGCTTCATGTCCTGATACATCTTTTTTACTACCAGGATGAATCATCAACTTCGAGTAATGACATTCGCTCAGAACCTCATCTCTCAATCCATCAATATTAGGAACAACCAATCGTCCCTTGTTTTCGGAGCCAACCCTCTCGATCAACTAAAAATTCCTTATCCTAAGGTTCAAACTTCTGGATAATCTCGACAAGTTGTACATTTCTTTTAGGCACTCGCCAATCCTTTTGATAAGGGTAGGTCTTATCGATAAGCTTGCCAACATCTCAGGTTCTAACTCACACCAAGGCTTAAAATCGAATCATGTTAATGGTGCAGCTATCTTGGAGAAATCTTTGATGAAACGACGATAATATTCCGCCAATCCAAGGAAACTCCGAACATCTGTTGCATTCTTAGGCCTATTCCAGTCATAGATTGCTGCCACATTAGCGATACCCACCACTACTCCATTTCTAGAAACAACATGGCCTATGATCCTCACTTCACTTTTCCAGAAGTGACACTTCGAAAACTTAGCTCTCAGTTGATGCTTTTGCAAGATTCCCAAAAAACTCGCAAGTGCATCTTATGCTCTTCCACATTTCGGGAATAGACCATAATATCATCTATGAAAAAGCATGAACTTATTCAACTGGTCTCTGAATACCCTATTCATAAGATCCACAAAATATACTGGTGGGTTAGTCAACCCAAATGGCATCACCGGATGGTGCCCTAAAAGCACTCTTCGGCACACTATCCTTTTCCACCTTCAACTGGTGGAATCGCATTGCCAAATCTATCTAAGAAAACACCTTGGCCCCATGAAGGAACAAGTCATCTATCCTCGACAACAGATATTTGTTCTTTTAAGTTGCCTTGTTCAGCTCACGATAATCAACACACAATCTCAAAGATCCATCAGCCTTGGTTGCAATCACAAATGGTGCATCTTATTCGGACAACCTCCTCCAATTGAATCCTTTTCCCAAAAGTTCACGTACTTGCACCACTAATTCCTGCTGTTCCTTAGGTTCCATCCCCCTAAGAGGAATAATGATAGGTCTATTACGTTTGTCCAAATCGATCCTGAACTCAATCTTATGATGCGGCGACAGCCCTTTGACCTTGTCAAAGACATCATCGAATAGACTAGCGATCGGCATCGATGACAAGCCTTCCCATGGAATCACAAGCAAGTATAAATAGCTTTTGAAGACCCCGTCTTCTGGCTTACATCAAATCACAACCATTCGCCCTTCCACATTCCCGACTGTCACCTCGAGCTTCTCATAATCCTTTTTTACCGCACACCTCTTGAGCCAGTCCATACCCAAAATAATCCCAAACCCTGCGAAGTTCAAAACAAAACAATCACACATAAAGGAGAAACTATGAATAGATAACACTAGATCATGACAAATCATACACAAACTGGATGAGCCTCCAACTGGATTAGTCACAATCAATTGTCTATCACAAATCTTGGGTTCCAAACCCAAGCGGCACGCAAGCTCATTACAAATGAAAGAATGTGATGCTCCAGTATCAAACAATACTCGAACTGAAACATCATTAATGGAAAGAGTTCCTTGAACGACAACAGTCTTCCCTTTCTCCTCTATCGTAGGAGACCTCGAAGAAGATGGCACAACTTTCAAAGCATGCGCCTTCACAACCTGCTTACCCTTGGCTGGTTCTGGACAATCCTTCTTGTTATTCCTAGGCTTTCCACAGCTGAAGCACTTCTTCTCTACTTTCAGATTCCTGCAATCCCTGGAATAATGGCCCTTCCACTGGCAGTTGAAGCATATCACCTTGCTTTTCTGCTTTTTCTGGCCATCTTTTCCTTTCTGCTGTTGTTGCTTCCTCTTTTTGTTATTACCATTCTGCTGTGGTTTCTGATCTTCCTTAGCTGCAACAACAGTCTCTTCCTCAGGAAACAAACTCTCATTCCTTAAAGCTTTCTCTATAGTCTTCTCAAAAGTATCATCCAAGTGATCAATCAGCTTATTCCCAAGACATTTGTCCAAGCCCATGACAAACTTCTCGTTCTTTTGGTAAGAAGTCTTAATATACGAACGAGCATACTTGGAAAAAGCTTCAAAATTCGAAACATACTCCAACACTGGTCTACCATTCTACTTCAGCTCAACAAACCTTTTGAACAGAATAGACTTATGAACGGTAGAAATTAACTTTGTTTTAAACTTGACCTGGAACTGATCCCATGTGATCTCATCTTCTGGGGTCTCTAAAGTGACATAGTTCCACCAATCCATAGCTCTACCCTATAGCTGTCTTGATGCAAGCTTCCTCTTAGTTGCACCATCGATTCCCAAGTCTCTGAAAATCCGAATGCAAGTATCAAGCCACCCTTGAATCTCTACAATTGGTTATGTCCCTTAAAAGGCTTCCCTCCTAGAGTAGCGAAGTCTTTGCATAGATTCGCGAAGTCCACAACCCTAGGACGTTTCACATTAACCCACACATCTACCTTGATTATCTCTGGAGCGGTTATCCTCCTCATGAATGCTGCCTTCATGGCCTCGAACATAGCTGGGTAATCTGGTATACCGCCATCACCCCCTCCAGGAATAGTCTCCTCCCTAGTAGTATGTCTCGATGTTCGACGACTCATTCTAAATCTGAAAAATAGAATGATTAGTCCACATATGAGAAAAACTGCAAATGGAGTTCAATCGCTACTGTACTATACACTATAATATAGTATACACCCATCAGAAATATACAAATACACCTCTCATATTTTATTATGTCTTCGAACTTTGGCTAAACTCGATTAACCAGGGCTCTGATACCAAATGTGATGACCGCCCATAGCTCTTGCGCTTAACAAGATGAATAATGCGTTGAAAGATGTGCCAGGAAGCTATGGATGATCATCAAAGTGGAAATAGTACAAGGGAACCTGTTGTATAACACACAACGCAAGGATAAAATATAATAAAACATATACAACAGGAAATAATAGTGAAGCATAATTGAGTAGAATCTTAAACTTTTCATATCATCATGAATTATCCATACAACACTGAAAATATCATAAGAGTCTGTACAAAATGCCTCACTATAGGTCACTAAGAGAATGCATCAAGCAACGGAAAACAACAAATAGTGGATAGTAGAAAATAATACGCCAGTCCCCTGCTCGTCGTCGCTCAGCAACATCGTCCTCATCAAGATCTACTACCTATCGCCTGCTACTCAGTCTGCCCATTCATCACATGAATGAACAACCCAAGGTAATAAGAGGGAGACATAAAACCTTGAGTCAGACAATAGTCTTAATGAGCGATAAAATAGCTATCTAACGTCATCAATAAAGTATATGAGAAATAGGTAGATCAATCAATTGATCTACCAACATATCAGAGAAGAACCCAACCTAACCCGTCTCCTCCACGTTCGACAATTATTGCCTTTACAACAACCAGAAAGAACAAACAGTAGAAGACTTAGCAATTAATTATCCTACGTAGCTCATCCTAATCGAGATCAACATCCCTCAAGAACAAGCCCCGAAGGCCTGAACCATCATCAGACAAGCACCCAGGAGATGTCTCCTTCAACGTCGAAAAATCTACACAAGACGATACAAGCAAAACAATCAACATCCATGACTTTGGCTATCACCTCCTATCCTGCCTTGAAACCATCGTTAATCGTATGATTGGCCCTGACATGCCATCCATCAAGATACTTGTATGACTGGCCCCGACATGCCATCCGTCAAGTGCTAATGGTAACCCTAATTCTAGTCAGATTACTACATGTCCCATGTACATTTGCCTCCCCGAGACAACTAGACCCATCCAACGGGCCCAGGTTACTCGACTAGTCTCACCAGTCTTTTTGGAGTCCCTATTATACCCCTTCTTTGGGCCCGCTAGAACTTACGACAACTATAATCTCTCAGCCTTCATAACTCTAGTCGTCGTCACCGGCAACTATCCACAAGCGATGACCCCATCTCGAGCAACCATTATCCACGAGCTCAAATCATACTTGAGTCGTCTTCACATTCGTTGCATTGCGATGATCAACAAACAATTTAAAACACTTCGAACACCCTCTTTGATGTCACGTCGAAGCCACAACCACTGTCGAACCAAAAACATACATCGTTTGGCTGATATTCGATTCGCAGCGTTTCAGCCTTTGCTGTGAATAACATACCACAATGTTCACTTTTTACGTCTACAACATTAGGAAATCGCTATGGTTTCCCATTCACAATGTTTAAAAATGCTGTCGTTTCTACCCTATCCATCATCCTAGATCCTTGCCCGGTCTAACGTTTTCCTGTGCTCGATCCATCCTAATCATAGTGTTTCTGAGAACGCTGTCAATCCCTGTAAATTCAGCCCGATCCATACTCTTTACAACGTTTTTGAAACGCTATCAATCTCTGAAAATTCAGCTCGATCCATACTTTTTACCGCGATTCTGAAATGAAGTCAATCTACGAAAATTCAGCTCGATCCATACTTTTTACAGCATTTTTGAATGCTGTCAATCCCTGAAAATTCAGCCCAATCCATACTAGTAAAAAACATGCCAGATCTATGTCAGATCCTTGCCAGATCCATCCTGATCCAATCTATCCACAATCAGCCCGATCCATGGCCACAAACCGTCCAATCCATCCCAAAACTCGCCCGATCAATCGCCAAAACTTACCCGATCCATCCAATATCCATGTGTGTCGATCCAAGGTTTTCTTGGAAAACAAGTCAGGCCAATCCAACTCCAATTCAACCTAATGCTCGTGCAAAACATTCAATTTCACCAATCAATCAAGCCAATCCATCTAGGAGCAATAACACAACAAATATTCATCATTCAAACATAAGAAATTCACAAATTTATGATAAACAATAAACGAATTAAACAAATAGATATAACTTGTAATAACATGATTTAACATAGAAATTTACCAATGATCTACAAATCGAACAACGAAGAACGATCTTCAAATCACCTAAATTGATGTGATCTACTCTCTCTTGATGTCGTTCTAGCCTTTCTTGATGTAGATCTTCGTTCTTCTAATGTAGATATGAGAATCTAATAGAGGAGAGATGTATTTGAATGGAGTAGGGAGAATCTTATGTTGTATATAACGGTGTTGTATACACAATTATATGATTTTTGTTTGATGATAACAACCAAATAATTATTATTTCAAATGTGTTTGTTACTGTATTGTTACTCTATATCACAGACAGAAATATAATATTTATATTTATATAAAATACTACTGGACAAAAGTTAAATATTCAAATAGTATTTTATTAAATGTAATATTCTATTTCAACATTCAAACAATAAAATTTTATAACTCCACTATTTGTATATTCTTCACATGATACTGTACTTGTATATAAGCTGAATACGTTAAACAAATTTATTTGAACATAATAAAATAATATCTTATTTTAATAAAAATTTGTTTAATACAAACATCAGTACAATTGTTTCATTTCATACATAGCTCCTCATTACAAAACTCTATCACATAGTCATATAATTTTATACATACATTCATTTGCAACTCTTTTACATACAGACACATTCATTTTTTCACTGACTCTACACTCAGTCTTCTGTCTTCACTGCACTGTCTGTTCAGTCATCCATACATGTTATATGCAGAAACACTCACACAGTATATGGAACAGAAATAATATTCTAAATTCTAGTGAATATAAATTTTAATTTTAAAACTTTATTTGCCCCAGTTTTCTGGTGTGTTTTCTCATCATTTTTCATGACTCGATCTGATTTTTTTAATCCATCTGACTGTGTCTAGACAGCTTGTGATATTCACAGTGATACACTATAAATACCACAAGGCAGTCAGTTTGTGTGTATATATATATTATACAAGGACAGGAAATCCTGTTGGGATGGCCGCATATACACATGTGTATATGGATACACGTGCGCACTGCCTCGCCAATCCAGTGTGCAACTGAGTAGCCACGTGGACCATCTCGACTCAATGCATCAATAATCAATGTGGTCGAGCACAGGTCAAATACAGTGAGACAATGGTTAACAATACATTCAATTGCAAAGGAATCAACACATGGTCGAGCTCCTCATACACATGCAAGCAGTACAAGATTCATGGTGAATACAAGTGATCAGCCCATCAAAATCAAGGCAGACCAACTCATTAGCAACTGATCCTTAAGCATGATCATCTCTTTTTGTAGTCAAATAACAAGTGTGGAGCATGCCAACTTTAATGTGTGCATAAGCAGTTCAGTGGGGAAGCGAGGATCAAAGAAACGAGTGGCGCATAGGATATGCACAATAAAGCAGCATGGCATCAGTTTTTTTAGTTTACATGGCAACAGCAAATACAAAAATGGTCGAGCTCAACTGTATGATGCATGGGTGAAAGTAAGAGCAAGTATCAACAAAAACTGTATAACATGGCAGGTACATATAGCAGTCTGAGTAGTTCAAAGAAAAACAAGTGCAAACACAAGCGATGTACAAATGAATACACAACAGGCTACAAGGCAACAAGCAAAACAGTTTGCAAATTCCAGTTTTAAAGTGTTCATGCTACTTCAAGTATAGATGCAGTGAGATCAATGACAGCAAATGTGAAGTGCAACAGTATGGTGCAACATAGCCTAGTTCAATATATAAGGCATAAGCAAGATGAGGGAATGATCAAGCAAGCAACAACATAAGTGCTGCAACATTGATTCAAGTAGCAATGAAGGGGACAAAGCATATATATGCAAGCAATTTCTTTTTAGTTTGGTCAATGATTTCCAGGCTGTTTTAAAATCAATTTTTGGCTGTTAATACACATGGATGAAGCATAGCATGTGTGTAAACTCTAGAATGAATGCAATAAAATGGGATGGCACAATCTGTTTCCAGATTTACTAAAAACACTAGAATGCAAGCAGATTTCACTCAAGATTTTATTTTGGCAATTTGTTTAAAAGGGATAGCAAATAAAATCTTTCAGTTTTACAATAAATAGCAAATCAGATAAACATTGTTGGCAACACTTTAGAGCTTTCCAGAAATGAATATCATCTCACAAGTTCAAAAGGGGAAATTTATGCAAATAAATTATGACAGCAAATCAGTGATTTCTCACACAATCACTTTACAACATGATTGCTGAATCATCAAAGTCGAAGATGGATAAAAAGGCAACAAATAATTTCCAGAGAACACGCAAGGGAAAATTTCATTTTCCAGGAAATCAGGAAATTCAGTTAAGGCAATGATGAATCATGCAGTTTCCAGAAATGATCAATGCGGTTTCATAGTTCAGCAAATCGAATAAAAATTTTCTGCAAATCAAATATCACACAATCAAGGCTCAATTCAAATCGAGACAGTCAAAAAAGGAAACTCGAAAAATCAATCAAGCAAATTACACAAAATAAGAGTGATTGAGGATTCTAAAATACAATATAAACACCTCTTCCTCATCGGCTTAAAGGATCGAAAACCACAAACATTTCAATAGAAATTCGAAGATATTAAAACAGAGAACTCACATTGTTTTTTCCAGTGTTTCGATCAATACAACTCCTACATCGAAGAATTACATAGCCATAGGGACTCGAGCATCAGAGATTACAGTTTCATCAATCAAAGCATCGATTTAGAGAGAACTTCAAAAACCCTAGTTCGATTTGAGAAGCCGCCGCAATATTTTTTCTCCGGAGAACTAAAGGACATTGGGCAAAGAAGATGTGGTGCACTCAAATGCAAATGGGTCGATCAAGCTTAAATTAGAAAGGGGGTTTTACTCTTTATATTTTTAAGGGCTAGGGTTTCAATTGTTTTATTTTGAGTTGTAGTTTTTTTTTTCTTTTTTTGTAATTGATCCAGACAGCTTCTAGAGTCTGTAAAATTCTATAGGATTTAGTGAGGGGTTAACTGACAGTTGCTAGAGTCTGTAAAATCTTGGTGGTTTCCTGGTTTGTTTGTAAAACTAGGTAAAGTCTATAAAAACTAGAGAACATCTGATCTTGGTGATTAGATCAGTCTAGGATTTTGAGCGTAGGATTAGAATAGGAGCAAGGGGTTCGTTAGTTTACATGGTCATGTAAGCGGGATCTATTCTATTACCTAGTAGAAACCTTAGGAACGCAGCAATAGGCAGGATCCGAAGATGGGTATATCTTGTGTTATTTACCTTTTTGCATTTATTTCCTGCTGCATTCTATGATCTGATATTTTTAATATCTCGCTTAATTTTCAATAAACCCTATTCACCCCCTCCCTCAAGGGTTAATCTAGATCCAACAAGTGGTATCAGAGCCTAGTATTTCGTTAAATCTAGAGTAATGGGTCATCCTAGTTGTTAATCCTTTGGGAGTCAGTCCAGTCATGTTCCATCGATTTTCAATGGTACAAATTTTTTAAATTGGAAATTAGAAATGGAGTTATGTTTAAATCTGTTGATGTTAATGTTGTATATAACATAGTTGTATATAACAATTATATGATTTTTGTTTGATGATAACAAACAAGTATATATTATTTTAATGTGTTTGTTACTGTACTGTTTCATATTCACAACAGATAGGAATATAATATTTATATTTAAGTGAAATACTACTATACAGAAATACAAATATTAACACAGTATTTCATTTAAATAGAATATTTCATCTCAATATTCAAATAGTACAAACTTTTAGAACTCCACTATTTGTACAACACACTATAATTCACTGAAATACATTTCATTTCACTTTCAATTTCATACACAGTTTCATAGCTACATCACTCATCACTCAGTTATACAGTTTCACTAATACACTTTGACACTTTTACATTTCACCGCCTCTGTTTTTTTTTCTTCAGTCTTCTGTCTTCACAACATCTTCACAGTCAGTCCAGTCTTCATACCTGTCACATGAAAACAGAAACACACAGTATACTGCAACACGAATAAAACTGAAAAAATGCAAATATAAATTTATTTTTAAATTTTATTTTCCTCAGAATTTTGGTGTGTTTCTCATCATTTTTCTGACTTGATCTGATTTATTCATCTATGTCTAGGCAGACAGTTTATATAAGTACAGGGACAGGAAATTGTCTGATGGCTGCATATACACACGTGTATAAATATACACGTGTGCACTGCCTCGCCAATCAGCGTGCAACTGAGGAGTAGCCACGTGGACCATCTCGACTCAGTGCAACAATACAAAGTCAAAACAGAAAGATTCAAAACAATGCAAATGAATTCAAGTCAAACCCACAAAGTATGAAGTTCAACATTATGGTCAAAACATGATTCAGCAAATTAAATGTGGTCGAGACAAGCAACAAAGTCAATCAAGTATTCAAGTGTACAAGGGTTAAGATGATCAACCATGGTCGAGTCAATAGTCATGCAGCTCAACAATACAGTGGTGCAAGGATAACATGATCAGTTCAACATGGTACAAGTACGAGGCAACATACATGTGTCCAGCTAGCATGAATGGAGCTACAGAAATTGGTCGAGAAGATGCAACAGAAGTGCATGAGTGGTTTCTGTTACATATAAATTAGCTAAGGTGAAATACATTGCAGTATACATAAGATGGTGTGTATGCAACAAACATGGAGCAAGAAAATTAGTCTGAGAAGCCCAATGCATGATGTACAATGGTCTGGCCTAATAGCATGATGTTCTCACATATATTTCAACTCAGCAGCAGTTTATAATGGTGATAGTTCAATATGGCAACAACTACATGAACGTAGCAGCAATGTGTACAGACAAAGTGAACAAAAGGCAGTAAAAAACACGTATCAATACATTGGCAAGCATGTAAACAAGATTCAGCAAGTGGATGTAGAGCTCGACATAGAAATGGTCAAGCCAAAGGTTCAGTGCATGTAATCATGATGATTAAGCACATAACAAGTGTCAACATACATGACTGTTTCAACAAGTTCAAGTGGGATATACAAATGCATGGTGGAGCTATCAAACTCAAATAAATGGTGCTACAAATCAGGTGTTTTTCCAATTCAAGTGAACAACATGAATTGATTTTTTTTTTTTTGAAACTAGGTTTTCAATCAGGAGCATTAATTTGGCAAGAAAGCCATTTGAAAATTGGACAATGAACAGAAATGGGCAAATATCAAATCCAAGTTGAATGGAAAAACAATTTTTTTTTGGCAAGTATCAAATGTGGCTTTTCGAATGCATTTAACTTGATTTCAGAATTTGAAAAGAGTTTCTTTTTTAATTCTTTCCAGAAACCAATTTTTTTTTTCTAGACAGGATAATGATGTTTTCCAGATTTACAATCATGCATGGGACCAGAAGATATACATGACTAAAGTTTGTTTTTGCTCATATATGGTATGATGTTATGGCATATATCAAATTTGGCAATTGAGTAATAGCAGGGTTTTTTTAAGAATGCAAATAATATCAACCAGACTCAAATCGAAGGAGAATCATGCAAGTCATAACATCAATTCAAATCTGTGAATATCTTTTACTCAAGGCAACAAATGGCAAGATTTCAATCTGACGATTGTGGAAAAGTACAAGTTTCAACATTCAAAAGCTTTCAACGAATTCGCAATTTAATCAAGGCCATTTCAAAACAGGAAAGTTGCAAACCGTTTTTTTAAGGGACCACAACATTTCTGCCAAAAGGGGAATTCACATGCAACAACAATCAAGTCGATAAACAAAAATGGAAATCGCAAAAAAAAAAAATCAGATCAAGTCATTCCTGAAATCAGAGTTTTAGGGTTTCGTTTTTTTTAACCCTATATATATACACGCGTTACATCATTGGCAAAGGAATCGAATATCCACGCAATAATTCAAAGAGATATCATCGAAAATTCACACATTCAAATTCAAGCAAACAATTTCAAATCAGAGAACTCACAAGTGATTCGATCGCCAGAGAGAAAGAGACAAGCCCAAATCGGAGAGGAGCATTAATCGACCAGCATTAACTAAAGTGAAGTGTCAGAGATTCAAAATCTTTCAAGCAATCAATTTGATTTGGGGATTCAAAGAAACCCTAGTGCAAGCCGCCGCCATTTTAATTTTTCCAGAGAAAAAGGGAATGGGTCACAAATGAAGATGGGCCGGCCAAGTGAACTTAACTAAAAAAGGGGATGACCCCTTTTAACTCCTTTATCTACAAGGGTTTTAAGTTTTGTCTTTTTTTATTTTGTATTGTATTTTATTATGTTGTGTAAAAACCGTTTGAACAGTTTTTCTAGTGTCTGAAAAAAAAAACTAGGGGAATCAGTCAGGGTGTTGACTGACAGTTGACAGAGTCTGTAAAATCTGGGTTACGGATTACAGGGTTGTGATTTGGGGAAATCTGATCGAGGGGATATCGATCAGTCTACGGATTTGAGCGTAGGGTTAGGACAGGAGCAGGATTTGCAAGTGTACATGGTCTTGTATGCGGGATCTATTCTATCACCTAGTAGAAACCTTAGAAATGCAGCAGTAGGCAGGGTTTTGCCGAAGCTGGGTATATCGGTGTGTGATTTATTTTTTGCATTTCTGTTTCTGCTATATTCTGTGATCTGTTTATTATTATTTATCTTGTTTGATTTTTATTTCAGTTAAAAACTGTGATAAACCCTATTCACCCCCCTCTAGGGTTAATCTAGATCTAACAAGTGGTATCAGAGCAGGTTTTCTGTTAACTCTAGAGTAATAGTGAGTCCTAGTTGTTAGTCGATAGAGAGTCAGTCCAGTTCATCTCCAACTATTTTCAATGGAACAGATTTTTTAAACTGGAAATCCAAAATGGAATTTTACTTAAAATCTGTTAATATTAAATATTGGGATGTTGTTATCAATTGATTTGATAGTGTAGATATTACTTTCAATACCTGTGCTATGAAAATTATATTTGACTATCTTAGTACTGAACAGTTTAATCTTATCTGTCATTGTTTATCTGCACAGGAAGTTTGGGATACTCTCAATACGAAGTATGGAAGATCTGACAACGGTAGCTCTAAACCCGAGAAAGTCAACTCAGATTCAGAGTTCTGTTTAACAGGATTTACAAATGAAACTTCAGATGAATCAGATGATGGAGAATCAACAAATGCTGAAACAGAGAATCTCTCATATGAAGATCTAGTTTACATGTGTCTTGATTTAACGAAATCTGTTGATAAACTCCAACTGAGAAATAAGTCTTTGAAATCTAAGAATTTTGAGTTGACCAGCAAAATTGATGATTAGGAATCACAACTTGAATATGTTAAAAATTCTTCAAATTCAGTTTGCAAAAATTGTTTGAAATTGAAAACCAATCTTGTTCGTCTCAATAAAAATATTCAAAAGTTTGAAGATGAAATTTTGATCTTAAAAGAGAACAAGACTGAGTTATCAAATTTAAATTACCTTCTGCAAAAGGAATTTGAAAATTTTAAAATAGATATATATTCCAAATTTGAAATTGCTGAAAATGAAAATTTAGTGAAAAGTGGTTTGGTTTTGAAAGAACTTGAAAATGAGATTGAAAAATCAAAGAATTTTGAATCTGAAAAACAAAAACGATTTGAACTTGAAATTTCCGAATCCCAAGCCAAAATTAAATTGCTTGAAAATGAGAATTTGGTTTTGAAACAGTCCAATGCTGAACAGAAGATCGCTATAAATAATTGCTCAAATTTATTAAAAGAAAATAGTGATCTAAAATTCAAAATTCAACGATTAGAATCAACTTTGGATAAATATTCTAATGGGGAAAAATCGTTGAATATGCTGTTACAAAATCAAGTTCCTATTGGAAATAAATTTGGTCTTGGCTTCGGGAAAAATGATGTTTTTGGAAAACAAAATTCAAATGATTTGAAAAATCCCTCAAACTGTTTTGGAAAGAACTGCTTAGAAAATTTGAACACTGAAAATTTCAAAGGTCTTTTGAGTCAAAATTGTGATGAGAAATCGTTTTATAATAAACCATTCAAACATTCTTGGATCCCAAAAAATAAAACGGGCTTCGTCAAGTTCAAACAGATTTGGTTTCCTAATGGTACGAAAGTTAATTCTAATGGTTTGTTATATAAACAAATCTGGGTACCAAAACATATGAATACAGCTGTGAGTGGTTTTACAAACTTTGTTAGACCACTCGATCCCCTGAATTGTTAGGTACCGAAGGAGGCTGAGGAACTGCTTTGCAAAAGAGAATTGAATTCGAGCTGCTCAATATTCCTGTATCATCCATAGTTCCTTAGCCAAGCTTGTTGAGTTAGAGATTCTGCTTTACATTGGATTCTGGTATGATCTCTAAACTCAACTTTGTATATTCTCTTTGTTTTCTTATTTTCTGTGATTATTCCTTCCTCTACCCCTTTCTTTTTTTTTGTTTTTGATTTGACACTGCCATATTCTTCTTTGTTTATACTTCTTAAACTTACAGTTGCCGAATTCATGATTTTCTGGAAATATGCTTTATTTGTATAAAATCATCATGTGTTAATCATTTCCATATCCTGAATTTGAACTTGTATATATCTGCAATTGTTTTGAAGTTTAGTTTTCTGATTTCTGAATTCATAACAGTGTTGATGTATTCTTGTCATATCTTGAACACTGTTAATTAGAATTCTAAATTCTTGAAGATCTGAAAATTTGATGAAGATTCACACACCACCGCTGTTTTTGAGTTTCTTCTATTTCATTTTAGAAAAGTTTGAAATATTATACTCATTACAGCACACTGTTATTTATCAGTTGTGATAATTTCTTTAATTTTTCAGATTGGCTTAGACATATTTTTAATCTGTCTTACATCTTGAATTTCACCGTTATTCATGATCATCTGGTTTAGATTTTTGTTTGTTTGTTTGAGATCATTTGAAATTTTTGATATTTTGAATCTCACACACCTCTCAAATCTGAAGTTATTAATTATGTGTGATTGATTCATTGTATCTCATGATTTACATTTGTTCAAATGATTTCGAATAAACCATTATTTTTGGATCATGAATTATTATTCAGTCTTGATGTAAATGATTTGAAATCTCTCTTGTGATTGTCAAAAATATTTGTGAAAACTCTTTTGAAAATTTGGTCATAAGTATCATTGTTATTGTATGATTGTTTGATTTGAATATATATTTGTTTAAAATCATTTGAAATTATTTATTTATTGAATCTCACACATAATTTTGAATCTGAAATATAACCTGGTGTGATTGATTCGTTAAATAATAATACTTTCACTTTTCTTCAAATGATTTAAAATAAAGTATATTTTTAATCTGGGATCATGGAATTTTTTTGTGACTATCATCTTGACTTGCTTGCTTGGAAACTGTCTCTGTGCTGCTCTGATACTGTTTTCAAATAACTGCCCGCTTTAATCTGACTGTTGCTCTGATAATTGTGACAAATTTGTAATCTTGTCTGTTTGGGCTTTGTGATTAAAATTTATTAATAGAGACACCAAGTGGTATCAGAAGTGCTTATATTTGTTTCACCCATCTGTACTGAGATTCAAATTTTCACCCTGTATAGATCCACACATTTTTTTTTGCCTTATACAAATAAATGTGCTAAATTTGTCTGGCTAAGTTTGTGTTTAAATTTCTTTGATCTGAGATGTCCATGATAGTCCATCAGGGTGTAATTAAATTCCTCGATAAAGGAGACTACAATTGGTATCAGCTTTTGCATCCATCTGTTTTTGAATTTTCACCTTGTATAGACACCATACACATTTTTTTCCCTCTTGTATAAATACGTATAAATTCTTCTTGTAATTGATTTTCAATTTTAAAATTATTTATTTTTATTCATTCAGAAATTGAAATCAATATCCAATTTGTGCTGTGTTTATAATTCATCAAAATTATTATCAGTTTTTGAAATTGTGATGAATTGTGACTGCAGTATATTTCACGACAAGAGGAGATTTTATTTGGATTTTCATGATGGTTGAATATTTATTATAATATCTTTGAACTGGCAATTATTTCACGACCATCTCCTTTATTTATCACCCGTCTGCCATCCATCATGATTTTATATTAATGTGGAGAGTTTATTTTTTTAAAAAGGAAAAATCATCCTGTTTTAAAACAGTGGAAATTATTTTTGATAGAAATGGGACTATATTATTATTTAGAATTAGTGAGAATTGAAAATTTTCAATAATCCCTGTACAGTCGAGCTTATTTCATAATATAATTAATTTAGAAATTTATTTCAAAGTCCATTTCTGTGCCTACCACATTTCTATCATCCATATTGGTTTCATATACCGAGGAGTTATTTTTTTCCTTTTATAAAGCTGAAAATGATAAAAATATAATTAATATATAAGAGTGTCTCTAACCTCATTTAAAAATCCAAGCTCTGGTTATGCATGGTTATGAGACGTCTTATAATTTAAGCTGCGACTGATCCCATTTAAAAATCCAAGCTCTGGTTATGCGTGGTCAGTGTGCTCTTAAATAAAAAGGAAATAAAGTGCTAAAAATTGAAATAAATTTTGAAATTCTCCTCTGAGTATAAAAGCCAGCCTATCAATCCATCTTCTATTCTATGAAATATGTTGAATTTTTATGACGTATTATGATTTGTTGATTGATAGGTATTGGGATTTGAGATTATTCGATTTTCTCAATTAAGTTGAATTATTGATTATAGTCCAAATCCATCACTGTTTTTGTGCTTTATTTTTATAAAAATCCTTTGAAAATAATTGGAAATGAATTGTTTTTTAAAAAAAAAACTCTCTCCATTTTATATAAAATTCATCGTATATCCGTCATTTTCTACAATGTGAAATATGCCACCTGTTCTTAGAATATTATGATTTTTGTTTGACTGATTGAAATTTATGATGACAGTTCTTCCTCTTATGCTGAAATTATATTTGTTAGTCACTATTCATCTATATTTTAAATTATATATCCTTTTGATGATAACAAAAGGGGGAGAATGGGTTGAGATTTTGATTTATGAGTGAATAATTTATAAATATAAATTTTCTTTCTTTTCACTAATGCACAGTTATATGGGGAGTTTAGTTGTAGAGGGAGCATTCAAATAGGGGGAGTTCCACTATTCACGAACAAACACATTTATTATATTCAAAATCTTTTCATTTGTTTGTCATCATCAAAAGGGGGAGATTGTTGTATATAACGTAGTTGTATATAACAATTATATGATTTTTGTTTGATGATAACAAACAAGTATATATTATTTTAATGTGTTTGTTATTGTACTGTTTCATATTCACAACAGACAGGAGTATAATATTTATATTTAAGTGAAATACTACTATACAGAAATACAAATATTAACACAGTATTTCATTTAAATAGAATATTTCATTTCAATATTCAAACAGTACAAACTTTTAGAACTCCACTATTTGTACAACACACTATAATTCACTGAAATACATTTCATTTCACTTTCAATTTCATATACAGTTTAATAGCTACATCACTCAGTTATACAGTTTCACTAATACACTTTGACACTTTTACATTTCACCGCCTCTGTTTTTTTTTCTTCAGTCTTCTGTCTTCACAACATCTTCACAGTCAGTCCAGTCTTCATACCTGTCACATGAAAACAGAAACACACAGTATACTGCAACACGAATAAAACTGAACAAATGCAAATATAAATTTATTTTTAAATTTTATTTGCCTCAGAATTTTGGTGTGTTTCTCATCATTTTTCTGACTCGATCTGATTTATTCATCTATGTCTAGGCAGACAGTTTATATAAGTACAGGGACAGGAAATTGTCTGATGGCTGCATATACACACGTGTATAAATATACGCGTGTGCACTGCCTCGCCAATCAGCGTGCAACTGAGGAGTAGCCACGTGGACCATCTCGACTCAGTGCAACAATACAAAGTCAAAACAGAAAGATTCAAAACAATGCAAATGAATTCAAGTCAAACCCGCAAAGTATGAAGTTCAACATTATGGTCAAAACATGATTCAGCAAATTAAATGTAGTCGAGACAAGCAACAAAGTCAATCAAGTATTCAAGTGTACAAGGGTTAAGATGATCAACCATGGTCGAGTCAATAGTCATGCAGCTCAACAATACAGTGGTGCAAGGATAACATGATCAGTTCAACATGGTACAAGTACGAGGCAACATACATGTGTCCAGCTAGCATGAATGGAGCTACAGAAATTGGTCGAGAAGATGCAACAGAAGTGCATGAGTGGTTTCTGTTACATATAAATCAGCTAAGGTGAAATACATTGCAGTATACATAAGATGGTGTGTATGCAACAAACATGGAGCAAGAAAATTAGTCTGAGAAGCCCAATGCATGATGTACAATGGTCTGGCCTAATAGCATGATGTTCTCACATATATTTCAACTCAGCAGCAGTTTATAATGGTGATAGTTCAATATGGCAACAACTACATGAACGTAGCAGCAATGTGTACAGACAAAGTGAACAAAAGGCAGTAAAAAACACGTATCAATACATTGGCAAGCATGTAAACAAGATTCAGCAAGTGGATGTAGAGCTCGACATAGAAATGGTCAAGCCAAAGGTTCAGTGCATGTAATCATGATGATTAAGCACATAACAAGTGTCAACATACATGACTGTTTCAACAAGTTCAAGTGGGATATACAAATGCATGGTGGAGCTATCAAACTCAAATAAATGGTGCTACAAATCAGGTGTTTTTCCAATTCAAGTGAACAACATGAATTGATTTTTTTTTTTTTGAAACTAGGTTTTCAATCAGGAGCATTAATTTGGCAAGAAAGCCATTTGAAAATTGGACAATGAACAGAAATGGGCAAATATCAAATCCAAGTTGAATGGAAAAACATTTTTTTTTTGGCAAGTATCAAATGTGGCTTTTCGAATGCATTTAACTTGATTTTAGAATTTGAAAAGAGTTTCTTTTTTAATTCTTTCCAGAAACCAATTTTTTTTTTCTAGACAGGATAATGATGTTTTCCAGATTTACAATCATGCATGGGACCAGAAGATATACATGACTAAAGTTTGTTTTTGCTCATATATGGTATGATGTTATGGCATATATCAAATTTGGCAATTGAGTAATAGCAGGGTTTTTTTAAGAATGCAAATAATATCAACCAGACTCAAATCGAAGGAGAATCATGCAAGTCATAACATCAATTCAAATCTGTGAATATCTTTTACTCAAGGCAACAAATGGCAAGATTTCAATCTGACGATTGTGGAAAAGTACAAGTTTCAACATTCAAAAGCTTTCAACGAATTCGCAATTTAATCAAGGCCATTTCAAAACAGGAAAGTTGCAAACCGTTTTTTTAAGGGACCACAACATTTCTGCCAAAAGGGGAATTCACATGCAACAACAATCAAGTCGATAAACAAAAATGGAAATCGCAAAAAAAAAAAAATCAGATCAAGTCATTCCTGAAATCAGAGTTTTAGGGTTTCGTTTTTTTTAACCCTATATATATACACGCGTTACATCATTGGCAAAGGAATCGAATATCCACGCAATAATTCAAAGAGATATCATCGAAAATTCACACATTCAAATTCAAGCAAACAATTTCAAATCAGAGAACTCACAAGTGATTCGATCGCCAGAGAGAAAGAGACAAGCCCAAATCGGAGAGGAGCATTAATCGACCAGCATTAACTAAAGTGAAGTGTCAGAGATTCAAAATCTTTCAAGCAATCAATTTGATTTGGGGATTCAAAGAAACCCTAGTGCAAGCCGCCGCCATTTTAATTTTTCCAGAGAAAAAGGGAATGGGTCACAAATGGAGATGGGCCGGCCAAGTGAACTTAACTAAAAAAGGGGATGACCCCTTTTAACTCCTTTGTCTAAAAGGGTTTTAAGTTTTGTCTTTTTTTATTTTGTATTGTATTTTATTTTGTTGTGTAAAAACCGTTTAAACAGTTTTTCTAGTGTCTGAAAAAAAAACTAGGGGAATCAGT
This sequence comes from Allium sativum, assembly GCA_030737875.1. NCBI lineage: Eukaryota > Viridiplantae > Streptophyta > Magnoliopsida > Asparagales > Amaryllidaceae > Allium > Allium sativum. Next base: position 79,383,878 of record CM060914.1, read on the forward strand.
CAGGGTGTTGACTGACAGTTGACAGAGTCTGTAAAATCTGGGTTACGGATTACAGGGTTGTGATTTGGGGAAATCTGATCGAGGGGATATCGATCAGTCTAGGGATTTGAGCGTAGGGTTAGGACAGGAGCAGGATTTGCAAGTGTACATGGTCTTGTATGCGGGATCTGTTCTATCACCTAGTAGAAATCTTAGAAATGCAGCAGTAGGCAGGGTTTTGCCGAAGCTGGGTATATCTGTGTGTGATTTATTTTCTGCATTTCTGTTTCTGCTATATTCTGTGATCTGTTTATTATTATTTGTCATGTTTGATTTTTAATTCAGTTAAAAACTGTGATAAACCCTATTCACCCCCCCTCTAGGGTTAATCTAGATCCAACAGTTAAATGTTGGGATACTGTTATTAACGGATTTAATATGGTTAGTAGAAATGATATAAGGTTTAATTCTCGTGCTATCCATATTTTATACTCTTATATTAATGATGTTCAGTATAGCCTTATCTCCCATTGTTTAACTACATAGGAAATCTAGAATACTCTCAATACGAAGAATGGACAGAATGACAACAACAGCTCAGAACCTCGAAAAGTCAACTTAGGTTCAGATTTGTGCTTAAAAGTTTGTACAGACGGAAATTCAAATGGAGACTCCACAGGAGATATCTCTTATAAAGATTTAGTTCATCGTTTAAATGGTTTAACTGAATCTGTTGAGAATCTAAAATCTAAAAATAAAATTCTAAAATATGAAAACTTGAATTGATTTGCAAAAATAATCTTTTGGAATCCAAGCTTAAAAACATTAAGAAGTTTTCAAATTCTAATTGCAAAAATTGTTTAAATTTGAAAAAAAATCTTGTTCATCAAGATAAAAAAAATTCAAAAACTTGAGAATGAAATTCTGAATTCAAAAGAGAACAAGATAGAGTTTGAAAGCACAAACAATTATTTGCAAAAAGGGTTTGAAAATTTTAAGACGACTAAATACTCTAAATATAATTTTGCTGAAAAACAAAACTTGTCGAAAACTTAGTCTATTCTGAATGAGCTAAAAATTAAGATTGAAAAACTCAAGAAATTTGAATATGAAAGTCGAAAACTTTTTGAATTTGAAGTTGCTGAGTCCCAAACAAAAATTAAATTGCTTAATGATGAAAATTTGGTTTTGAAATCTGATTTTAAAGGTTCATGATCACTAGAAATCATTGTTCAGATTTAATGAAAAAAATGGTGATCTTAAAACCGAAATTCGACAACTTGGAAAAATTTTGAGCAAATTTTCTGATGGAGAAAAATCTTTAAATACGTTGTTGAAAGACCAATTTTCTTCTGAAAATAAGCATGGTCTTGGTTTTGGGAAAAACGATGTTTTTGGAAAACGAAATTCAAATGATTTGAAAAACACTTCAAACTGCTTTGAAAATAATCGATTTGAAAATTTGAACTTTGATAATCTCAAAGTATTTTTGAATCATAATGTAATGTGAATTTGTTTTATAATAATCCATCTAAAAATTCCTGGATCCCAAAAAGAAATAAAACAAACTTCATTAAATTCAAACAGATTTAGGTTCCAAAGTGTGCAAAGGTAAATTTGGATGGATTGTTATACAAACAGGTTTGGGTACCAAAAGTCGTGAACATATTTCAGAGTGGTTTTGCAAATTTTGTTAGACCACTCGTTCCCTTAAATTGTTAGGTACCGGAGGAGGTTGAGGAACTGCATTGCTAAGAAAAACTGGATTCAAACTGCTTCATGTCACTAAATCATTCACAGTTCCTTAAGCCACATCTGTTGAGTTAGAGATTTATTTACTCACGTCAATTTCAGGTATGATCTCTAGACTCACAATTTCTTTTTGTATATTCTTTGCTTATTCCTCCTTCTACCCCTTCTTTTTATTTTCTGTATATCTTCTGTTTTGTTTTACCACTGCCATATATTTTTCTCTTTCTTTTGTATTTTCTTAAACTTCCAATTGTAGAATTCATAATTTCTGGAAATTCACTTCATTTGTATAAAACTATAATGTTTTAATCTTTTCCAAATCTTGAATTTAAATTTGTAAATATCTGCAATTGTTTTGGAGTTTATTTTCTTATTTCTGAATTCATAACAGTGTTGATGTATTCGTGTCATATCTTGAACACAATTAATTTGAATTCTAAATGTTTGAAGATCTGAAGTTTAATGGAATTTCACACACCACTGCTGTTTTGAGTGTTCACTAATTCATTTTAGAAAATCTTGAAAAAATACACTCATTACAGCACATCAATATTTATCAGTTGTGATAATTTCATTACTTTTCAGATTGGCTTAGATATTTTGAATTATCTTGAATCAGCGATACATCTTGAAATTCATCTTTATTCATGATCATTATGGTTGAAACTTGTGTGTTTGAAATCATCTGAAATACTTGATATTTTGAATATCACACACCTCTTAAATTTGAAATTATCAATCTTGTGTGACTGATTCATTATATCTCAAAACTTGACAATGATTCAAGTGATTTCAAATAAATTATTGTTTAATTTTCTAGATCATGAATATCTCTCAAGTCTGATGTAAATGATCTGAAATTACTCTTGTGCTTGTCAGAAGTTCTTGTGAAAAATTCTTTGAAAATCCTATCTTAAATCACTCTAATATTTCATGGTTATTTGATTTAAATATTTGTTTGTTTAAAATCATTTGAAATTATTAAATTATTGAATCTCACACATATCCTGAATCTGAAATTTATAATCTGGTGTGATTGATTCATTGAATCTTGAGATTTTCATATTTCCTCAAATGATTTCAATTAAATGTTATTTTTTTATCTTGGATCATGAATCATATTTTGTGACCATCAGAAACATCTTCTAACAAGTCTGTTGTGCTATTGGTTTCTGTGCTGCATTGATACTGCTTTTGAAAATGATCTTAGATAACTGCTTGTTTTGATCTGTCTTCTGCTTTGATAAATATGCCAAATCTGTTGTTTTGTCTGCTTGGACATTGGGCTTAAATTTCTTCTGTTTGAAATATCCTGGTTTGTCTCCTGGTTCTTGTTACAATCCTCATTAATAGAGACACCACAATTGGTATCGGAAGTGCTGAATTTTTATGTATATTTTTTTTCTGATCTCTCTTGGCATGTATAGATCTTCATATCCCTCTTGTAATTGATTTTTAATTATAAATTATTTATTGATTATTAATTCAGATATTGAAATCAATATCCAAATTGAACTGTATTTATAATTCATCAAAAATATTATCATATTTTGAAATTGTGATGAATTGTGACTGCAGTATATTTCACAACAAGAGAAGATTTGGCATTTTCATGGTGGTTGAATAATTATTAAAATATCTTTGAATTAACGATTATTTCACGACCATCTTTTTCATCTATCATCATTCTGCCATCCACCGTGATTTTATATTAATGTGGAGAGTTAATATCTTTAAAATCATCTTAAATAAACAGCGAAAATATTTAAGATGGAATAGTGGTTATATTATTATTCAGAATTAGTGATAATTGAAAACTTTCAATGATCCTAGTACAGTTTATCATATTTAATAATATGATTAATTTAGATATTTATTTCACAAACTATTTCTGTACCTATCACATTTCTATCATCCATATTGGTTGTATATACCGAGGAGTTTTTCTTTTGAGCTAAAAATAATAAATGAAATTAATACATAAGTGTATATCTAACCTTATTTAAAAATCCAAGCTCTGGTTATGCATGGTTATGAGATCACTTATATTTAAGCTGCAACTGATCTTATTTAAAAATCCAAGATCTGGTCATGAATGGTCAGAGTGCTCTTAAATTAAAAGAAAAAGAAAAGAAAAAAATTTGCTAAATATATTTGTATATGAAATTCTCCTTGGTGTTTAAAAACCAGCCTATCAATCCATTTTCTAATATGTGAAATGTGTTAATATTTTATGACGTATTATGATTTGTTGATTGATAGCTGTTGAGATTTGAGATAATTTGATTAGTCACTTAGATTGAATTTATAATTATAGTCCAAATCCATCACTGTTTTTGTGCTTAATTTTATAAATCCTTTTGAAAATAATTGGAAATATTTGTTTTTGAAACTCTCTCCATAATATATAAATTTCCTCTTAAATCTGTCATTCTCTAAAATATGAAATATGCCACTAATTCTTAGAATATTATGATTTTACTTTGGCTGATTTAGATTTATGATGACAGTTCTTCCTCTTAAGCTGATATTATATTTATTAGTCACTTTTTCATCTATATTTTAAATTCTGAATCCTTTTAATGATAACAAAAAGGGGAGAATGGGTTGAGATTTTGATTTACAAGTGAATATTTTATAAATATTATTTATTTTGAAAATTCATTCAATTTTCACTCCTTTTCACTCATGCACAGTTATGGGGGAGTTTGGTTGTAGGGGGAGCTTTCAGATAGGGGAAGTTCAATATTCACTGTCAAACACATTTATTATGATCAAAATCTTTTATTTGTTTATCATCATCAAAAGGGGGAGATTGTTGTATATAACGGTGTTGTATACACAATTATTATTTTTATGATAACAACCAAATAAATATTATTTCAAATGTGTTTGTTACTGTACAGTTACTCTATATCATAGACTGAAATAAAATATTTATATTTATATATAAAATACTACTGGACAAGAGTTAAATATTCAAACAGTATTTTATTAAATATAATATTCTATTTCAACATTCAAATAGTACAATTTTATAACTCCATTATTTGTATATTCTTCACATGATATTGTACTTCTATATAAACTACGGTAAACAAATTTGTTTGAACATAATAAAATAATATTTTATTTTAATCAAATTTCTTTAATACAACCATCAGTACAATTGTTTCATTTCATACACAGCTCCTCACTACAACACTCTATCATACAATTATACAATTATATACATACATTCATTCACAACTCTTTTACATACAAACACAATTTTTTTTTTCACTGACTCTACACTCAGTCTTCGTTCTTCTATCTTCACTGCACTGTCAGTCCAGTCATCCATACTATCATATACAGAAACACACACACAGTATATGGAACAGAAATAATATTCTAAATTCTAGACAATATAAATTTTAATTTTAAAATTTTATTTGCCTCAGTTTTCTGGTGTGTTTTCTCATGATTTTTCATGAGTCGATCTGATTTTTTTAATCCATCCGACTGTGTCTAGACACCTTGTGATATTCACAGTGATACAATGTAAATATCACAAGGCAGTCAATTTGTGTATATATATAATACAAGGACATGAAAACCTGTCTGGATGACTGCATATACACATGTGTATATGGATACATGTGCGCACTGCCTTGCCATTACTGTGAGCAACTGAGGAGTGGCCACATGGACCATCTCGACTCAATGCATCAATAAACAATGTGGTCGAGAACAGGTCAAATACAGTGAGACAATGGTCAACAATACATTCAAGTGCAAGGGAATCAACACATGGTGGTGCTCCTCATACAAATGCAAGCAATACAAGACTCATGGTGAATACAAGTGATTGGCCCATCAAAATCAAGGCAGATAAACTCATTAGCAACTAATCCTTAAGCATGATCATCTCTTTTTTAGTCAAATAACAAGTGTGGAGCATGCCAACTTTAATGTGTGCACAAGCTGTTCAGTAGGGAAGAAAGGATCAAAGAAATGGAGTGGTGCACAGGATATGCACAATAAAGCAGCATAACATCAGTTTTTTCAGTTTACATGGCAGCAACAAATACAAAAATGGTCGAGCTCAACTGTATAACGCATGGGTGAAAGTAACAGCAAGTATCAACAAAAAATGTATAACATGGCAGGTACATCAGCAAGACTGAGTAGATCAAAGAAAAACAAGTGCAAACACAAGCCATGTACATTTGAATACACAACAGGTTACAAGGCAACAAGCACAACAGTTTGCAAATTCCATTTTTCAAGGTGTTTATGCTACTTCAAGTGTAGATGCAGTGAGATCAATGACAACAAATGTGAAGTGCAACACAGTCCAGTTCAATACACAAGGCATAAGCAAGATGAGGGAATGATCAAGCATGCAACAACATAAGTGTTGCAGCATTGATTCAAGTAGCAACGAAGAGGACAAAGCATATACATGCAAGCAATTTCTTTTTAATTTGGTCAATGTTTTCCAGGAAGTTTTAAAATCAATTCTTGGTAGTTAATACACATGGATGAAGCATGGCATGTGTGTAAACTCTAGAATGCATGCATCAAAATAGGATGGCACAATCTGTTTCCATATTTACCAAAAAATCACTAGAATGCAAGCATACTTCACTCAATATTTTATTTTGGAAATTTGTTTAAAAGGGACAACAAATAAAATCTTTCCAGTCTTACAATAATCAGCAAATCAGATAAACATTGTTGGCAACACTTTAAAGCTTTACAGAAATGAATATCATCTCACAAATTCAAAAGGGGAAACTTATGCAAATAAATTGTGACAAAAAATCAGTGGTTTCTCACACAATCACTTTACAGCATGGTTGCTGAATCATCAAAGTCGAAGATGGATAAAAAGGCAACAAATAATTTCCAGAGAACGCGCAAGGGGCAATTTCATTTTCCAGGAAATCAGCAAATTTAGTTAAGGAAATGATGAATCATGCAGTTTCCAGGAATTATCAATGTGGTTTCATAGTTCAGTAAATCGAATAAAAAATTTCCGCAAATCAAATATCATACAATCAAGGCTTAATTCAAATCGAGACAGTCAAAAGGGGAAACTCGAAAAATTAGTCAAGCCAATTACATGAAATCAGAGTGATTGAGGATTCTAAAATCCTATATAAACACCTCTTCCTCATCGGCTTAAAGGATCGAAAACCACAAACATTTCAATAGAAATTCGAAGAGATTAAAACAGAGAACTCACTTTGTTTTTTTTCAGTGTTTCGATCAATACAACTCCCACATCGAAGAATTACATAGGCCATAAGGACTTTAGCATCAGAGGTTATAGTTTCATCAATCAAAGCATCAATTTGGGGAGGATTTCAAAAACCCTAATTCGATTTGAGAAGCCGCCGCCATATTTTTTTTCCAGAGAACAAAAGGAAATCAGGCAAAGAAGATGTGGTGCACTCAAATGCAAATGGCCTAGTCAAGCTTAAATTAGAAAATGGGTTCTAACTCTTTATATTTTTAAGGGCTGGCGTTTCAATTGTTTTATTTTGAGTTGTAATTTTTTTCTTTTGTAATTGATCCAAATAGTTTCTAGAATCTGTGAAATTCTAGGGAATTCGTTTAGGGGTAACCGATAGTTGCTAGAGTCTGTAAAATCTAGGTGGTTTACTAGTTTTGTCTGTAAAACTAGGCAGTTTACTAAAGTCTGTAAAAACTAGGGAAAATCTGATCTAAGGGATTAGATCAGTCTAGGGTTTTGAGCGTAGGATTAGAGTAGGAGCGAGGGGTTCTTTAGTTCACATGGACTTGTAAGCGGGATCTGTTCTATTACCTAATAGAAACCTTAGGAATGCAACAGTAGGCAGGATTTTGCCGAAGCTGGGTATATCTTGTGTTATTTACCTTTCTGCATTTATTTTCTGCTGCATTCTGTGATCTGATATTTTTAATATCTTGCTTAATTTTCAATAAACGCTATTCACCCCCCTCTAGGGTTAATCCAGATCCAACATCTCAAACCCAAACGAAATAAGAAATGAATAAAGTAAACCATTCTCCTTGCCTCTACCTCCTCCCCCCCCCCCCCCCCTCCCCAACACACACACACACACATTTATAGTCATCTAAATAGCCCACTAGTGGGCCACACAAAATCTGCATACTAATGACTAATTTGCCTGTCCAAAAATTGTCTAAAAAAATAGCGATTCCTCCCAAACCGCTGAACCAAATCTTTAATGTGTCCACTCTGTGGAATTGGAAAAACCATTTTTTTTTCAATGAAAATGATCTCAGCACCTGGTTCGATCTCAGTCAAAAGTTATTCCCTGTATAAAACTGAAAGTGGCTAAATGGCCATAAATAAAATTGATAAAAAAATATAGACATGTCTCATATCCCCATAACCAACATATCAAAATATGAGAATGTTCCAACCCTCAGGGAATTAAATAAAAGTATTTCACGATCCTCTGGTACGTAAAATGCGGGTTGTTACAGATATTCTATAATTATGAAATTATTTTAATATTTTATGCTTATGTTTGTGTTAATTAGATTGTTTATAATATGTACAATATAGGTTGTAGAAGCAACCCCTATTTTCTTCTATCTTATCTGCATACGAATTATAATGAATGTCATTACGAATATAACATTGATGCCATATAGTTATTATTTAACAATCGATGAACGTTTATCGTACTAACTCATCAACTTCCCATTAATCGCAGGCTTTAGATTAATGAAATGCGGTTTTGTTTTGTATGTTATTTTGTATGTTATTTTGTATTATATTATAAAATTGACATGTTTTGTAGTGGTGTTTTTTTACCTTGTACCAATGGGGTAGGTAGCAAGTTGTTTATTCGAACATAGAATGATGTACATGGGTACTTGATCTTGTATCTTTCCTTCTTAACCCATCATGCTGGCCCTATGAATTTGAATGACTTTAAATCCAAAATAGTATCTTTTTTAATTATTATAGACCGAGTATCATATCGATGACAAAATGAAAGCCACCGTGTTGAGAAATATTTGGCAACGGTGAAAGGATTTCAAAACAAAATTAGTTAGTGGTTGGATTACGAAGACAAGAAAGCTTTTAGAGAACCACAAAGAGCCGTATGAGTTCTATGATGGTATTACAAAATCATAATGGGTAGAATTTAAGAAGAATTGTGAAATAAATGAATTTAAAGTACATATCTTTTATCATTTATGACATTAAGTTGATCAAAAATGAACTTAAATATGTGAAATACCATCATATTCATTTACAATGAGGCCATTATCTTTTATCATTTATGATACTTGGGTCATCCATTTGTTTGCTTAAGAAATTTGCTTTCTAATTGTATTTGTGTTAACTTCTATATGGTTGTTTTGCGTTCCCTTTTGTTTGCTTAAAAGAGAGAGAGAGAGAGAGAGAGAGAGAGAGAGAGCGAGCAATATCTTCACAATTTGGGAATGCAAATTCTAAACATCAAGTGCAAAGCTTTAGCTTATATCGTATTAAACTATTTTACCTTAGAGGAATTATTAACTGTTTTTAGTCTTTTTTATGTAACTTTGGATTGAAGGGTGAAATGTTTTAATGAAAGTAGCAAAGTAGCAACTCAACTTAGCCATGGGGACAATTTCATTAGGTTCACCATCTTTTATTAATTATTTTTTGGAACTACTAAGGTGGTGTTGTTAGTCAGATATTTTTTTATGTTTTCTCGGTCGTTATGCCAGAACATGATTCTCTCTTCTTCTTTGAACGATACTAATTATACATTTTGCTAATTCATATTCATCTACAGCGGCATCAGCATACTTTTCTGCACAACAATATAACTCTTTTAGGTTGAAAACTATGGTGGCCTATCACCATTTCTGAAAATAGAGCCTAAGCAACAAATATGGCCAATATATAATAATTAAAGGAAAAAAGAATTTGGTTGTAGCTAAAGTAATTGATGAGTTTGATTCTTTTAATGGTTGTGAAAGGATTAACACGGTTATAACATCTCTAGCAATTTGGTATCCCAAAATCAGATTGTGAAGTTTCAAGGTCACATGAACTAATGTGTATTGGTTTATATAATTAAAGATATCATGCATCAGTGTGCTCTAAAGTTTCAAATATATCAGTTGTGGATTAATAATATGTTTTTTGGGCAAGGCTGACCGGTTTTTATATTGTTCTGTAACACTTTTTATTAAAAGAAAGAAAATGATACAACACATACAGGTGATATACAACGCATATATCAACTACAAGGTGCTTGTTCCCACGCAGGGGAAACCCACTACATGGTATCAAATACATATCAGATACATGATTGCAAAATACATTTTAACTCCATAGTGCCAACATAAAGCACAAGCTACCCCAACTAATCAATTAACCATTATCAAAGAGGGCGTTCACCAACGCTCTAGCTATGCTACGTGTAATTGGTGACATTTCAGCGCTATAACCAGTTGAAGTTGCAGCGTGGTCTGTTACACTAGTGACGATGTCCAGTGGTCGAGCTTTATATCCCGGTGGTAGGGGAATATTAGCATAAGGATTAACGGCAAACTTCTTACCAGTGTCTTATTTGTTGCGTTGAAGAGAATTGTAATTCTTGGACATTAATTCCATGGTCTTCTTTTCATTGCTTAAGAATGGGTCAAAATTTCCTCTCTCTATTTCCACTCTCAAGCTTTCAATTGCCTCAGGAATATTTTTGTCATGATTACGCTTTTGCATCTTCACTTTATCCTTTTTTTTTTGTTTCCGTAAGTATTCACTGGTGCCTTGGTTAAGTTGAAGTTATTATGAAGGAAACTATCAAGATTGGCATCTTTCTCATTAACAGTACTAAGTGCACATTGTGCATCATTACTGTGACGGTCCGCCCCGCACTAGCCGACATTTACCATGAAATTGCGTTGTGCCGATGTCCAACCAGCACGGGACGGTCGCCAAAGAAAGGAAAAAGAAGAGAACTTACTGGTGAACTAACAAAGAACCTGTATAATATCTCACAGCGCATGGAATAAAATAATAATAACATACTTTGACATAAAACAGGTGAGACAGTGCATAAGCTGAAAATTAAACATCATAGCAGCGGAATATCCAATTACAGCTTATGTTCCACATCATCATTACTACAACTTTAAAACTGTCTCTAAAGCAAAAGAAAGGAAAGGTACACTTCTAATGACCAAAGTAGTGACCAGCAGCGACACAGGGAGAATATCTATATATATCATACGTGGGAGCCTCATGTTCGTCTGCGGTACAGCTACCCGTGCAGACCACCTAACCTGTCTCTAGTCTGCCCTTTTAAGAGCACCCAGAGTAATAAGAAGAGACATAAAACTCTGGGTCAGACAAAAGTCTAGTATGAGCGATAAGCATCAAAACAGAACAATAACAGGTATACTAGACCATACCTGTACCTGACCTACAACCAAAGAGTTAGCACAACATACCGCTCAATACTCTAAGGTGCCACTAACATATGGAGTAAAGAATACGGGGGTGGGGGTGTGCATGTCATAGTGAAAGCAAACAATCAAACATAACAACCATCCTCACATCTCTCACTCATTGCGTAAAGCATACGACATCCACCACTTTGATCACCCATTCCTTGCTATGATCACTCTACCCCATGGAATCATAATGACACCACTGCACTGATCCATAGCCACTAGTCCTTGCTATGCCCACTCTGCCCCATGAAGCCATAACAACTCCACTACACTGGCGCATAGCCTTGCTACGATCACTCTGCTCCATGGAGTAATAACTACCCCACTGCACTGATACGTAGCCTAACATCCGTCTCAGTGGTGAATCAAAGCCATGGACGGCGATAACCCCTTTGCACACATCCCGCAGCAATGCCCAACTCATGAAGTTACCCATTGGTTCCCAACTGGATCCTGGGTACAAACTTCCCATTTGGACTACCTTTGCATCTCGGGTTTTGGTCTTCTACGAATCGGTTCGATTCATGTTCTTCACTTCAACCCATACTTCTAGTTCGGTTCGTAGTTCATGCCTCAAACCCAAGCATCTCGGTTCGGATCGGAATACCCCCTACGGGTCGGATCGTGGCCCCTGCTTTGGATCGGTTCGGGTTATCTCCAAAGCATCAGATCGTGATTTCAGGCAAGCGGTTCGGTTCTTCTTCCCAAGCACTCCAGATCAGGTCGAGCCTCTCAAGTCCATCCATAGTGCATCGGTTCGGGTCGAGTAACGCAGTTCGGATCGGGTGCTCTCTTTAGGTCATGCCACCATGCTCAGGTCAGATCGTGGAGCTTCAAGTGCGAGCGGTTCGGATCGTGCTTCCCCCTCCGATCCGATCCGGTTCAGGTAATTTTCTGCACCTCTTTCCAACGACTGTTTTACGCCATTCTACAGCGTTTTCGACCAATCTAACTTTTCTAATCAACCACACAACATACCATACAGTCATAGCAACTTAGAGAATCAAAACTAAACACCAAAACAACAACTTGATAAGTTAAAACGGATCAAACATAGCCAAAATCTCATATTTTCCCTAAGCGTTTTTAAGCAAAACTAATGATAGGATTAGTAAAACTTAACCAAATTTTCTAACAGAGGCCTAAAACAATATTTTGAAATTTATGAACATTTTTCCAGAATTTAATCATGTTTAAATTTGCTAATTAATGCTAATTACCCTTAATTAACCATAATTAGTGAGGAACTATGCAAATCACTCACCTTAGCCACAAATAAACTTTCAAAACTGAACTATCCTCTGATTTGGCGTTGTTCCCAAGACAACACAGCAGTTCTAACCTTGCTTTGGGACTATTCCCCTTTGATTTGACATAGATTAGACTAATACTTGATTAAAAAGTGATTAGAGGTGATTCTAGATGTTGGAGGCCATTGTTAGGGTTCCTAGAATGAAAGTGGCGGCTAGAAAACTGAAATCAAATGAAAACCTAGCTCATTTCAGCCTCCCCATAATCCTAATCCCGAAATGAGTTCTGGGCCCATTCACTAATCACCTCATTTGGCTCGGTTAAGCAGTTTTTAATCTTCCAAACCTTATTTCAACCATATCTCCCAAACGGTAAGTCCGTTTTTCACATATGAGCACGGAAAGGTAAACAATCATCCAGATCTAATGAAAGTGGTTTCACGTCAAAACTCCTTTCCAATCAAAAGTTATGGCCGAAACAAGATCAGTTAGGGGCAAAATGGTCATTTTAAAAATCGGCAAAAATCATGAACAGGGGAAATGACCGCAATAGTCATCTCCCAAAGTTACATGACCATACGACTTCGTATGTGAAAGAAATAAATATTCTACGATCCTTCGATAAGTAGAATGCGGGTCGTTACATTCTCCCCCCTTAAGAAATTTCGTCCCCGAAATTCCTTAACCCAAAAAATACAAAGGATCTCGCATGCCTACCAGCCATATACAACAATCAAACAAGCAAAACAAACCTATCCTAACATGCAAAAAGACTAAATCGAAACGGAAATCTTACCAGGCGAAGAGTTCTGGATACATCTTCCTAATGCTCTCCTCTGTTTCCCAAGTACAGTCATTCTCGCCCCATTGAACTTTGACTAATTTCACCGCCTTCCTTCGAAGTTGCTTCTTATCGTTCCCAACAATACGCATAGGCTTGCGGTTCCTAAACGTCTCTGGTTCAACCTCGATATCATCCAACTGATCAGGTGAAATAGTCACATCGGGGTCGTGCACAAATTTGCTTAACTGGGAAACATGAAATACGTTATGAACTCCTGCCATCTTCTCTGGTAATTCAACTTTATATGCCAGATTCTGTAACAACCCGGAAAATCTGGGCCAGTTTAAAATTTTTATTTTGGCAATTTTAGCGAATTTTGATTATTTAAAATGAAATATTTTAAATAATATCGACGAAAAATTTATTTTGAATAGAATTCGAACGTATATATTATATACGTCGTCGTTAGAATATAAATATTTATATATAATTATAAATAGAATTGAAAATGGCACGGTAGTTCGATAATTCGATTTCAAACTTCAATTGAATGTACCGGGTGCAAAACAATCCGGATTTTAGTGAAACCGAAAACATTAGGATCTATTTGATAATATCTTTCCAACAAATCCGAAAGATCAAGATTTCATAGCGGGAATAAAAAGATATGTCCAGTTGAAAATTCTGAATAGTCGTTATGGAATTCAGGCCCTTAAAAATGGACATTTTGCAAACGACCTCGGATTTCGACGAAACCAGTTTTGTTGGGTCCGTGGTGTCAAGTTATTGCTAGGTTTCAAACTTCATAATTTTTCGAATCAATATGTGAGCGTGGCAAAAGAAAACGCGTTTGACCAGTTTCAGTTGATTTTAATCGACTGGAAAATTGGCCATTTTTCTAACGGTCTCAGAATTCAACGAAATTAGTTTTGTTAGGACCGTATCATCGATACGATTCTAGAAAATATTATTCTGGAATTTTTAGAGTTAGTATGTGACCCCGATAATTAGAAATGTGCGTTAAAATTAAATATATACAGATTTATACTTTATTTTTGATGGAAACCTGTCGAAACAGCAGAATTGGCTTATGATACAAATCCCATTGTGTTCGGAATGGGGGTAATTAGCTAGGGACGACAGTTGTTGGACTCGATTTGGAGTTCGTTTTAAAAAGTTACTTTTTCAAAAAAATAAAATAATAATTAAATTAAATATATAATACCCCCTTCTTTTCCTTTAACCCCCTCCTTCTCACTTTCTCGTTCAAGAAAATCCCCGATCCCCTTTCTTCAAATCGATGTCGCCCTGGCCACAACCTCCGTCGCTTTCTTCCTCCGCCTCCCCCCATCGGACCTCCGCACCCTCCCCCGTTCTCCTCCTTCTCGTCGCCCCTCGAACCAGCCATAGCGCGGAGTCCCAAAACCCTCGTCGATCGACGCGACCCCATGCCCTCGCGAGACCCGATAGCCCAGCCCACCACCGCGATCGCCAAAACCTCTTGCGCCACCACTTCCCGGCCCCAAGCCAACCATAGCCTCGCGTGAGCAGAAGGAACCCACCCCATTCAGTCAGCATCGAGCTCTCCAGATCCGGTGAGGGTCAACACAAGTGGTAGCGATTTCGAGCCCTAGGGGCTGAGCTTCTTCGATTTAAACGGTGAGTCTCTTATTAGAAATTACCTTGGCTGATTTCGTTTTTCTTTAATAAATAAACATTGTTTTGAAATATATATATATATATATAAAGATTTTATTATATATATATAACGATATATGAAAATATGATTTTGCACAAATAGTTTCATCGTAAAAAGGTCCGATTTTTAAAGTGATAAAGATTCGATTTTTATCGCTTGAAATATTTGATTTTGATTTTATAAAGAACCATATAAAAATTTGATTTTTATATATATGTGCACATCATGAAGATTAGATTTTTATTAGTGAAAAGGTTGGATTTTTAACATCATAAAGAACGGATTTTTAATATGAGTAAGATTATATTTCTATATATGAAAAGAAATATATTTTTAATCATAGAAATAATATATTTTAATTATAGAAAAATATGATAGTTATTATATATACAATGATAAAAGTTTGATTTTTATATATATAGTAAAGCGATAAAAATTTGATTTTTATATATATACAACGATAAAAATGTAATCCTTTGTACAAATAAGGCGAAGTAAAAATGTAATCCTTTATGCATATATAGCGTAGTATAAATATAATCTTTTGTATTTAGAGTAGCGATATAAAAATATAGTTTTAATGTGTACCGTGTTAAACAGAGTGCGTTGGGACCGAGTGGAAGCACGGCGAAGGTGTTCTACATAAGGAGAGTCGCAGTGTTTGGTTTAGCAAATTGGTGAGAACTTCTCACTCTATTTTTATTTTCTAGTTAGAAAATATATACTAGGATGCTTGACAGTGTTTAGTAGCACCTGACACCCGTCGTCCACAAACCATGGATGGCTTGTTTGCTTGGTTGATTTGGTTGTTGGGTTGATTGTGATATTGGTTTGAATGTGGTTTGTGGTGTGAAAAATCGAATCGATAAATTGGTTAGGATTAGACGTGCGCCGTTATAAGGCGAAGGAGTAAGGCTAGGTTAGACTCTTACTCCAAATTTTGTGGTTTGCATAACGAATTGATTTGATTGATGTGTGAATGGCGTGGGCCTTCACTAGACCGGGGATTCGTCCCGTTTCTAGTATCGTGCCGTTATGCCGCCGAAATTTTCTAAAATATGTTAGAAAATAAAAATATCATTTTATTGTGTAAATGAATTGAATAGAAATTCATAGGTTGAAATAAAATGTTTTATCGTTAAAAATATAATTTTTAACGTGAATGTGAATAAATGAATAGTTATAAACAAATCGGCCGATTTGTTTGTATATACACTGATTTGACTGATATTGATTGGGTCGATAAATTTCACACATCGCCCAACTGCACAAATAAAATATGTGTTTGATTGCTTGAAACCCCACACGGGTATTGGGATGATATTTGACGTACACTAATCCCGATTGTTTAGTTGTATGTCGATCGATCGATTGACAGGCTGTTATAAGCGTTGAATATTTATATTTGATGCTTATACAGTGTAGAATGCACTTTGGATGATGGTTGATTATTCATCGTTGTTGATAAATACATGTGTTGTAGAAAATCCATATAATTAACATTATATGGTAATTGATTGGGTCTCATTCCAGTTTTGAAATAGAAGTATTTGAAAAAGAAATGTTTGAAATAGAATATTTGAAAATAGAAATTTATGAAGCCGTGTTGATTAGATTGACGCCATTTTGACGTGAACGATATTTACATCGATTTTATTCATTTTGAAATGAATTGAATTGAAAACGATTTCGAAATGAATTGAAAACGATTTCGAAATGAATTGAATTGAAAACGATTTCGAAATGAATTGAAAACGATTTCGAAATGAAATGAATTGAAAACGATTTCGAAATGAATTGAATTGAAAACGATTTCGAAATGAATTGAAAACGATTTCGAAATGAATTGAATTGAAAACGATTTCGAAATGAATTGAAAACGATTTCGAAATGAAATGAATTGAAAACGATTTCGAAATGAATTGAATTAAAAACGATTTCGAAATGAATGGAATTGAAAACGATTTCGAAATGAATTGAATTGAAAACGAATTTGAATTGAATTGAAAGTGAATTGAAATGAATTCAAATTGAATTGAAATTTGAATGGAATAGAAAGGAATTTTAAAACGAATTTATAAAGAAGAATTCAATTTTGATTTGAATTGAAAAGAAAGTTGGAATTGCTTTTGAAACGACTTTAAAACTATTTATATAATTCGTTTTAAATAGAAATCGATGAAGTATATATTATATACATTATATATATAATATAATGGTCTGAATAGAACGCGCCGCGCCGCGGCAGTTCGTGAATTTCGACCATTTATTTCAAACGGACATTACGGGAGATCCGACCGTCGGATTCTCCTAAAACCAGAACCGTTGGGTTCGTATCGAAAAGAGCTTTCTAACGAATATTAGAAATCTAACGGTTTGATTTGGAATTATGTCCAAATCAAATTTGAAAAAGGTCGCTGTAAGTGCAGTTCGATGGCCATTGTTGGAAATCGACTGTACGGGCCTTGATAAAATTATTAAAAATAGTAATAATTTATGTAAAATCATAAGAAATAATTTAGAAAGAATTGGGATGAAAAACTCCATATTTGAAAAGATAAAAATAGATTTTTATCGAAATGAACTAGTTTTGAACTAGAATTATAATTCTATTTATTTTCAAATAAATAAATTGAATTTGAAATGGTTTTGGAAATAACCAAAATTTCCAATGATTGCATTGGAATGGATTTGAATCGAAATTGTCTTCGGAGTATTTCGATGTTGGAATTCGGGATTATACAGGTGTTGTTATGGAAATTTGAAAGATATATATTTATATCGTTATTTCCAATACGGCATTTGTTATTCGTAGAATTTGATATTGAATATAAGCCGATATATTTTCTATTCAGAGCCTTGTATTGAATATCAAATGTGATTTGGGTTTGTCGTGAATGGTGTCTTCACTAACACTGTTCTTGAACCCAGTTGAGAAAAGATTAAATCTTTTTATTTAGATTTAATGAAGTGTACCAATTAAATAATATTTAATTGGAATTGAATTGATATTGATTTTTGGGTTTATCGTGAACAGTGCTTTAAATAACACTCGTTCTTTAACCGATAATTAATGAATGTGATTTTGGGTTTATCGTGAACCGTGTTTTAAATGACACTGATTCTTTAACCCAGTCGAAGATTAAAACTAAGTGGAGTTTTAATGAATCTTTAATTAGATTGAAAAGATCGAAAATGGAGTATCACCAGTTTTGCTCCAGGCGATAGTTAAATCTTTAATTAGATTTGAACGTGAAATGGTAATTGAATTTACCGATAACACTGTGGTGTTAGATATGAAGTATTACCAGTTTTACCTCATGGGATGAATAGGTTGGGATGGGGAAATTAAAATAAATGATTACTTCGGTAAGGTTCGCTAATCCCGACTAGTTTTGAATTGATATTCAAAAATAGATTAAAGAACAAATTCAAGAAATTTATCCTGGATAAGATTCATGGGAACCTTTCCCTATGAATGTGGAATTTAGAAACTAACTGTCGGTTAGCTAAGCAGAATGATTTTCTGGATATTGATCTGATGTTGGTTTCGGCCTTCGGGGTTAATATTTGGGGAATTATTCTCTTGATTAATTTACGGTTAGTGACTAATGAATTGGAATGAGGCGTATGTTGTGTTTGTGTAACACTTATTTAAAATATACGCGAGTTATTCGGAAAGACCGGGTTTATCCCATTCTGAATAACTGATACGACGATAAGTCGAAGATGAAGACGGTGGTCGAAGACCAGAAGTCTTCACGTCGTTTGGGTGATAACTGATGATCTTGATTGGGCTGTACACCCAAGAAGATGGAAACAGTTAGTGATCGTCCAGACGTACTTGGAGATCGATGGATATGCGAGGTACTAGGTGCCTCCGGTTTCGTTCAGACCCAGAACGGACTTGTAAATGGACTGTGTGTCTGACATTGGATTTCATTCTGTGTGACTGATATCGGTTGCATAGAGTGGTTTGCCTGTGTGGCATGCTAAGATGCAAATGATCAAGACTTCTGTTGAAAAGCAAAGTCTTGTGGTGATGATCAAAGCACGGCCTTTGTGGCGTAGCTTTGTGTAACGTTTACTTCGCGAGTTTCACACCCGGTATGAACCAAAAACGGGAGAAGGACCTCAGGGGGGACATGCGTTTTCTTTCTAGCTAGAAGTGGCGTCAGTGGTTTTACACACCCTGGCGAGTTTGACTTATGTGGTTGTTACTGTTGCGAGGCGCCTCGATTAGATCGGACGATCCGGGTCCGATGGAGTCATTCGTTGGCTCATTTACGCCCCAAAGGGCGGAGGGACGCATTGTTCAGGCATTATAATCCACTTCGTGTGGACCGGCCCTGACGATCCAAGGGGCAGTTGCGGTTGTTCCTAGACATGGGCTAGATTGTCTAAAATCGGTTGAGGACTATCTTTTGCCTCGTTTCATAGACGGAAATCCAATTTCCAAATACGTGACATTTGCGGTTTTATTTGTAAACCTATATATGGCGACATGATATATGGTACCCATGCCGCCTATGATTGATACTTATGATTTGAAGTTGTTTATACACTATGCACTTATAATAGTATCAAATGATTTGTTTTAAACGTATCAAGCATTCTTTGGCTGTTATAAGGGAAAACCCTATCCCCCGGCTTGCGTTGCATTGTGTGATAGGACCTGGGTCTTATAACAGCTTCATTTTTCTTTATTTAGCATTGCGCTGTTGTTTTATGCACTGGTATTCTTGGGAGGAAACCCGTTCCGTGTTATACGGCGTGGTCCCTTGATTTACCGAACTTTAAAGATAAAGATTAATAACTGTTTTAGTTCTCACACCAGTCACATGACTGACCTAGAGTTTATTGTTTTAACCTAAACTCTGGGTGCCCTTATTTTGACACGGGCAACTAGTAGTTTTAGTTTTGCAGATTTATATTCACAGGATCCTGGTTTACAGCTGGAATGATATCCGGAAAGCTTTGTATCCGTATATCTCTTCTAGTTGTGTATTGTATTATTTTCCGCTGCTATATATTTAAATGTAATTTAGATCTCTGATATTTCTGTGTAATATTCATTTATACTCTGTATATTCTTGTAATCTGATGCATTGTTGTAATATACAATGAAATGTTCTTCAGTATGCGTTCTGATTTGTCGTGTTCTCAAACGATAGGGCGTTTCGAACGGTCTGGGTCGGTTTAGCGACTGGTTCGGACCGAGCGAAATTCCTTGCCGTCACAGTTGGTATCAGAGCTTTGGTTTACAAAGCAGAGAACAAGACACATTAGCACCGTATGAAAGAATTCATCGGATATTGGATTAGTAATATCCAATTGGAATGACTCGTTAGAGATGGGATCAGTAGTATCCTAGAACGAG
This sequence comes from Allium sativum, assembly GCA_030737875.1. Classification (NCBI taxonomy): domain Eukaryota; kingdom Viridiplantae; phylum Streptophyta; class Magnoliopsida; order Asparagales; family Amaryllidaceae; genus Allium; species Allium sativum. Next base: position 79,404,184 of record CM060914.1, read on the forward strand.
TGTGAAGAGTATATTTTTCAAATGAAAACAAAATTTGTTTTGAAAATTTAAATCAACTATTCGTATTTGATTATTTATTTATATTGATGTGGACAATCCAGTATATATAGATTTTGCGTATACGTCTGATCCGCGTGTATTCGAAGTTTTAATATACTGGATAGATATAGAATCATACTCTAGTGGCCCGAAAATGATTCTGATGATTGACTAGTCGTCATTAGTATTCATGTTCGAGTAACGAAGGTGTGATATCTATATATTTCCATTAGACTGGTGTGAGAACCAAAACTAATATAGTTAGAACACTTTGTTGTGAATTGGCATCAAAAACATGATTTTCATTATATATATCAAAATTATGAATTTGAAACGTTAATTCACTAATTGATTGATGTTTGTGTTGTTTGTTTATTTGGTTGCTAAATTTTAACCATTTTGCCTAATTGAACCAAATATTGAATTGTATTGGAATTTGGTCGTATTTTCTTGCATATACATGTGCTTACATTGAACAGGTCATAGCAAGGAGGCTAGAGCAGAGAATAAAATTTGTTTGCCCGACAAATAGGTACATGTTTACTACATAATTTACTGTTTGTTTGGGTGATGATGATTTTATGAGCCTATTGGCTAGCCGCTTGGCTTTTTCTTTTTCTTTTTGAGATCTGAAGGACCGGGGAAGCTATTTGAAATTCCCCGATGCTCCCGGTGCAGGGGAGGTTATGGCGAAATTTTTCGAAAATTTAGGGTGTTAGCCAAATTTTTGAAATTTTGAAAATCCTCAGAAACTAAAGAGTTGGAGAATGGAAGTCTGATCGAGCGTAGAGTTGATTAATCAAACCACTTTCGACTTTGTTCCTTTTCGCGGACGAAAAGTTTTAAGTGGGGGAGATTGTAACAACCCGGAAAATCTGGGCCAGTTAAAAATTTTTATTTTGGCAATTTTAGCGAATTTTGATTATTTAAAATGAAATATTTTAAATAATATCGACGAAAAATTTATTTTGAATAGAATTCGAACGTATATATTATATACGTCGTCGTTAGAATATAAATATTTATATATAATTATAAATAGAATTGAAAATGGCGCGGTAGTTCGATAATTCGATTTCAAACTTCAATTGAATGTACTGGGTGCAAAACAATCCGGATTTTAGTGAAACCGAAAACATTAGGATCTATTTGATAATATCTTTCCAACAAATCCGAAAGATCAAGATTTCATAGCGGGAATAAAAAGATATGTCCAGTTGAAAATTCTGAATAGTCACTATGGAATTCAGGCCCTTAAAAATGGACATTTTGCAAACGACCTCGGATTTCGACGAAACCAGTTTTGTTGGGTCCGTGGTGTCAAGTTATTGCTAGGTTTCAAACTTCATAATTTTTCGAATCAATATGTGAGCGTGGCAAAAGAAAACGCGTTTGACCAGTTTCAGTTGATTTTAATCGACTGGAAAATTGGCCATTTTTCTAACGGTCTCAGAATTCGACGAAATTAGTTTTGTTAGGACCGTATCATCGATACGATTCTAGAAAATATTATTCTGGAATTTTTAGAGTTAGTATGTGACCCCGGTAATTAGAAATGTGCGTTAAAATTAAATATATACAGATTTATACTTTATTTTTGATGGAAACCTGTCGAAACAGCAGAATTGGCTTACGATACAAATCCCATTGTGTTCGGAATGGGGGTAATTAGCTAGGGACGACAGTTGTTGGACTCGATTTGGAGTTCGTTTTAAAAAGTTACTTTTTCAAAAAAATAAAATAATAATTAAATTAAATATATAATACCCCCTTCTTTTCCTTTAACCCCCTCCTTCTCACTTTCTCGTTCAAGAAAATCCCCGATCCCCTTTCTTCAAATCGATGTCGCCCTGGCCACAACCTCCTTCGCTTTCTTCCTCCACCTCCCCCCATCGGACCTCCGCACCCTCCCCCGTTCTCCTCCTTCTCGTCGCCCCTCGAACCAGCCATAGCGCGGAGTCCCAAAACCCTCGTCGATCGACGCGACCCCATGCCCTCGCGAGACCCGATAGCCCAGCCCACCACCGCGATCGCCAAAACCTCTTGCGCCACCACTTCCCGGCCCCAAGCCAACCACAGCCTCGCGCGAGCAGAAGGAACCCACCCCATTCAGTCAGCATCGAGCGCTCCAGATCCGGTGAGGGTCAACACAAGTGGTAGCGATTTCGAGCCCTAGGGGCTGAGCTTCTTCGATTTAAACGGTGAGTCTCTTATTAGAAATTACCTTGGCTGATTTCGTTTTTCTTTAATAAATAAACATTGTTTTGAAATATATATATATATATATATAAAGATTTTATTATATATATATATAACGATATATGAAAATATGATTTTGCACAAATAGTTTCATCGTAAAAAGGTCCGATTTTTAAAGTGATAAAGATTCGATTTTTATCGCTTGAAATATTTGATTTTGATTTTATAAAGAACCATATAAAAATTTGATTTTTATATATATGTGCACATCATGAAGATTAGATTTTTATTAGTGAAAAGGTTGGATTTTTAACATCATAAAGAACGGATTTTTAATATGAGTAAGATTATATTTCTATATATGAAAAGAAATATATTTTTAATCATAGAAATAATGTATTTTAATTATAGAAAAATATGATAGTTATTATATATACAATGATAAAAGTTTGATTTTTATATATATAGTAAAGCGATAAAAATTTGATTTTTATATATATACAACGATAAAAATGTAATCCTTTGTACAAATAAGGCGAAGTAAAAATGTAATCCTTTATGCATATATAGCGTAGTATAAATATAATCTTTTGTATTTAGAGTAGCGATATAAAAATATAGTTTTAATGTGTACCGTGTTAAACAGAGTGCGATGGGACCGAGTGGAAGCACGGCGAAGGTGTTCTACATAAGGAGAGTCGCAGTGTTTGGTTTAGCAAATTGGTGAGAACTTCTCACTCTATTTTTATTTTCTAGTTAGAAAATATATACTAGGATGCTTGACGGTGTTTAGTAGCACCTGACACCCATCGTCCACAAACCATGGATGGCTTGTTTGCTTGGTTGATTTGGTTGTTGGGTTGATTGTGATATTGGTTTGAATGTGGTTTGTGGTGTGAAAAATCGAATCGATAAATTGGTTAGGATTAGACGTGCGCCGTTATAAGGCGAAGGAGTAAGGCTAGGTTAGACTCTTACTCCAAATTTTGTGGTTTGCATAACGAATTGATTTGATTGATGTGTGAATGGCGTGGGCCTTCACTAGACCGGGGATTCGTCCCGTTTCTAGTATCGTGCCGTTATGCCGCAGAAATTTTCTAAAATATGTTAGAAAATAAAAATATCATTTTATTGTGTAAATGAATTGAATAGAAATTCATAGGTTGAAATAAAATGTTTTATCGTTAAAAATATAATTTTTAACGTGAATGTGAATAAATGAATAGTTATAAACAAATCGGCCGATTTGTTTGTATATACACTGATTTGACTGATATTGATTGGGTCGATAAATTTCACACATCGCCCAACTGCACAAATAAAATATGTGTTTGATTGCTTGAAACCCCACACGGGTATTGGGATGATATTTGACGTACACTAATCCCGATTGTTTAGTTGTATGTCGATCGATCGATTGACAGGCTGTTATAAGCGTTGAATATTTATATTTGATGCTTATACAGTGTAGAATGCACTTTGGATGATGGTTGATTATTCATCGTTGTTGATAAATACATGTGATGTAGAAAATCCATATAATTAACATTATATGGTAATTGATTGGGTCTCATTCCAGTTTTGAAATAGAAGTATTTGAAAAAGAAATATTTGAAATAGAATATTTGAAAATAGAAATTTATGAAGCCGTGTTGATTAGATTGACGCCATTTTGACGTGAACGATATTTACATCGATTTTATTCATTTTGAAATGAATTGAATTGAAAACGATTTCGAAATGAATTGAAAACGATTTCGAAATGAATTGAATTGAAAACGATTTCGAAATGAATTGAAAACGATTTCGAAATGAAATGAATTGAAAACGATTTCGAAATGAATTGAATTGAAAACGATTTCGAAATGAATTGAAAACGATTTCGAAATGAATTGAGTTGAAAACGATTTCGAAATGAATTGAAAACGATTTCGAAATGAAATGAATTGAAAACGATTTCGAAATGAATTGAATTAAAAACGATTTCGAAATGAATGGAATTGAAAACGATTTCGAAATGAATTGAATTGAAAACGAATTTGAATTGAATTGAAAGTGAATTGAAATGAATTCAAATTGAATTGAAATTTGAATGGAATAGAAAGGAATTTTAAAACGAATTTATAAAGAAGAATTCAATTTTGATTTGAATTGAAAAGAAAGTTGGAATTGCTTTTGAAACGACTTTAAAACTATTTATATAATTCGTTTTAAATAGAAATCGACGAAGTATATATTATATATATTATATATATAATATAATGGTCTGAATAGAACGCGCCGCGCCGCGGCAGTTCGTGAATTTCGACCATTTATTTCAAACGGACATTACGGGAGATCCGACCGTCGGATTCTCCTAAAACCGGAACCGTTGGGTTCGTATCGAAAAGAGATTTCTAACGAATATTAGAAATTAGAAATCTAACGGTTGGATTTGGAATTATGTCCAAATCAAATTTGAAAAAGGTCGCTGTAAGTGCAGTTCGATGGCCATTGTTGGAAATCGACTGTACGGGCCTTGATAAAATTATTAAAAATAGTAATAATTTATGTAAAATCATAAGAAATAATTTAGAAAGAATTGGGATGAAAAACTCCATATTTGAAAAGATAAAAATAGATTTTTATCGAAATGAACTAGTTTTGAACTAGAATTATAATTCTATTTATTTTCAAATAAATAAATTGAATTTGAAATGGTTTTGGAAATAACCAAAATTTCCAATGATTGCATTGGAATGGATTTGAATCGAAATTGTCTTCGGAGTATTTCGATGTTGGAATTCGGGATTATACAGGTGTTGTTATGGAAATTTGAAAGATATATATTTATATCGTTATTTCCAATACGGCATTTGTTAGTCGTAGAATTTGATATTGAATATAAGCCGATATATTTTCTATTCAAAGCCTTGTATTGAATATCAAATGTGATTTGGGTTTGTCGTGAATGGTGTCTTCACTAACACTGTTCTTGAACCCAGTTGAGAAAAGATTAAATCTTTTTATTTAGATTTAATGAAGTGTACCAATTAAATAATATTTAATTGGAATTGAATTGATATTGATTTTTGGGTTTATCGTGAACAGTGCTTTAAATAACACTCGTTCTTTAACCCGATAATTAATGAATGTGATTTTGGGTTTATCGTGAACCGTGTTTTAAATGACACTGATTCTTTAACCCAGTCGAAGATTAAAACTAAGTGGAGTTTTAATGAATCTTTAATTAGATTGAAAAGATCGAAAATGGAGTATCACCAGTTTTGCTCCAGGCGATAGTTAAATCTTTAATTAGATTTGAACGTGAAATGGTAATTGAATTTACCGATAACACTGTGGTGTTAGATATGAAGTATTACCAGTTTTACTTCATGGGATGAATAGGTTGGGATGGGGAAATTAAAATAAATGATTACTTCGGTAAGGTTCGCTAATCCCGACTAGTTTTGAATTGATATTCAAAAATAGATTAAAGAACAAATTCAAGAAATTTATCCTGGATAAGATTCATGGGAACCTTTCCCTATGAATGTGAAATTTAGAAACTAACTGTCGGTTAGCTAAGCAGAATGATTTTCTGGATATTGATCTGATGTTGGTTTCGGCCTTCGGGGTTAATATTTGGGGAATTATTCTCTTGATTAATTTACGGTTAGTGACTAATGAATTGGAATGAGGCGTATGTTGTGTTTGTGTAACACTTATTTAAAATATACGCGAGTTATTCGGAAAGACCGGGTTTATCCCATTCTGAATAACTGATACGACGATAAGTCGAAGATGAAGACGGTGGTCGAAGACCAGAAGTCTTCACGTCGTTTGGGTGATAACTGATGATCTTGATTGAGCTGTACACCCAAGAAGATGGAAACAGTTAGTGATCGTCCAGACGTACTTGGAGATCGATGGATATGCGAGGTACTAGGTGCCTCCGGTTTCGTTCAGACCCAGAACGGACTTGTAAATGGACTGTGTGTCTGACATTGGATTTCATTCTGTGTGACTGATATCGGTTGCATAGAGTGGTTTGCCTGTGTGGCATGCTAAGATGCAAATGATCAAGACTTCTGTTGAAAAGCAAAGTCTTGTGGTGATGATCAAAGCACGGCCTTTGTGGCGTAGCTTTGTGTAACGTTTACTTCGCGAGTTTCACACCCGGTATGAACCAAAAACGGGAGACGGACCTCAGGGGGGACATGCGTTTTCTTTCTAGCTAGAAGTGGCGTCAGTGGTTTTACACGCCCTGGCGAGTTTGACTTATGTGGTTGTTACTGTTGCGAGGCGCCTCGATTAGATCGGACGATCCGGGTCCGATGGAGTCATTCGTTGGCTCATTTACGCCCCAAAGGGCGGAGGGACGCATTGTTCAGGCATTATAATCCACTTCGTGTGGACCGGCCCTGACGATCCAAGGGGCAGTTGCGGCTGTTCCTAGACATGGGCTAGATTGTCTAAAATCGGTTGAGGACTATCTTTTGCCTCGTTTCATAGACGGAAATCCAATTTCCAAATACGTGACATTTGCGGTTTTATTTGTAAACCTATATATGGCGACATGATATATGGTACCCATGCCGCCTATGATTGATACTTATGATTTGAAGTTGTTTATACACTATGCACTTATAATAGTATCAAATGATTTGTTTTAAACGTATCAAGCATTCTTTGGCTGTTATAAGGGAAAACCCTATCCCCCGGCTTGCGTTGCATTGTGTGATAGGACCTGGGTCTTATAACAGCTTCATTTTTCTTTATTTAGCATTGCGCTGTTGTTTTATGCACTGGTATTCTTGGGAGGAAACCCGTTCCGTGTTATACGGCGTGGTCCCTTGATTTACCGAACTTTAAAGATAAAGATTAATAACTGTTTTAGTTCTCACACCAGTCACATGACTGACCTAGAGTTTATTGTTTTAACCTAAACTCTGGGTGCCCTTATTTTGACACGGGCAGCTAGTAGTTTTGGTTTTGCAGATTTATATTCACAGGATCCTGGTTTACAGCTAGAATGATATCCGGAAAGCTTTGTATCCGTATATCTCTTCTAGTTGTGTATTGTATTATTTTCCGCTGCTATATATTTAAATGTAATTTAAATCTCTGATATTTCTGTGTAATATTCATTTATACTCTGTATATTCTTGTAATCTGATGCATTGTTGTAATATACAATGAAATGTTCTTCAGTATGCGTTCTGATTTGTCGTGTTCTCAAACGATAGGGCGTTTCGAACGGTCTGGGTCGGTTTAGCGACTGGTTCGGACCGAGCGAAATTCCTTGCCGTAACAGATTCCCAATTTGCTCAAGAACTAGGAATGGACCAACAAATGTTGGTGTTAACTTGCCTTTCCTGCCAAATCGAATCACGCTCTTTAATGGAGAAATCTTGACAAATACCAAGTCGTTAACGGAGAACTTTAATTCTCTTCTCCTCTTATCAGCATAACTCTTCTGCCTATCACGGGCAGCCTTCATTCGCTGTTGGATAATCTTAATCTTAGCTGGAGTTTCTCTTATCATATCTGGTCCAAGCACAAACTTCTCACCAGTTTCTAACCAACATGATGGTGAGTTACATGGTCTTCCATACAAAGCTTCAAATGGAGCCATACCAATACTGGATTGATAACTATTATTATACGCAAACTCTACTAGATGCAAATGGTCATCCCATGATCCACCAAAATCCAATATGCAAGCTCTCAGGAGATCTTCTAATATACGATTCACCCTCTCTGTCTGACCGTCGGTTTGAGGAAGATACGCGGTACTGAGATGTAATTCTGATCCTAACGCCTCTTGTAAGCTTTTCCAAAATCCACTAGTAAACAACGGATCTCGGTCGCTCACAATGCCTTTGGGTATTCCATGAAATCGCACTACCCACTTTACATATAGTTCCTCTAACTTAGCTGTCGTTCTATTCGGCTTGACGGGTACAAATCTTGCACTCTTGGTCAATCGGTCCACAACCACACAAATGTTATCATGGCCCGACCTAGTTCTTGGTAACCCATCAATGAAATCCATTGAGATTTGTTCCCATTTCCATTCTGGAATTTCTAATGGTTGCAACAAACCACTATGCTTCTTTTGCTCAGCTTTAAATTGCTGGCAGTTCATGCATCTGGATATAAACTTCCCAACGTCTCTTTTCATCCCTTCCCAGTAGTAGGTCCGCTTCATGTCTCGATACATTTTATTACCACCGGGATGTATAGTCAGTTTTGAGTGATGACATTCTCTAAGCACTTCATCTCTCAATCCATTGATATTGGGAACAAATAGTCTTCCATTCTTTCTAAGCCATCTATTTCGATCAAGCCCATACTTGCTCATCTCTTCGTCGATTCCCATCTCTAACTTTGAGATGATTTCCAATAGGTTAGGATCGTCCCTCTGACTAGAGACGATCCGCTCAATCAAAGTGGGTCTGATTGTCAAATTTGCTAACATTTCTGGATCCAATTTGCACTTTGGTCTGAAATCATACCCAGCGATGTACTCCAGTTGCTTCCACTTAAGAAACATAGCCCCTAAAATGGCATGTCTTCTGCTCAATGCATCAACTACCACATTGCCCTTTCCTGGTGTGTATGCCATATCGAAATCGTAGGAAGCCAAGAATTATAACCATCTTTGCTGTCGGAGATTTAGATCCTTTTGAGAGAAAAGATACTTTAATGATTTATGATCGGTAAATAACTCGAATCTTTCTCCCAAGAGATAATGTCTCCACATCTTCAACGCGAATACGATCGCTGCTAATTCCAAGTCATGGGTAGGGTATCTTTTCTCGTGCAGTTTCAATTGTCGACTTACATAAGCTACAACCCTACCTCCTTGCAACAGTACAACACCTAGACCGGTACCACATGCATTTGTATATACTGTCATCTCTTCACTCCTCTTAGGAATGACTAACAGTGGTGCACATGTCAACTTTTCCTTTGGACTCTTGAATGCATTCTCGCACTTTTCGTCCCGGACGAAAGCTTGATTTTCTTAGTCAACTGAGTCAACGGTGCTGCTATTTTGGAGAAGTCTTGGATAAACATGCGATAATATCCAGCTAATCCCAAGAAACTTCTTATGTCTGTTGCATTCTTGGGCGTAGACCAATCTTGTACCGTAGCCACCTTCGCAGGATCCACGGCAATACCATTCTCTAAAACGACATGGCCCAAGAATCTCACTTCTCTCCTCCAGAAGAGACACTTAGAAAACTTTGCTTTCAATTGGTGTTTTCTTAACACCTCCATCACTATCCTCAAGTGTTCCTAGTGTTCTTCCTTTGTCCTCGAATAAACAAGGGTATCGTCCACGAACATAAGAACAAACTTATTCAACTGATCTATGAATACCCTATTCATAAGATCCACAAAATATGCTGGTGCATTGGTCAACCCAAATGGCATGACCAGCCACTCATAAAATCAAGACGGTGTCCGAAAGGCCGATTTAGCTATACTCTCAGCTTCCACTCTAAACTAATGAAAACCTGTCGCGAGATCCAACTGGGAGAACGCTCTCGCACCACTTAACTTATCAAACAAATCATCTGTGGTAGCGGATACTTATTCTTCCTCGTCACTTTATTCAATTCTCGGTAGTCCACACATAATCGAAGGGAACCATCTGCCTTGGTAGTAAACACAACTGGTGCTCCCCACTCAGAAACACTTCTTCTGATAAACCCCTTCTTCAATAGATTGCTTACCTACACCCTGAGATCTCACTGCTCCCTTGGCGCCATACGACGAAATGGCATCACTATAGTTCTGGCATCTTTCACTAAGTCAATACGGAACTCAATCTCTCGGTGTGGTGGAAGTCTGGTCACTTCCTCAAAGACGTCCGGATACTGGCCAGCCACGGGCACATCTGACAACTCATCATGCAGGATGTCGAGGGAAATTAGAAAACTAGCCATTACCCCATCACTAGGTAGACCACCAAACACTACCCTCCGCCCATCATCTGCTCTAACTGTCACCAAAAAGCCCTCACAGTCTACCACCACCCCGTATCTTTGGAGCCAATCGACTCCCAAAATAATGCCAAACCCAGTAAAGCCCAAAAAAAAGCAATCACAAACAAACATGCATCCATGACTCGATAAGTCCACATTACGACAAATCAAGCTAAGGCTAGTTGAACCACAAATCGGGTTCGTCACTACCAAAGGTCTATCAACAATCTCGGGCTTCAATCCCAACCTATCCACTAGGTCACTAGATATGAAGGAACTGGATGCTCTGGTATCAAACAATTCTCGAACATGAACATCATAAACAGAAAGCATTACCTTGAATAACAACATTCTTTCCTTTCTTCACCGTGGTTGGGGCATTCGACGAAGAAGGAATAGCATTGATAGCATATGATTTCACAATCTTCTTTTCTTTAGGGAATTGCAGACACTTATCCATGTGATGTCCCACTTGGCCACAGTTTAAGCACTTCCTATCCGCTGGCTTGGCCCGACATTCTTTGGCATAGTGGCCCTTCTTACCACAGCTGAAGCACTCAACATCTTTCTTATTCTTTTCTTCTGGCCATCCTTGGTTTGATTCTTCTTTCCCTTATTCTGAGAACCATTCTTGCCTCCACTGTTTACTTGCGGCTTTGGCTCTTCCGCGGACGCAACCTTAGTTTTTGACTTGGTGTATGGACTCTCCGATCTCAAAGCTTTCCCCATAATCGATTCAAACGTCTCATAGATGTGGTTAATAAGCCTTTCCCCCAAGTATTGATCCAAGCCTGTTATGAACTTCTCATTATTCTTCTCGAGAGTGTCAATGAAGGATAATCCATACTTCGATAAAGTATCGAACACTGCAATGTACTCCGAGACTGCCCTACCATTCTGCTTAAGCTCCAGAAATTTCCTAAACAACTCTGACTTCTGAGCAGCTGGGATAAATTTTTCACCGATAGGCCTCAAACTGATCCCATGTAATGTAACAACCCGCATTCTACGCATCGAAGGATCGTATAATATTTATTTATTTCTTATATAAAGTTTTATGGTCATGTGGCTTTGGGAAACGACCACTGGGGTCATTTCCCATGTTCATGATTTTTGCCAATTTTTAAATGACCGTTTTGCCCCTAGCTGATCTTGTTTCGGCCATAACTTTTGATTGGAAAGGAGTTTTGACCTGAATCCACTTCCATTGGCTTCGGATGATGGTTTACCTTTCCGTAGAGTGGTCACATGTGGAAAACGGACTTACCGTTTAGGAGAAATGGCTGAAATAATGTTTGGAAGGTGAAAAACTGCTTAACCGGGCCAAATAGGGTGATTAGTGAAGTGGACCATAACCCATTTCGGGATTAAGGTTATGGGGAGGCCAAAAAGAGTTATGGTTTCAATCCATTTCAGTTTCCTAGCCTCCATTTACCTCTTAGAAACCCTAAAAATGGCCTCCAACCTCTAAATCACCTCCAAATCACTTTCTAATCAAGGATTAAGCTTAGCAACATCAAATCAAGGGAGATCTTCACAAAATCAAGATTAGAGTTGCTGTTTAGCATTTGTGTTCGCGCCATATCAGAGATTTATTTCAGATCTAAGGTTTATTTGTGGCTAAGGTGAGTGATTAGCATTGTTTTTCACTAATTACGGCTAATTAGGGGTGATTAGTGATTATTAGCGAATTTATGCATGTTAAAAATATGGAAAAATATTTATAAATTCTTTAATGATGTTTTAGACCTCTGTTAGAAACTTGGGTTAATTCGGTTAAGTTTTGCTAATCCTATCATTAATTATGCTTGAATATGCTTAAGGGAAAATATGGGGTTTTGGCTATGTTTGATCCATTTAAACCTATCATATTGATGTTTTGGTGTTTGAGGTCACTTCATCCTGTTGCTATGACTGTATGGTATACTTTTTGATTTATTTGAATAGTTAGAATGGTCGAAAACACCGTCGAATGGCGTAAAACACTCGCTGGAAAAGTTGCAGGAAGACAGTGCAGGTTTTCGGATCAGATCGGATGGATGGGCTCGGACATGATAATGGGCTGGGCAAGGGATCACCGAACCGAACCGAGGCTTGGCATAAGAGAAGGTTTGGAAAAAAGGAAGGCCATTATGGTTAAACTGGGATCGGATCGGCGCATCTAAAGGAGGAGAGCTACCGAGCCGAACTGAATCAGGGCATGGGTCCGAACCGAATCAAGATGCATCTACCCGAACCGACCCGCCAGAGGGCACCCGAACCGAACCGATGTTCTACGAAGGGACTTGGAGGCCATGACCCGACCCGGAGTACTTGGAAGGAGGCCAATCCGAACTGACATAGAAGAAGGGCTGAGGAACCGAACCGATCTGGTAATGACCAAAAACCCGAGATGCAAAGGTAGCCCAAATGGAAGTGAGAGCTCAGTATTCAGTTGGGAACCAATGAGTTCACTTCATGATTGGGCTTTGCTGCGGGACTTGTGCTAAGGAGTTGTCGACGTTCATAACTTCGATTCACTATTGAAAAGGAATGACGGGCTACATATCAGTGCAGTAGAGTCATCATGACTCGAGGGGCAAAGTGATCGTAGTAAGATTATTAGCCAGTGCAGTGGAGCCATTATGACTCCATGGGGCAGAGTGGACATAGTAAAGGATTAGTAAGGCTATGAGCCAGTGTAGTGGGGTGTGTACGACTCCATGGGGCAAAGTGGACATAGCGAAGGATTAGGGGCTATGGATCAGTGCAGTGAAGCCGTTGTGACTTCATGGGCTAGAGTGATCATAGCAGAGTGTTGGGTGATCGAAGTGGTGGATATCGTATGCTTTACGCATTGAATGGGATATGTGAGGATGGTTGCTATGCTTGATTGTTTTCCATCACTATGACATGCACACCCCACCTCGTATGCTAGTACACCATATGTTAGTGGCACCTTAGAGTGTTGTACAGTATGTAGTGCTAACTCCTTGGTTGCAGGTCCAGGTTCAGGTATGGCTTAGTATACCTGTAATTATTCTGTTTAGCTGCTTATCTCTCATACCAGACTTTTGTTTGACCCAGAGTTTTATGTCTCTTCTTATTACTCTGGGTGCTCCTAAACGAGCAGACTAGAGACAGGTTAGCTGGTGATGCATGAGTAGCTGATCCGGAGGTGAGCAGGAGGCTTCCACGTATGATATATATATATATATATATTCTCCCTGTGTCGTTGGGGGTCACTACTTGGGCATTAGTAGTGTGCCTTCCTTATCTTGCTTTTAGAGACAGTTTTAAAAGTTGTAATAATGATGTTGTGGAACATAAGCTGTATTTGGATTTTTCGCTGCTATGATAGTTTGTTTTTAGTTTATGCACTCTCTCACCTGTTTCGTGTCAAGTATATGTTATGATTATATTTTATTCCATGCGCTGTAAGACGTATTACAGGTTCTTTATTGATTCTTCGTATTCTTCCTTTTCTTCTGACGACTGTCCCGTGCTAACTGGATATGTATGCAGCGCACTTTTGGAGTAAATGTCAGTTAGTGCAGGGCGAGCCGTTACATTTGGTATCAGAGCTCTAGGTTGCATAGTTAATCTAGGAAAAGGCATTAGGGAGAGATAGTACATATATTATAGTGCATATTTGTGATTACTTTGGTTTTCTAAAGCTATATATATATCTATATACTATTAGTAGTATAAGGATGAAGTCGTACTGCACTAGCACCACTATGGAGATAGTTAATCGTTTTCTCTTTACAGATTGAACGATGAGTCGAGACACGAGGGGTGCTGGTAGAGGGGCCAATAATGGGAATGCTCCTGACATGCGGACGATGTTCATTTACTTCATGAGAGAGATGCTTAGGGATGTTCAGGGAGCAATTCCCAATGACGGTAATGGTGGTGGTCCAGTAGTGCAGGCGCCTAGGGCCGATTTCGTCAAGCTGTGCAAGGATTACACCAACCTTAGTGGGAAGCCGTTACATGGAACGGAGTCGGCCATGGATGTTCAGGATTGGTTGGATAGCTGTGATCGTATCTTCAAAGACTTGGGTATCGAGGATGTGATGAAGAGAAGGCTAGCGTCTTGTCAGCTGCAAGGGCGAGCGATGAATTGGTGGAATGCTATTAAGACAGCCACTTCAGAGGATCAGCTTACTTGGGATCAGTTTAAGGTTCGCTTTAGCGACAAGTTTAACCCAGCTGCTCAGAAGTCGGAATTTTTTAGGAAGTTCTTAGAGCTTAAGCAGAATGGTAGGGCAGTCTCGGACTATATTGTTGAGTTCGACACTTTGTCAAAGTATGGATTATCCCTTATCGATACTCCTGAGAAGAAGAATGTGAAGTTCATTACTGGTTTGGATGGATACTTGGGGGAAAGGCTTATCAATCACATCGATGAGACATTTGAATCGATTGTGGGGAAAGTTTTGAGATCAAAGAGTCTTTACCCTAAGTCAAAGACTGAAGTTGCATCTGCAGAAGGGCTGAAGCCGCAAGTAGGCGGTAGAGGCAAGAATAACACTCAGAACAAGAGGAAGCAGAACCAAACTAAGGATGGCCAGAAAAAGAGCAAGAAAGATGTTGAGTGCTTCAGCTGTGGTAAGAAGGGCCATTATGCCAAAGAATGTCGGGCCAAGCCAGCGGATAGGAAGTGCTACAACTGTGGCCAAGTGGGACATCATAAGGATAAATGTCCATAACCTCTTAAGGGGAAGCAGATTGTGAAAGCGTATGCTATCAGTGCTATTCCTTCTTCGTCGAATGCCCCAACTGCGGCGGAGAAAGGAAAGAATGTCGACATTCAAGGTATGCTTTCTATTATTGATGTACCTGTTCGAGTTTTGTTTGATACTGGAGCTTCCCGTTCCTTCATATCTAGTGACCTGGTAGGTAGGATGGGACTGGAACCCAAGATAGTCGATAGACCGTTGGTTGTGACGAACCCGATTGGTGGTTCGACTAACCCTGGTATGATTTGCTGAAATTTGGTCTTATCGAGTCATGGATGTATGTTTGTGATTGCTTTGTTTTGGGCTTTACTGGGTATGGCATTATATTGGGGGTCGATTGGCTCCAAAGATACGGGGTGGTGGTAGACTGTGAGGGCTTTTTGGTGACAGTTAGGGTGGATGATGGGCGGAGAGTAGTGTTTGGTAGTCTACCTGGTGATGGGGTAATGGCTAGTTTTATAAATTCTCTCGACATCCTACATGATGAGTTGTCAGATGTGCCCGTGGTTGGCCAGTATCCGGACGTCTTCGAGGAAGTGACCAGACTTCCACCACACTGAGAGAATGAGTTCCGTATTGATTTAGTGAAAGATGCCAGACCTATAGTGATGCCACTCCGTTGTATGGCACCAAGGGAGCAGTGAGAGCTCGAGGTGCAAGTAAGCGATCTTTTGAAGAAGGGGTTTATTAGAAGAAGTGTCTCCGAGTGGGGAGCACCAGTTGTGTTTTCCACTAAGGTAGATGGTTCCCTTCGTTTGTGTGTGGACTATCGCAAGTTGAATAAGGTGACGAAGAAGAATAAGTATCCTCTATCGCGGATAGATGATTTGTTTGATCAACTGGAAGGAGCAAAAGTGTTCTTCCAGTAGGACCTCGCGACAGGATTTCATCAGCTCCGAGTAGCGGCTGAGAGTGTTCCGAAAACGGCATTTAGGACGCCGCCTGGATTATATGAGTGGTTGGTTATGCCATTTGGGTTGACCAATGCACCAGCATACTTCGTAAATCTTATGAATCGGGTATTCAGAGATCAACTGAATAAGTTTGTTCTCGTGTTCGTAGACGACATCCTTGTTTACTCAAGGACAGAGGAAGAACACAAGGGACATTTGAGGATAGTGATGGAGGTGTTGAGAAAACACCAATTGAAAGCGAAATTTTCTAAATGTCACTTCTGGAGGAGGGAAGTGAGATTTTTGGGCCATGTTGTTTCAGAGAACGGTATTGCCGTGGACCCTGCGAAGGTGGCTACGGTACAGGATTGGTCTACGCCCAAGAATGCAACAGACGTGAGAAGCTTCTTGGGGTTAGCTGGATATTATCGTAAGTTTATCCTGGACTTCTCCAAGATAGCAGCACCGTTGACTCAGTTGACTAAGAAGAATCAAGCCTTCGATTAGGACGGAGTGTATGAGAATGCATTCAAGAGTCTAAAAGAAAAGTTGATGCGTGCGCCAGTGTTATTCATTCCTAAAGGGAATGAAGAGATGACGATATACACAGATGCTTGTGGTACCGGACTAGGTGTTGTATTGATGCAAGGAGGTAGGGTTGTAGCTTATGCTAGTCGGCAACTAAAGCCGCATGAGAAAAGGTATCCTACCCATGATTTGGAACTGGCAGCGATCGTGTTCACATTGAAGATGTGGAGACATTATCTCTTAGGAGAAAGATTTGAGTTGTTTATCGATCATAAATCATTAAACTATCTCTTCTCTCAGAAGGATCTGAATCTCCGTCAGAAGAGATGGTTAGAGTTCTTGGCTTCGTATGATTTTGATATCGCATATACACCTGGGGAAGGCAATGCGGTAGCCGATGCCTTGAGTAGGAGACATGCCAGTTTAGGGGCTACGTTTCTTGAATAGAAGCAACTGGAATATCGCAGGGTATGATTTCAGACCAAAGTGCGAATTGGATCCAGAGATGTTAGCTAGTTTGACGATCAGACCGACTTTGATTGAGCGGATTGGTTCCAGTCAGAGGGACGATCCTAATCTATTGGAAATCATCTCCAAGTTAGAGATGAATATCGACGGTGAGGAGATGAATTTGTATGGGCTTGATCGAGAAAGATTGCTTCGAAAAAATGGAAGACTAGTTGTACCCAACGTGAATGGTTTGAGATATAAAGTGCTTAGGGAATGTCATCACTCAAAACTGACTATACACCCCGGTCGTGATAAGATGTATCGAGACATGAAGCAGACTTACTACTGGGAAGGGATGAAAAGAGACGTTGGGAAGTTTATATCCAAGTGCATGAATTGCCAGCTAGTTAAAGCCGAGAAAAAGAAGCCTAGTGGTTTGTTGCAACCATTAGAAATTCCCGAATGGAAATGGGAGCAAGTCTCGATGGATTTCATTGATGGTTTACCAAGGACTAAATCAGGACATGATAGCATTTGGGTAATTGTGGATCGATTGACCAAGAGTGCAAGATTTATACCAGTCAAATCGACCAGAACAGCAGCTAAGTTAGCAAAACTGTATATGAAGTGGGTAGTGAGATTTCATGGAGTACCTAAAAGCATTGTGAGTGATCGAAACCTGTTGTTTACTAGTGGGTTTTGGAAGAGCTTGCAAGAGGCTCTAGGGTCGGAATTATATCTCAGTACCGCGTATCATCCTCAAATCAACGGTCAAACAAAGAGGGTGAATCGTATATTGGAAGATCTCTTGAGAGCTTGTATATTGGATTTTGGTGGATCATGGGATGACCATTTGCATCTAGTAGAGTTTGCATATAATAATAGCTACCAATCCAGTATCGGTATGGCTCCATATGAAGCTTTGTACGGAAGACCGTGCAACTCACCATCATGTTGGATAGAGACTGGTGAGAAGTTTGTGCTTGGACCAGATGTGGTAAGGGAAACTTCGGATAAGATTAAGATCATTCAACAAAGGATGAAGGCTGCCCAGGATAGGCAAAAGAGTTATGCTGATAAGAGGAGAAGAGACTTAAAATTCTCCGTTGGTGACTTGGTGTTTGTCAAGAATTCTCCGTTGAAGAGCGTGATACGATTTGGCAGGAGAGGCAAGTTGGCACCATGATTTGTTGGCCCATTCCCAGTTCTCGAATAAGTTGGGAATTTGGCGTATAGAGTTGACTTACCTGAGAAGATGGCAGGAGTTCACAACGTATTTCATGTTTCCCAGCTAAGGAAGTTCATGCACGACCCAGATATGACTATTGCACCTGATCAGTTAAAGGACCTCGAAGTGGAACCCGAGGTGGTTGGGAACCGCAAGCCAATTCGTATTGTCAAGCACGATATGAAGCAACTTCAAAGGAAGGCGGTGAAGCTAGTCAAAGTTCAGTGGGGGCGAGAACGAGAATGACTGTACTTGGGAGACAGAGGAAAGCATTAGGAAGACGTATCCAGAACTCTTTTCCTGGTAAGATTTACTTTGCAATTTAGTTATTCTGCATGCTAGGATATACTTGTTTTGCATGTTTGATGGTTATTTTATGGCTGGTAGGCATGCGGGACCCTTTGTATGTTATGGTTAGGGAATTTTGGGGGCGAAATTTCTTAAGGAGGGGAGAATGTAACAACCCGCATTCTACGCATCGGAGGATCGTAGAATATTTATCTCTTTCTTATATAAAGTCGTATGGTCATGTGGCTTTGGGAATCGACCACTGGGGTCATTTCCCATGTTCATGATTTTTGCCAATTTTTAAATGACCGTTTTGCCCCTAGCTGATCTTGTTTCGGCCATAACTTTTGATTGGAAAGGAGTTTCGACCTGAAACCACTTCCATTGGCTTTGGATGATGGTTTACCTTTCCGTAGAGTGGTCACATGTGGAAAACGGACTTACCATTTAGGAGAAATGACTGAAATAAGGTTTGGAAGGTGAAAAACTACTTAACCGGGCCAAATAGGGTGATTAGTGAATGGGCCCATTACCCATTTTGGGATTAAGGTTAAGGGGAGGCTGAAAAGAGTTAGGGTTTCATTCTATTTCAGTTTCCTAGCCTCCACTTACCTCTTAGAAACCCTAAAAATGGCCTCCAACCTCTAAATCACCTCCAAATCACTTTCTAATCAAGGATTAAGCTTAGCAACATCAAATCAAGGGAGATCTTCACAAAAATCAAGATTAGAGCTGTTGTTTAGCATTAGTATTCGCGCTATTTCAGAGATTTATTTCAGATCTAAGGTTTATTTGTGGCTAAGGTGAGTGATTAGCGTTGTTTTTCACTGATTACGGCTAATTAAGGGTGATTAGTGATAATTAGCGAATTTATGCATGTTAAAAATCTGGAAAAATATTTATAAATTCTTAAATGATGTTTTAGACATCTGTTAGAAACTTGGGTTAATTCGGTTAAGTTTTGCTATTCCTATCATTAATTATGCTTGAACATGCTTAAGGGAAAATATGGGGTTTTGGCTATGTTTGATCCATTTTAACCTATCATAATGATGTTTTGGTGTTTGAGGTCACTTCTACCTGTTGCTATGACTGTATGGTATGCTTTGTGATTGATTTGAATAGTAAGAATGGTCGAAAAAACCGTCGAATGGCATAAAATACTCGCTGGAAAAGTTGCAGGAAGACGGTGCAGGTTTTCAGATCGGATCGGATGGGATCGGACCGGATAATGGGTTGGGCAAGGGATCGCCGAACCGAACCGAGGCTTGGCATAAGAGAAGGTTTGGCAAAAAGGAAGACCATTATGGTTAAACTGGTATCGGATCGGAGCATCTAAAGGAGGAGAGCTACCGAGCCGAACTGAATCAGGGCATGAGTCCGAACCGAATCAAGATGCATCTACCCGACCCGACCCGCCAGAGGACACCCGAACTGAACTGATGTACTACGAAGGGACTTGGAGGCCACGACCCGACCCAGAGCACTTGGAAGGAGGCCGATCCGAACCGACAGAGTAGAAGGACTGAGGAACCGAACCGATCCGGTGATGACCAAAAACCCGAGATGCAAAGGTAGTCCAAATGGAAGTGAGAGCTCAGGATTCAGTTGGGAACCAATGAGTTCACTTCATGGTTAGGCTTTGCTGCGGGACGTGTGATAAGGAGTTGTCGACGTTCATAACTTCGATTCACCATTGAAAAGGAATAATGGGCTATGTATCAGTGCAGTAGAGTCATCATGACTGGATGGGCAAAGTGATCGTAGTAAGACTATGAGCCAGTGCAGTGGAGCCATTATGACTCCATGGGGCAGAGTGGACATAGTAAAGGATTACTAAGGCTATGAGCCAGTGCAGTGGGGTGTGTACGACTCCACGGGGAAAAGTGGACTTGGCGAAGGATTACGGGCTATGGATCAGTGCAGTGAAGTCGTTGTGACTTCATGGGGCAGAGTGATCATAGTAGAGTGTTGGGTGATCGAAGTGGTGGATATCGTATGCTTTACGCACTGAGTGAGAGATGTGAGGATGGTAGCTATGCTTGATTGTCTGCCATCACTATGACATGCACACACCCACCCCGTATGCTAGTACACCATATGTTAGTGGCACCTTAGAGTGTTGTACAGTATGTAGTGCTAACTCCTTGGTTGCAGGTCCAAGTTCAGGTATGGTTTAGTATACCTGTAATTATTCTGTTTAGCTGCTTATTGCTCATACCAGACTTTTGTCTGATCCAGAGTTTTATGTCTCTTCTTATTACTCTGGGTGCTCCTTAACGAGCAGACTAGAGACAGGTTAGCTAGTGATGCACGAGTAGCTGATCCGGAGGCGAGCAGGAGGCTTCCACATATGATATATATATATATATGTATGTATGTATGTATATATATATATTCTCCCTATGTCGTTGGTGGTCACTACTTGGGCATTAGTAGTGTGCCTTCCTTATCTTGCTTTTAGAGACAGTTTTAAAAGTTGTAATAATGATGTTGTGGAACATAAGCTGCATTTGGATTTTCCGCTGCTATGATAGTTTGTTTTCAGTTTATGCACCTATTTCGTGTCAAGTATATGTTATGATTATATTTTATTTCATGCGCTGTGAGACATATTATAGGTTCTTTATTGATTCTTCGTCTTCTTCCTTTTCTTCTGACGACCGTCCCATTCTAACTGGATATGTGTACAGCGCACTTTTGGAGTAAACGTCGGTTAGTGCATGGCGGGCCGTTACATGTAACTTGGTCCTCTTATGTAGCTACCTTAATAGCATTCCACCAATTCATCGCCCATCCTTGCAGCTGATGGGACGCTAGCTTTCTCTTCATCGCATCCTCGATACCTAAGTCTTCGAAAATACGCTCATAGCTATCCTGAACATCCGTGGCCAATTCCGTTCCGTGGAATGGCTTTCCAACAAGAATAGTGTAATCCTTGCATAGCTTGGCGAAATCAGCCCTAGGCGCCTGCACTGCTGCACCACCACCATTTGCAGCATTGGGAACTGCTCCTTGCACATTTCTAAGCATCTCTCTCATGAAGTCAGTAAGCATAGCCCTCATGTACGAAGCATTCCCAATATTGGCTCCTCTACCAGCACCCCTCGTATATCGGCTCATTGTTCAATATGTAAATAGAAACGATTAACCATCTTCTTTGTGGTGCCAGTGCAGTGCGACTTCATCCTTAGTTATGCTAATAATATATATAGCTCTTGAAAACCAAAATAACCACAAATACGCGCTCACATATACGTATTATCTCTCCCTGGCGTCTTTCCCTAGGTTAACTATGCAACCTAGAGCTCTGATACCAAATGTGATGGCCCGCCCCGCACCACCCGACATTTCCCATGAAAGTGCGTTGTGCCGATATCCAACCAGCATGGAATGGTTGCCAAGGAAAGGAAAAAGAAGAGAACTTACTAGTGAACTAACAAAGAACCTGTAGAATATCTCATAGCGCATGGAATAAAATATAATAATAACATACTTTGACATAAAACAGGTGAGACAGTGCATAAGCTGAAAATTAAACATCATAGCAACGGAAAATCCAATTACAGCTTATGTTCCACATCATCATTATTACAACTTTAAAACTGTCTCTAAAGCAAAAGAAAGGAAAGGTACACTACTAATGCCCAAAGTAGTGACCAGCAGCGACACAAGGAGAATATCTATATATATCATACGTGGGAGCCTCATGTTCGTCTCCGGTACTACTACCCGTGCGTACCACCTAACATGTCTCTAGTCTGCCAATTTAAGAGTACAAAGAGTAATAAGAAGAGACACAAAACTCTGGTTCAGACAAAAGTCTGGTATGAGTGATAAGCATCAAAACAGAACAATAACAGGTATACTAGACCTTACCTGTTCCTGGACCTGCAACCAAAGAGTTAGCACAACATACCGCTCAATACTCTAAGGTGCCACTAACATATGGTGTAAAGAATACGGGGGTGGGGTGTGCATGTCATAGTGAAAGAAAACAATCAAACATAACAACCATCCTCACATCTCTCACTCAGTGCGTAAAGCATACAACATCCACCACTTTGATCACCCATTCCTTGCTACGATCACTCTGCCCCATGGAGTCATAATGACACCACTGCACTGATCCATAGCCACTAGTCCTTCCTATGTCCACTCTGCCCCATGTACTCATAACAACTCCTCTGCACTAGCTCATAGCCATGCTACGATCACTCTGCCCCATAGAGTAATAACTACCCCACTGCACTGATACGTAGCCCAACATCCGTCTCGGTGGTGAATCAAAACCATAGACGTCGATAACCCCTTTGCACACGTTCCGCAGCAAAGCCCAACTCAGGAAGTTGACCCGTTTGTTCATAACTGGATCCTGGGTACAAACTTCCCATTTGGACTACCTTTGCATCTCGGGTTTTGGTCTTCTCCGGATCGATTTGATTCCTGTTCTTCAACTCATACTTCCAGTTCCGATCGTTGTTCACGCCTCAAACCCAAGCATCTCGGTTCGGATAGAAATACCTCCTACGGGTCGGATTGTGGCCCCTGCTTTGGATCGGTTCGAGTTATCTCCAGAGCATCAGATCGTGACTTCAGGCAAGCGGTTCAGTTCTCCTTCCCAAGCACTCTGGATTGGGTCGAGCCTCTCAAGTCCATCCATAGTGCATCGGTTCGAGTCGAGTAACATGGTTCGGATCGGGTGCTTTCTTCAGGTCGTGCCACCATGCTCAGGTCGGATCGTGCTTCCCCCTCCGATCTGATTCGGTTCGGGTAATTTTCTGCACCTCTTTCCAGCGACTGTTTTACGCCATTCGACGGCATTTTCGACCAATCTAACTTTTTTAATCAATCACACAACATACCATACACTCATACCAAATTAGAGAATCAAAAATAAACACCAAAATAACAAATTGATAAGTTAAAACGGATCAAACATAGCCGAAATCTCATATTTTCCCCTAAGCGTTTTTAAGCAAAACTAATGATAGGATTAGTAAAACTTAACTAAATTAACCAAATTTTCTAACAGAGGCCTAAAACAATATTTTGAAATTTATGAACATTTTTCCAGAATTTAATCATGTTTAAATTCGCTAATTAACACTAATTACCCTTAATTAACCATAATTAGTGAGGAACTATGCAAATCACTCACCTTAACCACAAATAGACTTTCAAAACTGAACTATCCTATGATTTGGAGCTGTTCCCAAGACAACACAGCTGTTCTAACCTTGCTTTGGTGCTATTCCCATTTGATTTGACGTAGATTAGGCTAAACTTGATTAGAAAGTGATTAGAGGTGATTCTAGATGTTGGAGGCCATTGTTAGGGTTCCTAGAATGAAAGTGGCGGCTAGAAAACGGAAATGAAATGAAAACCTAGCTCATTTCAGCCTCCCCATAACCCTAATCCCGAAATGGGTTCTGAGCCCATTCACTAATCACCTCATTTGGCCCGGTTAAGCAGTTTTTCATCTTCCAAACCTTATTTCAGCCATATCTCCCAAACGGTAAGTCCGTTTTTCACATATGACCACTCTACGGAAAGGTAAACCATCATCCGGATCTAATAGAAGTGGTTTCAGGTCAAAACTCCTTTCCAATCAAAAGTTATGGCCGAAACAAATTCAGCTAGGGGTAAAATGGTCATTTTAAAAATCGGCAAAAATCATGAATAGGGGAAATGACCCCAATAGTCGTCTCCCAAAGTTACATGACCATATGACTTCATATGTGAAAGAAATAAATATTCTATGATCCTTCGATGCGTAGAATGCGGGTCATTACAATTGCTCACCTCATCACCTGGTTCAAGGTTTAAATTCTGGCCTGCATTACCATTGGTAAGTTTGCCAAGAGTGCTTGTGCCGAGTAAAAATCCAGTTTGGAACCCAAATTCATTGTTTTTTGTATTTCATTGGCATTATAGGGAATGTTAACATCAAAGCCTCCTACATTTAGAGTTTCATCAAAATCAGTGACGTCATCTATTATTGTTTGCACTGGATCCTCATTCCTATTCCATTCATCTCCTCTCATAACAGAGTCAGAAAAACTGGCATTACCTTTCTCAACTATTCTTTGCGATTTAGTTTGATCAACTTCATTCTGTGTAGAATACTGTCGTAACCCCTTGTCTTCGACACTGCAGTCCACAACAGTATTGTTCTTAGTACCGCATACAATGACTGCAGCACTCTCCTTAATAATATCACATATTTCTCCTTCTTCAAGATTATGTGCCCAGTTTGCATTTTCATTAACATCACTTACACTATTAAGGACACCATACCTGTTATCTGTTGGTACGAGAGATATACAAGCAGCGCCAGTTCATGGTTTAGATGGGTCTCCTTCTACCTTTTTTCACATTTTGTGTTGTCCATTAGGAAACTCTCTAATTTTCTGGAAATTCCTCATTGATATTGTATTGGATGGACCCTTAACAGCATCATTGTTTGCTCTAACACCACCGTTTGCATATACATTCATCTCAATACATTGTTCAGTGACATTTTCTCTATTCCTACTAATATTATTTCTCTTTTTTGACAATACAATGTTGACACCCGAAAGGGCAGTTTGCACTCAAATGCCCAAAAAGCTTACATGCACGAAAGATGCCTGGCTTCCATACAAAACTGACTTTAATAACGTGTTCAATTCCATCAGAAAGTAGCACAATTATTGATTCTGGCAACTCACTTTCAGGAGAAATCTCAACTAAACATTTTGCAAATCCTAACCAATCCAAAATCTCCGTAGCCTGATCCATGCATAGAAATTTGCCTACATGCGATGCTAACCAACATATACCTATCTTGGACCATGCCCCCATAGGTAGATTGGTTAGTTTGGCCCAAACTGGAACAAATCTGATACCCTTACCCGAAATACCCACATTAACATCCCATTTTCTAATGATGAACACATTATTTCTTTTCACAATAGGATCCACTTCCATTTTTTTTATTCTCCTTATCACCTATAAGTAAGAAGAAAACCTGCCGTCTGACTTTACCTTAATTGCGCCGTGAGGCTTCCACTGCCTAAAGAGAAAAGAGACGAGAGACGGCCGCCGTGTAGACATAGGTGAGTCAAGAAAGAATCCCGCAAGATAATCTTCCCATTTCTCGATACTAGCTCCAATAATATTGTCAGTTGGAACCAATCCATTTCCATCATACATAAGAGTAACCTACGGAGGCGTAAACTCTCCAGCGTTGCAAGGTTTAGACGCGAAAAGATCCGACCAACGAACAGTGGGAAGCGGAACGGTTGGTCGAGGAGGAGGCTATGGAGGAGGAGGTTGAGGTGGATTGAAGTAGGGAGGGGGATCTGGCAGAGGAGGAACAGGGACCGGCGGTAGATCTGGCAGGGGGAGAAAACGAGGTAGTGGCGGATTTTGAGGATTTGTGAGGCTCGAGGTAAAGGAAAGGGACATCACCGTTTTTTTGTTAATAATTAATAAGTTAATTATTAGATAAATAATACATTGTAATGAGCTTTCTATGATTAAGAATAATTGACAATTATCATATCACAAATAACCAAAAGTCATTAGGCAATACTGTGTTGTTTAAATAAATTAGCATGAGTAAATATAATCTGATTCTATACGGCGCCAAATTAATGAAATATTTCAAAAAGAGGTAAGGTTAATCTATCTGGATGGCAGGTCCCTTTTTCCTATTGGGAATATGTGGACAGTATAATGACTAAACCTATGCATCTTTTGTAACATCATGCCTTTCTAACTGCTTCAAATTGGTAACTAAACTAACTTAAAACATCCAAATCGATGGAGCGTATTTAGCTTATAGAGTTTAAAAATGGAATCAACATAGAAAAACAAAAAATAAATAAACAACATAGTAGTGAATAGCAAAATAATCTTTTGTATATTAATCAGAAATTTGGATACAAAACATTTCTATTAGCGGAATTTGAAAATACACTTTGAATACAAGCGAAAAATATTTACTATTTGAAAATCTTCAGAGTGTGCCGTCTTTGAAAACCCCAGCTTTGCCAATCTTCGATTCCTGAACTATGATATCTAAATCTGTAATGCTTAGGATTTGACCCGAGCATTCCATGCAAAAACATAAAACACCCGAGTCAGGATTAATCATAGTTCAAGTAAATTAATTTCAATAAAACTGAAACATAATAGTTAATCTCACAAAAACTACCAAGATATAGCATACCAACTTGGTGCAAACTAAGGTAGGAAAACATATGGATATATATATATGTATATATATAAACATATACATATGTCGGTGACATATATATACACGTACATTGGTATATATATACATATGTGTACATTGGTGACCACATATATATACTAAAACATATATATATGTACCCGATGACATATATATACACATATAGTGGTACATATATGTCTATATATATATATATATATATATATATATAAACAACGGTACGTAAATATCTGAGCGTCAAGTATAATATCAGTTTTTATTTCAGGGACGAACAACCACGGAAGTTTGCACATACACACGTGTACATGTACATGTGTGTACTGCCCCAGCATCCCGTGTCCAAGAAAATAATAAGGAAGCACAACCCATGCGTGAAAATAGGTAGGAGCCAGTTAAACACTTAAACAAGGGATACATGCATAGACAAGGCCATTGCAAATTATATATATATATATACATACATATATATATATATATATATTAGTGAAACAAAGGCCACATATGAATCGACTACAGATCACTAAGTTTGGATTTTTCCTTAATGTCACATATTCATGGTCGAACTAAATATTTGTCCACAGTATATGGGCATGAATGCATAAGGTACCAAATTATGTGTAAAGGTGTTTTGTGGCTACAGCAGTTCATGGAAACGATATCATACTCAAAAATACAAGATCATACAACATAATCGCCTCCAACGTATGTCAAATTACCAAATACTTGCTATCAAAAATACAATTAGCAAAAATATAAACTGCTCACTGTCACTAACATGGTTGGCAAAAATATAAACACTTACTGTCGCCATATAGATATAGTTGGCAGTTTGTTAAATGCCTATTGTCACTAACAAGGTTGGCAAAAATACATTGCTCAATGTCACTAACAATTTTGGCAAAAATACACTACTCACTATCACTAACAAGGTTGGCAAAATACACTGCTCGTTGTCACTAACAAGGTTGGCAAAAATACACTGTTTTTAACACCCCACCTCCATTAAGGTCACTCACAAAGGGAATGCCTTAACTTCGGTGGAGTGTTTTAGGTAAAATATGAAGATAAATTACAAGACAGACAAATAAAGCAGCGGAAAATAAAGTCATTTTATAAACAATGTGGTTCAGTCAACCTTTTACAACAATTGTCTCAATCATACTTAAAAATAATACATAGAACTTCTGTCTTGATTCAAAAACTTCCAAGTATAAAAGAAGCATAAAAATGACAATGATATTCCCCAATAAAGCATGAACCAGCCATAGCAGTGGAAGAGAGAGAGTCCAAAGTAATACATCGACCATCTTCGAGCTTGGAAAGAAGACTGAGTTAAGAGGTAAAATTTCCTCCCTGTAAACCTAGGGGGGGAGGGGGGAAACGGAAGAAAAGAGGTGGAACAAACTAGGTCAGACATAAGTCTGGTAAGTTCAGCGACTTTCAGCACATAAATAGGCAAAAGCATTATGACATGAATAAACTGAATATAAGGCAATACCTTGATAACATGGATAACAAGATAACCTAATATTTGTATAAGATATGATAAGGCAAGACAAACTGAATGCACTTCTACTCTTTCTCTGCTTTGCTACTACCCTATTATTCTGATTTCTATATCTCTGCACCACCTAAATAGTGTCTAACTAGTAATCTGTATAAAATGATCATATGATAATGTGATCTCAATCCCCGCAATTGTGGTAACCTTCAGGTGTACATCTAGTATGAGGATCTTACCTCAATCAGCCTAATTGCCATGAAGATGTTAGATGTACCCTTACTACCCTATCGATCGTCTCCTTACTCGTATTTATTTTCCTTATGTCTGTGTCAATCGACCCTCTCTAGCATGTAGATACCCTGTGCTGGTCCCACCATAAGGTGTATCAGTTCCTATGAGAGCAACCCGACACGATTCAAGATGCACAGTGTATAACTACTGGTACCCAGTGCCTGCTTTTTCCCACTCCGGAGTACGTGCATGCCCATAATCCGTCGGAACCTACACTGACGTACCCCCTGCCGCTATTTTGACTGCTTATAATCAGCCCAGTAATCGTGCCCCACCCTGCCTAGTTTCATGGTACCTTGATACATCTATGTGAGTTACTGCAGAAATGGGTCCCCGTTACTAAGGTTTCTTACTGGTTAAGTTTGTGGGCCTATATTTACTAATATTACCCACCAACCCGATATGTACTTAACCCTCCCACTGATTCAAACATGTTTACTTAATGGTTAAGTTTGTGGGCCTATATTTACTAATATTACCAACAAACCCGATTTGTACTTAACCCTCCCACACATTATGTCATATTGGTTAAGTGTTGTCCATTCTTGTTAACTTAACCCACCCACTCATCATGTCATACTGGTTAAGTGTTTCTTATTAAACCTTCTCACTCATCATGTCGGATTGGTTAAGTGTTTCCTATTAGCTTAACCCCATTCATTCATCCTGTTATATTGGTTAAGTATTTCCCATTAACTTAACCTTATTCGTTCATCAAGTTACATTGGTTAAGTGTAACTTATTAGCTTAACCCCATATGTTCATCATGTTGTAATGGTTAAGTGTCATCAATCAATTCAAGTTAACTTAACCCACGCACTGGTCGTGTTATATTGGTTAAGTGATGCCTTCTTGTGTTAACTTGACCCTTCCATGCATCCTGTTATATTGGTTAAGTGTTGCTTTTTTTTAACTTAACCCTACCCATTCATCATGTCATATTGTTTAAGTATTTCTTATTAACTTAACCCTGCTCGTTCATCATGTCATATTGGTTAAGTGTTTCTTATTACCTTAACCCTTCTCATTCATCATGTTGCACTAGTTAACTTAACCCTGCTCACATTGTCTAATTAACATGTTATAACGGTTAAGTGTTCTAAATTTACTTAACCCCACCTTCTTGTCTAATTAACATGTTATAACGGTTAAGTGTTCTAAATTTTACTTAACCTTACCATTCTTAGCATGTCTGTTTATTGGCATTAATTAATTTGTTAATGCCCCAACCTCTCACATTAGAACTGTTATTTGCGGTTGCTTGATGTGCCGGGCTGTTTCGGGCAGACTTCTACCGCAAACTCTTTCTAACCTCGGGTTTTGGGCTAAATGCGCTAACCTCTCACATTAGATCTGTGTTGTTGTAGTTACTGGATGTGCCGGGCGGTTCCGGGCAGTTTCACACCGCAGCTCAATCTAACCTCGGGTTAGGCATGTTTATCTTTTAGCATATTTACCATACATGTCCAAGTCTAGATTTTATATGCTACTCGTCCCAAATTCACAAAACTAGTCATGTTCCAATTCTCAATTTACACCCCAACAAGGCTGATTGCAAGTTATACCCCACAAATTCAAATTCAAGTTATTACTCAAAATAGGTTACACCCAATTTTTCCAAATTTGCAGTAATAGTCATGCCCCAAAAATCACAATATAACACATGCCCTAAAGTTTAATCATATTGCACCGTACAAAATATTCTCCAAAAACCCCTAGTCATTATTCACAGTATAAACTATGCAAAATTATAGCCTTTAATTACAGTGCATGCCAGTTACCCAAAATCCCAATTTATGCGTGTTCACATTTAACAGTTATCCTTATCTTACTATAGGTTTTCATGCCTAAGCCATACATCACTATACACAATAATCTCCT
Source organism: Allium sativum (assembly GCA_030737875.1). NCBI lineage: Eukaryota > Viridiplantae > Streptophyta > Magnoliopsida > Asparagales > Amaryllidaceae > Allium > Allium sativum. The sequence continues at coordinate 79,434,430 of CM060914.1, forward strand.
TCTTCCAAGTCATAAACTGTCATATATATATATATATATATATATATATATATATATATATATATATATATGCCCCAATTTTAGGTCTTAAACCACAACATGTACTATGCCTTACATGTTTACAGTTCAATTTACGCCCCAAACCCCGAGTCATATGTCCAGTATACTTTATGCGTCAAATCTCAAGTCGTATGTTCGATACACTTTATGTTTTTAAATACAACATGTGTTTTGTCCTCAAATCCTTTACAAATCAGTTATGCCCAATTATACATAATTTAATACTTTTCCCAATTTTAGCGCTGACCATGTCCAAATCATATATTATGCCCAATTTTTTTCAACGTACGTTCATCTCTTATGAGATTTGGCTCAGGCTCGTAGTAGCCTGGCTATAAAACAAAAAAGGGAAGAACGAAAGAAGTGACAACGAATGGACACAATAATATCATTGAGATAGATCCAATGGATATGGAAAGACAGATAAAAATAGGCATAATCTCAGATTCAGATTGATTACAATGTCAGTATCACAATTAAATTTTATTTCTGAAAGTAATAAAAACTAACAAATTACAGAACGGTCTTGAATTCTGGGATCTGATTTCTGAATTTGATTAGCTATTCCTTTGATGTAGACTTTGATGTAGACTTTGATTGTTAACTTGAAAATTCTAATTTGATTGATTAAGGTGGAGGCTAGGTCACTTCAGGTTTTAGCAGCATATAAACGCTTATGAATTCGTGTATAGAAAACAAAAGGTTTAGGGGTCTTTTTATAGGTATATAGGGAGATTTAGAGCCTTCAGATCAGTCTAGAAGTCATCAGAACCGTCTAGAGCAGAATACCATGTCACACAGCGAATCAGAAAGCGACACGTGGCAAAACACGTCATCGGCCAGATCTGGGCCAACACGGGTCGACTCCCTTAAAGGGGGGTCGACACCTATGTCGACTCCCCCTGGGGGGGAGGGTCGACACCTCTGAACGGGAAATTTCCCGCTCAGCCCGCTTTGACCCAAATTCTAGATTTGAACTCTATTTTGACTTCTGGAATTATTTTATATGTATATATATACTTCCTTAGGCGTATACAAACTTCTAAGGCTTATAAATTTTTCATACGATGTCCGATTTACGCAAACTCGGACTCTATCTCAATAAGAATTTCGAGATGAATGCAACGGCGCAATCCATTATACTTAATTCTTAATTCTAAAATTAAGTACTCTTTAATTTGTTAATTTAATATTCACAGGAAATACGGGGTGTTACACTGTTCATTGTCACTAACAAGGTTGGCAAAAATACACTGCTCTCTGTCACTAACAAGGTTGGCTAAAATATTAAATAACTACTTACAGTTTCGGCGCATGACCATATTCTAATTAAACAAGTGTATAATAAAATTCATGCCATAGTTGTATATTAGTTTTTCCTACATGAAGTTAACAGTTAAAGCACAACCGCGGCACTGTAGTATAGGTTAGCTTACAAAACCCAAATCATTTCCCAAATTGTTACATATTTTGTGTACAGAAGAAATGACTACTTGCATGGCATTCGAATAGTCTGAAAGCAGTAGTATGGACAATAACATGTTACTGATATAGTGGTTTTAAAGTTGAAGTGATAGTTTATTTTTGAGGTAGTGTTATACTGAAAGCCTGTAAATGCATGGCTGAAAGCTTGAAACTTTGTTGAGTTGGAATGCTTGGAAATATTCTAGAGGAAATGTTCTAAGCAACGGTTTCAGCAGTTTCAGCATGCATTTTCTAATTCAACATTACTGGTCAGTGTAAACATTTTAAAAGGGTGAACCCATTAACTAATTCCAGGGTCAAAAGGGTCGGTGCATGAAAAATTAAGATGTGAAGCTATTTTATAAGCATAAGCAAAGTTCTGAATGTTTTGATAAAGGATAAAGTGCATGTCCTGCTACATATGGATGAAACTTCTAGTTATAACTCTAATGAGATTCCATCATTAAATCTCCAGGAATCGTATACCCTAATCAAAGAAAATACCGCAAAAATACATGTACAGTTAAATGCAAAAAGTAATATCAACTTTACTTAGACACGCGCTTTAATATAGACTCACACGAGCTACAAATATAGAAGCATTTTCAACCAATAATGCATTATCTTGTTGTATAAACTTTAGCAGTATAAAGTACCAATATAAAAGGCATTATAATATAGATGAACAAATCAGGCAAAATATAGAAGGCATTATAATGCAACTCTATATTATACTAAATATCATAACTTTTGTTAAAAAAAGTGAGATGTTGATTTTATTAAAGTTACATTACTTGTTTACAAATGTAAAGTTACCCCATATATAGTGCTAACTATAACGACTAGTACAACATATATAAGTGATCATGTCATATGTATATAACCAAGGCAGGGGTTCAAAATAATGGCCATGCACGGCAAGATAAAAGCAAGTCGGGGGAAAATTCCAAAGTGAAAACTCATGAAAATCGATCAATATGAGTGTAAACAGATCACGCACAATAATAATAATAATTTTTATGTCTGAAATTCGCACATTAATTTCAACTTTTTCGGTTACAACTTTATTAGGAAATAATGGTGCACCGTGCATTATGCTATCTACAACAATTCTGACCTGTATTGTTAGGTACACCATCCAATACAATGGTCATGGTTTAAATAACAACAGTGGTCAAGATGCAAGCCAACAACCAAAGATATTCAGTGCCTATAACTGTTCATAAGAAAGTATCAATTCAATTTGAAGTCAAAATACTTGAAATAAGGTTAATCGTGAGTGTATACTCATTTTGAACGCAACCGTAAGGAGGCGCAGTTCTTGGATCGATGAGGCGGAGCTTCGAAAAATGGTGACGTTGGTGACAGCAGTGCTCGCATGGCATGATGATTGATGGCTACGAAGAGAGGAAGCAGAGGACTGGACTTTGATTTGAGTAGCAGTGGATGTAGGAGGCATCGATTACATTAGAGGGGGAAATGAAAGGGTCGATTTGGTTGAGAAGCAGAATGGCAGAAGCCATTAACGTGATTTTGAAGAAATTAATTTTGGGGAAAAGAATTGATTTTTGTGGGGAAGGACCAAAATTTTGATTTTGGGAAAAACAATTGGCCTACGGCCATTCCAAATGAAGAAAAAGAAACTATTGATTTTTAGCTAAAAAAAAAAATGGGAACGAGCTGATATTTTATAGAAGAGACGAAGGGGGATATGAACAAAGTTGCATCAAATAGGTTTTAGGGGTCTGCGTTTTTCAATTGATAGGTCGGCGGAATTTTATTTGGTGTAAGTGATATTTAGGATAGGTGATAATGCGGTTAAATCTTACCGCGAATAACCATGTACTGTTCTAATTTAGTATCGCTAGTACAACCTTCAAATACGAAAAAAAATTATACATATCCCTTTGTTATCGCGTACCAAATCCAATAGATTATTTTGATTGAAAACCGACTTCGTCTTTATATGACGTTTTAAATTATTTAACGGTTCACCGATTTTATTTTGGTTGTCCACCAACAACTTTGTTCAATTCCAAATTTTGAACCATTAAATTCATTTTCTTTATATGTATGAATACACACCAATCCAAGAAAAATTATGAGTTAATAATGTTTATTTTTATATTCAACCGTTTATATTTATAAATCGAATTTCGATTCCGATTCAAGTATCCAGCCAAATTCAATTCAAATATTCAATAATAATAGTTGATTCTCAATCAACCATTCCGAATTAAATATCAAATTCGATTCATACTCAAAACCCTATATTCGATTTTTCTAATCCATATATCAATATGGAATTGATTATAAATAATTAAATCTATTATTAATTCCATATTCCAGTTGTCAAAATTTCTAGGATGGTACAATCTTCCCCCCTTTAAAAATTTTCGTCCTCGAAAAGGAGAGATTATTAGAGGTATACCAACATATTCTTCAAATTTTCGCATTAGTGTGAAATTTTTCCGCAGCTCATTTAAATACGATATTTAAGTCATCGAACTTCCTTGTATATTCATCATATTTGAGTAACTCTGAAAATCAATTTCCTTTTCAAAACCAATCTATTCTTAAATTTCAAAATCTGCATAAATTGGCTTTATGCATCTCAAATTATTAAAATTTCTTCATAAACCTCGCCTGTCCATATATGCTCCATTTTTACACTTCAATCCAATCTCCTCACATTCCATCCACTAAAATTTCCTCACTCATTGAAGAGTGTATATAACGTCTTTTCAAGTTTAAAATTGTTGACTTGAAAATTTCCAAAATCTGAATTTTTTTATAACTTTATGTCAGAAAATAATTGTATTATTACTCTGATATACTCTTGCTTAACCTATTAGAGTTAGATATATTCTAATTCCAAATTATTGATTCGATAACTTGAAGTTTGATAAGTCTATTGTCGTTCTTACAGATGTTAGGCATACGCTGGCCAGGCGTACGACTAAAATCTCTAAGTACTAAATATCCTTGCTTCAACTCGTAGTGAAAATATTTCAAAATTTAAAAACAGATATGGAAAATACCAATGTAAAGTTGATATTTTGAATGTTCATGAATCGCAGATACACAATGGTTCCGTCTGGATCCCCTAGAAAACATCTGTATCCATAAGAAATCACTTCCCTGCGAATTTCGTCATGGATAGATCAACGAAAAATGTTTAAAAATTGAAAGAAACTTGAGGTCATTGAGCATTGGCTGCTCTATCTCGGAGTCCCGAAATCAAATTATGAATATAATTCAAGGCATGAGGATCAATCAAGTCATACAGACAAATCAGGTCATGAAGACACAGTGCTGCATCAAATAGGTGGCTCAACATCACTACGGTATCTCACATTGTATGGCTCCATTCTACCTTTAGTAACTCTAGTGGTTAAATCTCTTTCACGTGTAGATATGCCATGTAGACCGTAGGTACACAATGGTTACGCCTGGGTCCCCCAGGAAATATCCATACCCTTAAGCCTTCATAGCTCCGCGGATTTTGCCATTATCACAACTGTAGATCGCAGCAGACACAATGGTTACGCTTAGTTCCCTCAAGAAATATTTGTCCGCCGCAGGCCATCTACACGGTCGTGACTCTGAGAAAGCTTACGAATTATGCTACACGACGTATTCTTCTAGGAACAATGACAACTCGTGAGTTTTACGTCCGGACAACCTACTACCACCAACAACACATCTCAACTAAGCTTGAAATTCAAACGAAAAGGAAGGTATTTTCCATATTTTGACTTGAAATCATATAGCACTTCATTCCTCATAAATCGTATTTACAATATTCTTTCCAAACCATATTTTAAAATATCCCATTCTTATATAAATTCCACTGTATAAAATTTCATTTCAAATTGATTACCTTCTAAATCAATAGCTTATGAATTCGCTATATAATTTTTCATACAAGTTTCGAAAAATTTCTATTTTGAATATCTAAAACCAAATATTTTTAAATTTCCATTCAATTTTCAAAACTTCAGTTTTTGATTTCTCAATCAATTCAGATATTTAATACCTTCTCATACTCAGATTTATGAATTCCTTGGCTATAAACCAAAATTTTCTTCCAATTTCCCAATTTTTAAGTTCAACACTTAATTCCCCACTTTACGCTCCTCAAATTTCAAAATTTTCATCCTTATAACAAATTTCTGATTCACTCATTACCACTCTTTCACAATCACATCCTTTGACCGTAAATTAGCAAGCGATAAATTCCCGAAGTATCAACCCCGAAGGTCGAAACCAACATCATATCAACACTCTAGAAATTATTCAACTTAACCAATCTCCAGTCATATTTCAATTCCTTATAGTCATTTCTTGATTTCTTATCAAACCATTTCATGCAAAATTCTCAAATTCAGTTTACGAATCCACTTCTCTTACATTCTGCCATCCTTTTTTCTCGACGTGCGACATTTTGTTCTTTATTTCTTGCAATTTTGATTTATCAGAACCCGTTAGCTTCTCATGACCTTTTGAAAACATTTCTGAATATCATATTTATTTTCTATGATTCTAGAAAAACTTCTATCCCCAATGAAAAACATTTCCATATATATTCACAAATCTTTATTTTCTATCGAAAATATGCTTTATTCTCATGAAAACATTTCTAAATTTATTATTTGGGTTAAAACAGATGTCAAATAAGATATCGTTATTACCACTTAATAGTTGACCCTAATTAGCTCTCTTTACTTAACCAATTCCTGTTATCAAACCTTAATCATTTTTTAATTAACAATGAATCAATCAAGTTAGGGTACATTTACCTCTCAGACCTTAACTGAACAACATTATTAACTACGAAATAGATCAAGTTCACAACTTCGAATACCAATAAAATATTCATTCACGTAATTTTCAAATTCAAGTTAGAAATTTACTTCTTTCCCAAAAATCGTTGATTATAACAATAATTCATGCCTTTAAGATTTTTAACTTTAAAAAATATGCTTTATTCTTTAATCTGAAGGTATAAACAATTTATTAAGTTTTTGATTAAACGGAAAGTAAATAGTATTTTCCTAAAATTCGACATAGTTAACTCCCCATAAATAACTTCCTTCGAATAATATCTTTTTTGATAATAATCGGAAAAATCTCATTTGATTTATATTCTGAACTTCAGAATAATTTCACCGTAACGGTCAACTCTTTATTCCCAATTTCATTTTAAACGTTTTTGCTTTCACACATTATTTACTTCTAAAAAGTAAACATTATTCCTTTTATATGGACTCATCACATCAAATTTGTTTTGATTTCATTTAAATATCGGTTCAAATCTCATCACAATCTTCATTCATATATCGCTTCATTTACAGTTCTCGTTTACCATTCACTTACTATTAATCAATTAACAAGTCTATAATTTACTATCGAATTCATATATTCGATTACACATTATTGGTTTGAACCCAATTATAATCATCTTGCCAAATTATGAATAACTCAAATAAATTAGTAATACAATTTTGAAACAAATCGAATTCCAAATATAACTTTTTTTTGATTTTATTTCCATTAATTTATATTCTGAATATCGAAATAAAATTCATCGTTTCATCTTTGAAATGTTTCCAAAATTTTCTTTTTCCATCCAAATTCCCATCTAATTCTTATTTTTAATCAATTTCAATGATTACTAAAATACACCATTGATTCATTGATTCCCTTATACTTATCTTCCTTAGATATCATTCGATGATGGATTCTAGATTCAAATCTAAGGGTACCTTGTCGAAAAATGGCCCTCGCAACTCTAGATTTGAAGACTGGGGATTCCGGAAATATTTTAAATCTCAAAATAATTTTTTTTGTTTCCGCTGTATCGTTTTTAAAACAGTTTCAAAATAATTTTTCTTTCAAAATTTAACTTCACATTATTTATACTTCCTAAATTTTATTTCGAAACCTTTTTATTTTCAAAATCCGCTCTTTCTAGTGTTGATCATATTCGTTTTAAACTCGATAAGCTACGCTTTGAATTAAACCAAAGCTCTAATACCACTTGTAACGTCCCGCCTTTTGACCGTTTCGAATTGGTAATTAAACCAATTTAAACCATCCAAATCGATGGAGCGTATTTAGCTTACAGAGTTTAAAAACATAATCAATATCGAAAAACTCAGAATAAATAAACAACATAGTAGTGAATAGCAAAATAATATTTTGTACATTAATCAGAAATTTGGATACAAAGCTTTTCTATTCACATTGAAATTTGAAAATACACTTTGAATACAAGTGAAACATATTTACTATTTTAAAATCTTCAGAGTGCACCGTCTTGGGATTCCCATCTTTTCCAATCTTCGTTTCCTGAACTGTGATCTCTAAATCTGTAACGCTCAAGATCTGACCTAAGCGTTCCATGAAAAAATATAAAACACCCGAGTCAGGATTAATCATAATTTAAGTAAATTAACTTCAATAGAAATTGAAATATAATAGTTAATCCCACGAAAACTGCCAAGATATAGCATAGCGACTTGGTACGAACTAATGTAGGACAACATATGGATATATATATATATATATATATATACGTATGCTGGTGACATATATATATATATACACACACATGTACAGTGATGTATATATATATATATGTGTGTGTGTGTGTGTGTGTACATCGGCCACCACATATATATACTAATATATATATATATATATATATATATATATATATATACGTACTCGATGACATATATACACGTATAGTGGTATGTGTATATATATATGTGTGTGTGAAAAACTGTATGTAAATATCCGAGTGTCAAGTATAATATCAGTTTTTATTTCAGGGACGAACAATCACGGAAGCCTGCACATACACACGTGTACATGTACACGTGTGTATTGCCCTAGCATCCCAGGACCAAGAAAATAATAAGGTACCACAAACCCTACACGAAAATTGGTAGGAGCTAGTTAAACACTTAAACAAGGGATACATCCATAGAAATGGCCATTGCAAATTATATATTTATAAGTGAAACAAAGGCCACATATGAAGTGGCTACACCAGTTTGGATTTTTCCTTAATGTCACATATTCATTGTCGAACTAAATTTTTGTCCATAGTATATGGGCATGAATGCATAAGGTACCAAATCATGTGTAAACGTGTTTGTGGCCACAGCAGTTCATGGAAACAATATCAAGCTCAAAACTACAAGATCAGATAGCATAATCGCCTCCAACGTATGTCAAATTACCAAATAGTTGCTATCAAAAATACAGTTACCAAAAATGTAAACTGCTCACTATCACTAACATGGTTAGCAAAAATATAAATACTTACTGTCGCCATATAGATATAGGTGGCAGGTTGCTAAATACCTACTGTGACTACCATGGTTGGCAAAAATACACTGCTCACTGTCACTAACAAGTTTGGAAAAAATACACTGCTCACTATCACTAAAAGGTTGGAAAAATACATTGCTCGCTGTCACTAATAAGGTTGGGAAAAATACACTGCTCACTGTCCCTGACAAGGTTGGCATAAATACACTTCCCATTGTCACTAACAAGGTTGGCATAAATACACTACTCACCGTCACTAACATGGTTGGCAAAAATATTAAATAACTATTTATAGTTCGGCGCATGACCATTTTCTAATTAAACAGCTGTGTAATCAAACTCAGGCCATAGTTGGATATTAGTTTTTCCTACATGAAGTTACCAGTTCAAGCACAACCGAGGCACTATAGTATAGGTTAGCTTACAAAACCCAAATCATTTCCCAAATTGTTACATATTTCTTGTATAGAAGAAATGACAACTTGCATGGCGTTCGAATAGCCTAAAAGCGAAAGTATGGACAATAGCATGTTACTGATACAGTGGTTTTAAAGCCGAAGTGATAGTTTAGTTTTGAGGTAGTGTTATAATGAAAGCCTTTGAATGCATGGTTGAAAACCTGAAACTATATTGTGTTGGAATACTTGGTAATATTCTAGAGTTAATGTTCCTAGCAATGGTTTCAGCAGTTTCAGTATGCATTTTCTAGTTCAACATTATTGGTTAGTATAAACAATTTAAAAGGGTGAACCTATCAACTAATTTTAGGTTCAAAAGGGTCGGTGCATGAAAAATTAAGATGTGAATCTAATCTACAAGCATAAGAAAAGTTCTGAATGTTTTGATAAAGGCTTTAATTCCTTGTATTGATTCGTTGTAATTTGAGAGAAAGAGGAAGGATTGAATCGGGGCAAATTGGCCATTGAACTGATGAAAGAGGCGGCTTCATACGAATTAGGGTTTTAGTTGATTTCCTATTTATAATATTATATTATTAAATGTTCCAATTTACAAAAAAAAACGTAACTTCTTACTAATTCCAATTCTAGCCCAACGAGTGTTGCTCCTAGCCAAATACCCCTATTCCGAACACAATGGACTATGTCCCGTCAGCCCATTCGATCGTTTTGAGCTTGTTTTATTCAAATTAAAATATAAATCATTTAATTGTTTAATTTGATCATACATTTAAATTTACTGGGGCCATATATAGACTCCAAAAATTCCCGAAAAATAAACCTAGCTATGTTTTGGCGATACGGTCATAACTAAATTAATTTTGTTGAATTTGGAGACCGTTTGAAAAATAGTCATTTTCTGGTCGATCCAATTTGACTGAAATTGACAAAATACATTTTAATTTACCACGCTCACATATTAATTCCAAAAATTATGAAAATTGGAATCTAGCAATAATTTGACATTCCGGATCCAACAAAGGTGGTTTCATCGAAAACGGAGGTCGTTTGCAAAATGGCTATGTTTTATATTAAAATATATATAAATTCCATAGTGACTATTCTTAATATTTAACTGGCCATAACTTTTTATTCCCGCTATGAAATTTCAATTTCAGATTCGTTGGAAAGATATTATTAAATAGATTTAAATATTTTTGGTTTAACTGAAATCCATTTTATTTTGAATTATGTATATTCAGTCAAAGTGCAAATTCAAATTTTCAAACTGCCGCGCTATTTCTAACTACTTTCAGAATTAAAATAAATATATTCATTCTAACTTCGATTTAAATAAATTTTTTAATTGTTATTACTTAAAATAAATTATTTTAAATATTTAAAATCCATTGAAATTCCTAAAATAAAAATTTTAAATTGGTTCCAAAATTCCGGGTTGTTACAATCTCCCCTACTTAAAATCTTTTTGTCCTAAAAAAGGAACAGAGCTGAAAGTTGTTTAATTAACCAACTCAATTTTCATTCTTTTATTGGTTTTAATAATTTTATTAGTTGAACTAATAATCAAACAACACAATCTTCAATCAATTAGTTATTTAGCTTTTTAAATATATATACAAATAACTTTTGTATATTCAAAAATCATATTTTCTAAGATCAGATTATATGTATAATCAAAAATACGTTAATTGTAGACTTGCCACTCTAAACTCATTCTAGGGCATTACAAACCCCATCTCTAATGAGTTTTCTCATTCTAAGATATTACTGATCCTATCTCTAATGAGTATTCTTTTATAGGATATTTCTAATCCTACCTCTGATGAGTCTTTTGTTCAGTTCTAACGAGTGGTACCCCAAAGGTTTGAGTTAACCAAAGATATGATACCAGCTGTAACGACACGGATTTCGCCCAGAGCTAATCGATCGCTAAATCAGCCAAGACCGTTCGAATCCCGCATACGCTAACTCTGGGCATACAACACATCAAAACAAATAACAGAAGACTTTTATAAACATTATAATAATGTTACATCAGAGTACAGAATATATCATAGTACATCGAAAAAAATACAGTGGAAGATAATTTACAATAAGTGTAATACACTGCAGCGGAAGACAATCGTTGCTCTGGACACAGCTTTAAGCTTCGATCCAGAATCCTACTTAATGTATCTGCAAAATAAGCTACTCGACTGCCCGTATGAAAAATATGGGCACTCGAGTTTGCAAGCTAAACAAACTACGAGTCAGTCATAGGACTGATATGAGAAATCATACTTAACTTATCTAATAACGAGGCTAATCACAGGACCAAGCCACTAACGTGGAGGGGGTTTACTCCACTGGATTACCAATGCATAAATAAAGTAAATTGCTAAACAACGCCATGCTTTTTAGAAAAATGAAACCATTATACAACTCAAGTCCCATCACACAATGCAATGCAAACCGAAGGATAGAGTTTTACCTTATAATGGTCAAAAATGCTTGATACGATAAAACGGATTTGATATTATTATTAGTGTTCATATGTTTCAAAAACATTTCAATCATAATGTGTCAATCATAGATGGCATAGCTACCGTATACTATGTCGGCATACTAGTTTTACAATCAAAACTGCATGGTGTCGTATTGGAAATTGGGTTTCTATCATGAGTCAAGGCTAGGGATGATCTCCCTACCGATTCGAGACACTCTAGCAAATGTTTCAGTATCCCACGCAGTGAACCCTTGGATCTTGCGGGGCTGGTCGACAAATATACCTTAGTGGATTGGCAATTCCTGAACACACATTTCCCGGTCCTATTGAACCTATCAATTGGCCACTATCGACCAATATATCTAAGGCCTCGTAATCCATCATCCACATAAGTAAAAATATATGGGCTCCATATCATGACACCATTTCTAGCTAGAAAGAAATATGTGCACTCCCTGCGTTCACTTATCCCATTTTTGACTCATACCGGGGTGTGAGGCTCGTGAAGTAACGATATACACAAAGCTATGCCTAAACAGGCTGGGATTTGATCATCAACCACCAGGCTCCACTTTTCAATAAAAGCCATGATCATTTGCATCCTGACATGCCACATTGACAATCCACACCATGCGTTCGATAATTACCAATATATAACCTCTGAGCTCGTACGTCTCAGAGAAGGGTGTTAAGGAAGAGAATAAATTCTCTGCCACCAAACAGATATATATATAAATATATATTAAATAAGAATCAATTTACATGGAATGAAACCCAATGCCAGACACACATCCATTTACAAGTCCGTTCTGGGCCTGAACGAAACCAAAGACACCTTATTCCTCGTCCCGTATGTCCAATACGGAAGAGAGGTGCTCGCTTATCCAGAGAATCAACAAGTACGTCTGGACAACTACCACTATAACCCTTTCCTGGGAGCAAATCAGTCCAGGGCATCAGTAGTCATCCATTTGATGCGAAGATCGCCGGTCTTCAATCATGATCTTCAATGTCTTTGACTTTAAATCATCGTATAATTATTTGAAATGAGATTAAACTCGGTCTTTTCAAATAATTCTTGAATATATATAATTTAAAATCATTTCATATCGTTAATAATGTTTTATAATGATTTATCGTTATTTTTATTTATATAAAAATAGTCCAATTTAATTCAGCGACGCTTCGAGTCAATGGGCGGCTCTGGCACTGTTTTTACCCAAATTTGATTTACACATTTCTCAAAATCTAACCGTTGGATTTTGAAAAAAATTTATCATTGGAAAGATCTTCCCAAAACGAACCTAATGGTTTTAGTTTTGGGAAAACCCAACGGTCGGATCTTTCGTTATAATCGTTTAAAGTTACGATTCCAAAATGCGAACTACCACGCGCGATTCGTTTGATTTTAATGTATATATATTTATATATATAATTATTTATAAATATAAATCATTCGACGATTCCACTAACGTGTTTAACATGCCAAATAAAAGCATGTTTTATTTGCATAACATATCTACATGTTTATAATGTCAAAATAAAAATGAATTTTATTTGCATATATTCACCACATGTTTTTAATGTCAAATAAAATGTAATTTATTTGCATTTATTCACCACATGTTTTTAATGTCAAATAAAATGATAACTTCAATTTGTTAACAATTCTATTTTAACAAAATTCGCAATCCCACTTTAATAAAGTGAATAAAAGTGATTCATTCATTTTTGTTGACAATTCTATTTCAACAAAATGATTAAAAGTAATTCGTTCATTTTTGTTTTAACACAGATCTAATTAACGAAAATGTTATTTTTTTTTTTAACACAAATCTAATTAACAAAAATGTTATTTTTGTTTTAACACAAATCTAATTAACAAAAATGTTATTTTTGATCTGTCAATTCTAATTCAACAAAAATGACAAATTTGATTTGTCATTTTTAATTCAACAAAAATGTTAATTTTTGTTTTGACAATTTCATTTCAACAAAAATATTCATTTTTATTTTGACAATTTCATTTTGACAAAAATGTTCATTTTTATTTTGGCAATTTCATTTTGACAAAAATGTTTATTTTTATTTCAACTATTCTATTTTGACAAAATTGTAAATTTTGTTTTCAACTATTCTCTTTTGACAAAATTGTAAATTTTGTTTTCAACTATTCTCATTTGACAAAATTGTAAATTTTGTTTTCAACTAATCTCTTTTGACAAAATTGTAAAATTTGTTTTCAACTAATTTATTTTGATAAAAGTGGTAAATTTGTTTTAACTAATTTATTTTGACAAAAATGACAAATTTGTTTTAACTAAATTATTTTGAAAAAAATGACAAATTTTGTCTGAACAATTTTATTTTGACAAAAAATGGTATTTTTGTTTTCAACAATTTTATACAACAAAAATTGGTATTTTTGTTTTCAACAAAATTTGGTATTATTATTTTCAACAATTTTATTCAACAAAATTTGGTATTTTTGTTTGCAACAATTTTATTCAACAAAAATTGATATTTTTGATTTCGACTATTTTATTACAATACAATAATCATCAAATTAACAGATCTACATAACAACAGCAATCATCAATCCCAGATCAAATCACGTATAACATCAAATAGAATTTAGCAGCGGATTTGAAGAAAAATCACAATCATAATTAATTAATTTTAATTAAAAAATATAATTATCATAGTGCTTTTAATTCCTTCTGAATTTGTAGCTAGTTCTGTTTCTGTTCTGGTCCATTTCATTGTGTAGATCAGGCCAAGACGGTTCCAACGCTTTGAAAATTATCGAATTTCGTTCTTGTATGAAGAAGATATTGATTTATTACACATTGGATAATTAATTACATAATTAATTAAAACAAAACTCTAATTAAACCTTTTCAATGTTCAAAACCCGTGGCCATCCTTTCTTCTTCCCGGGATACCTCGCTGAACCCAACATCGTGCACCAAACCCCCTATCGCACGCTCATCCATGAAGCCAACCGACGATCTGAAGCCGCCGTTCGAACCTCCTTCACGTCGCCAACGCCTGCCAGAAGAACCACCCCCTGCAATCCGCTATAGCGCCCGAAAAACGCCCCCAAAAACTATAACTTTACGGAGAGAATACGGCCACCACATGATGCCATTTACGATCTTAACCGCACAATATATAGAGCTTGTCTTGATCTTTAATTTTGGCTTTGATTCCTTGTATCGATTCATTGTAATTTGAGAGAAAGAGGGAGGATTCAATCGGAGCAAATTGGCCATTGAACTGATGAAAGCAGCGGCTTCATACGAATTAGGGTTTTAGTTGATTTCCTATTTATAATATTATATTATTAAATGTTCCAATTTACAAAAATACCCGTTACTTCTTAATAATTCCAATTCCAGCCCAACGATCATTGGTCCTAGCCAAATACCCCTATTCCGGACACAATGGACTAGGTCCCGTCAGCCCATTCGATCATTTTCAGCTTGTTTTCTTCAAATTAAAATATAAATCATTTAATTATTTAATTTGATCGTACATTTAAATTTTCTGGGGCCATATACAGAATCCAAAAATTCCCGAAAAATAAATCTAGCTGTGTTTTGACGATACGGTTCTAATAAAATTAATTTCGTTGAATTTGGAGACCATTTGAAAAATGTTCATTTTCTGGTTAATCCAATTTGACTGAAATTGACAACACGTTTTAATTTGCCACGCTCACATATTAATTCCAAAAATTATGAAAATTGGAATCTAGCAATAATTTGACATTTCAGATCCAACCAAAGTGGTTTTGTCGAAAACGAAGATCGTTTGGAAAAATAGCTATTTTTTATATTAAAATATATATATAAATTCTATAGTGACTATTCTGAATATTTAACTGGCCATAACTTTTTATTCCAGCTATGAAATTCCAATTTTTCTGATTCGTTGAAAAGATATTTTTAAACAGATTTAAATATTATTGGTTTTACTGAAATCCGTTTTATTTTGAATTCTGTACATTCAGTCAAAGTTCAAATTCAATTTTTCAAACTACCGCACTATTTCTAACTCCATTTAAAATTAAAATAAATATATTCATTCTAACTTCGATTTAAATAGATTATTTATTCGTTATTATTTAAAATAAATTATTTTAAATATTCAAAATCCATTGAAATTCCTAAAATAAAAAATTTAAATTGGTTCCAAAATTCCGGGTTGTTACAATTAAATCTCCAGGAATCATATACCCCAATCAAAGCAAATACCGAAAAAAATATGTATTGTTAAATGCGAAAAGTAATATCAACTTAACTTAGATATGCACTATAGACCTTTAGCCGTATAAACTACCAATATAAAAGGCATTAAAATATAAATGAACAATATAAAAGGCATTATAAACCTTTAGCAGTATAAACATTTAGCAGTATAAACTACCAATATAAAAGGCATTATAATATAAATGAACAAATCAACTAAAATATTGAAGGCACTATAATGCAACTCTATATTTTACTAAATATCATAACTTTTGTTAACAAAAGTGAGAAGTTGATTTTACTAATGTTACATGACTTGTTTACAAATGTAAAGTTACCCTATATACAGTGCTAACTGTAACGACTAGTACAACATATATAAGTGATCATGTCATATGTATATAACTAAGGCAGGGGTTCAAAATAATGGCCACGCATGGAAAGATAAAAGCAAGTCAGGGGGAAATTCTAAGGTGTAAACTCATGAAAGTCGATCAATACGAGTGTAAACAAATCACGCACAATAATAATAATAATTTTTATGTCTGAAATTCGCACATTAATTTCAACTTTTCCGGTTATAACTTTATTAGGAAACAATGATGCACCGTGCATTATGCTATCTACAACAATTCTGACCTGTATTGTTAGGTACACCATCCAATACAATGGTCATAGGTTAAATAACAATAGTGGTCAAGATGCAAGCCAACAACCAAAGATATTCAGTGCCTATAACCGTTTATAAGAAAGTATCAATCCAATTTGAAGTCAAAATAATTGAAATAAGGTTAATCATGAGTGTATACTCACCTTGAACGCAACCGTAAGGAGGCGCAGTTCTCGGATCGATGAGGCGGAGCTTCGAACAATGGTGATGTTGGTGACAGCAGTGCTCGCATGGCATGATTATTGATGGCTACGAAGAGAGGAAGCAGAGGACTGGACTTTGATTTGAGTAGTAGTGGATGTAGGAGGCAGCGATTACATTTAGGGGGAAATGAAAGGGTCGATTTGGTTGAGCAGCAGAATGGCGGAAGCCATTAACATGATTTTGAAGAAATTAATTTTGGGGAAAAGAATTGATTTTTGTGGGGAAGAACCAAAAGTTTGATTTTGGGAAAAACAATTGGCCTTCGGCCATTCCAAATGAATTGAAAGAAACTATTGATTTTTAGCTAAAGAAAAAAATGGGAATGAGCTGATACTTTATAGAAGAGACGAAGGGGGATATGAACAAAGTTGCGTCAAATAGGTTTTAGGGGTCTGCGTTTTTAAATTGGTAGGTCGGCGGAATTTTATTTGGTGTAAGTGATATTTAGGGTAGGTGATAATGTGGTTAAATCTTACCGCGAATAACCACGTACTGTTCTGACTTCATATCGCTAGTACAAGCTTCAAATACGAAAAAAAAATTTATACATATCCCTTTGTTTTCGCGTTCCAAATCCAATAATATTATTCAACGGTTCACCGATTTTATTCTGGTTGTAAACTCATGAAAATCATCAATACGAGTGTAAACAAATCACGCACATTAAAATATTATTATTAATAATAATAATTTTTATGTCTAAAATTTGCACATTAATTTCAACTTTTCCGGTTACAACTTTATTAGGAAACAAAGGTGCAATGTGCATTATGCTATCTACAACAATTCTGACCTGTATTGTTAGGTACACCATCCAATACAATGGTCATGGGTTAAATAACAACAATGGTCAGGATGCAAGCCAACAACCAAAGATATTCAGTGCCAATAACTGTTCATAATCAAGTATCAATCCAATTTGAAGTCAAAATACTTGAAATAAGGTTAATCGTGAGTGAATACTCATCTTGAATGCAACCGTAAGGAGGTGCAGTTCTCGGATCGACGAAATGGAGCTTCAAACAATGGTGACGCTGGTGATAGCAGTGACGAATGGCATAATGATTGATGGCTACAAAGAGAGGAAGTAGAGGACTGGGCTTCGATTTGAGTAGCAGTGGTTATAGGAAGCAATGACTACATTTAAGGGGAAATGAAAGGGCCGGTTTGGGTGAGAAGTTGAACGACAGAAGCTATTAACGTGATTTTGAAGAAAGTAATTTTGGGGAAAAGAATTCATTTTTGTTGGGAAGGACCAAAATTCTTATTTTGGGAATAAAAATTGGCCTTCGACCATTCCAAATGAAAAGAAAGAAACTATTGATTTTTAGCCGAAGAAAAAAATGGGAACGAGTAGATATTTTATAGAAGAGACGAAGGGGGATAAGAACAAAGTCGCTTCAAATAGGTTTTAGGGGTCTGCCTTTTTCAATCGATAGGTTGGTGGAATTTTATTTGGTGTAGGTGATATTTAGGGTAGGTGATAAGCCAGTTAAACCTTACCGAGAATAACCACATACTGTTCTGATTTTGTATCGCTAGTACAACCTTCAAATACAACAAAAATTATGCGTATCCCTTTGTTTTCGCTTTTCGAATAAAATATAATTATTCTGGTTGAAAACCAACTTCATCTTTATACGACGTTTTAAATCATCTAACGGTTCACCGATTATATTTCGATTGTCCACCAACAACTCTGTTCAATTCCATATTTTGAACCATTAAATTCAATTTATTTATTCATATGAATATATACCAATCCAATAAATAAATTCTGAGTTAATAACGTTTATTTTTATATTCAACCGTTTATATTTTTAAATCGAATTTCAATGCCGATTCGAATATCCAGCCGAATTCAATTCAAATATTCGATAATAATAGTTGATACTCAATCAACCATTCTGAATTAAATATCGAATTCAATTCATACACGAAACCATATATTTGATTTTTCTAATCCACATATCAATATGGAATTGATTATAAATAATTAAATTTATTATTAATTCCATATTCTAGTTGTCAAAATTTCTAGGATGTTACATCTTTAGTCCTTGTTCTCAAAACATGGGTGAGAGGCCCCTTTTCTGTTTAACTTGGTTAATTTTTTTAATAATTACAAACTGGTATTAATTGCAAAAATACTACCACTCATTGAATTAGGATAAATGAGTCACATATTTAAGTAAATAAATATACGATGATGCATGATATTTTATAAAAAATGAACCAAGAGCTGAAACTTCATAACTTTTGGTTAATCAACTGCTAGCGGATAAGATAGAAATGAACTTTATCATTTATGATATTCTTTAACAAATGAACAAATATCAACTGCTAGCGGATAAGACAGAAATGAACTTTATACTTACTTTTGAAACTGATAATAAATTGTACTACAAATGATTAAAACCTGGATACTTGTTTCAAATGACCATATTTTATATTTGTGAGTTCCAACAAATCTGTACTACAAAACTTATGTCACTATGGCTAGTCGTTTATATTTTGAAAGCTGCAGGGTGTACTGCATTCAATTCTTAAATATACAAAAGAATAAAATTCATAAAATTTTAAAACCTGGTATGCCTTTTAATCATGTAGTATGTAAAACGTGTACTTGTGGTAATGTTCTTATCCTCTTGGCTCTTTCACATTCTGCTTATGTCAACCGTTACTGTATATAATTTTGTGCTAATTCTATGCTGTTTTTTTTTTTTTTACATGTTTGTCCTAATTTAAAGCGGAAATTCATGAGGCATCCTTATTTTGAAAAATTATGTAAAGCAGCACCTTGTCTAACTTATGTTATATAACAGGTCCTTGTTTAACTTTATTAACATGCTTTAATGTTTTCTAGCGCTACTGTATAAAAAGAAATGTAAATATTCTTGTAAGCGTTATACAAAAAATAATGCTGAAATATCAGCAATTTTAGTGAATAATTTTTGATATTTCAGCAATTATCCACCTAGAATTTATTTCAAAAGCGAAACAATAATTGCTGATATATCAGAATATACTTGTTGATATATAAGTAGCTTTTTACTAGTTGATGCAAATAAATAAAATTATTGCTAAAATATCAGCAATTTTAGTGAATTATTATTGATACATCAGCAATTTTTTAACAGTTGATGCAAAATAAATAAAATTGTTGCTGAAATTTCAGCAATTTTAATGAAATATTGTTGATATTACTGCAATTATTTACATAAATTTTAGATGAAAGGCGGACCAATAATTGCTTAAATATCAACAAATATTGCAAATAGTTGCAAAATTTTCAGTAATTTACTGGAGTTGAATTATTTTCTTTAAGCAAAAGTTGCATGAAATTCATCAACTTTTTGAATTAATTGGTGCAATATCAGTAATTATTCATAAATTTGCATCAAATATCTGTAGCGTGCAATTTTTTTGGTTCTGATTGTCTTTTTGTAGTTTTAATGCATGAATACAATGATGATTATGTGTTGAATTTAATTTTTAAGTTTGGTAAATTTTTACGTTGTTTTTGTTGATTTTTGAAAAATAACAACCTAATTTATAAAGTTTTTAGACATGTAGTTTTTTTGTATTTTGAAACTTAATAGGGACCTGAGCCATACTTACCCTAATTAAAATATATATATAATTTTTTCAATAATCCTGTGTATTTTGTTCTAATTTTAATTTGTTCTTTTAAAGATTACAAGATAATTAAAATTTGAATATTCTTCATCTATTAACCATTACCGCATATATTTGTGATGATTTTAATTTTTTGGTAATAAAAACCTGTATATAATTTTGTGCTAATATTACAAGAAAATTTGTTAACTATTCGGTTTAATAAATGTTAACAAAAATATACATATGTTCATATTTTGTGCTAATTTTTTTTATATACAAAAACACGATCATATATCTATTCATTTTACTAACAGAAATTAAGTGAGAAAGCTAGAAAGAATCAGACGTACAACAAGCACTGTAACATCCCACATCCGTTAGTGTCACTCACAAAGGGAATGCACTAAGTTCTGTGGAGCATTTTAAGGTAAAAGATGCAGATAAATTACAAGACAGACGAAAAATTAAAACAGCGGAAAATAAAACTTTGCTTTATTGATAAAATAGTTTGTACAACGATTTCTTTACAATATCAGAGTATGATCTGTCCTACAAAATAAACAAGCATAAAACAACATTTATTTTCCCCAATGTAGCAAGAGCCAGCCATAGCATCTGAAAAGAGAATCCAAGCAAAACTTCGACAAATCTTCAAGCTGGGAAAGAGTGACGGTCCAACTTATCCTGAGCTATACTATTCCCTCCTTTACTACCTGGTGGGGGGGGGGGGGGGGACGGAAGAAAAGAAGGCGAAAGAAAACTGGGTCAGACATAAAGTCTGGTAAGTTCAGTTACTTCTAGCATATGAACAGGGCAAACGAAACGACATGAATTACCTGAATACAAGATAATACCATGATGACAGGATCAACAAGATAAGATAAGATTAACACAAGATATGCTAAGACAAGATAAACTGGATATGCTCTAATACTTTCGTCGCTTCGCTATTTCCTTGTTATACTGGTTTCTATATCCCTGCACCACCTAACTAGTGTCCCAACTAGAAATCTGTATAAAATGATAACGTGGTCCCAATCCCCTAAGTTGTGGTTGTTTCAGGTGTACATCTATTATTTATTACCTAGATCTAATCTAGGGTTTTTCTATCGAGTGCTCCCTAGATTCAACTAGGATTTACGCGACTTATCTAATGCTTCACAGATTCAGGGTTTATGCCATCTAGGTCCACTAGGGATTACGCTACTTGTCGAACGATGCCCCTAGTCTAGGACATACTACCTAGAGTGGTATATGTTCCTAGACTTTCCCCACGTATGCGTCGCGAATCGTTTATCGCTGTCTAGATGCACATGTCCTGAAATGTGTGACCCGAGTCCCGTGGCAGGGCTACTCTAGAAACACGGAACTCGGTCGGGAGCTTTTCAGATATCTGCCGGTGCAGATGCTAAGGTCTGTTTTTCTACCAGTGGTTATGGTCCCATGTGACCCCTCCCTCAACTAATGAAAGGCAATCCAAGAAAATCAAGCGCGAGAACTGTACTTTTGCCGCCCTATGCCCTACTTTCCTATTGGCCAGCCTCACCCATAACAAGGTAGCAAGTATATAGTCTGTTGGGAGTTCTCTGCCTTTCCGCATACGTACAACGATCGACTAAAGATGGTAGGTAGACGACGAGTTGCTATCACAGGGCAAAAACTAGTCTCGCCAAATCACGCTGATCCACCCTAGTCTTTAGGTTGCCATATATTGCAACCAGGGCATACCGTTGGTTCTTCTAACGCAGACCTTAACCTCTGTGAGCCTAGGAGGAACATCTACCACCTCACAGAGGGATACCAAGAGTACCCTCACGTCCCCTCGAAGCCTCAGGCTTCGTAACCCAATTCGTTGGAGCCTTCTTTAAGATCAGATGGACGTTCGCTCCTACTCGTGATATACTAAGGATTGCTACTTAGCTTTTGATTAACTAAGGTTTACCACTTAGTTTCCAAAACCGTTGTTTTCTTAACTAAGGTTTTCTACTTAGTCTCTTTCTCGTCAAGTTGGGTTGGTTAAGTGTCATTAGTCAATTCAAGCTAACTTAACCCTCTTCACTTTATCTTGTTAAACTGGTTAAGTGTTATCAGTAATTCATGTTGACTTAACCCCACCACAAACCAAGTTATATTGGTTAAGTATTTCTTATTACTTAACCCTACCCATTCATCCTGTATTGGTTAAGTGTTCCTTTTTAACTTAACCTTGCCCATCTGTTTTAACTAACATGTTATTAATGGTTACGTATTATCCCTTCATATTTTAAACTTAACCCTATTCATTTATCACACTCTGATGGTTAAGTGTTCAAGTTTACTTAACCCTACGGTCTAGTCCAGCTAACATGTCAAATTGGCTAAGTGTATTAACTTTACTTAACCCCACCTTCTAGTCTAGTTAATATGTTAATTTGGCTAAGTTTTTTCTTAGTTACTTAACCCTTACAAATCTTGTCTTGTTACCATGTTAAGTTTGGTTAAGTGTTCCTATGGACTTAACCCTCCCATTCTAGCCTAACTGTGTTAAGTGTTTGTATGAACCTAACCCCACCCATCGGTTTAGTTATCATGTTGAATTGGTTAAGTGTTTTAGTTAACTTAACCCTACCATTCTCGTTCTAGCTTTAATTAATAAATTAAAGCCGCAACCACTCACATTAGACAGATATTGTTGCGATTACTGGATGTGTCGGTTGGTTCCGGGCAGGTTTACATCGCAACTCAGTCTAACCTCGGGTTAGGCATATTCGTGTTTTCTAAGTTCAAAGGGTTTTGATTAATTTCCAAATCAGGTTTTGAAAGTAACCATCCCATCCGTCGGATCAGTTAGGGATAGCCAGGGAGAAGACGAAACTTGTATTTTCCAAACCCAAGCCTAGACACTATCCTCTCTGTCACCCAAGAACTTTCTGGTGTGTTATAAAAAGAGATGTCGTTAATAAACCTTTAATTTGTCTAAATTTACATTTTCTCATTTAGGACATATTCTATAAGTAAATTATTCCTAATTTACTTATTTCATAATTACTCTTTTAATGTAAATTGTCAACATTTATTATTATGGCCCATTTTCCCCTCTATATCATATTTATGCTTTTGGTATGTAAGCTATACCAAATTAAGTGTCACTAACCATGATTTTGCTAAACATGACAATTACTCACAATTATGGCCAATTTCAAATTTATGCCAATATACTTATTATGCCAAATTAGCTAATCCAATTCTGATTTAATATTCTAATTACAGTTCATGTCAAACTAGACTTATTATTCTATTTCACAGTTCATGTAAATGCTAGATTTACAAGTCAATACTATATTCAAATTACACATCCTATAATTCATGTCAAATTTATCCAATTTGCATTTTTATAAACATGCCATAATACATGTTCCCAATTTATGCCAATTTCCAAGTTTATAACTACGTTTTAGTAAATTTCATATTTTGCCCAAATCGTATTCCCATTGTTCGTATAATCGTGATTCAATCTAGATTATAGATAAATCTAGATTCGTAGATAAAAAAGGGAATGAACCAAAAATGCTATGAAAAGATAGACATAATAACTGGCATAAAATGATAATTTACTAATTACAGACCTAACGAATTACACTGAAATAAATTGATCTAAAACATCGAAGGCCTATAGATATGAAAATGTTATGACATAAAAAGGGTTGAATAACGATGTAGGTTCAAGAACATGGGTAGACCTAACTTAATAGGTAAATTCCCAAGATCAAAATCCAAGGAAAATCAAGAATAGACAGAATAGATAATCAGGTTTAGATACAATTTCACAGTCACAAAACTTAAACAACACTTTCCTAGTCATGAATCATAGGTGTTTAGTCACAGTTGTCCTTGTTATGTCATAGGCAATAGTTTATGTTTCCTAATCAAAGGCATAGGCTTGTGCTCATGGTCAAAGGAAATAATTCTCATAGTCATGAGTCACAATCATAGGCAATGTTCATAGTCATAGGCAATGTTCATAGTCATAGGCAATGTTCATAGTCATAAGCAAGGCCTAATTGGTCATCGAATCACGATCAGTCCTTAATCAAGTCTAGAAACATGTATAAACACAGATCCAAGTGAAGAGATTAGGCATATTCCTTTATTCCTTTAATTTCATGTCACGAATAGAAAACGTTCAAATCTAAAAAGTAACCGACTTACAGAGATTCGATTTGTAGAAAAACAGTCGTTTGAATCTTCACTTGAATCCTAGCTAGATTTGAATCTCCTCTTGAAAGACTTGAACAGCATATCCTCGTCTCAGACTTATGTATTATTTTATTCACTTATTTATTCATTTTCTCAGAGGCAGTATAAGGATAGAATGAAATGGTGTAGAGAGAATGAGGCTATAGGCTGTTTATATAGGATTAGGGTTATGAATCAGGTCAGAAAATCGGGCTAAAAGCATTAGAATGAACCAAGGTTCAAAACCGGGTTCTGGCACCAGGTCGACCCCCAGGTCGACTGCGCAGTCGACCTGGTTAGGCGGGGTCGACTACCCAGTCGACTCCTCATTCGACCTGGGCTTGGGCGGGAAATTTCCCGCCCAGCCTGCATCTGGGTTTGAATTCGAATTTTGAATTCGAATTTCGAGCTGTTTTCAATTCTGAAGTTTCCTGAAACTTCGGAGGGTCATATCTCCTTCATACGGACTCCGATTCTCGCAAACTCGGACTCGTTTTCATGCAGAATTCCGAGACGAACGCAATGGCGTAGCCCATTTCCCTTGATTTTGATTTTAAAATTTAATTCTGCCTTGATTTGTGAATCCTAGTGTTACAAAATTACGGGGTGTTACAAGCACTCTCACTATTTAGGACAAGCTGTATACATAGGGAAAAAGCTAAATGGATAACCGAAGGCTAAGCGTAACATTCCGAGATTTCGCGATAATTTGAAATATTAAATTAAATGTCATTTTGTACAATGTTGGTTTAATTATTAAAATTAATGAGTTATGTCAAAGATTTAAAAGGTATGGAATTTAATTTGCTCAATGAATTTCAATAGCTATATATGAAAATGACTTGTGTTAGATAATTTACTTTTGTTTAAATAGAATGTTAATATTGAATTTACAATATATAATGGATTAACTCATTTTGGAATCCATATATATTGTAAACTTTAATGTATTGAATACGCTAATAATATAGATCCATTATTTGTACAATAAATGTCAACTAGATATAAATGTAATTATCTTCATGGATTAGAAATATAGTTATAATTTGGTTTGTATTATAATTATTGAAAATTAAAATTTAATATTTAATATTGAATCTTTGGAAATTAATTGAGTCAAGAAATTCATAATTTAGCTTTAAATGGTATAACTGTGAAACCGTATGGCTGAAGCTTAATTAATTTAAAGTAATTAAATTTAACTTATTTTGACAATTGTGACTTGTGTTGATTGCGCATCAATTGGTGATTTTGTTTATATGGATAAACATTCAAAGTAGGAACTTAATATTGATATATTTTAATGAAATTGATTTGTGTAATTTATAATTAAAATAAAAATTTGAATTTGTAAATAATGAAAATTGAATTCAACTAAGTAAAGTAAATAAAATTGGACTAATGAAATAAATTATCTAAATAAATCTATGGCCATAAAATGTTGTACTCTTAGTTTGTGTATTATGAAGAGAAGATATATTTAAATAAATTTGCGAATGATGGATAATGCAAGTGAAAATGAATGGTGGTAAGGAACTTAAGTAAATCTATTTCACTAATGAATAGTGATGACCAAATAGAAAAATAGTTATATGAATAAATGAAATGGACATGGAAGTGTACGAAGGAAAAATGAATATGTTAAAGAAATAAATTAGTGGAATGAAAGGAAAAAATATATTTAAATAGAAATTGGTATAATGTGAAAATGCACTTAAATGGTTGAATATGTAATACTAATTGAAATGGACATATTGAATGATCGTATATTACATCCTATTGCATATAAAAACTTACCAAAATGTCAAGAAGTTAAAGTGTAAATGTAAATTTGTAATTGTATATTATACCAATCAACGAAACTTGGGTAATGAAGGTTAATGAGAATGAACATTCGAATGGAAGTGAATTTGGTCATATGATTGTAAACAAATCAAATGGTAAATGAAATTGATGGTAAATTGGAAATTTTAAGTGATTTGGACTATAATTGACCAAAAACATAACTAATATAAGTCCAATGTAGGATTAGGCTTAAGTTGGTAATGTTTGAAATTGAATTAGGAGGAAGAAATGAAAATTGAATAATACATTTATTTAATTAACCTTTGAAATCCTTAACCTTTGAAATTTAAATCAACTCTTCATCCATTCACTTTTTTTGCCTATAAATGATCTTAAAATTTCTAACCTAATCCTCCTCTAACCTAATTCACTTCGGTTATCTTCTGTGAAAATATAGGAGGCCATCATGTTTTTTCTTTTTCCTCTTTTTTCTTTTCATCTTCAATTTTTTTATATAAAATTTGATTCTTAATGAAATTGGATGATTCTTAATTCATTGGAATCGTGTAAGGGGGAGTATCAATCTCATATGCATGATAGTGGGTGCGGCATCATTCTTATCAACCTGACAGTTTTACATTGCTTGAACAAAACCAGGATTAGGGTTTTTGATTTGCATATAGATTGATTCACGAATCGGACATCGTATTTGAGATCATGGTGGAAAATAGCATCGAGTGACCAAGTTTGAAAGAATTCAATGACATTTTTTGTTGCTACTTATAGGAGGCAACATGCGTTTAAGTGGAAGATTGGGTTTGTCATGGGATGGCAGAGTTCATGATGATGGTGACTGGATGATGGAGATCGCGAAGAGAGAGCCGTTAGCAAAGGCGATTTTTAATTTGTGAAGCGGAGAGGTAGGGAAGAAGGAGAATAGTTGCATTTGGTGTGGCCATGGATGTTACATATACCTTACGTTTAGAAGAGGAGGGGGATTAAAGGGGTAATGACGTGGCAATGGGTAAGGTTGTTTTAATTTTTTTTTTTATTCATTTAAAATCTATCTGTTCGAAGGTGCATAACTTTTGCATACGAACTCAGATTGATACGCGGTTTGTTTCATTGAGATCGTATCAAAATTTCGGACGACGTCGACTTGGCTCTGTTGAATTCTGAGACTGTCAAACTTTGGGCCTATTTTGGAATTTAAACGCGTTCAAAAACAAAGGTAAATGATTAAACCGACTCACGCTTAACTAAAATATTTAATGGTTAATTAAATTAAAATCATGTTATGATATGATTGTATTATTTGCTATTTGATAGTTTAAATTGCTTATTTGTGTTAATCTGCATTGAAAGTAAAACTTAATTTAACTATTAATATAAATTTAACAGTTAGAATTTAGTTACTAGTTTTAACCTCATACCTGATAACTAGTAAATTGATGTTATATTGAACTGTTTGGATGTATTGGTTTTGATGGATGCCTTGGATTGATATGTTTAATGTATTGATGTGTAATTCATCATGTTATTCACCTTGTTTATATGTAACTATTTTTATGTTGATTAATTCCAAACATTTACCTTAGATGTTACGGGAATCAAATAAACCCAGGATTGATCATTAAAATGTATTAAGAACATAGGTTGAAATGATAAATACCTATGACCACGATTAGGATTGAAATGATATGTATCCTTTCCCAAAATATTAAAATTAAATTTTAAGTATCACTTGGCCATAAAATAGAAAATTTTACACGGACACCGGTTGGTTAAATCAATTTTTTTTAAACCACGACTCATGAAAAATTATTTTTAAGATAATATAAATGATGTTTTATTAATCAATTTCCTTTGAAGTTGAACTTTAGGTTTTGAATTAATAAGTTTAAAGGGAATTATTAAACATTGCAAACTAAAACTAAATTGAAAAATAAATATGAACTCGAGGGTTTTTATAAATTGAATAATTCATACTGAGAATCCTAATTTGGAAACTTGATATATTAGAACCAGATTGTTTGAATTGAATTGAAAAAGAAGTTGATTCCGATTGAAACATTGAATTTAAATTAAACTGATTTGAAACTGAAACATGACTTCGAGTTATTTGAAAATTTGGAAGAAACATTCAATTCCAACTATAGTATTTTTAAAGCAATATATAAACTATTTTTAAAAATAACTATTTTATTTTATAAACTATTTTATGTTTTAAGTTATTTTATTTTTTTACTTATATATACTAATTATTTTCAATAAACTATTTTAAATAATCAACTTTCTATTTTATAAACTTCTTTAATATTTAACTATATACATACATATATATTTAACAGAGTTTTGATAAATATATTTTTTATTCAAAACTATTATCTAAACTTTTATTGTCCGAACTATTCGTTTTCAATCTATACATATATATTTAACAAAATTTTGATAAATATTTTTTTATATTCAAAACTATTATCTAAACTTTTATTGTCCGAACTATTCATTTTCAAACTATTTTAAATACATATCTAAGCTATTTAACATAGGTTTCAACCATTTCTGAAAATTCAAACTATTTTAAATTGGAATTGTTTCAAGATGCTAAGTTTGGTTTTAAATGAAGATTTTAATATGAAAAATATTATATCTTGACTATTGAAATGAGTTTAAAGAAAAAAAATCTGATATCTTGATATGAAGCATGAACCTCTTTGAAACGTAAAAGAGTTGACCGGTGTGAAAAATGTAAACGTTTGGTTATTAAAGAGACCGGGATCGGATATTATCACACTCTCTGTCAATACTGAAAACCACTTTAACAACTGTGTACGTGGTGGAGAATCCAAAATGAAGTAGGACGGCTTGGCAAACGCCACTGGAATGAAGTAAGAGAACAATGATGGATGTCCTTGACCTTTTGGTCATAATTAAAATGACTAATACAGTGCTATACCAGACAAAGTGGGGTTAGCTACTCCCTTCGGCAACACTTCTTCCATTATTACTATAGTCCCTCGAATGATTTGATTTGAAAGATGCATGTCCAAGATTTGGATGCGTTGTTCCGAGGTGGGCGGTAGTCACAGCTATGCGTTACCACCAGTCTGGGCGTGCAACTAGTAGATTCCTACTCTGGACATTCCTCGTGTGCCTTGTCATATTACCCTTATCGAGCCCCCATGATTTGATTAGACGTTGTACCTATGGAGTGTTTCCTGATGCCACCATTTTACGGTGGGTTTATAGTACTATATAGACTACAACATTTATAAACAGTGTAAGGGTAAAAATATAATCCCACTTATGTTATTTTGATACTTTACTTTACTGTATAGACACTATTATAGAAGAGAAATTATATTATATAGTATCTAGTTTGATGGATCCTTAGGAGATCGAAGTTTCACGTAACTTCTCTTAAGTTGGTGCACTCACGAACACATTACATATGAGATGTGAATTACCTTAAGCATCTCTGACGCCCTGACACCCATATTATTACTGGATTTTGATTTGACTGATATGAGAATATTTTAGTTCTCATCCGAGTATTTATGTCTTTTCATTTGTGCTCGGGTCAACCCAAGTTTTCATTTATTGAAGATACCGTTATGAAGATGAAGATTATGACACCCCACGTCCGTTAATGTCTCTCTATAAAGAATGCATTAATTTTCGTGAAGCGTTATTGGTAAATAAGAACATAATATCACAAGACAGACATGTAAAATAGCAGCGGAATTAAAAACTTTATTTAAATCAAAACATCATGGTCCCAAATACCGAGTTCACATCATAAGTTTGAAGTAACCAATTACATAAATAATCTGTCTTGCCAAAAATATCATAGTACAAAAGCATAAAACCATATTTCCCATGTGAAGCCATAAGAGAGTTGACAAGAAGTCAAAGCAGTACATCTATATCCAAAATCCAAGCTAAGCTGAAAGAATCCAAATCAACTCTAAGCACTTCCACCCTAAGAACCTGGGGGGGGGGGGGGGGGAGGGGAACGAAAGAGAGAGAAGAAGAAACAAAAAGGGTCAGACATAAAGTTTGGCGAGTCCAGTTAGTTTTAAATATAAATAAATATAAGTATCATGTCAGGTATATAAAACTTTAAGAATAAGATAACAGCAACAATAACAAGTATGAACTGAGCAAGATAAGATGAACATGATATATTGCGCTTCCTAAATGCATTTCCCTGCACCGCACCGATACTAGTATATCAGAAATAGAATGATCTCTACCAATATCATTCCATTACATTTTCTTGATTATTAGGTTACTTGGGTTAGTAGAACTCAAGACTTATCCACTCATCATACCCATTCACTTTCCCATGGATTCACCTAATACAATATATGTAGCTATCTCCCAATATTGAGATACACCCCATGGTACCCCACTCGCACGGTCTCCACCGTAATGAAAGCAATCCCTCATCCTACGACGGAGTGACGTACGGATCTCTATATAACGATGTTACGTTCTGCATATATATGTCATTACTATGCTACGTAAGCATACAGACTGCCACTATCGATCGAATCTGATTCCTTATCGTAATAATGCCCTCTAGTCTACGATACACCACCCAGAGCAAATATACATGTATCTAGACTGTCCTACGTATGTACTGTAATTGTTGCTCGATGCCTTAATCGCACGTCCTCTAATGTGCACCGAGTTCCATGGCAGGGCTAAACAAGAAACACGAAACTCGGCTGGGAGATTTTCCATACCTGTACAGGCCTGCCTTTAAGAGCCTCCAAATACAGATATTCCTAGGGTCTATTTTCCATGATGGCTATGCCCCACCTCGGCCCCTCCCTCAACTAGTAAAGACTATAAGAGCTAAGCGACCGCCCCTAATAACAACCAATCTAAACATCCATGTGGCGTCTCCCCTCAACCCCGTACCTCGATAGTGAAAGGTGAAATGGTATCTTGGGTTTAGCTCTAGTCTTTTCGCATCCCGCTAGCTGCCGATGACGAGTATCCGACGATCTACTATTCTTGTTGGTCGTGTCCCTCTGCCTCCTCGTGAGGCAACCGCCGAACAACGGTGATGTCACCTCGTCACAGCATTCTGACTGCATAGCTACATCTGCAGTCTAGGCCCAACCACCTAGTAGTTATGCGCAGACTCGACCTCTGCGAGCATAGCCTAAGATATTTATCACCGCACAAAGGACTACTAGGAGAACCTTACGTACCTCAGGAAGCCGCGTGCTTCCCCTTCCATTCCTTTGGAGCCGTCAAAACAATCAGATGAATGTGCACTCCCCTCGTGCCTTATAACACCTCGACGATCTACCTCGTTGGGTTATTCACCCTCAAAAATGCGGACTGGTCCAAGCGCCTGACTTTAATATGTTATTAGACACTATATCTAATCATTCTATTACGCGCTTTCTTTTCCTCCTCAGGTTTTCTTTTAACTTGGTTATCTCCATTCATATTGAATTTTTAATCAAGTTGCCAAGTTCCTCTTGCTTATTAATTTTGGTTATATAACTTAACCCCTTTAAGTTCATTAACAAGCCCACAACATGTTATTCTCTAAGTTGTGGCTCAAGGTCTATAACCCACAATCCCTTTATATTTTTATTTTCCAATTCCATAGTTACAATAACATGTTCTTACTTAATGTGTAATTAAGTACGCCTCATCTTACATGTTTCCTTTTTAACATGTCAATCATTATTTATAATTAAATATAACTTATCTTATAAGTTTTCCTTGTTCTTTCTCATTTAATCATAATTCCATTTTACATTGTCAATACAACTTATCGTTGTTTACTTGTTAAATTATTTCTATTAACTAAGGCCCATTAACAAGTTTCTCAACCCATTAGTTATAACCTATGTTATAATTTCCTCTTGTCCCTAGGATAAGTCTAAACATGCCATTCTTATCAGCGGGTTCCAGACTCCTAGATTACTTAATTTATATTTAAGTACCTCTTACCCTATTACACAAGTTGTCTAATTTCCTTACAAGATATGCTTACCCTAAACGGTGTCTTTTAGTTACATAACTTTATTATTTCTACCGGTTACATATACCACTAGGTGTCTTTAATTACATAACCTTATTGGTTTAAGCTTACAGGCCTAAATTACCCGCCACCTCAAATTTGCTTAGCCCACCCACTGTCCAACCAATTTTACTTAACCCCAACTTTAGTTCATATTCAAACAATCCCTATGGATTAAATTAGGTTAAGAAGTCCAATTCACTACCATGTCCATTTATGGTTTATAATGGGCTAGACCTCCCACATTAGGCCTACAACTTGTGGATGTTGAATATTCTGGTCGAGTTCGGGCAGACTTCTTCCACAAGTTGGGCCTAACCTCATGTCATAGCTCATCTCGTATTTGCACACTTAGACCTCTCACATTAGGTTCAACATCAATGGTTGCTGGATATGCCGGTCGGGTCTGTGCAGACTTCCACCACTGATACAACCTAACCTAGTGTCTAAGCATTACTAGGGCTCCACTATTTTAGGCATATTCAATTAAATTTCCCTATTCCAAATATAGACTTTCATGCCCCCTTTCAATTCATATTTACAATTATCATATTTCAATTATAGTTTTCCATGCCCTAAATCAATATTCACATGTGTTCCAGTTTATGCCCCCAAATTGACATTTACATATGTTATAATCTATGCCCAATTTCATAATTACATATGTTCTAATTTATAACCCAATTCAATATTTACACATTCCAATACAAATTTTACCCAAATTCATGTTCACCTATTTTCCAATATATGCCTAACTTCATGTTAATATTATCCAATATAAAATATGCCCCCAAATCCATATTCGTATATTTTAAAATTTTATACCCAAATTTACATTCATAATTTCCAATACCAATTATGCCCCAATTTATGTCTTTCCCAATCGTTCCTGATTTCTCACGTCTGTATTTTTTAGCGTTAGGCTTAGGCTCAAAGGTAGCCTGGCTATATAAAAATAAAAGGGAATAGAGGGAGAGAAGAGAATCAGAATAGGCATAATAACGAATCAATAACATAATGGCAGAAATAGGCATAAAAACTGAATGGTCATATTATGACAAGATTAGTCTTGGTGATGATATAAGCATATAAGAACAGATCAGAGGAATATGTCATAATAGAACTGATTAGGCACTGATTCAAGATCCAATTTTTATATACATATCACGATTACTATTTAAATATTCAGATCTAAAAATAACTTGAACTCACAGTGAATAGATCTAAGGAAATGGATCCAAATTACTGCAAAGAAAACGTTGAATTTATTATTGTAGGAATCGCTGAATTTTTATAATGTTGACTGAATTGGATCGGGAGAAGATTAGGCTATTCAATCCACGTTGCAGCAGAGCTCCGCCATCGCCTCCATTTTCAGATGAATAAAACCTAGGCTTAGGGTCCTTTATATAGCGTAGAACCAACGAATCTAGCTCCAAAATCGTCCAGATTCGGAAATAAGTTTCCAGAGCCACGGGTGGGTCGAACCACTTTAGGTGGGTCGACCCCTGGGTCGACCCCCCTCCATGGGTGTCGACCCCCAGGTCGACACCGGGGTTGACCCCCGTGAGCCTGGATCAACCCAGCGGGGACTCGGGTTGACCTCAAACAATCGGCCCTTCCTTGATTTGCGCGTTGGATTTCTTGTTTGCTGATTTTTGAATATTTTTGAATTTTATATGTATATATATCTTTCTTATACGCACGAAAAATTCAAACCTTAATAACTTCTTCATACAGTGTTCTTTCACGCAAAGCAAATGTCTATCTTGACCAGACTTTCGAGACGGATGCGATGTCATAGTCCATTTCACTTAATTCTATTAATAAATTAATTTTTCCTTAATTCATTGTTAACAGTGTATTTCACATTAATTATTATTTAATTCATCATCTTTAGTGTCATTAAAATTTCGGGGTGTTACATTCTCCCCTACTCAAAGGATTTCGTCCCCAAAATCTCTATGTTAAGAAGAATGTATATCATAACATCAAATAATCGTACAATGAAACACCCCACCTCCGTTAAGGTCACTTATAGAGGGAATGCCTTAACTTCGGTGGAGCAATATAGGTAAAAGATGTAGATAAATTACAAGACAGACAAATAAAGCGGTGGAAAATAATGTCATTTTATAAACAACTTAATTCAGTCAAGCTTTTACAACAATTTCCTCAATCATACTTAAATGTAATACATAGAACTTCTGTCTTGATTTAAAAACATCCAAGAATAAAAGAAGCATAAAAACAATGATATTCCCCGATAAAGCATGAACCAGCCATAGCAGTGGAAGACAGAGAGTCCAAAGCGATACACCAACTAATATTCAAGGCTTGGAAAGAGAAGAGGTCCAAGTTAGACTATGCTATTCCCTCCCTGACTACCGAGGGGAATGGAAGAAAAGAGGCGAAAAACAAACTAGGTCAGACTTAAGTCTGGTAGGTCTAGTGATCTTTCAACATGCAAACAAGATAAAGGATCATGACATGAATAAACCGAAAATAGGACAATAACATAAAAACAAGGTAACTAAAGACAAGATAAGTGCAAGGTGAACTGAATGCGCTTCTACTTTTTCTCTGCTTCGCTACTACTCTGTTAATCTGATTTCTGTATTTATCTCTGCACCACCTAACTAGTGTCCCGACTAGTAATCTGTAAAAAATGATAATCGTGATCCCAACCCCCCATAATTGTGGTAGCCTTCAGGTGTACATCTATCGTGAGGATTCCACCTCAGTCAGCCTAATTGCCACGAACATGTTAGATGTACCCTTACTACCCTATCGATCGGCTCCCTACTTGTATTCATGTTCCATGTGGCTGTGTCAATCGGCCCTCTCTTGCGTGTAGATACCCAGTGCTGGTCCCACCATAAGGTGTATCAATCCTTATGATAGCGACCCGACATGATTCAAGATGCATAGTGTATAACTATTGGTACCCAGTGCCTGCTTTTTCCCACTCCGGAGTACGTGCACGCCCGTAAACCGTCGGAACCTACACTGACGTACACCCTGCCGCTGCTTTGACTGCTTATAATCAACCCAGTAATCGTGCCACACCCTGCCTAGTTCAGGGTACTGTGATACATCCATGTGGGTTACTGCTGAAATGGGTCTCCATTACTAGGGTTTCCTGTTGGTTAAGTTTGTGGGCCTATATTTTCTAATATTACCCACCAACCCGATATGTACTTAACTCTCCCATCGATTCAAGCATTTTTAATAAACGGTTAAGTTTTGTAGGCCTATATGTACTAATATTACCCACTTACACGAGATGTACTTAACCCTCCCATCGACTCAAGCATGTTTATTTAATATTTAAGTTTTGTGGGCCTATATTTACTCATATTACCCACCAACCTGATATGTACTTAACCCTCCCGCACATTACGCCATATTAGTTAAGTGTTGTCCGCTCATGTTAACTTAACCCACTCATTCATCATGTCATGTTGGTTAAGCATTTCTTATTAACTTGACCCTCCTTACTTATCATGTTGGATCGGTTAAGTGTTTCCTATTAACTTAACCCCGTTCGTTCATCAAGTTATATTGGTCAAGTGTTTCTTGTTTACTTTACCCCATGTATTCATCTTGTTGTATTGGTTAAGTGTCATCAATCAATTCAAGTTAACTTAACCCACCTACGTGTCATGTTACTTTGGTTAAGTGTTGCCTTCTTATGTTAACTTAACCCTACTACAAATCAAGTTATATTGGTTAAGTGTTGTCTTCTTATTTTAACTTAACCTTTCCATAAATCAAGTTATATTGGTTAAGTGTTTCTAAATTTACTTAACCTCACCCACTTGTCTACTTAACATGTTATAACGATTAAGTGTTCTAAATTTACTTAACCTCGCCCACTTGTCTAATTAACATGTTATAACGGTTAAGTGTTCTAAATTTTCTTAACCTCACTCATCAGTTTAGTTAACATGTTGAATTGGTTAAGTGTTTCCTTAATTGACTTAACCCTACCAATCTTTACTTAGCTTTATTAAAGCACCAACCACTCACATTAGACAGGTATTGTTGTGGTCACTGGATGTGCTGGTCGGTTCCGGGCAGTTTTACACCACAACTCAGTCTAACCTCGGGTCCTTTTTGGGCTCAATGCACTAACCACCCACATTAGACACGTATTGTTGTGGCACTGGATGTGCCGGTCGGTTCCGGGCGGTTTTACACCAGAACTCAGTCTAACCTCGGGTTAGGCATATTCGTCTTTTCTAAATTTACATATTTCATATTTATGACAAATTCCATATGTAAATTATTCCCAATTTAATTATGATATAATTGTCCTTTTAATTATGCTCACAATTAATGGTATACTAAATATACAATTTCATGAACCAATCTATGCCATGTAATTTTTCATGTTTATCCCACATATTTACATGTAAATTATAAATCGATTATTGTCATGGCCCACTTTCCTTCTAAATCACGTTCAAAATTTTAGGTATGTAAATTATACCATTTTCATGCCACTTATCATGCTTATGTGTCAAAATGCCAATTACATGTAATTTCATGTTTTTCCCAACGTTACCCCCGTTGTACGTTCGCAAAATTACATAGAATGTTAGGCTTGATATTTTAGCCTAACTTATAAAGCAAGAAGGGGAAAAGAGTAACTTTGTAACATTCCAACGTCATACAAAAGTATGGATCTAACTACACATATGTCACATGGATTTGGCATAGAACAATATACTTTTAACTATGAACTTGCAAATTTGATCTATGCAACATGAACCACAAGCATATGAATTTACATAAAACTATACAAGTTAAACTTGGCATGTAGTGGTGAACTTGCAAATTAGATCTATCATAAAGGCATATGGATCTAACATATAAAGTTGTAGATCTAAACATATAAGGTCGTAGATCTAAACATGTATGCATAATGGCTCTAAACAATTAGGCATAAACGACATGACTTAGCCTAAAACTTGTATGTATCATAATATCACCAAACTTACATATGATAATTTCATTCCCAAATTCCTATACAACATCATAGATTTACTCACCAATTTCCACATAACATGATAGGTTCGATAGACCACAATAGTTCTTAGGCATATATGATAGAATAGACATGAATAAACATGAACAACATCACATACAACTTGATACAATTCTATTTTATAATTCTTTACAAATCATGTCTTTAATTTATTCACATCTGAAAGATAACTACACTTACAATCAAAATGAAAAACTTGATTTCAGGGATCTGTATTCTGAAACTGAATTGCTCTCCTTTGATGTAGATCGTCAAATTCTCTTAGTTGAATTAGATTAGACTTAATTTTACTTAGGTTTTAGTGGCGGCTAGGTTTAGATGAGAGTGAATAATAGAATTAGGTTTTAGGTTTAGGGTCCTTATATAGTTGTAGAGAGTGTTTTAGGACCATTAGATTAACCCTGAACCATGAGAACCAATCAGATGCCACATCTGCCTTAGAGCGAATCGGCCCACGGGTTGACAGCCAAACACCCTGAATCAACCCAGAGTCGACCCAGCAGGGCTTGCATCGACCTCAAAAATGGGCCGGTTCGGTTTCCCCCTCCCGATTCGCTGTTTTGAACTTTTTTGCATATTTACTTATTTAATTTTTATATATATATATATACATATATATATATATATATTTCTCATATGCATACAAACTTCAAGGCTTAATAACTTCTTCATAAGGTATCCGTTTTATGCAAACCAAATGTCTATCTTGACCAAAATTTTGAGACGAACGTAATAGCGCAACCCATTTCACTTAATTCTTCTTCTAAAATTAAGTGTTCTTGAATTTGTTAATTTTAATATTCTCAGAAAATTCGAGGGGTTACATACATCCATCTAGCAATCACAGGCATCCATTGTCCTTAAGGAATTTCTAATGCTTTTTTGAACATATGCAATAGTGTATGTATATGTCCATAAACTAATGCGAAAGATCAGGCGGTCCACTGATTCAGTTTATCTCCTTAATGTAATGTATGTTTGTGCCATATAACCAAAATGTATGCAAATTATCCTAATACATGTAAGTTCTATATGTATGCACAATCATCCATCCAAATGCAACATCAATGTAACGATACGCCTATTTTCATCCATAAAATTTTAAAATGTACACACACCAATATGCAGTACGTAAGTGTTGAGCCGATCTATGGCCTATTGTGTCTGTATATGCATCCACGAGAAATCTAGCAACCACTTGCATCCATTAAACATAACATGTTTCAAACACATGTTTACATTCATTAGTTTTCTACCTAAAGAATCGACCGATAGGAGATATTCAAACGATATATACAAGTATTTATTTGAAGCTTGGAAAAAAGAAGTTAAGGACATATCCTCAAAAAGGAAAGGATATGAAGCGCGGATCTTGTCTTCAACCTCCCAACTAGTGTTCTCACGGCTCTTTCCCCATTGCAATCTTACTAGTTTCACTTTTTTGTTGCGCAATTTCTTAACCACCGATCCAAGTATGCCAGTCGGAAATCGTCCAATCATTGCTTCCTTTTCTACTTTCACTTCCTCTCGCAAGTTTGGCTTCGCTGCCTCGAACTCTATACATTTTGTTGCCTCTTGAATGAATAGTCATCTTAGAATGATAGGCTTTCTCAAGGAATGTCTTTAATAGATTCCCCATCCCGATATGATTCACCTATCAAACCTCTTCTCAAGTAGCTCCCCTACTTGCTTACCAAGTTCCCTCTTTTCTTTTAGGACTCACATGTCGCACAGGAAATGCATTGTCCACCAAGTATATGCGGAAAGAAAGCCTCGGGGGTAAACCCCGAACCTCATCTAAACATCAGGATACTCGCAACTATTGGTACAGATCGCAAATCATCGATAGATGTATCAAGAGGTTCTTGGAGACTAAGCATGACAGACCCTTTTGGGGTCATAAGAAATCTCAAGAGTCTTTCCATGGCAAGCCAGAAATCTAATATGACCCTCCTCTCATGATCTAGAATGGCTCCATATATGTGGTTAACCAATCCATACCTAGAATCAAATTGTATCTTATGAAATCAAGAACATATGTGTCGCAATCAAACTCGATACCTAACACAGAGATTCTCAAACCCCGACAAATCGCCGTTAAATGAGTCGTACCGTCACTGGGGTTTGAGACAATAACGGGATCCAAAACCATACTAGTATCTAGATGCAGAGACTCAACTAAAGAATCAGATACAAAAGAATGCGAAACGACAGAAAAAGAATCCTAACTGGATGACTAGAAATAGAAATCAATCCTTCGACGGAAACTTTCCTACCCCTATCCTGTCCACCAGCTATGAGAACATTAAATTTCCCCTAGAAGTTCCCACCTTTTGGCCTTGTCCTTGTCTCTTTGGGCACTCCTTAATAAAGTGTCCCGCCTTACCAAAGTGGTAACAACGCCTTTCCTCTTTCTACAATCCTTTTTTAGATGACCCACCATTCCGAAGTTATGGTATTTCCTCATATCTTCTTTCATCTATATTTCCTTCTTAAGCCATCACTTTATTTCATCTTTGGGTTGTGCTCCTTAGCCACAACTCGCTTATTCTCCTTTTTTCCACATGCTAACTAGTCCCTTAAAAGCTTCCTCCATCGCATGGAAATTCTTACGAGGCTTGAAAGAAAATAAGTCGTGGGTGAAACTACTGCGGCTACAGTTGGAGGTTAGGCACTTCTTTGCCCTTCGACATGTACCTTAGTCTTGACAAGCCTATGAAACCATGCCGAAATAGGGATACCCTTTCGAGAAGAAACAATTTCCCGAACAAAAAGGAAAAGGAATCAAGCGGAGAATCAAGAAGATATTTATGGCTTTGGGGAAACATGCTTTTTAAAAACAGACTTTTTATTCTAAAATACTTTGCTTTAGAGACCTTTTTGAAAATCATTTTCAAAATATTTTATCCGATCTTATAACCATATGCTCTGATACCAAATGTGACACCCCACATCTGTTAATGTCACTCTATAATGAATGCATTAAGTTTCGTGAAGCGTTATTGGTAAATAAGAACATAATATCACAAGACAGACATGTAAAATAGCAGCGAAATTAAAAAAATTATTTAAATCAAAACATCATGGTCCCAAATACAGAGTTTGCAACATAAGTTTGAAGTTAAATAATCTGCCTTGCCAAAAATATCAGAGTACAAAAGCATAAAACTATATTTCCCATGTGAAGCCATAAGAGAGTTGACAAGAAGTCAAAGCAATACATCTATATCCAAAATCCAAGCTAAGCTGAAAGAATCCAAATCAACTCTAAGCACTTCCACCCTGAGAACCTAGGGAGGGGGGAGGGGAAATGGAAGAAAGAGAAGAAGAAACAAAAAGGGTCAGACACAAAGTCTGGCGAGTCCAGTTACTTTTAAATATAAAAATAATAATATCATGGCAGGTATATAGAACTGGAAGAACAAGATAACAGTAACAACAACAAGTGTAAACTGAGCAAGTAAGATGAACAAGATATATTGCGCTTCCTAAATGCATTTCCTTGCACTGCACCGATATTAGTATATCAGAAATAGAATGACTCATACCAATATCGTACCATTATATTTTGTTGATTATTAGGTTAGTTGGGTTAGTAGAACTCAAGACTTATCCACACATCGTACTCATTTACTTTCACATGGATTCGTCTAATACAATTTATGCAGCTATCTCTCAATATTGAGATACACCCCATGGTACCCCACTCGCATGGTCTCCACCGTAATGAACACAGTCCCTCATCCTACGCCGGAGTGACGTAAGGATCTCTATATAACGATGTTACGTTCTGCATATATCTGTCATTACTGTGCTACGTATGCGTACGAATTGCCACCATCGATCGAATCTGATTCCTTATCGGAATAATGCCCCCTAGACTACGATACACCACCCAGAGCAGGTATGCATGTATCTAGCATATCCCACATATGTATCGTAATTTTAGCTCGATGCCTCAATCGCACGTCCTCTAATGTGCACCGTTCCATGGCATGGCTTAACAAGAAACACGGAACTCGGTCGCGAGCTTTTCCATACCTGTACAGGCCCGTCTTTAAGAGCCTCCAAATACAGATATTCCTAGGGTATTTTTTCCATGGTGGCTATGGCCCCTCGGCCTCCCTCAACTAGTAAAGGCTACAAGAGCTAAGCGTCTTCCCCTAATAACAACCAATCTAAACATCCATGTGGCATCTTCCCTCAACCCTGTACCTCGATAGTGAAAGGTGAAATGGTATCTTGGGTTTAGCTCTAGCTTTTCGCATCCCGCTGATTGCCGATGATGGGTATCCGACGATCTGCAATCCTTGGTGGTTGTATCCATCTGCCTTCGCGTAAGGCAACCACTAAACCACCCTAGTGTCACCTCGTCATAGCATTTTGACAACATAGCTACATCTGCAGTCATGGCCCACCTACCTAGTAGTTACGCACACACCCAACCTCCGCGAGCACAACCTAAGACATCTGTCACCGCACAGAGGACAACTAGGAGCACCTTACGTACTTCAGGAAGTCAGGTGCTTCCCCTTCCAGTTCTTTGCAGCCGTCAAAACAATCAGATGAATGTGCGCTCCCTTCGTGCCTTATAACACTTCGATGATCTACCTCGTTGGGTTATTCACCCTCGAACGTGCAGACTGGTCCAAGCGCCTCACTTTAATATGTTATTAGACCCTATGTCTAATCATTCTATTACGCACTTTCTTTTCCTCGTCAGGTTCCCCATTCATAGTGAATTCTTAACCAGGATACCAAGTTCCACTTGCTTATTAATTTTGGTTATATAACTTAACCCCTCTAAGTTCATTAACAAGCCCACAACATGTTATCCTCTAGATTGTGGCCCAAGGTCTATAACCCATAATCCCTTTATATTTTTATCGTCCAATTCCATAGTTACAATAACATGTTCTTTCTTAATGTGTAATTAAGTACGCCTCATTTTATATGTTTCCTTTATAACATGTTAGTCATTATTTATGATTAAATATAACTTATCTTATAATTTTTCCTTGTTCTTTCTCATTTAATCATAATTCCATTTTACATTGTCAATACAACTTAACATTGTTTACTTGTTAACTTAGTTCTATTAACTAAGGAGCATTAACAAGTTTCTCAACCCATTAATTATAACCTATGTTATAATTTCCTCTTGTCACTAGGACAAGTCTAAACATGCTATTCTTATCAGCAGGTTCCCGACTTCTAGATTTCTTAATTTATAATTAAGTACCTCTTACCTTATTACACAAGTTGTCTCATTTCCTTACAAGTTATGCTTACCCTAAATGGTGTCTTTTAATTACATAACTTTATTATTTCTACCGGTTACATATACCGCTTGGTGTCTTTAATTACATAACCTTATCGGGTTAAGTTTATGGGCCTCAATGTAAATATTACCCACCCCCTTAGATTTGCTTAGCCCACCCACTGTCCAACCAATTTTACTTAACCCCAACATTAGTTCATATTCATACAACCCTATGGATTAAATTAAGTTAAGCAATCCAATTCACTACCATGTCCATTTATGGTTTATGATAGGCTAGACCTCCCACATTAAGCCAACAACTTGTGGATGCTGGATATGCTGGTTGGCCCTGGGAAGACTTCTTCCACAAGTTGGGCCTAACCTCATGTCATGGCCCGTCTTGTATTTGCGCACTTAGACCTCTCACATTAGGTTCAACATCAGTGGTTGCTGGATATGCTGGTCGGGTCCGGGCAGACTTACACCACTAATGCAACCTAACCTCGTGTCTAAGCGTTACCGGGGCTCCATTATTCGAGGCATATTCAATTAAATTTCCCTATTCCAAATATAGACTTTCATGCCCTCTTTCAATTCATATTTACAATTATCCTATTTCAATTATAGGTTTCCATGCCCTAAATCAATATTCATATGTGTTGCAGTTTACGCCGCAAATTGACATTTACATATGTTACAATCTATGCCCAATTTCATAATTACATATGTTCCAATTTATACCCCAATTCAATATTCACACATTCCAATACAAATTTTACCCAAATTCATGTTAACCTATTTTCCAATATATGTCTAACTTCATGTTCATCTTATCCAATATAAAATATGCCCCCAAATCCATATTCATATATTTTCCAATTTTATGCCCAAATTTACATTCATAATTTCCAATACCAATTATGCCCCAATTTATGTCTTTCCCAATCGTTCCCAATATCCCACGTTTGCATCTTTCAGCGTTAGGCCTAGGCTCAAAGGTAGCCTAGCTATATAAAAATAAAAGGGAAAAGAGGGAGAGAAGAGAATCAGAACAAGCATAATAACGAATCAATAAAATAACGAGAGAAATAGGCATAAAAATTGAATGGACATATTATGACAAGATTAGGCTTGGTAAAGATATAAGCATATAAGAACAGATTAGAGGAATATGTCATAATAGAACTGATTAGGCACTAATTCAAGATCCAATTTTTATATACATATCATGATTACTATTTAAATATTCAGATCTAAAATAACATGAACTCATAGTGAGTAGATCTAAGGAAATGGATCCAAATTACTACGAAGAAACATTGAATTTGTTGTTGTAGCAATCGCTGAATTTGTATAATGTTTGCTAAATTGGATTTGGAGAAGATTAGGTCATTCAATCTACTTGAAGGAGAGCTCGGTCGTCGCCGCTATTTTTAGATGATTAAAACCTAGGTTTAGGGTGCTTTATATAGTGTAAAACCAACGAATCTAGCTCTAAAATCGTTCAGGTTCGGAAAGAAGTTTCCAGAGCCACGGGTGGGTCCACCCCCTTCAGGTGGGTCGACTCCCCTTCATGGTTGTCAACACCGGGGTCGACCCCTAGGTCGACACCGGGGTCGACCCCCATAAGCCTGGGTCGACCCAGCGGGGCCTCGGATCGACCTCAAATGGTCGGCCCCTTCGTTGATTTATGCGCCGGATTTCTGATTTTGCTGATTTTTGAATATTTTTGAATTTTATATGTATATATATCTTTCTTATATGCATACAAATTTCAAACCTTAATAACATCTTCATACGGTGTTCGTTTCACGCAAACCAAATGTCTATCTTGACTAGAATTTCGAGATGGACGTAATGGCATAGTTTGTTTCACTTAATTTTGATTATTAAATTAAGTTTTTCTTAATTCATTGTTAATAGTGTATTTCACATTAATTATTCTTTAATTCATCATCTTTAGTGCTGTTAAAATTTCGAGGTGTTACAAAGATGGAGCTCAACAAACGTAGTTATTATTACTATTCAGCTGCATATCCTGGTATGTTTCATGACAATTAACTTTGATAAATACTTGTAATGTATAATCAAATGTATGTTTCAAC
This sequence comes from Allium sativum, assembly GCA_030737875.1. Lineage (NCBI taxonomy): Eukaryota > Viridiplantae > Streptophyta > Magnoliopsida > Asparagales > Amaryllidaceae > Allium > Allium sativum. The sequence goes on from CM060914.1 coordinate 79,479,426, forward strand.
AACTTCATGAACTGTTATTTATTTATTATGTTTTGTCCTTCAGCTGCGAGATTTTGTGATTGTTGTCTTCATTCTTCTTTTTCTTATATTAACCCTAATAACTATCTGTATTTTTGGATTCGTTTAAGTCGACATTAATGGATTTTTTGTTGATTCGAATGTCCAAAAAGCCAAGTCGTTACAGTTGGTACCAGAGCTTTGGTTTAGTGAAAACCTTGGCTCTATTTAGGATTAACTCATTAGAGATTAGGTAGCAATACCCCAAAACGATTTTGAGTGTATATAAGAGAGCGTACTTGTAATTTTGATATAAAAATGGATTTTTATTGTGTTAATTTGTTTCGTTGAGTATTTATGAATTATGGTCAGTACTTGGGATGCCAATGCATCGATAGGGATTCTTAAAGACTTAAATAGGACTGATCGACATAATATTGTTTTGGATCAAATTTTACATATAAGGAATTATTTTGAAAACCTATTAATTTTTTTTAAATAACCAATATAACTAAATTATAGATTATTGAACGAGTTTTAGAAAATGAAATAGTGAAAGTTAAATAGGAAATTAAATAGATTCAAATTCAAAATTGAGGATTTAAATTCGGGTGCTTTTGAAATATTGAGTAGAAAAAGTTTTGAAATAATCTATGTATAATACGAAAATAGTTCAGTAGAATTTGTTTCCAAATGAATTTTTGAAATAAATGTATACTCCCTTCTTTTCTATGGAAATGATTTCAGTGATGAGTGCACGCATCATCGATGTTTATTTTCAAGAGTCCGAGTGAGAGAGACCACTCAGAACTTTTATATCTTATTTTGAGAAACTGAATTTCATTTAAATATTTTATAGTATGGTTTTATATAAAGGTTATAATCCATATATTATTTTGAAGGTTGATTTGGTGACACGACCCAAACTCGCCCTTACGGGAAAGCCTGGATTAAGTTGAGAACACGACAAATCAGAACACAAACAGAAGAACATTTCATTGCTTATTACAACGATTTCATCAGAGTACAAGAATATAACAGAGTATGAATAAATATTACACATTAAAAAATATCAGAGACTTATATTACATTGCAGCGGAAAAAAAATACATAACACAACTATAAGAAATACACAGATACAGAGCGTTCCGAATATAGCTTCAGCTGTAAAATAGGATCCTGTATAAATATCTGCAAAACCGAAACTACTGACTGCCCGTGTGGAAAATAAAGGCACCCAGAGTTTAGGTTAAAACAATATACTCCATGTCATCCATGTGATAGGTGTGAGAACTAAAACAGTTATTAATTTGATTTTAAAGCTAGGTAAATCAAGGGACCACGCCGTATAACACGGAACGGGTTTACCGACAAGAATATCAGTGCATAAAACAAACAGCGCAATGTTTTTTGGAAAAATGAAGCTATTATATGACTCAGGTCCCATCACACAATGCAACACAAGCCGGAGGATAGAGTTTTCCCTTATAATAGCCAAATAATGCTTGATACGCGAAATTTAATCTTTTATTATTACTATAAGTGAAGAAATCAACTTCAAATGTAAATATATCAATCATAGGCGACATGGGTGCCATACATCATGTCAGCATACTAGTTCTACAATTAAAACCGAAATGTCACGTATTGGAAATTGGATTTCATCTATAAACCAAGGCAAAGGATCGTCCTTACCGAATTCGAGACAATCTAGCCTACTATGTCTCAACCGCAACTGCACCTTGGATCTTCAGGGCCAGTCCACACTAACTGGATTAATAATCCCCGAACAATACGTTTCCCTTCTCTATGGGACGTAATGGTCAGTATATCGACCATATCATCCATTGACCCCGTAGTAACCGATAAATCCGAGGTACCTCACTTTCCAACAACCACACATAACTAAAATGTGTGGGCTCCATACCATGACACCACTCCTAGCTAGAAAAAAAATGCATGTTCTCCCTGCAGTCCTCTCCCGTTTCTGGTTCATACCGGGGTGTAAGGCTCGCGAATTAACGCTATACACAAAGCTATGATATTTAAAGTCGTGCTTTGATCATCAACTACAAGACTTTACGTTTCAACATAAGCCTTGATCATTTGCATCTCAGCATGCCACACTGACAACTCATGCCATGCGACTGATGTCTATCGATATATAACCTGTAAGCTCGTACGTCTCAGAGAAGGGTGTTAACAAAGAGAATAAATTCTTCGACACCAAACAGATATATATTTAATAGAAATCAATCAACACAGTATAAAATCTAATGTCAGACACACATCCATATACTAGTTTGTTCTGGGTCTGAACGAAACCGAGGCACCTTACTCCTCGTACCATATGTCCAATACTGGAGACAGGTCCTCGCATATCGGGTCAATCTCCAAGTACGTCTAGAAGATCACCACTTATTACCTTGTCTTGAGTGTACAGCCCAATCAAGACATTAGTAATCGTCCAAACGATGTGAAGAACTCCGATCTTCAACCACCGTCTTCATCATCGAGTTATCGTCATATCAATTATTCATAATGGGATAAACCCAGTCTTTCCAAATAACCCGTGTATCTTATAAATAAGTGCTATAAAACACAACATATGCCTCATTTCAATCCAGAATATTCTTTTATTCAAATATTCTTTTCACAATTTAAACCAAATTAAGGTTTTCCAAACTAGTAGGGATTAGCGAACCTTATCGAAGTAATCATTTATTATATTTCCCAATCCCAACCTATTCATCCTATGGAGCAAAACTGGTAGTACTCCATATCTAACACCACTGTGTTATCGGTAAAAATTTATTACCATTTCCTATTCAAATCTAATTAAAGATTTGACAATCGCTTGGAGCAAAAGTGGCGATACTCCGTTCTCGATCATTTCATGAATTTGATAAATTTAATTACCTTATTCCCATTTCAATCTAATTAAAGATTCATTAAAAGTCTAGTTCAGTTTTAATCTCAAAAATCTTTTCTTAATGATTATTCAACTTTAGGAAAATAAATCCTTCCTTTAACTGGGTTAAAGAACGAATGTCATTTAAAACACAGTTCACAGAAAACCCAAAATCACATTCCATTAATTATAGGATCTTCACGGAAAACAGATCAATATATATAATCGATATAAACTTCCGTATCCAACCGATAATATAAATGGGATAACGGCAAGCCTTCTAAATTCCATTATATGGTCTTCTTCCACAGAAGCTCACTTAGATTATTACCAAATCGAATTCCATTCCTTTCGAATTTATTTTATTAAATTGGAAAACTTTACTTTGAAAATTTTCCATTAAATCTTAACAAGAAGATTTATAAATTCCAAATCACATTTCATTGTTAATTGGGTTAAAGAACAAATGTCGTTAAAACACAGTTCACGATAAACCCAATTCACATTCCATTTTATTTCAGTTACTAAATTAAACTGGAAACTCAAATAATCTTAATTAAAAGATTTATTCTTTTCACACGAGGTTTAAGAACAGTTTTATTTAAGACACCATTCATGAAAAATCTAAAATCTAATTTAATATTAAATATAAGGCTCTGAATAGAAATTATATCGACTTATATTAAATATCAAATTCTGAAACTAACGGATATTGTAATAGGAATAATGATATCTGTATATTCCAAATCCCCATAACAATATCCGTATAACCACAGAATCGAATATCAAAATATTCCGAAGATTAATTCCATTCCAATTTATTTTATTGGAAAACTCTGGTTATATTAAAACCCTTTAAAAACCCATTTTATTTATATAAAAATTATTGGATTATCTTACTAGCTAATAACTAGTTCATTTTAATAAAAATATATTTTCATATTTTCAAATGTGGTATTTTTCATCCCAATTCTTTCCAAATCATTTATTATGATTTTATAAAAATTATTAATATTTTTAATAATTTTATCAAGGGCCTTTCATTTGATTTCCATAAACGATCATCGAACTTCACTTACAACGACCTTTTCCAAATTTGATTTGGACATAATTCCAAATCCAACCATTAAATTTCAAATCTCTTATATTTGTTGGAAAACTCTTTTCGATATGAACCCAATGGTTTTAGTTTTAGGAGAATCCGATGGTCGGATCTCCCGTAATGTCAATTCGAATTCAATGGTCGAAATTCGTGAACAGTCGCGGCGCGGCGCGTTCTATTCAGGCCATTTAATATATATACTATATGTATTTTGTCGATTTCCATTCAAAACATATTTTATAAATTCGTTTTAAAAACAATTCCGACTTCATTTTCAATTTTAGATCAAAATTGAATATTCTGTAACATTATAATATATAAATGATAATATTTTCAAAATACTAGATTTTGAAATCACTTCCTTTTCGATATTCATTATAAAAATGAATAAAATCGATATAAATATCATTCGCATTAAAATGGCGCATATCTAATCAATACGGCTTCACATATTTTAATAATTTTGTGTCCATCCAAAATCGGACATCAAGTTCACATTTTAATCCTTTACGGAATATTATTTAAAATATTCATTATTTTTCAAATTGGAATGAGACCCAATCAATTACCATATAATGTTATTTATATGGATTCCATACAACATATGTATATAATATCAATGATAAACAACCAACCATCATCCAGTGTGCATTACACAACTGCATAAGCATTAAATATAAATAATTAACGCTTACAACAATCCGTCAACCAATCAATTGATATACAACTAAACAATTAGGATTAGTGTACGTCAAATATCATTCTAATACCCGAGTGGGGTTTCAACCAACAAATACTAAATATTATTTGTGCAGTTGGGCGATGTGTAAAATTTATCGTTCCAATCCATGTCAGTTAAATGGCTGTACATAAACAAATCGTCCGATTTGTAAACGATTATTTATTTTCATTTCAGGAGCATTTTATGTCGTTCATATATACGTTAAAAATTATATTTTTAACGATAAAATATTTATTTCAATACCTGACTATTTTATATAATCCATGCATTCAATAAAATGGTATTTTTATTGTTCAAATATTTTATTCAATACATGAATATTTTATATAGTTCCTTCATTCAATAAAAATGATATTTTTATTGTTCAAACAATTTATTCAACACATGAATATTTTAGTTTCAATTTCACACCACAATCACAACATAGTCCAAACAAACAATCATGGTTTGTACAATAAATGGTGTCGGGAGCTATTAAGCCCCATATGCATCCTAGTATATATTTAACCGTAAATAAATTGAGTTAGAAGGAGTTCTCATATTGAGTTCCACTCCGACATTCGTTATTTGAAGATTTTATTTCCGTTCGGATTTGAATTCGTCCAAAATTCTAATTTGCTTTGTTTCTGACCTAGTCAGTTCTGAAATGTAGTTTTCGTTGCTGTGAATCCAATGTAACTTGAATCGTTCGATTTGGACCTGGTATGAAGAAGATACGATAAATTATACATTGGACAATTTAAACGAGAATTAAATTAATTACTTACTTAATTAATTTAAACCTTCTTCCTAATCAAAACTAAGGACGTCGTCTTCGTTATTTGCTAGCCCCAAGGGCTCATCACCATCGCCGCTACGTTGATCGTGACTCCGATCAAACCACCCAGCGTGAAAGCCGTGACCTTCCTCTCCACGACACCCCACAAACGGGGCAACTCGCACCCCTCCTGCCGTCTCGATTTGGGTACGAGCCATTGGAGTTTGAGCACAAAATTTGAGCTCCTTACGCCTTTGTTCCAGATCACCACCGTTGGCTAGAGAGAGAATGGGGGCTCTTCGATTTGGTTTTGGAAATTCCTGGAATGGTTGAACGTATGAGGAGATCGGAGGAGGAGAAGTATGGAGCGATTATCGCCTTCAATTTTGGTTGCCGGCTGAGAGAACGGAAATGACTAGGATTTTTTTTCTTTTCTTTTTAAAACATTATATATATAATAATAATATTTAATTCAATAATAGCTTGTCACTTGCCATGAATTCCAAAATCAAACCCAACGACTGTTGGCCCTGTGACGATCTCAAAACCCCGTACGACGGTGTTAAGGATAATCATTAGAATATTACACATTAATCATCATTAGCAGAGAACAGGTAATAGCATAAACAGAAAACAGAATAATTTACATCAATATGACAGCGGAATCATAACATGTAACAACATCAGAGTAGCACAGTGCAGGATATAACTTAGTGCATAAAAGGAAATGATCAGTCTACATCGCCATAAGCGGTACATATACATAAAGTGAGACATAATAGAGATATCAGTCTACATCGCCATAAGAGGTACATATACATAAATATTAATGGCGGAATATCAATAGCCAAAATACTGAGAAGTCAGGTCCTCGCCATACAAGCCAAAAGATGCACTCCATGCTGTAGTGCAAAAGCCAAAATATAACCTACTACCTATCACTAGGCTGTCCGTGTGAAAATAAGGGCACCCGAGTTTGCAAGGTGAAACAAACTACGAGTCAGTCATGGGACTGGTATGAGAAATCTACTTAACTGATTAAACAACAATAACAAGGCAAATCATAGGACCACGCCACTTTCGCGGAATGGGTTTACTCCATAGATTGCCAGTGCATGAAATAAAGTAAATTATTTAATCATCGCTATACTTTTTATAAAAATGAAGCCATTATAAGACTCAGGTCCCATCACACAATGCAACGCAAGCCAGAGGATAGAGTTTTACCTTATATTGTCCAAGGAATGCTTGATACGTATAAAACAAAAGTATTTGATATTATTACTAGTGCATATACGTTTCAAAAGCAACTTCAATCATAAATATCAATCATAGGCGGCATGGGTACCATATATCATGTCGCCATATATAAGTTACAATAAAATCCGTAATTTTGTATTGGAAATTGGATTCCAACATGAGTCGAGGCAAGGGTCAAGCTCCACTCCAATTCGAGACACTCCTGCAAATGTCTCAGGACCACACACAGCGCCTGGATCTTCAGAGCCGGTCCTCTGTTACTTTTGAGGATTGGAAATTCCTGAACACACATTTCCCGGTCCTATAGGACCTATATCCGAGGCACCTCGCATTCCAACAACCACATAGGTAAAATAGTATAAATATCAGGGCTGGTAGGTCACTGACATCACCTATAGCTAGAAAGAAACGTTGTGCTCTCCCTGCAGTCACTATCCCGTTTTTGACTCATACCGAGGTGTGAGGCTCGCGAATCAACGTTATACACAAAGCTATGCCACGTAGGCCGTGCTTTGATCATCAACCACAAGATTTTGCTTTTCAACAGAAGCCTTGATCATCTGCCACTTAGGCATGCCACACAGGCAATTCACTCCATGCGACTGATTTCTATCGATATATAACCTCTGAGCTCGTACGTCTCAGAGAAGGTCGTTAAGCAAGAGAATAAATTCTCCGTCGCCAAACAGATATATATTTAATAGAGGTCAATCAGCACAGAACAAAATCCAATGTCAGACACGCATCCATTTACAAGTTCGTTCTGGGTCTGAACGAAACCGAAGGCGCCTTATTCCTCATATATCCATACAATCAACAAGTACGTCTGGACGGCTACCACTTTAGCTCCTTCAAGGTAGCTACTCCAATCATGAGCCTCTGTAGCACCCATCCATCCGATGTGAAGATCGTCGGTCTTGAACCGTCTTCATATCTTCGACTTCTAATTGTCGATCAATTATTTGAAACGAGAATTTACTGGGCCTTTTCAAATAATTCACGTATATTTAGAATTCAAATCAATTTTTCCATGGTCAAATTATTCGACATCCACCATTCAGTTCATTAGTATAATTTTCATGTCAAATACATTCAACCATCAAATGACAAGCAAACCAAGTATAATCGGTTTATTTCCATTCCACATCGTCTATAACATTTTATAACGATATATCGCCATTTTTATTTATTTAAAAATGGCCCTATTTAATTAACGACGTTTCAGGTCGTGCCGAGGCACTGGCGTTGTTTTCCTCCAAATTTGTTTTACAAATATCTGAAAATCTAACCGTTGGATCCCAACAAAGTTTATATCATTGGAAAGATATTTCCAAAGTGAACCCAACGGTTCCAGTTTCATGAAAATCCAATGGTCGGATTTTTCGGTATAATCGTTTAAAGTTATGATTTCAAAACGCGAACTGTAGGGGCTCAATTCATTTTATTTAATTTATATATATATATATATTATTCGATGATCTCAATATCGTTTTCACTTCAAATATTTGACTAACGCCTTTAAATTTCAGAAAATTTCACCACAATCTCCTTTATACGGGAAGGGGTTTGGAAATTTATTGGGCCGTAATAGGCACCCAATAAATCCTAAAAAGCATGCACATATTTGTAGTGATATATTCTGGTGTCCATAGGGGAGTGTGTATAGATAATAACTCCGGAGAATAAATTCTCGTCACCATATAAATGGTTTTTGTGCCTTAATGACCAGAGAGACGTGTTTATTGTCATCTCCAGACCCGTATAGGGTTTTTATTAATCTTGCAATTTACCATTACATTTTATATAGTTAATATCAGTCTTTAGTTCAACCTGAAATATAGTCATTGCCATACAAGCCTCTCGCTTTATGGTACATCTTCAACCTCGTCACACAAGCTCCAAATGCTTATGTGGTGTATGATAGTGTATGCTATCTTCAAGAAGTATGCCATGTAGTGTAGTTCAAAATTAATTGTTACTATCCTACGGCGACATGTATTATTACACACAGAAAAACCAGCACTCCGCATCCAATGGCATTCACAAGAGTTGATATAATAATAAAATTGCGCAGCCAACCCATTAAGGTTTACCTATTTGTCGAGCACGCAAATAAATTCTTTACTCAATAGCTAATCTATTTTCCTGTTCAACACATGTGTGTGTGTGTGTGTGTGTGTGTGTGTATATATATGTGTGTGTGTGTGTGTGTGTGTGTGTGTGTGCAAAACTAAGCTAAATATTATTTCTAGTGAAAAAATGTTTATTTTCCAAACATGGTTATTTTTAACACTTCCTACACGTGTTAAAAATAATATTTTCAACTTACAAATATTTATTTCAACAAATGGTTATTTTAACACTTCATAACTCGTGTAAAAGAGATATTTTTAGTGAAGAAAAATATATTTCAATGCATGACTATTTTATTTAGTTCATATGTATGTTAAAAATAATATTCATAGCAAACAAATATTTATCTCAACACTTGTGTATTTTTAGCGAGTCCTATACATGATAAAAATGATATTTTTTATCATCAGAAATATTCATTCAACAAATGAATGTTTTTTATAGTTTATATATATAATAAAATTGTGATTTTTACTATTAAAACAATTTATTTAAAACACGAATATTTTATTTAGTCTATATATGTGATAAAACGTTATTTTTATCCTTCAAAGAATTTATTCAACATATGAATTTCTATTCAACACATGAATTTATATTCAACACATGAATATAGTTTCAACACATGAATATAGTTTCAACACATGAATATAGTTTCGACACATGAAAATAATTCTAACACATGAATATTATTGAAAATTTCGGCAGCATAACTACAGGGTATTTAAAATCGGCACCGTACCGAGTACGGCTTAAAACCTCGCCGTTTTTTACAATGGGAATTTCATACATCTAGTTCGTACGTAGAAGTGTATGTTTTTATTTTCCACAACTTATTCTAATTTTGTTTCAACCACAGACGGGTATTTTTCAACCACAATCCAACAATATCAACCCCAAACAATCCAATCAACCATTCGCATTATTCACCAAATTTTTCATGCCAATTCACAATCAATAAATATCGTCCATGGTTTGTGGACGAGGGGAGTATATATATTATATATATATATATATATATATATATATATATATATTATTTCCATTCCAACGCACATATGATTTATACAATGCATGTATAATTTATACATCGCTCATATACAACACATGTACATGAGGTATACAATGCGTATATAACTTATACTTCGCTTATATAATTTATACATCACATTTGCATTCGCATTTTGAATTTAGAGTTCTCACAATGGGTTCCACTCCTCCAAAAATTGTAGAAGGCTCAGAAAAATATCCGGTCTCTTCTAGAATGTAGAAGACGTCCTCACGGTCCCGGTGTCTATTGTTTCACTAGATTTCGACAACACAGCAAAAAGATATGATTTTTACAGTGAAATCTCAATTCGTAGCGCTTTAGAGTGCTATAATCCTTTAGAAAAATAAGCAGCCGTTACCTCAGCTCGAAGTTCGAAACTAGGTTTTGAAATAACTTCCAATCCAAAGAACGTTGTGTCGATCAGGCTACAAAGCGTCGAATGGGGTGGAGAAGACAATCCACGTAGGTTGGTTTCACCCAGATCGACAGCGCCTGGCATCCTCGACGGCGTTCGAAAGTCTGGGACTTTTGGGAGCTCGATCTCGAAGATGGGGAGACGATAGGTGCTGAGGTTTGTCTTGATTTGAAGAGGGAGAGGAGGACTTCAAAAAGTTGCAAAGGGGCGTAGGGTTTTGGTGCGTGGATTGATCGAAAAGAGGCCGAGAATGGAGGAGCTCCTTCCATCGTCAATCGTTCAGAAGGGTTTACGGGGAGAGAGAAAGTGAGCTTGGATATGATTGGCCCCTTCTATTTTTATATTTATTTATTTCTTTAATTTCTAAAAATACCCATCATTTCATACGAACTCCAATTCAAACCCAACGACTATCGCCCTGAGCTAAATACCCCCCTTCCGAACACAATAGGATATGTTTCATAAGCCAATTTGACTGTTACAGTCAGTTATTCTTCAAATTAAAATATAAAACATTCAAATTCCGTTTTGAACGAACATTTCAATTTGCCGAGGCCACAAACTGATCCCAAAAATTCCAGAAAAATAAATCTAGATATATTTTGACGATACGGTCCCAACAAAACTAGTTTCGTTGAATTCTGAGACCGTTTGAAAAATGGCCATTTTCTGGTCGATCTAATTTAACTGAAATCGACCAAACACATTTTCCTTTGCCACGCTCACATATTAACTTCAAAAATTATGGAATTTGAAACCTAGCAATAATTTGACATCCCGGTTCCAATAAAAGTGGTTTCGTCGAATTCTGAGGTAGTTTGCAAAATAGCTATATTCAAGGGCTGTATATTCTCTATAGCGACCTTTCTGAAAATTCATTTGGCCATAACTTTTGATTCCCGCTATGAAATTTCAATTATTCAGATCTGTTAGAAAGATATTCATAAACAGATTTAAATATTTTTGTTTTCACTAAAATCCGTTTTATTTTGCACTCGGTACAGTCAATCAAAGTTTGCTTTCAAATTTTGTAACTGTCGCACCATCTCAGGCCTTGTTTATAATTAAAATAATTATATTTACATTCAAAAATCGATTCAAGCATACTTTTCATCATTTATTATTTAAAATAATTTATTTTAAATATTAAAATCAACAAAAATGGCCAAATTCAAAATTTTAAATTGGCTCAGATTTTCCGGGTTGTTACAATCTTCCCCGCTTAAAACTTTTCGTCCCCGAAAAGGAAACAACAGCACAGTAGGAAACAACATGGAAACGTAAAGTATCGTAAATATAAATTGCACCAGAGTTAGTCAGAGATGTCCACTCTGCAATTGGGATAAGCTTGCTTAATGCTTTCTTCTGTCTCCCAAGTACAGTCTCTAGGATCCCCACTCCATTGTACTTTAACTAAATGAACCTTCTTGTTCCTTAGCTCTTTAGTTTCTTTGCCAATCATCTTAAACGGGACTCTTCTGACTGCTAATTCTGGAGTAGTTTCCAAGTCCTGTTGTGCTGCTTCTTCTACAACAAGATCTGGATCATGCACATGTTTTCTAAGTTGAGATACGTGAAACACATTATGTACTCCAGGCAACCAATCAGGTAATTGAACCCTATAAGCGAGAGTTCCAATTCGTTCAAGTATAGGAAAGGGACCAATAAATCTGGGTGCCAACTTCCCAGTTTTATCGAACCGGATTGCTCCTCTCGTCGGAGAAACTCTCAAATAAACATAATCACCAACAGCAAATGCTAAATCTCTTCCTCTAGAGTCCGCATAACTTTTCTGTCAGCTTTATGCGGTTTGTAATTGTTTCTTGATGAAATCGACTTTGTCTAAAGCTTCGCGAATCATATCGGGCCCCAACACAAGTCTGTTGCCAGGTTCTACCTAACATACGGGAGATCTCCACGGTCTACCGTATAATGCTTTGAATGGCGACATTTTCAAACTTGATTGATAACTATTGTAGTATGAGAACTCTGCCAAATGCAGGTGATCTTCCCATGACCCGCCAAAATCAATAATACATTCCCTTAGTAAATCTTCAAGAATTCTGTTCACCCTCTCAGTTTGGTCGTCTGTCTGAGGGTGATATGCGGTGCTTAAGTTTAGTTTTGTTCCCAGTTCTACTTGAAATGCCTCCCAGAGTTTGCTAGTAAATAATGGATCTCTATCACTAACTATACTGATTGGAACCCTATGTAGCTTAACAATTTCCTTGAGATAAATCTGTGCTAGACTTTGAGCGGTTCGATTGGATCTGACAGGTAAGAAACGGGCGGTTTTCATGAAGCGATCTATGATCACCCAAATACTATTATTTCCTTTCCTGGTTCGGGGAAAACCATCTATGAAATCTATGGAAATCTGTACCCACTTCCGACCTGGGATTTCCAATGGTTGCAACAATCCGGCCAACTTTTGTTGGTCGCTTTTGACAAGTTGACAAGTAGAGCACCTGCTATCATACAAGGAAATATCTCTTTTCAATGATTTCCACCAGAACGTGCACTTGAGATCATTGTACATCTTACTTACCCCTGGATGAATGCAAAGCTTGGATTTATGACATTCAACAAGCACCTCACTTTTGAGCTCTGGGATGTTGGGAACACAGATTCTCCCTTTTAATCTCATAACTTCTTCATTATCCACCTGAAAACTCGAGGGCTCGCCTTTCTGTATTCTCTCTCTGATTCTCTGAATGAAGCGATCATCCTTCTGAAGAGCAGATACTTTATCAATCAATGAAGGCGTGATTATAAGATTGGCAATGATTACGGTTTTTCTGCTAAGCACATCCGCTACTACATTAGCTTTTCCCGGCGTAAACATGATATCTAGATCAAACGCTGCAAGAAATTCTAGCCAACACTGTTGTCTCAAGTTTAGATCTTTCTGGGTGAACAAATACTTCAATGATTGATGATCTATAAATAGTTTAAACTTCTCACCAAATAGATAATGTCTCCAGATTTTCAAAGCAAACACGATGGCTAACAACTCTAGATCATGAGTTACATAATTCTTCTCATGCGGTTTTAGCTGACGGCTTGCATAAGCGACTACTTGGCCTCTTCGAATTAATACTGCACCAAGACCTCTAATAGAAGCATCCGTCCAAATCGTCAAATCCCTATTGCCATCGATAATGGTTAATACTGGAGCAGTTGTCAATTTTGATTTCAGTTCCTGGAATGCTTCCGCACATTTGGAAATTCACTTAAATCTTTCGTGCTTCTTTGTCAGCTTGGTTAATGAACTGGATATTTTCGAAAAATCCTTAACGAATTTTCGATGATAACTAGCCAATCCAAGAAAACTTCGAACTTCTATGGGTGTAGTAGGTTGTTTCCAGTCTTGAATTGCTGTAATTTTGCTTGGGTATACAAAAATTCCTTCCTTTGATACAACGTGACTAAGGAACTTCACCTCCTCTTTCCAGAAGATACATTTAGAGAATTTGTCTTTGAAGATGTTCTTTCTCAGAATCCCCAATACTTGTTCTAAATGTTTTTCATGCTCGCTTTCTGATTTGGAGTAGATTAAAATATCATCGATGAACACCTGAAAAAATTTATTCAAAACTTCTATGAACACTCTATTCATTAAATCGACGAAGTATGCTGGAGCGTTGCATAAGCCGAACGGCATTATTAACCACTCATAAAATATGTCTGGACCTCTGAAAGCTATCAAAGGAACACACTCTTCGGCAATTCTCAGTTGATGGAAACCTGTAGCTAGGTCCATCCAGGAAAATACTCTCGATCCATTTAATTGGTCTAACAGAACATCGATGCGGGGTAACGGATATTTGTTTTTGAGTGTCTGCTTGTTGAGGTCTCGGTAATCAACACACAATCGGAGAGTACCATCTGACTTAGGAACAAACACTACTGCTGCACCCCAATTAGAAAAGCTTGGCCTGATCAGACCCTTCCGCAGTAGTTGACGAGTTTCATCGCCCAATTCTTCTTTCTCTTTTGGAGTCATTCTTCGAATTGGATGTACCACTGGTATGGCATTCAGAATTAGATCGATTCTGAATTCAATTTCTCTTTGCGGAGCTAAGTTTTCGACTTCTTCAAACACATCCGCATAGTTTTTATCAACAGGAATCTTTTCTAATGAAGTGGGAATAACTTCTAGCATAGACCAAAATTCTTTTCTATCCGGATCTTAACCATGGCATGGTACAGTAATATATCCTAGCTTCGTTTTAATTTTTACTATTCTTTCCGCACAATTTACTTCGGCCTCGTATTTTGTTAACCAGTCCAGTCCAAGTATAATATCAAATTCGGGAAAATTCATGGTGATCAAATCAAAAGAAAACTTGTAGGAAGATTAAGAGATTGGCACTCTACAATATGAACTAAGAACAAGAGATCCTCCTATCGGATTATGAACACTAATCGGTTCTTTAAGGACTCTTATCTTTAACTTTAACTTGAGAACAGTGTTACTTGTAATAAAACTACGTAATGCACCAGTGTCAAATAGTACAGAAACAGGAATATTTTTAATAGTAAGGGTACCTCCCAAAACAACGAGCTTACCTGCTCCATCTGAAGTAGCCGGCGCGTTCGCCCCGTCATAAACATGAGCAACTTCTGCCTTCTTTAACAATGGAAAATCTTTGACGAGATGCCCTGTTCGGCGGCAGTTGAAGCATGATCTAGAACTCTAAGGGTTTTTACTTGAGCTTTGTGGGTTTGTCTTCTGCCGCTTTGGAGCGGTGCACACATTGGAATAATGTCCCGTCTTACCGCAATTAAAACAGCTTCCCTTGGGTGGCTTACTAGCTTGCTGATTTGCGGCTGCTGCGTTGTTAGACTCGGGTTGGTTCCCAGAAGCCTTGCGTTTGTTTCCCGCTTGATTCTTGGCACGGTCTAAATCGAGGTTCCTCTGCTCCAAGTCTTTGTAGTTGCAATCCATTTCCACCATTTTTGCAAATGGAAGTTTAATGTGGCTCATGGCTCTATCCTGATACTTGCTCTTAAGCCCATGTATGAACCTTTTATTCTTTGCCTTTGTAGTCATGACAAGCTCTGGTGCGTAACGAGACTGTTGTGTGAACTTGTTAAGGTAGTCCTGGATGGAGCGGCCTCCCTGTTGGAGATTGGCAAATTCATCGTGCATACGCTCTATCGCTTGCTCGGGGATGAACTTCTCCTTAAACAATGCCTTGAACTCATCCCAAGTCCTCACTTCGTCATAATCCTCAGCGATGATGGCATCCCACCATAATTCTGCCTCTTCCTATAAAACCCATGCACCCATAAATGCCTTATCGTGGTCTCCGAGTCTTAGGCCACCTAAGATCTTTTCACAAGTTTTCAACCATGTCAAGGCTTCTATCACTGTACCAGTGCCTGAAAAGGTTTTGCCCCCGAGATTCTTGTATTTCTTCGCTACTCGGTCTAGGTCGAATGGCTGAGGGGCTGGTGGTTGTATCAAAGGCTCTTCTACAACATGGATATTCGCCAGTCCTCTGTCTCAGCCTCCTTGGCCTCCTCGGCCTCCTCTAGCTGCAGCAGCTCAGGTAATCATCTATCAAGTTCTGTATAAGCAAGAAAAGAGTCAAGCCCACATAAATGATAATTTTAATATATGGTAAAGCAGAAGAACATAAGGAAAGACAATGATGTACTGATCAGATTATTTTTGCTATTCTGCTTAGCTTATTCTAGGACATTACTAATCCTATCTCTAATGAGCTACTCGCCTTAGAACACTACTGATTCTATTCAGACAAGGTGTTTAATGTGTTAAATTCCAGAACTAAGATTAACCAAAGCTCTGATACCACTTGTGACGATCTCAAAACCCCGTACGACGGTGTTTAGGATAATCATTGGAATATAACACATTAATCATCATTAGCAGAGAACAGGTAATAGCATAAACAGAAAAAATAATAATTTACATCAATATGACAGCGGAATCATAACATGTAACAACATCAGAGTAGCACAGTGTAGGATACAACTTAGTGCATAAAAGGAAATGATCAGTCTACATCGCCATAAGCGGTACATATACATAAAGTGAGACATAATAGAGATATCAGTCTACATTGCCATAAGCGGTACATATACATAAATAATAATGGCGGAATATCAATAGCCAAAATACTGAGAAGTCAGGTCCTCGCCATACAAGCCAAAAGATGCACTCTATGCTGTAGTGCAAAAGCCAAAATATATCCTACTACCTATTACTAGGCAGTCCGTGTGAAAATAAGGGCACACGAGTTTGCAAGGTGAAACAAACTACGAGTCAGTCATGAGACTGGTATGAGAGATCTACTTAACTGATTAAACAACAATAACAAGGCAAATCATAGGACCACGCCACTTTCGCGGAACGGGTTTACTCCATAGATTGCCAGTGCATTAAATAAAGTAAATTATTTAATCATCGCTATGCTTTTTATAAAAATGAAGCCATTATAAGACTCAGGTCCCATCACACAATGCAACGCAAGCCAGAGGATAGAGTTTTACCTTATATTGTCCAAGAAATGCTTGATACGTATAAAACAAAAGTATTTGATATTATTACTAGTGCATATACGTTTCAAAAGCAACTTCAATCATAGGCGGCATGGGTACCATATATCATGTCGCCATATATAAGTTACAATAAAACCCGTAATTTTGTATTGGAAATTGGATTCTAACATGAGTCGAGGCAAGGGCCAAGCTCATCTCCGATTCGAGACACTCTAGCAAATGTCTCAGGACCACACATAGCAATCCTGGATCTTCAGGGCCGGTCCTCTCTTACTTTTGAGGATTGGCAATTCCTGAACACATGTTTCCCGGTTGTAACACCCCGAATTTCAGTTAATGCTAAAATTCACTAATTGCAGAATAAATAATCTCAGATGTGAGAATTGGGGGAAACGGGCTACGTCATTGCGTTCGTCTCGGAAAAATACGCGAAATAGAGTCCGAAATTTTGTAAATCGGAGTCCGTATGGCCCAGTTATGGCCCAATGAAGTTTACAGAAAATTCAAAGTTCAAAACAGATTTAAAATTCAGGTTCAAATTTCAAAATTGGGGCCATTGGGCGCAGGTGGGAAAAATTCCCGCCTAGCTACCCAAGTCGACAGCCCTGTCGACTGGGCAGTCAACTTGGCTAGGACCAAGTCGACAGCCCTGTCGACTTGGGTGTCGACAGAGGGTGCTCGGCCAGTTTGGCCTGGTGCACCATTTTAGGGTTTGGCTGTGTTTTGGAGTTGTTTTCTGGAAGCTTCCGAGATCTGATGGTCCTAATCTAATTTAGGGTTAATCTAATGGCCTAAAACACTTGCCTAATCTATAAATACACCCTAAGACTACCCTAATTCATACTAAAAATAGATTCAAGGGCCTCATGCCATCAAATTAAAACTAGAAGGAGCCTCCACCAAAGTTGAGAGGAAGTTAGCATCTCAAATCAACTCTAATCAAGTTATAATCCACTCTAGCAACTTAATCTTCCTCATTGGAGTGCTAATTAGTTATTTGTGAGTTCCTATGCCTTTAGCAAGCAATTGCTAAACTAATTAGGATACGATATTATGATGCTATGGTTGTAAATGTGGATCTATGCAAGTTGTGGTTGTCATATGTTATAAGTTCATATGCAAGTTTGTCTCTTTTTATGATATGACATGTTATGCAAGTTCATATGCAAGTTTATATGCAAGTTCATATGCAAGTTTGTCTCTTTTTATGATATGCATAACATATACAAGTTTGCCTCTATGTATGACATGTTATGCAAGTTCATATGCAAGTTTATATGCAAGTTCATATGCAAGTTTGTCTCTTTTTATGATATGCATAACATATGCAAGTTTGCCTCTATGTATGACATGTTATGCAAGTTCATATGCAAGTTTATATGCAAGTTCATATGCAAGTTTGGGTTAATGATTTATGCTAGTTGGGTTTAGTTTTATGATGCAAGTTGACACCCTTTTAAACCCATGTAAATGCCAATGTTGTGCTAAGTTGAACCCATTACATTTATGATGAATCTTCCCATTTATATGTCATGTCATGAGAACGAATTACGTGGGAAACGATGGGGTTAATATGCATGTTAATAGAAATGTGTAAAGTTGGTATGCTTAAGCATAACATAAAATGAATGGACATAATTGGGAATTTACCTATTAAGTTAGGTCTACCCATATTATGGAGTTGGGAATTTACCTATTAAGTTAGGTCTACCCATACTATGGAATTGGGAATTTACCTATTGAGTTAGGTCTACCCATATTCTTAAAAATGTGTAATTAATTAGGGATAATTAATACAAATTATGGGGGTGATTAATTAGGTGTAGTTAATCAACTAAGACACGAGGTTGGACCCTTTTGTAGCGGAAGTCTGCCCGGAACCGACCGACAAATCCAGCAGCTACAAATGATTGGCCCAATGTGAGAGGTCTTAGTCATAAATTAAATACGTGATTAAAGTAAAGACACGAGGTTAGACCCTTTTTATGACGGAAGTCTGCCCGGACCCAACCGGCATATCCAGCAGTCATAAAAGGTGGTCTAATGTGAAAGGTCTTTATGAGGTCATGATCTTAATTAATTAATTAAGAAACACTTAACCATATTAGCATATAGAGGGACATGAGGGGTTAAGTGGGTGCCTTGGGTGGCATGTGGAAATCTAGTGGTTGCCTTGGGTGGCAATAGAAAATACGATTAGAATACTTAACCAAAGTGGAACATGTAATTAAAACATGATTAAAGGGTTAAGTGGTATACACTAGAAATGACAAGCTTAGGTGGGTAGCTTGTGGGGGCCCATCTCAACCAATATCGCAAACGTATCTTAGTGGGCTCGACTCACGTCGAGGACGGGACACGCATATTGGGCTTGACTATAAGAGGCCAAAACGGGGTAGCGGTGGCAACGCGAGTCCAACGGGTTTCATATGCGTGTGTGGACCCGGGCTGGTAGGTAAGACGTTGTTGCGTCGTGTAGATATAAGCCGTGCACCATTTGTTGTATCGGGTTGCCACTTTGGGGAGTGATACACCCCATTGTGGGGCCAGCACGGGTATCTACGGTAGGGAGCCGATCGCTTGGGAGTAGTGGGTACACCTAGTGGAGATAGGGGCAGACGACACCTATGTAGTCAGCTAGGGGTACACGAAACTACTGGGTAAATTTTCTAAGTCCTTGGGAGGGATCAATCTTTAAGTAGGAATGACTGGTGTGGTGCAGTGTAGTAATTATCCTTGGGTGGGTAAATGCGTCTTTATCATTATCTTAGTTCATTCTAAGTTTGATTGGCTACTGAGTGTAGTCATTTATCCCCAGTCACACCGTACCAAGTTATATCATACCCTAATTACTTTAATGATTGTATTGTTAAAGTTATAGGACTCGCTCAGACTTATGTCTGACCCCGTTGTTTTTATCTTTTTTTCCCAACCCTCAGGTTCTCAGAGTGGGCCCAGCACAAGTGGGCTTTGATCAGGCTGCTTTTATTACTCTCTTGGAGCTTGGACCCTAGATGTAGAGCTCGGCTTACCCTTTTCTTTTATGGCTATCATTTCATGTATTGGGATTATGTATTTTTATTTATCAGGATGGATATTTTGTACTTGACTCTTATTATGGTTTTGTGATGTAACCAAACATGTTTTACTTTCCGCTGCAATGAAATGTTGTTTTAAATTTTCAAGTATTACTTATATCTGTCTTGCTGTAATTTTTCTGTTCTATATTCACTTAAAATACTCCACCGATGTTATGGCATTCCCTTAGCGAGTGACCATAGCGGGAGTGGGGTGTTACACGTGGTATCAGAGCAAAGGTTACCGGAACAGATAAAATTTTTGGAAAACTATTTTTCTAAAAACATTTTTGGAAGAAATATTTTCAAAAACATGTCTTTAAAGAGAAAAGTTTTTGAAAGAAAAGCATAATCCCCAATAGCCATATCTTTATCTTTCGAATTCTCCGTTTTGAATCTTTCCTTTTTCGTTTCAGCATGGCTGAGGATCTTAACTTTCCGGAGGGTGTGACGATACCTGTATGGTATAGGAGATTGATGGAGGCTAGGGCCGCCACAGCGGGTCCAGCAAATGTTCCTCCACCAACCGTAGCACCCGATCTTCCTCCTCCCCCTCCTCCTCCTCGCACGGATACTTTTGCTAAGACTTGTAAGGAATTTAAAGCTATGGGAGGGAAACCTTTTCAAGGATCAGAAACTTTTGTGGAGGCTAGAGATTAGCTTAAGGAGGTGGAAGAGTTGATAGATATCTTTGAGATGGAAGAAGGAAAGAAAGTCAAGTTAGCTGCTTGGTTAATGAAGGGAGAGGCCTCATTTTGGTGGGAGGTCACTAATGGAGAACGCCCCGTTGACTCTTGGGCGGATTTTAGGCAAAGATTTGTGGCAAAGTTTCTCTCAAGGGCGGAGGAAAACTTGTATATGGAAAGATTCTTGACTCTAAAGCAAGGAAATCTCTCAGTGAAGGAATATGTCAACAAGTTTAATCAATTGGCAAGGTTTGGCCTAGACATGTTGAATACACCGGAGAAGAAGGCTTTGAGGTTCGTGAAAGGCTTGAATGAACCGATGCATGGGTTGGCTATGACTCATATCCCTATGGGGGCCACCTTTGAGAAGCTAGTTGACATAGCACTCATGCATGAAGAAGAGAAGGGTTCCAATGCTAATAAGGCACCCGAGAAGAAGGGAGATCAAAAGAGACCTCAGCAACAACAGCAAAACAAAGGTGGGAAAGGCAACGGTGGCAAGGGGAAGAAGAAGTGCTTCAATTGCGGGATACCAGGCCACATAAGCAAAGATTGTCGAAAGAAGAAGAAGACTGGCTGCTATCACTGTGGAGAAGCAGGGCATCTAGTGAAGGATTGCCCTAAGAAGGGGCAAAGGACGGGATCTACCTCAGGAGGACAGGTGCAAGCTCTTATGGCACCGGGTCAGGCTAGGGGGCAAGTACAGGCTCTCGCGGTTCCACCGATTCAGGAAAGAGGTAGAACTATTTCCGTTGAAAGTCTGGTTTTTCTATTTGATCATCCTGTCCGTACATTGTTTGATTCTGGCGCATCGCATTCGTTTATCTCATCATCATTAGTTGAGTCACTGCACTTAGACACCAGTCTAGTAGATGATCCCTTGGTTGTTTCAAACCCAATTGGGGGCTCCACTTATTTGTCCATGATATGTTTGGGTTTGAAGATTTCTATACTTAGCATTGATTT
Organism: Allium sativum; assembly: GCA_030737875.1. Lineage (NCBI taxonomy): Eukaryota > Viridiplantae > Streptophyta > Magnoliopsida > Asparagales > Amaryllidaceae > Allium > Allium sativum. Next base: position 79,501,054 of record CM060914.1, read on the forward strand.
TAGATGTGATGCTTTTGTTTTGGGCTTCACGGGCTATGGGTTGATTTTGGGCATGGACTGGTTATCCGGTAATGGTGCCGTTCTTGATTGCGAAAGGAGAGTTGTTAGGCTCATGACCCGCTTGGGTAACACTCTCGAGATCTCTTGTAATCCCATGGATTCTGTTATGCTAAGCTATCTTGAATCGCTTGATGCTTCGGTCAAGAGTTTGCAATCTGTTAGAGTGGTCCGGGAATACTCGGATGTGTTTGAGGAGGTGAAGGGCTTACCTCCGAAGCGGGAGATTGACTTCCGAATATATCTGGTGCATAATGCTAAACCTGTATCTTTACCAGTGCGCCACATGGCCCCTCGTGAGAGGAGGGAACTCCATAAGCAAGTGGGGGAGTTGCTTGAGAAGGGGTTCATAAGACGAAGTATATCGGAGTGGGGTGCTCCAATAGGTTTTGCTACGAAGGCGGATGGGTCCCTCAGACTTTGTGTAGACTATAGAGAACTCAACAAGCTCACAAAGAAGAATAGACACCCATTGCCGAGGATTGATGATCTTTTCGATCAGTTGGTTGGCGCTTCAGTATTTTCTCAAATGGACTTAGCCACGGGGTTTCATCAGTTGAGGGTGGCTGAGGATAGCATAGACAAGACTGCCTTTAGGACTCCGGATGGTTTCTATGAGTGGCTGGTGATGCCATTTGGGTTGACGAACGCCCCTGCATACTTTGTTGATTTGATGAGTAGGGTGTTCAGGGAGTTCCTTAATAAGTTCGTGGTGGTCTTTGTGGATGATATCTTAGTATTTTCTAAGAGTGAAGAAGAGCATGCCCTACATCTTAGGGAAGTGTTGGAGACTCTTCGAGCACATAGCCTTAAGGCCAAATTCTCTAAATGTCACTTCTGGAGGAAGGAAGTGTGGTTCTTGGGGCACGTGATCTCCAAGGAAGGGATAGCTGTGGATCCCGCGAAGGTAGTATCAATTCAAGATTGGAAGGTTCCGAAGAATGCTACTGAAGTAAGAAGTTTCTTAGGGTTGGCGGGCTACTATAGGAAGTTTATCAAAGACTTCGCGAAGATATCAGCTCCATTAACCCGCTTGACGAAGAAGAATCTTGTTTTCACATGGGACGTAGATTGTGAGGATGCGTTCCGACGGTTAAAGAGAGCTTTAACCACCGCTCCAGTTTTAGTGCTGCCAGATGGGAGTAAGCCATTTGTTGTTTACACCGATGCTTGTGGAACAGGACTAGGCGCAGTCTTAATGCAAGAGGGAAGGGTAATAGCCTATGGTGGAAGGCAGTTGAGAGTGCATGAGAAAAATTACCCTACCCATGATCTAGAGTTGGCTGCTATTGTTTTTGCGCTTAAGTCATGGCGCCATTATCTTCTTGGCGAGAGGTTCGAATTGTTCACAGACCACAAATCTTTGAAGTACTTATTCTCTTAGAAGGATTTGAATTTGAGGCAGCAAAGGTGGATGGAATTCTTAGCGTCCTATGATTTTGATATAGCATATACCCCTGGCAAGGGTAACGTGGTGGCGGACGCCTTAAGCAGAAAAAGGTTGACCATGAGTCCATTATTCGTGGAATGGCAAAGCTTGGAATTCATCTCGACATTTGATTTTAGACCTTCCGTTGACTTTGTACCTGGTTTGCTAGCTTCCTTGGAAGTTAGACCTACTCTTTTGGGACGGATTGGTGAGGCACAGCGAGACGACCCACAGTTGGTTGAGTTAGTAGAGAAGCTCATAAGGGGGGAGTCGTCCAGCCATTTGAGTAGGTACACCCTAAATGATAAGGGGTGGTTGCGTAGAGACGGTAGACTTTGTGTACCGCAAGACGAAGGTTTGAGGAAGGCTATTTTGGATGATGTACATCGTTCAAAGATGACCATTCATCCCGGTGGGGACAAGATGTACCAAGACATGAAGCGAGTTTTCTTTTGGGCCGGTATGAAGAAAGACGTGGCCGAGTATGTCGCTAGATGCTTGGTGTGCCAACAAGTGAAAGCGGAGCAAAAGAAACCTGGAGGGTTGCGTCACCCATTGGAAGTTCCGCTATGGAAGTGGGATAGTGTCTCGATGGATTTTGTCGATGGATTACCAAGATCGAGGAAGGGTAATACGGGAATTTGGGTTGTGGTAGACAGACTTACTAAGAGCGCCCATTTCATACCCGTGAAGAGTAAGAGGACTGCTCCATGGCTAGCTTCAGTTTACATTCGAGAGATTGTTAGATTGCATGGTGTACCTTCCAGTATTGTGAGCGATCGAGATCCTATCTTCACTAGCGAGTTTTGGAAGAGTTTGCAAGAGGCGGTAGGGACTCAGTTGTGTTTGAGCACCGCATATCATCCTCAGATGGACGGCCAGACTGAGAGGGTGAATCGTATTTTAGAAGACCTTTTGAGGCTATGTATCTTGGATTTTGGAGGTACATGGGAAGAGCATCTTCCATTGGTGGAATTCGCATATAATAACAGCTTCTAGTCTAGTATTGGCATGGCTCCTTTCGAAGCTCTTTATGGAAGGCCTTGTCGATCACCTACATGTTGGTGGGAATCTACGGATAAGATCTTTCTTGGGCCCGATATGGTTAGAGAGACTTCGGAAAAGATTGATTTGATTAGAAGAAGGATGAAAGCGGCGCAAGACAGACAGAAATCTTATGCGGACAAGAGGAGGACGGATCTTGAGTTTAATGTTGGGGACATGGTCTTTGTCAAAGTGTCTCCGTTACGGAATGTGGTTCGCTTTGAATCTGTTGGGAAGTTAGCACCAAGGTTTGTGGGACCGTTTCCTATTAAGGAAAGGATTGGACAGATGGCCTATAGAGTGGAGTTGCCCGACAGACTTAGTGGTGTACATGATGTATTCCATGTGTCACATTTGAGGAAGTGCCTACATGAGACCGCAGAGGTGGTAGAGCCGAGCTTGCTTAGAGAAGTGAAAGTAGAGCGTGATGCGACTATTCGACGAGCTCCTACTCGCATCCTTGGGTCAGAGACTAGGAAATTGAGGAATCGAGAGGTTCAACTAGTCAAGGTACAATGGGGAGAAGATGAGGGCAACGCTACTTGGGAGACGGAAGCGAAGATGCGTTCATTGTACCCATTCCTTTTTGAGGGTATGTCTTTTAACTTCTCCTTTATCGTTTGTCTAGTACTTATCTTATCTTTAGTATGTCCTCTCGTTAGTACTTTTGACCTTTAGATAGGGTAAACCTATGGTTGAAACATGTGTTTGAGACATGTTATGGTTAATGGATGCATGTGGATGCAAGTGTTTGCTAGTGGTTGCTCGTGGATGCATATACACACACTCTAGACACTAGATCGGCTCAGTCACTTCATATTGCATATTGCATATAATTGTGTGTAGGTAGCTATATTTATGGATGTATAATGATTGTGTTATCATATGGATGATGCATTTTGGTGAATGATTGTGCACTCATGTAGATATTGTATGTGTCGATAGGGTTCTCTCGCATACATAATGGATGCATGGCACTATCATGGTTTGCATATGTTCATACATTAGATAGGGAACATATACACACACTTTTTGCATATGCTCATACATCATTAGAAATTGTTTTAAGGACAATGGATGCCCGTGTTTGATGGATTGAGTAGATGGTTGTTTGGATGGTAGGATATGCATTCTCCTTAGCTTAGAGATTTCGGGGACGAAATCCTTTAAGGTGGGGGAGAATGTAACACCCCGAATTTCAGTTAATGCTAAAATTCACTAATTGCAGAATAAATAATCTCAGATGTGAGAATTGGGGGAAACGGGCTGCGTCATTGCGTTCGTCTCGGAAAAATACGCGAAATAGAGTCCGAAATTTTGTAAATCGGAGTCCGTATGGCCCAGTTATGGCCCAATGAAGTTTACAGAAAATTCAAAGTTCAAAACAGATTTAAAATTCAGGTTCAAATTTCAAAATTGGGGCCATTGGGTGCAGGTTGGAAAAATTCCCGCCTAGCTACCTAAGTCGATAGCCCTGTCGACTGGGCAGTCGACTTGGCTAGGACCAAGTCGACAGCCCTGTCGACTTGGGTGTCGACAGGGGGTGCTCGGCCAGTTTGGCCTGGTGCACCATTTTAGGGTTTGGCTGTGTTTTGGGGCTGTTTTCTGGAAGCTTCCGAGATCTGATGGTCCTAATCTAATTTAGGGTTAATCTAATGGCCTAAAACACTTGCCTAATCTATAAATACACCCTAAGACTACCCTAATTCATACTAAAAATAGATTCAAGGGCCTCATGCCGTCAAATTAAAACTAGAAGGAGCCTCCACCAAAGTTGAGAGGAAGTTAGCATCTCAAATCAACTCTAATCATGTTCTAATCCACTCTAGCAACTTAATCTTCCTCATTGGAGTGCTAATTAGTTATTTGTGAGTTCCTATGCCTTTAGCAAGCAATTGCTAAACTAATTAGGATACGATATTATGAGGCTATGGTTGTAAATGTGGATCTATGCAAGTTGTGGTTGTCATATGTTATAAGTTCATATGCAAGTTTGTCTCTTTTTATGATATGACATGTTATGCAAGTTCATATGCAAGTTCATATGCAAGTTTGTCTCTTTTTATGATATGCATAACATATGCAAGTTTGCCTCTATGTATGACATGTTATGCAAGTTCATATGCAAGTTTATATGCAAGTTCATATGCAAGTTTGTCTCTTTTTATGATATGCATAACATATGCAAGTTTGCCTCTATGTATGACATGTTATGCAAGTTCATATGCAAGTTTATATGCAAGTTCATATGCAAGTTTGTCTCTTTTTATGATATGCATAACATATGCAAGTTTGCCTCTATGTATGACATGTTATGCAAGTTCATATGCAAGTTTATATGCAAGTTCATATGCAAGTTTGGGTTAATGATTTATGCTAGTTGGGTTTAGTGTTATGATGCAAGTTGACACCCTTTTAAACCCATGTAAATGCCAATGTTGTGCTAAGTTGAACCCATTACATTTATGATGAATCTTCCCATTTATATGTCATGTCATGAGAACGAATTACGTGGGAAACGATGGGGTTAATATGCATGTTAATAGAAATGTGTAAAGTTGGTATGCTTAAGCATAACATAAAATGAATGGACATAATTGGGAATTTACCTATTAAGTTAGGTCGACCCATATTATGGAGTTTGGAATTTACCTATTAATTTAGATCTACCCATACTATGGAATTGGGAATTTACCTATTGAGTTAGGTCTACCCATATTCTTAAAACTGTGTAATTAATTAGGGATAATTAATAAAAATTATGGGGGTGATTAATTAGGTGTAGTTAATCAACTAAGACACGAGGTTGGACCCTTTTGTAGCGGAAGTCTGCCCGGAACCGACCGGCAAATCTAGCAGCTATAAATGATTGGCTCAATGTGAGAGGTCTTAGTCATAAATTAAATACGTGATTAAAGTAAAGACACGAGGTTAGACCCTTTTTATGACGGAAGTCTGCCCGGACCTAACCGGCATATCCAGCAGTCATAAAAGGTGGTCTAATGTGAGAGGTCTTTATGAGGTCATGATCTTAATTAATTAATTAATTAAGAAACACTTAACCATATTAGCATGTAGAGGGACATGAGGGGTTAAGTGGGTGCCTTGGGTGGCATGTGGAAATCTAGTGGTTGCCTTGGGTGGCAATAGAAAATACGATTAGAATACTTAACCAAAGTGGAACATGTAATTAAAACATGATTAAAGGGTTAAGTGGTATACACTAGAAATGACAAGCTTAGGTGGGTAGCTTGTGGGGGCCCATCTCAACCAATATCCCAAAAGTATCTTAGTGGGCTCGACTCAAGTCGAGGACGGGACACGCATATTGGGCTTGACTATAAGAGGCCAAAACGGGGTAGCGGTGGCAACGCGAGTCCAACGGGTTTCATATGCGTGTGTGGACCCGGGCTGGTAGGTAAGACGTTGTTGCATCGTGTAGATATAAGCCGTGCACCATTTTTTGTATCGGGTTGCCACTTTGGGGAGTGATACACCCCATTGTGGGGCCAGCACGGGTATCTACGGTAGGGAGCCGATCGCTTGGGAGTAGTGGGTACACCTAGTGGAGATAGGGGCAGACGACACCTATGTAGTCAGCTAGGGGTACACGAAACTACTGGGTAAATTTTCTAAGTCCTTGGGAGGGATCAATCTTTAAGTAGGAATGACTGGTGTGGTGCAGTGTAGTAATTATCCTTGGGTGGGTAAATGCGTCTTTATCGTTATCTTAGTTCATTCTAAGTTTGATTGGCTACTGAGTGTAGTCATTTATCCCCAGTCACACCGTACCAAGTTATATCATACCCTAATTACTTTAATGATTGTATTGTTAAAGTTATAGGACTCGCTCAGACTTATGTCTGACCCCGTTGTTTTTATCTTTTTTTCCCAACCCTCAGGTTCTCAGAGTGGGCCCAGCACGAGTGGGCTTTGATCAGGCTGCTTTTATTACTCTCTTGGAGCTTGGACCCTAGATGTAGAGCTCGGCTTACCCTTTTCTTTTATGGCTATCAGTTCATGTATTGGGATTATGTATTTTTATTTATCAGGATGGATATTTTGTACTTGACTCTTATTATGGTTTTGTGATGTAACCAAACATGTTTTACTTTCCGCTGCAATGAAATGATGTTTTAAATTTTCAAGTATTACTTATATCTGTCTTGCTGTAATTTTTCTGTTCTATATTCACTTAAAATACTCCACCGATGTTATGGCATTCCCTTAGCGAGTGACCATAGCGGGAGTGGGGTGTTACACCGGTCCTATAGGACCTATATCTGAGGCGCCTCGCATTCCAATAACCACACAGGTAAAATAATATAAATGTCAGGGCTGGTAGGTCACTGACATCACCCATAGCTAAAAACGTCGTGCTCTCCCTGTAGTCACTATCCCGTTTTTGACTCATACAGAGGTGTGATGCTCGCGAATCAACGTTATACACAAAGCTATGCCACGTAGGCCGTGCTTTGATCATCAACCACAAGACTTTGCTTTTCAACAGAAGCCTTGATCATCTGCCACTTAGGCATGCTACACAGGCAATTCACTCCATGCGACTGATTTCTATCGATATATAACCCTCTGAGCTCATACGTCTCAGAGAAGGGCGTTAAGGAAGAGAATAAATTCTCCGCCGCCAAACAGATATATATTTAATAGAGATCAATCAGCATAGAACAAAATCCAATGTTAGAAACGCATACATTTACAAGTTCGTTTTGGATCTGAACGAAACCGGAGGCACCTTATTCCTTGCATATCCATTCAATCAACAAGTACGTCTGTACGGCTACCACTTTAGCTCCTTCAAGGTAGTTACTCCAATCATGAGCCTCGGTAGCACCCATCCATCCGATGTAAAGATTGTCGGTCTTGAACCGTCTTCATATCTTCGACTTTTAATCGTCGATCAATTATTTGAAATGAGAATTAACTCGGCCTTTTCAAATAATTCACGTATATTTAGAGTTCAAATCAATTCTGTCCATGGTCAAATTATTCGACATCCACCATTCAGTTCATTAGTATAATTTTCAAGTCAAACACATTCAACCATCAAATGACAAGCAAACCAAGTATAATCAGTTTATTTCCATTCCACATCTCTATAATATTTTATAACGATATATCGCCATTTTTATTTATTTAAAAATGGCGCTATTTAATTAACGATGTTTCAGGTCGTGCCGAGGCACTGGCGTTGTTTTTCTCCAAATTTGTTTTATACATATCTAAAAATATAACCGTTGGATCCCAACAAACTTTATATCGTTTAAATCCAATGGTTGGATCTTTCGGTATAATCATTTAAAGTTACGATTTCAAAACGCAAACTGCAGGGGCTCGATTTTTTTATTTAATTTATATATATATAATTTATTTGATGATTTCAATATCGTTTTCACTTCAAATATTTCACTAACGCCTTTAAATTTTAGAAAATTTCGCCATAACCTCCTTTGTACGGGAAGGGGTTTTGAAATATATTGGGCCATATTAGGCACCCAATAAATCCTAAAAAGCATGCACATATTTATAGTGATATATTTTGATGTCCACAGTGGAGTGTGTATAGATCATAACTCCAGAGAATAAATTCTCGTCACCCTATAAATGGTTTTTGTGCCTTAATGACCAGAGAGACGTGTTTATTGTCATCTCCAGACCCGTGTGGGGATTTTATTAATCTTGCAATCTACCGTTACATTTTATATAGTTCATATCAGTCTTCAGCTCAACCTGAAATATAGTCATCGTCATACAAGCCTCTCGCTTGTATGATACATCTTCAACCTCGTCACACAAGCTCCAAATGCTTATGTGGTATATGATAGTGTATGCTATCTTCAAGAAGTATGCCATGTAGTGTAGTTCAAAATTAATTGTTACTATCATATGGTGACGTTTATTATTACACACAGAACAAGCAGCACTCCGCATCCAATGGCATTCACAGGAGTTGATATAATAATAAAATTGCGCAGCCAACTCATTAAGGTTTACCTATTTATCGAGCACGCAAATAAATTCTTTACTCAACAACTAATCCATTTTCTTGTTCAACACATGTATATATATATGTGCAAAACTAAGCTAAATATTATTTCTAGTGAACAAATGTTTATTTTCCATACATGGTTATTTTTAACACTTCTTACACATGTTAAAAATAATATTTTCAACTTACAAATATTTATTTCAACAAGTGGTTATTTTAAAACTTCATAATTCGTGTAAAAATGATATTTTTAGTGAACAAAAATACATTTCAATGCATGACTATTATATTTAGTTCTTATATATGTTAAAATAATATTCATAGCAAACAAATATTTATTTCAACACTTGTGTATTTTTAGCGAGTGGTATACATGATAAAAATGATATTTTTTATCATCAGAAATATTCATTCAACACATGAATGTTTTTTATAGTTTATATATATAATAAAAATGTGATTTTTATTGTTAAAACAATTTATTTAAAACACGAATATTTTATATAGTCTGTATATGTGATAAAATGTAATTTTTATCTTTAACAGAATTTATTCAACACATGAATTTCTATTCAACACATGAATATAGTTTCAACACATGAATATAGTTTCAACACATGAAAATAATTCTAACACATGAATAATATTGAAAATTTCGGCAGCATAACGGCAGGGTATTTGAAACCGGCACCATCCCAAGTACAGCTCCTCGCTCTACCTTAAAACCTCGTGGTATTTGACAATGGGGATTTCATACATCTAGTTCGTACGCAAATGAGTATGTTTTTCTTTTCCACAACCTATTCTAATTTTGTTTCAAACACAGACGGGTATTTTTCAACCACAATCCAACAATATCAACCACAAAAAATCCTATCAACCATTCGCATTATTCACCAAATTTTTCACCCCAATTCAATATCAATAAATATCGTCCATGGTTTGTGGATGAGGGGAGTATATATATATATAAGTATATTTTATTTCCATTCCAACACACATATGATTTATACAATGCATGTATAATTTATACATCGCTCATATAACTTATACAACACATGTACATGAGGTACATAACGCGTATATAACTTATACTTCGCTTATATAATTTATACATCACATTTCCATTCGCATTTTGAATTTAGAGTTCTCACATTGGGTTCCACTCCTCCAAAAATTACAGAAGGCTCAGAAAAATATCTGGTCTCTTCTAGAATGTAGAAGACGTCCTCACAGTCCCGGTATCTCTTGTTTCACTGGATTTCGACAACACAGCAAAAAGATATGATTTTTACAGTGAAATCTCAAATCATAGTGCTTTAAAGTGCTATAATCCTTTAGAAAAAATAAACATCTGTTACCTCAGCTCGATCTTCAAAACTAGGTTTTGAAATAACTTCCAATCCGAAGAACGTTGTGTCGATAAGACTACACAGCGTCGAAGGGGGTGGAGAAGGCTATCCACGCAGGGTGGTTTCACCCAGATCGACGGCGCTTAGTGTCCTCGGCGGCGTTCAAAAGTCTGGGACTTTGGGGAGCTCGATCTCGAAGCTGGGGCGGTGATAGGTGATGGGGTTTGTCTTGATTTGAAGAGGGAGAGGAGGACTTCAAAAAGTTGCAAAGGGGCTGTGACGGCCCGCCCCGCACCAACCGACATTTACTCCAAAGGTGCGATGTACACATGTACAGTTAGCACGGAACGGGTCGTCGGAAGGAAAAAGGGAAGAAGGAAATGAACTAATCAAGAACCTGTAGAATGTCTCACAGCGCATAGAATAAAATATAATAATAACATACTTGACATAAAACAGGCGAGACAGTGCATAAGCTGAAAACCAGAACTAAACATCATAGCAGCGGAAATCCAAAATATAGCTTATTACAACTTTTCAAACTGTCTCAAAGCAAAAGTTAGATAAAGGAGGTACACTACTAATCGCCAAGTAGCGACCACCAACGACACAGGGAGAATATATATATATCATACATGGAAGCCTTCTTCCCGCCTCCGAATCAGCTACTCGCGCATCACCAGCTAACCTATCTCTAGTCTGCTCGTGTGAGCACCCAGAGTAATAAGAGGAGACATAAAACTCTGGGTCAGACATAAAGCTTGGTATGAGCGATAAGCATCTAAAGTGAACAATAACAGGTAGACTAAAACATACCTGAACCTGGACCTACAACCAAAGAGTTAGCACTACATACTGTACAACACTCTAAGGTGCCATATCAAAAGGTGTAAAGATACGGAGGTGGGGGTGTGCATGTCATAGTGATGGCAAACAATCAAACATAGCATCCATCCTCACATCTCTCGCTCAGTGCGTAAAGCATACGATATTCACCACTTCGATCACCCATCCTTGCTACGATCATTTTGCCCCATGAAGTCATAAATGGCTTCACTGCGCTAATAACGTAGCCACTAGTCCTTTGCTATGTCCACTTGCCCCATGGAGTTATTTACCCCATCTGCGCTGGCTCATAGCCTTACCAATCCTTTACTATGTCCACTTGCCCCATGGAGTTATTCACCCCATCTGCGCTGCCTCATACTCTTACCAATCCTTTACTATGTCCACTTGCCCCATGGAGTTATTCACCCCATCTGCGCTGGCTCATAGTTTTACTACGCATCACCTTGCCCCTCAAGTCATAATGACTCTACTGCACTGATAACGTAGTCTTGCTACCATCACCTTGCCCCTCGAGTCGCAATGACTCAACTGCACTGATAATTAGCCCATCATCCATTATTAGTGGTGAATCGAAGTTATGAACGTCGACAACTCCTTAGCACACGTCCCGCAGCAAAGCCCAACCATGAAGCGAACTCATTGGTTCCCCATTGGATTCTGAGCTCTAACTTCCATTTGGACTACCTTTGCATCTCGGGTTATTGGTCATCACCGGATCGGTTCGGCCTTTATCGTCTTTCAATGGATCGTGGTACCCTCCAGTTCGTGGTTCCCTGGTGCCCTTCAGTTCGTGACCGTGCTTCCTCACCGGTTCGGATCGTGCTCCACCTTCATCAGGTCGGATCGGGTCGAGGCACTCCCACTGGTTCGGGTCATGCTCCATAGCTCGTGGTGCTTCCCTTCGGTCGTGATGCTACTCCCCCTTCAGATCGTGGATGCACATCGGTTCGGATCGTGAGTTTCTGAAGTGGATCGGGTCGGATCGGAGATGGCATGCGAACGGGTGCTCCAGCGCGTGACGCGGTTCGAGTTCGAGCTACTCTCACCATTGATCGTGGTCTCCGGTCCGGGTCGTGGCACATAGGGCGATCCGCGATCCGGTCCCTGCACAGCTTACCTGCGACTTCTTTTACGCCATTCGACGGCGTTTTCGACCAATCTAACACTTCTAAACAATCACAAAGCATACTATACAGTCATAGCAACAAATAGAAGTGACTCAAACACCAAAACATCAATATGATAAGTCAAAATGGATCAAACATAGCCAAAACCTCATATTTTCCCTTAAGCATGTTTAGGTGAAACTAATGATAGGATTAGCAAAACTTAACCAAATTAACCCAAATTCATATCAGAGGTCTAAAACATCATTTAAGAATTTATGAACATTTTTCCCGAATTTATTAGTGTATAAATTCGCTAATTAACACTAATTACCCTTAATTAGCCATAATTAGTGCAAAACTATGCAAATCACTCACCTTAGCCACAAATAAACTAAGATCTGAAATAAATCTCTGATTTGATGTGAATCCCAATGCTAAACAGCAACTCCAATGTTTATTTGGTGTAGATCTCCCTTGATTAGATGTTGCTAAGCTTAATCCTTGATCAAAAGAGGATTTGGAGGTGATTTAGAGGTTGGAGGCCATTTTTAGGGTTCCTTGGTGATAAGTGGAGGCTAGAAAACTGAAATGGAATGATTCTCTAACTCATTTCAGCCCCCCATAACCCTAATCCCAAAATGGGTTATGGGCCTACTCACTAATCACCCTATTTGGCCCGATTAAGAAGTTTTTTCACCCTCCAAACCTTATTTCAGCCATATCTCCCAAACGGTAAGTCCGTTTGGCTATTATGACCACTCTACGGAAAGGTAAACCATCAAACGAATCTAATGGAACTGGTTTCTGGTCAAAATTCCTTTCCAATCAAAAGTTATGGCCAAAACAAGATCAGCTAGGGGCAAAATGGTCATTTAAAAATCGACAAAAATCATGAACATGGGAAATAACTCTTACGGATGTTTCCCAAAGTTACATGACCATACAACTTCATATGGGAAAGAAATAAATATTCTACGATCCTCTGATGCGGAGAATGCGGGTTATTACATTCTCCCCCCCCCCCCCCCCTTAAGAAATTTCGCCCTCGAAATTCCCTAACCAAAACACACAAAGAGTCCCGCATGCCTATCAATCATAAAACAACAATTAAGCATGCAAACAAGCAAAATAAATCTATCCTAGCATGCGGAATAACTAAATTACGAAGTAAATCTTACCAGACAAAGAGTTCTGGATACGCCTTCCTAATGCTCTCCTCTGTCTCCCAAGTACTATCATTCTCGTTCTCGCCCCACTGAACCTTGACTAGCTTCACCGCCTTCCTTCGAAGTTGCTTCGTATCGTGCCCCACAATACGAATCGGCTTGCGGTTCCCAACCGCCTCGAGTTCCACTTCGAAGTCCTCTAACTGATCGGGGGAAATAGTCACATCTGAGTCGTGAACGAACTTCCTTAGTTGGGAAACATGAAATACATTGTGAACTCCCGCCATCTTCTCTGGTAAGCCAACTCTATATGCCAAATTCCCGACTAGTTCAAGAACAGGGAATGGGCCAACAAATCTTGGTGCCAACTTGCCTCTCCTGCCAAATCGTATCACGCTTTTTAACAGAGAAATCTTGACAAACACCAAGTCACCAACGGAGAATTTTAAGTCTCTTCTTCTCTTATCAACATAACTCTTCTGCCTATCTTGGGCAGCTTTCATTCGTTGTTGAATGATCTTAATCTTATCTGAAGTTTCCCTCACCACATCTGGTCCAAGCATAAACTTCTCGCCAGTCTCTATCCAACATGATGGTGAGTTGCACGTTCTTCCGTACAAAGCTTCATATGGAGCTATACCGATACTGGAGTGGTAGCTATTATTATATGCAAACTCTACCAGATGCAAATGGTCATCCCATGATCCACCAAAATCCAATATACACGCTCTCAAGAGATCTTCCAATATACGATTCACCCTCTCCGTCTGACCGTCGGTCTGAGGATGATATGCGGTACTGAGATGTAATCCTGACCCTAGAGCCTCTTGTAAGCTCTTCCAAAACCCACTAGTGAACAACGGGTCTCGGTCACTCACAATGCTTTTAGGTACTCCATGAAATCTCACTACCCACTTCATATACAATTCTGCCAACTTGGCTTTCGTTCGGGTCGATTTGACTGGTATAAATCTTGCACTTTTAGTCAATCGATCCACAATTACCCAAATGCTGTCATATCCCGATCTAGTCCTTGGTAAACCATCGATGAAATCCATTGAGACTTGCTCCCATTTCCATTCGGGAATTTCTAATGGTTGCAACAAACCACTAGGCTTCTTTTGCTCGGCTTTAACAAACTGGCAATTCATGCATTTGGATATAAACTTCCCAACGTCTCTTTTCATCCCTTCCCAGTAGTAAGTCTGCTTCATATCTCGATACATCTTATTACCACAGGGATGTATAGTCAGTTTTGAGTGATTACATTCTCTAAGCACTTCATCTCTCAAACCATTCACGTTGGGCACTACTAGTCTTCCATTCTTTCGAAGCCATCCATCTCGATCAAGCCCATACACACTCATCTCCTCACCGTCGATGTCCATCTCTAACTTGGAGATGATTTCCAATAGATTAGGATCATCCCTCTGGCTGGAACCAATCCGCTCTATCAAAGTGGGTCTGATCGCTAAACTAGCTAGCATGACTGGATCCAATTCGCACTTTGGTCTGAAATCAAACCCCGCGATATACTCCAGTTGCTTCCATTCAAGAAACATTGCCCCTAAACTGGCATGTCTCCTACTCAAGGCATCGGCTACCGCATTACCTTTCCCAGGTGTGTATGCGATATCAAAATCATACGAAGCCAACAACTCTAACCATCTCTGCTGACGGAGATTCCGATCCTTCTGGGAGAAGAGATACTTTAACGATTTATGATCGGTAAACAACTCAAATCTTTCTCCCAAGAGATAATGTCTCCACATCTTCAGCGCGAACACAATTGCTACCAATTCCAAATCATGGGTAGGATACTTCTTCTCATGCGGCTTTAGCTGTCGACTAGCATAAGCTACAACCCTACCTCCTTGCATCAATACAGCACCCAGTCCGGTACCACAAGCATCCGTGTATACCGTCATCTCTTCATTCCCTTTAGGAATGACTAACACTGGCGCACGCGTCAACTTCTCTTTTAGACTCTTGAATGCATTCTCACACACTCCGTCCCAGACGAAGGACTGATTCTTCTTAGTCAAATGAGTCAACGGTGCTGCTATCTTGGAGAAGTCCTGGATAAACTTACGATAATATCCAGCTAATCCCAAGAAACTTCTTACATCTGTTGCATTCTTGGGCATAGGCCAATCCTGTACCGTAGCCACCTTCGCAGGGTCCATAGCAATACCACTCTCTGAAACAACATGACCCAAGAATCTCACTTCCCTTCTCCAAAAATGACACTTAGAGAATTTCGCTTTCAATTGGTGTTTCCTCAACACCTCCATTACTATCCTCATGTGTCCCTTGTGTTCCTCCTCTGTCCTTGAATAAACAAGGATATTGTCCACGAACACAAGAACAAACTTATTCAACTGATCTCTGAATACTCAATTCATAAGATCCACAAAATAGTCTGGTGCATTGGTCAACCCAAATGGCATGACCAACCACTCATAAAATCCAGACGGCGTCCTAAATGCCGTTTTCGGAACACTTTCATCTGCTACTCGAAGCTGATGAAATCCTGTTGCGAGGTCCAACTGGGAGAACACTCTTGCTCCTTCCAGTTGATCAAACAATTCATCTATCCGTGGTAGAGGATACTTATTCTTCCTCGTTACCTTATTCAACTTGCGATAGTCCACACACAAACGAAGGGAACCATCTGCCTTAGTGGCAAACACAACTGGTGCTCCCCACTCAGAGACACTCCTTCTAATAAGACCCTTCTTCAAAAGATTGCTGACTTGCACCCCGAGCTCTCGCTGCTCCCTTGGTGCCATACGACGAAGTGGCATCACTATAGGTCTGGCATCTTTCACTAAATCAATACGGAACTCAATCTCTCGGTGTGGTGGAATTCCGGTCACCTCCTCGAAGACGTCCGGATACTGTCCAACCACGGGCACATCTGACAACTCATCCTGCGGGATGTCGAGGGAATTTACAAAACTAGCCATAACCCCATCACTAGGTAGACTACCAAACACTACCCTCCGCCTATCATCCGCCCTCACTGTTACCAAAAAGCCCTCACAGTCTACCACCACCCCGTATCTTTGGAGCCAATCGACTCCCAATATAATTCCATACCCAGTAAAGCCCAAATCAAAGCAATCACAAATAAAGATACATCCATGAATCGATAAGACCAAATTCCTGCAAATCATACTAAGGCTAGTCGAACCACCAATCGGGTTCGTCGCAACCAATGGTCTATCGACTATCTCGGGTTCCAGTACCAACCTATCTACCAGGTCACTAGATATGAAGGAACGGGAAGCCCCAGTATCAAACAAAACTCGAACTGGTACATCATAAATAGAAAGCATACCTTGAATAACAACATTCTTTCCTTTCTCCGCCGCAGTTGGGGCATTCGACGAAGAAGGAACAGCATCAATAGCATATGCTTTCACGATCTGCTTCTCTTTAAGAGGTTGCGGACACTTATCCTTGAAATGTCCCACTTGACCACAATTGAAGCACTTCTTATCCGCTGGCTTGGCCCGATAATCTTTAGCATAATGGCCCTTCTTACCACAGCTGAAGCACTCAACATCCTTCTTGCTCTTTTTCTGGCCACCTTTAGATTGGTCTTGCTTCCTCTTATTCTGAGAGTTATTCTTGCCTCCACCGCCTGCTTGCGGCTTTAGCCCTTCTGCAGATGCAGCCTCAGTCTTTGACTTAGGGTAAAGACTCTCTGATCTCAAAGCTTTCCCCACAATCGATTCAAAAGTCTCATCGATGTGGTCGATAAGTCTTTCCCCCAAGTATCTATCCAAACCAGTAATGAACTTCTCATTCTTCTTCTCAGGAGTGTCGATAAGAGATAGTCCATACTTCGACAAGGTGTCGACCTCAGCAATATAGTCAGTAATTGCCCTACCACTCTGCTTGAGTTCCAAGAACCTCTTGAACAACTTTAACTTCTGGGCAGCTGGAATAAACTTCTCGCTAAAGCGAGCCTTGAACTGATCCCAAGTAAGCTGATCCTCTGGAGTAGCTGTTCTAATGGCATTCCACCAATTCATTGCTCGCCCTTGCAGCTGACGAGACGCTAGCCTTCTCTTCATCGCATCCTCAAGACCCAAGTCATCGAAGATACGGTCACAATTATCCATCCAATCCTGAACATCTGTGGCCGACTCCGTTCCATGGAACGGCTTTCCACCAAGATTAGTGTAATCCTTGCACAACTTGGCAAAATCGACCCTAGGCGCCTGCACTACTGGACCAATACCAACTCCAGGATTGGGAACTGCCCCTTGCACTTCTCTGAGCATGACTCTCATGAGGTTAGTAAACATCGCCCTCATGTCAGTGGCATTCCCCTGGTTGGTCCCTCTACCAGCACCCCTCGTGTCTCGACTCATCGTCAATCTGTAAAAGGGAAACGATTAACGACCCCATAGTGGTGCTAGTGCAGTACGACTTCATTCTTATAATACTAATAGTATATATATAGCTTTGAAAACCAAAATAATCACAAATACGCACTCTCATATACGTACTATCTCTCCCTAGTGTCATTCCCTAGGTTAACTACGCAACCTAGAGCTCTGATACCAAGTGTGACGGCCCGCCCCGCACCAACCGACATTTACTCCAAAGGTGCGCTGTACACATGTCCAGTTAGCACGGAACGGGTCGTCAGAAGGAAAAAGGGAAGAAGGAAATGAACTAATCAAGAACCTGTAGAATGTCTCACAGCGCATAGAATAAAATATAATAATAACATACTTGACATAAAACAGGCGAGAGAGTGCATAAGCTGAAAACCAGAACTAAACATCATAGCAGCGGAAATCCAAAATACAGCTTATTACAACTTTTCAAACTGTCTCAAAGCAAAAGTAAGATAAAGGAGGTACACTACTAATGCCCAAGTAGCGACCACCAACGACACAGGGAGAATATATATATATCATACGTGGAAGCCTTCTGCCCGCCTCCGAATCAGCTACTCGCGCATCACCAGCTAACCTGTCTCTAGTCTGCTCGTGTGAGCACCTAGAGTAATAAGAGGAGACCTAAAACTCTGGGTCAGACATAAAGCCTGGTATGAGCGATAAGCATCTAAAGTGAACAATAACAGGTAGACTAAAACATACCTGAACCTGGACCTGCAACCAAAGAGTTAGCACTACATATTGTACAACACTCTAAGGTGCCATATCAAAAGGTGTAAAGATATGGAGGTGGGGGTGTGCATGTCATAGTGATGGCAAACAATCAAACATAGCATCCATCCTCACATCTCTCGCTCGGTGCGTAAAGCATAGGATATTCACCACTTCGATCACCCATCCTTGCTACGATCACTTTGCCCCATGAAGTCATAAATGGCTTCACTGCACTGATAACGTAGCCACTAGTCCTTTGCTATGTCCACTTGCCCCTATGGAGTTATTCACCCCATCTGCGCTGGCTCATAGCCTTACCAATCCTTTACTATGTCCACTTGCCCCATGGAGTTATTCACCCCATCTGCGCTGGCTCATAGTCTTACCAATCCTTTACTATGTCCACTTGCCCCATGGAGTTATTCACCCCATCTGCGCTGGCTCATAGTCTTACTACGCATCATCTTGCCCCTCAAGTCATAATGACTCTACTGCACTGATAACGTAGTCTTGCTACCATCACCTTGCCCCTCGAGTCGCAATGACTCTACTGCACAGATAAGTAGCCCATCATCCATTATTAGTAGTGAATCGAAGTTATGAACGTCGACAACTCCTTAGCACACGTCCCGCAGCAAAGCCCAACCATGAAGCGAACTCATTGGGTCCCCATTAGATCCTGAGCTCTAACTTCCATTTGGACTACCAATGCATCTCGGGTTATTGGTCATCACCGGATCGGTTCGGCCTTTATCGTCTTTCAATGGATCATGATACCCTCCAGTTCGTGGTTCCCTGGCGCCCTTCAGTTCGTGACCGTGCTTCCTCACCGGTTCGGATCGTGCTCCACCTTCGTCAGGTCGGATCGGGTCGAGGCACTCCCACTGGTTCGGGTCGTGCTCCATAGCTCGTGGTGCTTCCCTTCGGTCGTGATGCTACTCCCCCTTCAGATCGTGGATGCACATCGGTTCGGATCGTGAGTTTCTGAAGTGGATCGGGTCGGATTGGAGATGGCATGCGATCGGGTGCTACAGCGCGTGACGCGGTTCGAGTTCGAGCTCCTCCCACCATTGGATCGTGGTCTCCGGTCCGGGTCGTGGCACATAGGGCGATCCGCGATCCGGTCCCTGCACAGCTTCCCTGCGACTTGTTTTACGCCATTCGATGGCGTTTTCGACCAATCTAACACTTCTAAACATTCACAAAGCATACCATACAGTTATAGCAACAAATAGAAGTGACCTCAAACAACAAAACATCAATATGATAAGTCAAAATGGATCAAACATAGCCAAAACCCCATATTTTCCCTTAAGCATGTTTAGGTGAAACTAATGATAGGATTAGCAAAACTTAACCAAATTAACCCAAATTCATATCAGAGGTCTAAAACAACATTTAAGAATTTATGAACATTTTTCCCGAATTTATTAGTGTATAAATTCGCTAATTAACACTAATTACCCTTAATTAGCCATAATTAGTGCAAAATATGCAAATCACTCACCTTAGCCACAAATAAACTAAGATCTGAAATAAATCTCTGATTTGATGTGAATCCCAATGCTAAACAGCAGCTCCAATGTTTATTTGGTGTAGATCTCCCTTGATTAGATGTTGCTAAGCTTAATTCTTAATCAAAAGAGGATTTGGAGGTGATTTAGAGGTTGGAGGCCATTTTTAGGGTTCCTTGGTGATAAGTGGAGGCTAGAAAACTGAAATTGAATGATTCTCTAACTCATTTCAGCCCCCCATAACCCTAATCCCGAAATGGGTTATGGGCCTACTCACTAATCACCCTATTTGGCCCGGTTAAGCAGTTTTTTCACCCTCCAAATCTTATTTCAGCCATATCTCCCAAACGGTAAGTCCGTTTGGCTATTATGACCACTCTACGGAAAGGTAAACCATCAAACAAATCTAATAGAAGTGGTTTTAGGTCAAAATTCCTTTCCAATCAAAAGTTATGGCCAAAACAAGATCAGCTAGGGGCAAAATGGTCATTTAAAAATCGACAAAAATCATGAACATGGGAAATGACTCTAACGGATGTTTCCCAAAGTTACATGACCATACAACTTCATACGGGAAATAAATAAATATTCTACGATCCTCTGATGCATAGAATGCGGGTTATTACAGGGGCGTAGGGTTTTGGTGCGTGGATTGATCGGAAAGTGGCCGGGAACGGAGGAGCTCCTTCCGTCATCGATCGTTCAGAAGGGTTTATGGGGAGAGAGAAAGTGAGCTTGGATATGATTGGCCCCTTCTATTTTTATATTTATTTATTTATTTAATTTCTAAAAATAACCATCCTTTCATACGAACTCCAATTCAAACCCAACGACTGTCGCCCCAAGCTAAATACCCCCTTTCGAACACAATGGTATATGTTTCGTAAGCCAATTCGACTGTTACAGTCAGTTATTCTTCAAATTAAAATATAAAACATTCAAATTCTATTTTGAACGTACATTTCAATTTGCCGAGGCCACAAACAGATCCCAAAAATTCCAGAAAAATAAATCTAGCTATGTTTTGACAATACTGTCCCAACGAAACTAGTTTCGTCGAATTCTGATACCGTTTGAAAAATGGCCATTTTCTAGTCGATCCAATTTAACTAAAATCAACCAAACACATTTTCCTTTGCCACACTCAAATATTAACTTCAAAAATTTTGGAATTTGAAACCTAGCAATAATTTGACATCTGGATCCAACAAACGTGGTTTCGTCGAATTCTTAGGTCGTTTGCAAAATTGCTATTTTCAAAGGCTGTATATTCTCTATAGCGACCTTTCTGAAAATTCATTTGGCTATAATTTTTGATTCCTGCTAAGAAATTTCAAATTTTCAGATTTGTTAGAAAGATATTCATAAACAGATTTAAATATTTTTGGTTTCACTAAAATCCATTTTATTTTGCACTCGGTACAGTCAATCAAAGTTTGCTTTCAAATTTTGAAACTGCCGCGCCATCTCAGGCCTTGTTTATAATTAAAAATAATTATATTTACATTCAAACATCGATTCAAATATACCTTTCATCATTTATTATTTAAAATAATTTATTTTAAATATTAAAAATCCACTAAAATAGCCAAATTAAAAATTTTAAATTGGCTCAGATTTTCCGGGTTGTTACAATCTCCCCCACTTAAAACTTTTCGTCCCCAAAAAGGAAACAGCAGTACAGTAGGAAATAACATGGAAACGTAAAGTATTGTAAATATGCCTTGCACCAGAGTTAGTCGGAGATGTCCATTCTGCAATTGGGATAAGCTTGCTTAATGCTTTCTTCTGTCTCCCAAGTACAGTCTCTAGGATCTCCACTCCATTGCGCTTTAACTAAATGAACCTTCTTATTCCTTAACTCTTTAGTTTCTTTGCTAATCGTCTTTAACGGCTCTCTTGCGACTGCTAATTCTGGAGTAATTTCCAAGTCCTGTTGCGCTGCTTCTTCTACAATAAGATCTGGATCATGCACATGTTTTCTAAGTTGAGATACGTGAAACACATTATGTACTCCAGGCAACCAATTAGGTAATTGAACCCTATAAGCGAGAGTACCAATTCGTTCAAGTATAGGAAAGGGACCAATAAATCTGGTTGTCAACTTCCCAGTTTTACCGAATCGGAATACTCCTCTCATTGGAGAAACTCTCAAATAAACATAATCACCAACAGCAAATGTTAAATCTCTTCTTCTAGAGTCCGCATAACTTTTCTGTCGGCTTTGCGCGGTTTGTAATCGTTTCTTAATGAAATCGACTTTGTCTGAAGCTTCGCGAATCATATCGGGTCCCAACACAAGTCTGTTGCCAGGTTCTACCCAACATGCGGGAGGTCTGCATGGTCTACCGTATAATGATTCGAATGGCGACATTTTCAAACTTGCTTGATAACTGTTGTTGTATTAGAACTCTGCCAAATGCAGATGATCTTCCCATGACCCGCTAAAATCAATAATACAAGCCCGTAGTAAATCTTCTAGAATTCTGTTCACCCGCTCAGTTTGGCCATCTGTCTGAGGGTGATATGCGGTGCTTAGGTTTAGTTTTGTCCCAGTTCTACTTGAAATGCCTCCCAGAATTTGCTAGTAAATAATGGATCTCTACACTGACTATACTGATCGGCACTCCATGTAGCTTAACAATTTCAGTGCTTAGGTTTAGTTTTGTCCCAATTCTACTTGAAATGCCTCCCAGAATTTGCTAGTAAATAATGGATCTCTACACTGACTATACTGATCGGCACTCCATGTAGCTTAACATTTTCCTTGAGATAAATCTATGCTAGACTTTGAGCGGTTCGATTGGATCTGACAGATATGAAATGGGCGGTCTTCGTGAACCGATTTACGATCACCCAAATACTGTCATTTCCTTTCCTGGTTCGGGGCAAACCATCTATGAAGTCCATGGAAATCTGTTCCCACTTCCAACCTGGGATTTCCAACGGTTGCAACAATCCGGCCAGCTTTTGTTGGCAGCTTTTGACTAGTTGATAAGTAGAGCACCTGCTGACATATAAGGAAATATCTCTTTTCAACGACTTCCACCAGAATGTGCGCTTGAGATCATTGTACATCTTACTCACCCTTGGATGAATGCAAAGCTTGGATTTATGACATTCATCAAGCACCTCCCTTTTGAGCTCTAGGATGTTGGAAACACAGATTCTCCCTTTTAATCTCATAACTTCTTCATTATCCACTTGAAAACTCGAGGGCTCGCCTATCTGTATTCTCTCTCTGATTCTCAGAATGAAGCGATCATCCTTCTGAAGTGCATATATTTTATCAATCAATGAAGGAGTGATTATAAGATTGGTAATGATTGCGGTTTTTCTGCTAAGCGCATCCGCTACTACATTAGCTTTTCCCGGTGTATACAGGATATCTAGATCATACGCTGCAAGAAATTCTAGCCAACGTTGCTGTCTCATGTTCAGATCTTTGTGGGTGAACAAATACTTCAATGATTGATGATCTGTAAATAGTTCAAACTTCTCACCCAATAGATAATGTCTCCAGATTTTCAAAGCAAACACAATGGCTAACAACTCTAGATCATGAGGTACATAATTCTTCTCATGCGGTTTTAGCTGACAGCTTGCATAAGCGACTACTTGGCCTCTTTGCATTAATACTGCACCAAGACCTCTAATAGAAGCATCCGTCCAAGCTGTTAAATCCTGATTGCCGTCAATAATGGTCAATACTGGAGCGGTTATCAATTTTGATTTCAGTTTCTGGAATGCTTCCTCACATTCGGGAGTCCACTTAAATCTTTCATGCTTCTTCGTCAGCTTGGTTAATGAACCGGATATCTTCGAAAAATCCTTAACGAATTTTCGATAATAACTAGCCAATCCAAGAAAACTTTTAACTTTTGTGGGTGTAGTATACTGTTTCCAGTCTTGAATTGTTGTAATTTTGCTTGGGTATACAGAAATTCCTTCCATTTATACGACGTGACCAAGGAACTTCACCTCCTCTTGCCAGAAGATACATTTAGAGAATTTGGCTTTGAAGACGTTCTTTCTCAGAATCACCAATACTAGTTTTAAATGTTTTTCATGCTCGCTTTCTGATTAGGAGTAGATTAAAATATCATCGACGAACTCCAGAACAAATTTATTCAGAACTTCTCTGAACACTCTATTCATTAAATCGACGAAGTATGCTGGAGCGTTGCATAAGCCAAACGACATTACTAACCACAAATAAAATATGTTTGGACCTCTGAAAGTTGTCAAAGGAACACACTCTTCGGCAATTCTAAGTTGAAGGAAACCTGTAGCTAGGTCCATCCTGGAAAATACTCTCGCCCCGTTTAATTGGTCTAACAGATCATCGATGTGGGGTAATGAATATTTGTTTTTGAGCGTCTGCTTGTTGAGGTCTCGGTAATCAACACACAATCGAAGAGTACCGTCTGACTTAGGAACAGACACTACTGCTGCACCCCAATTAGAAAAGCTTGGCCTGATCAGACCCTTCCGCAGTAGTTGACGAGTTTAATCGCCCAATTCTTCTTTCTCTTTTGGAGTCATTCTTCAAATTGGATGCACCACAGGCCTGGCATTCGGAATTAGATCGATTCTGAATTCAATTTCTCTTTGTAAAGGTAAGTTTTCGACTTCTTCAAACACATCTTCATAGTTTTTAACAACAGGTATCTTTTCTAATGAAGTGGGAATAACTTCTAGCACAGACCAAAATTCTTTTCTATTCGGATCTGAACCATGGCACGGTACAGTAATATATCCAAGCTTCGTTTTAATTTTTACTATTCATTCCGCACAATTTACTTTGGCCTCGTATTTTGTTAACCAGTCCAGTCCAAGTATAATATCAAATTCGGGAAAATTCATGGTGATCAAATCAAAAGAAACTTGTAGGAAGAATAAGAGACTGGCACTCTACAATATGAACTAAGAACAAGAGATCTTCCTATCGGATTATGAACACTAATCGTGTCTTTAAGGACTCTTATCTTTAACTTAAACTTGTGAACAATGTTACTTGCAATAAAACTATGTGATGCACCAGTGTCAAATAGTACAGAAACATGAATATTTTTAATAGTAAGAGTACCTCCCAAAACATCGGGCTTACCTGCTCCATCTGAAGTAGCCGGCGGGTTCGCCCCGTCATAAACATGAGCAACTTTTGCCTTCTTTAGCAATGGACAATATTTGACGAGATGCCCTGTTCGGCGTCAGTTGAAGCATGATCTAGAACTCTGAGGGTTTTTACTTGAGCTTTGTGGGTTTGTCTTCTGCCGCTTTGGAGCGGTGCACACATTGGAATAATGTCCCATCTTACCGCAATTAAAACAGCTTCTTGTGGGTGGCTTACTAGCTTGCTGATTTGCGGCTGTTGCGTTGTTGGACTCAGGTTGGTTCCCAGAAGCCTTGCGTTTGCTTCCCGCTGGATTCTTGGTGCGGTCTAGATCGAGGTTCCTCTGCTCCAAGTCTTCATAGTTGCAATCCATTTCCACCATTTCTGCAAATGGAAGTTTGATGTGGCTCATGGCTCTATCCTGATACTTGCGCTTAATTTCATGTATGAACCTTTTATTCTTTGCCTTTGCAGTCATGAAAAGCTCTGGTGCGTAACGAGATAGCTGTGTGAACTTGTTAATGTTGTCCTGGATGGAGCGGTCTCCCTGTTGGAGATTGGCAAATTCATCGTGCATACGCTCTATCGCTTGCTCGGGGATGAACTTCTCCTTAAACAATGCCTTGAACTCATCCCAAGTCCTCACTACATCTTGGTCCTCAGCGGTGATGGCATCCCACCATAATTCCGCCTCTTCCTGTAAAAGCCATGCTCCCATAAATGCCTTATCGTGGTCTCCGAGTCTTAGGCCACCTAAGATCTTTTCACAAGTTTTCAACCATGCAAAGGCATCTATCACTGTGTCTATGCTTGAAAAGGTTTTTCCCCCGAGATTCTTGTATTTCTTCTCCACTCGGTCTAGGTCGAATGGCTGAGGGGCTGGTGGTTGTATCAAAGGCTCTTCTACAACAGGGATATTCCCCCGTCCTCGGCCTCCTCGGCCTCCTCTAGCTGCAGCTGCTCGGGTAGCCATCTATCAAGTTCTGTATAAGCAAGAAAAGTGCCAAGCCCACAGAAATGATAATTTTAATATATGGTAAAGCAGAAGAACCTAAGGAAAGACAATGATGTACTGATCAGATTATTTTTGCTATTTTGCTTAGCTCATTCTAGGACATTACTAATCCTATCTCTAATGAGCTACTCGCCTTAGAACACTGCTGATTCTATTCTGACAAGGTGTTTAATGTGTTAAATTCCAGAACTAAGATTAACCAAAGCTCTGATACCACCTATGACGATCTCAAAACCCCGTACGACGGTGTTAAGGATAATCATTGGAATATAACACATTAATCATCATTAGCAGAGAACAGGTAATACCATAAACAGAAAACAGAATAATTTACATCAATATGGCGGCTGAATCATAACATGTAACAACATCAGAGTAGCACAGTGTAGGATACAACTTAGTGCATAAAAGGAAATGATCAGTCTACATCGCCATAAGCGGTACATATACATAAAGTGAGACATAATAGAGATATCAGTCTGCATCGCCATAAGCGGTACATATACATAAATAATAATGGCGGAATATCAATAGCCAAAATACTGAGAAGTCAGGTCCTCGCCATACAAGCCAAAAGATGCACTCCATGCTGTAGTGCAAAAGCCAAAATATATCTTGTACCTGTCACTAGGCTGCCCGTGTGAAAATAAGGGCACCCGAGTTTGCAAGATGAAACAAACTACGAGTCGGTCATGGGACTGGTATGAGAAATCTACTTAACTGATTAAACAACAATAACAAGGCAAATCATAGGACCACGCCACTTTCGTGGAACGGGTTTACTCCAGAGATTGCCAGTGCATGAAATAAAGTAAATTATTTAATCACTGCAATGCTTTTTATAAAAATGAAGCCATTATGAGACTGGTTCCATCACACAATGCAACGCAAGCTGGAGGATAGAGTTTTACCTTATAATGGCCAAGAAATTCTTGATACATATAAAACAAAAGTGTTTGATATTATTACTAGTGCATATATGTTTCAAAAGCAACTTCAGTCATAAATATCAATCATAGGCGGTATGGTTACCATATATCATGTCTCCATATATAAGTTACAATCAAATCCGTAATTTTGTATTGGAAATTGGATTCCATCATGAGTCGAGGCAAGGGGCAAGCTCCTCTCCGATTTGAGACACTCTAGCAAATGTCTCAGGACCACACACAGCGATCCTGGATCTTCAGGGCCAGTCCTCTCTTACTTTTGAGGATTGGCAATTCCTGAACACATGTTTCCCGGTCCTATAGGACCTATATCCGAGGCGCCTTGCATTCCAACAACCACACAGGTAAAATAATATAAATGTTAGGGCTGGTAGGTTACTGACATCACCCATAGCTAAAAAGAAACATCGTGCTCTCCCTGTAGTCACTATCCCGTTTTTGACTCATACCGAGGTGTGAGGCTCGCGAATCAACGCTATACACAAAGCTATGCCACGTAGGTCGTGCTTTGATCATCAACCACAAGACTTTGCTTTTCAACAGAAGCCTTGATCATCTGCCACTTAGGAATGCCACACATGCAATTCACTCCATGCGACTGATTTCTATCGATATATAACCTTTGAGCTCGTATGTCTCAGAGAAGGACGTTAAGCAAGAGAATAAATTCTCCGTCTCTAAATAGATATATATTTAATAGAGATCAATCAGCATAGAACAAAATCCAATGTCAGACACGCATCCATTTACAAGTTCGTTCTGGGTCTGAACGAAACCGTAGGCACTTTATTCCTCGCATATCCGTACAATCAACAAGTACGTCCGGACGGCTACCACTGTAGCTCCTTTAAGGTAGCTACTTCAATCATGAGCCTCGGTGTAACACCCCATAATTCTGTTAATATTAATATTCACAAATTAAAGAATAACTAATCTCAGACGTGAGAATTGTGGGAAACGGGTTGAGCCATTGTGTTCGTCTCGGAATTCTGGTTGAAATAGAGTTCGAGTTTGCGTGAATTGGACTTCGTATGAAGAAGTTATGGCCATTGGAAGTTTCAGAAAATTCAAAACAGATTTCAGAAAATTTAAAATTCAAATTCGGAGTCAAATCAGGCTAGGCGGTAAATTTCCCGCCCAGCACCCCAGGTCAACTGGGGAGTCGACCCCCCCCCCCCCAGGTCGACTGGGGAGTCGACTGGGGAGTCGACCTGGGTGTCGACCTGGTCAGTCGGCTAGGGTTTTGACTGAGGCCAATCTTGAGCTGCTGATGTGTCTTTAGGGATGAGTTGGCGAATTAAACGGTTCAGTTTAGTTCTGAGTTGATCTGACGGTCTAAATAAACCCTAAACTCTATAAATACCTAGTTAGTCTCTCACTCTAATTCACATGAAAAATAGAATAGCTACCGTCATACCGCCGCCTTGGAACTCAGTCTAGCCGCCGCCAACTAAGAAGGAAGAAAAGCTAATCAAATTCTAATTCTACTCAACTCTAAAGCAAATCAAGACTCTCTTTTCTTCTCTAAATTGTGAGTATGATGATCTTAACAAGATTATTATTAAACTAATTAGATTAAGTTATGAATGGATTATGAGTGAATGATGTGAATTGTCATATATGTTGTTGTAAACCTTATGCTATCATGTATGTTGAAAATTCTATGTTATGTGATGATGATATTCTATATGTTGTGAATCATGCTATGATGATATTGTATAGGTTGTAATTTTCTATGCTAAATTGTGATAAATCATACATGCTTTAAAGTCATGATGTTATTGTCTATGCTAATTAGTCCATGTTAATCAAATCATGGTGTTGATATTATTTGGGCTATGTTGATCTATATGACAAGTCACATATGCAAGTTTAGGTTGATTAGTAAAAGTTATGAACATATGCCATGACATCTATTATGACATCTAGAATTATGTTATGACATATGTGAAATTCTATGCCAGTTCACACCATCTTTATGTTGCCTAAAACCCCATATGCAAGTTTATATATAAATTTAGGTTATGATCATATCATGTAAATTGTGACATTTAACAAGTTGACAACTTTAGATCCTTAACATGTGTAGTTTATGCAAGTTTCACCCCTATTATGATTGGATTATTTTATTTGTCTATATGTTGTGATAATTTATCTTTGTGCTATGAGTTAGACTATTCGAGTCTAACTTATGTTCTGCGTTGAATAAGCGAACGTATAAACGTGGGGTAGGGGTAATATTAAGGATTTAATAATAAGAAGATGGGGTGCAATTGATATGATTTTGCATGCCATGAGTGGATGACCATAATTGAATCAATTATGGGCATCATTAAAACTGGAGTTTAATTAATAATTTGAATAGGGAATTATTAAAACTGGGGTAAAAGATTATAAGTGATAATCAATGCTTAGACATGAGGTTGGACTCGTTTGTGACGTAAACCTGCCCGGACCCGCCCTGCAAATCCAGTGGTCACAAATGTCAGCCCAATGTGAGAGGTCCTAGGCCTAAACTAAAACATAACAATTGTAAAGACACGAGGTTAGACTCTTTTATGGTGTAAGACTGCCCGGACCCGCCCGACAAATCCAGCTGCCATAAATGTCAGTCTAATGTGAGAGGTCTTTATGAGGTTATGGCCTGAATGAATTAAGAAATACTTAAACAGATAAACATGTAAGGTGGGACATGGGGGTTAAGTAGGTGCCTTGGGTGGCATGAGGAATCTAGTGGGTGCCCTTAGTGGCATGCGAAATACGATTAGTAAGACTTAACCAAACACACATGTAAATGTACATGACTAAGAGGGTTAAGTGGGATGTACTAGTGGACAAGCTTAGGTGGGTAGCTTGTGGGGGGCCATTTCAACCAGTAACTCAAACGTATCTTTGTGGGCTCGACCCAAGTCGAGGACGGGACACGCATACTGGGTTTGACTATAAGAGGGCAAAACGGGGAGCGGTGGCAACGCAAGTCCAATGGGTTTCATATGCGTGTGTGGACTCGGGCTGGTAGGTAAGACGTTGTTGCATCGTGTAGGTATAAGCCGTGCATTCTCAAGTTGTATCGGGTTGCCACTTTAGGGGAGTGATACACCCCACTGTGGGGCCAGCACGGGTATCTACGAGAAGGGAGCCGATCGAAAGTGGGTAGTGGGGTACACCTAGTGGAGATAGGGGCATACGGCACCTATGTAGTCAGCTACGGGTACGTAAGGCTATTTATATAGTTTCTGTGTGAAGCAAGTGGGATCAACCTTTAGGGTGACTGGTGCGGTGCAGTGTAGTAATGTGCGATGCAGTGTAGTAATTATTCGTTAGTAATTAGGTGTGCCTTTAACGTTATCTTTAACGTTATCTGTATCTTCTCATTCCATACCTAATAGTTCATAGACATTTACTTGTCTTCCAGCTTATGCCTTAGTCTAGTTATTTTGATAATAGTATTGTTAGAATTATCATACTCGCCAGACTTTATGTCTAACCCCCTCCATTTCTATCCTTTTTCCCTTCCAGGTCCTCAGGTTGGGCCCTGCTCTAGTGGAGTTTGATTACATTGCTTTATCTCTCTTGGAATGCTTGGACCGTTGAAGTAAAGTCCAGCTTGTTATCTTCTTTAATGGCTATTTGTGTAATGGGGTTATGTATTTTGTTTTTATGAAGATAGATATTGTACTTGACTCTGGTTTATGGTTTTATGATGTAACAAACATGTTTAATTTCCACTGCAATAAAATGAAGCTTTAGATTTCCAAGTACCACTTATTATCTGTCTTGTTGTAATTTTTCTGTTCTATATTCACTTAAAACCTCCATGGAAGTTAATGCATTCCCTTTGTGAGTGACATTAATGGACGTGGGGTGTTACACGTGGTATCAGAGCTTAAGGTTACCAGAACAGATAAATTTTTTAGAAAAACTATTTTTCGAAAGTATTTTTGGAAGAAGTGCTTTCAAAAACATGTTTTAATGAGTAATTTAAAGAGGAAAGTTTTTTTAAGAAAAGCATAATCCCCAATAGCCATATCTTTATCTTTCGAATTCTCCATTTTGAATCTTTCCTTTTTCGTTTCAGCATGGCTGAAGATCTTAACCTACCTGACGGTGTAACGATACCAGGATGGTATAGGAGGCTATCAGAGGCTAGGGCCGCCGCAGGTCTGGCCAATGTTCCTCCACCACCAGTTGCACCCGTTCGTCCTCCTCCTCGCGTAGATACTTTTGCAAAGACGTGCAAGGAATTTAAGGCTATGGGTGGAAAACCTTTTCAAGGGTCAGAAACGTTTGTGGAAGCTAGAGATTGGCTTAGGGAGGTGGAGGAATTGCTAGAGATCTTTGAAGAAGAAGGGAGGAAAGTCAAATTAGCAGCTTGGTTAATGAAGGGAGAGGCCTCGTTTTGGTGGGAGGTCACTAATGGGGAGCATCCTGTTGATTCTTGGGCGGATTTCAGACGTAGGTTTGAGGCGAAGTTTCTCTCAAGGGCAGAAGAGAATATATATATGGAAAGGTTCTTGACATTAAAGCAAGGAAGCTCATCAGTGAAAGAATATGTCAACAAATTTAATCCGTTAGCAAGGTTTGGCTTGGACTTAGTGAACATGCCGGAGAAGAAGGCGCTGAGGTTCGTTAATGGATTGAATGAACCGTTGCAAGGGTTGGCTATGACCCACATCCCTATGGGGGCCACATTCGAGAAGCTTGTAGACATGGCACTCATGCACGAGGAGAAAGGCGCTAAAGCTGATAAGGCACCCGAGAAGAAAGGGGATCAGAAGAAACCACAACAGCAAAACAAGAAGGGTGGTAAAGACAATAACGGCAAGGGAAAGAAGAAATGCTTTAACTGTGGGACACTAGGCCATCTCAGCAAGGATTGCCGAAAGAAAAAGAAGACTGGATGTTTTCACTGTGACGAAGCGGGACATCTAGTGAAGGACTGCCCAAAGAAGGGGTAGAGGGCAGGAGCTACCTCGGGAGGACAGGTGCAGGCCCTTATGGCACCAGGGCAGGCAAGGGGACAAGTTCAGGCTCTCGCGGTCCCACCGCTGCAAGAACGAGGTAGAACCATTTCTGTTGAAAGCTTAGTTTTTCTGTTTGATCATCCTGTCCGTACCTTATTCGATTCAGGCGCATCGCATTCGTTTATCTTTACATCATTAGTTGAATCACTACACTTAAACACCAGTTTAGTAGAGGATCCCTTAGTTGTTTCGAATCCAATTGGGGGCTCAGCTTATTTGTCCATGATGTGTTTGGATTTGAAAATTTCTATACTTAGCGTTGAGTTTAGATGTGATGCTTATGCGTTGGGCTTCACGGGCTATGGGCTAATTTTAGGAATGGATTGGTTATCCAGAAATGGGGCCGTTCTTGATTGTGAAAGGAGAGTAGTTAGGCTCGTGACTCGCCTTGGTAATGCTCTCGAAATCTTTTGTAGTCCCATAAATTCCGTTATGCTAAGTTATTTAGAATTGCTTGACGCGTCTGAGGAAAATATACAATCTCTTAGAGTGGTCCGATAATACTCGGATGTGTTTGAGGAGGTGAAGGGCTTGCCTCCGAAGCGGGAGATAGATTGTCGAATATATCTTGTGGATAATGCGAAACCGGTATCTTTGCCAGTACGCCACATGGCTCCACGTGAAAGGAGGGAACTCGATAAGCAAGTGAAGGAGTTGCTTGAGAAGGGGTTCATAAGACGTAGTATATCGGAGTGGGGTGCTCCAGTAGTATTTGCCACGAAGGCGGATGGGTCCCTTAGACTTTGTGTGGACTATAGAGAACTTAATAAACTTACTAAGAAGAACAGACACCCACTACCGAGGATTGACGATCTCTTCGATCAGTTAGTTGGCGCCTCAGTGTTTTCGCAGTTGGACTTAGCTACTGGTTTCCATCAGTTGAGAGTGGCAGAGGATAGCATTGACAAGACTGCCTTTAGGACTCCGGATGGTTTCTATGAATGGCTAGTGATGCCCTTCGGTTTGACAAACGCCCCCGCATACTTTGTTGATTTGATGAGTAGGGTGTTTAGGGAGTACCTTAATAAATTCATGGTAGTCTTTGTAGATGACATCCTGATCTTTTCTAAGGATGAAGAAGAGCATGCCCTACATCTTAGGGAAGTGTTGGAGACCCTACGAGCGCATAATCTCAAAGCCAAATTTTCTAAGTGTCACTTCTGGAGGAAGGAAGTGCGATTCTTAGGGCACATGGTTTCCAAAGAAGGGATAGCAGTGGATCCCGCGAAGGTGGTGGCCATCCAAGATTGGAAGGTCCCTAAAAATGCTACCGAAGTAAGAAGTTTCTTGGGGTTGGCTGGCTACTATAGGAAGTTTATCAATGACTTCACAAAGATATCAGCTCCATTGACACGCTTGATGAAGAAGAACCTTGTCTTCACATGGGACGTAGATTGTGATGATGCGTTCCAACGTTTGAAGAGAGCTTTGACCTCAGCCCTAGTCTTAGTGCTGCCAGATGGGAGTAAGCCATTTACCGTTTATACTGACTCTTGTGGGACAGGACTAGGCGCAGTCTTAATGCAAGAGGGCAGGGTAATAGCCTATGGTGGAAGGCAGTTGAGAGCGCATGAGAAAAATTACCCCACGCATGACCTAGAGTTGGCCGCTATTTTTTTCGCGCTTAAGTCTTGGCGTCATTATCTTCTTGGAGAGAGATTCGAATTATTCACTGACCACAAATCACTAAAATACTTATTTTCTCAGAAGGACTTGAACTTAAGGCAGCAAAGGTGGATGGAGTTCTTAGCGTCCTACGACTTCGAAATAACATATACCCCTGACAAGGGTAACGTGGTGGCAGATGCCTTAAGTAGAAAAAGATTATCCTTAAGTCCTTTGTTTGTTGAGCGGCGAAGCTTAGAATTCATTTCGATGTTTGACTTTAGACCTTCCGTTGACTTTGTACCCGGTTTGCTAGCATCCTTGGAGGTCAGACCTACGCTTTTGGGACGGATTGGCGAGGCACAGCGAGACGACCCGCAGCTGGTTGAGTTAGTAGAAAAGCTCAAAGGAGGGGAGTCATCAAGCCATCTCCGTAGGTATACCCTAGATGATAAGGGTTGGTTACGTAGGGACGGTAGACTTTGTGTACCAAAAGACGATGACCTAAGGAAGACTATTTTTGATGAAGCACATCGCTCGAAGATGACCATTCATCCCGGCGGGGACAAGATGTACATGGACATGAGACGAGTTTACTTTTGGGCCGGCATGAAGAAAGATGTGGCCGAGTATATCGCTAGATGCTTGGTGTGCCAACGATTAAAAGCGGAGCAAAAGAAACCCGGTGGGTTGCTTCACCCATTGGAGGTTCCACTATGGAAATGGGAAAGCGTCTCGATGGATTTTGTGGATGGATTACCAAGATCAAGGAAGGGTAATACGGGAATTTGGTTTATAGTAGATAGACTTACTAAGAGCGCCCATTTTATTCCTGTAAAGAGTAAGAGGACTGCTCCATGGTTAGCTTCTGTATACGTCCGAGAAATAGTTCGTTTGCATGGTGTTCCTTCTAGCATAGTGAGCGACCGCGATCCTATTTTCACTAGCGAATTTTGGAGAAGCTTACAAGAGGCGGTAGGGACTCAGTTATGTTTGAGCACCGCATATCATCCTCAGACGGACGGCCTGACCGAGAGAGTGAATCGTATTCTAGAGGACCTTTTGAGGCTATGTATCCTAGACTTTGGGGGTACATGGGAAGAGCATCTTCCATTGGTGGAGTTCGCGTATAATAACAGCTTTCAGTCCAGCATTGGCATGGCACCTTTCGAAGCTCTTTATGGACGATCTTGTCGCTCACCTACATGTTGGTGGGAATCAACGGATAAGATCTTACTTGGGCCTGATATGATTAGGGAGACTTCGGAGAAGATCGACTTGATTCGAAGGAGGATGAAAGCAGCGCAAGATAGACAGAAATCGTATGCGGACAAGAGGAGGTCAGATCTTGAGTTTGAAGTTGGGGACATGGTCTTTATCAAAGTGTCTCCATTACGGAACGTTGTTCGCTTTGGGTCCGTTGGGAAGTTAGCACCAAGGTTTGTAGGGCCATTTCCTATTAAGGAAAAGATTGGACAGATGGCGTATAGAGTGGAGTGCTTGCACGAGACCGCGGAAGTGGAAGAGCCGAGCTTGCTTAGAGAGGTGGAGATAGAGTGTGATGCGACGATTCGACGAGCTCCTACGTGCATTCTTGGGTCAGAGATTAAGAAGCTGAGAAATCTAGAGGTCAGACTAGTCAAAGTACAATGGGGAGATGATGAGAGCAACGCTACTTGGGAGATAGAAGAGAAGATGCGTTCGTTGTACCCTTTTCTTTTCGAGGGTATGTCTTTTAATTTCTCCTTTATCGCTTATCTTGTACTTATCTTATCTTTAGAGTATCCTCTCGCTAGTATTCTTGACCTTTAGTTAGGATAATCCTATGGTTGAAACATGTGTTTGAGACATGTTATGTATGATGGATGCAAAGTGGATGCAAGTGTTTGCTAGTGGTTGCTCGTGGATGCATATACACACACGATTAGGCACTAGATCGGCTCAGTCACTTCATATTGCATATTGCATATATATGGCTGTATTTAGTAAAATGGATGTATAATGGTTGTGCTATCATATGGATGCTGCATTCAGATGATGATTGTGCACGCATGTAGAGATAATATGTAGCATTAAGGAACTTTTGCATACATAATGGACGCATGGCACTATCATGGTTTGCATTAAGGAGGTCAACTGAATCAGTGGACGGCCTGATTTTGCATTAGATAAGGGACATATACACACACTGTGCATTTAAACATGAAAGAATTAGAGGTCTATAAGGACAATGGATGCCTGTGTTTGATGGTTGAGTAGATGGATGATTGGATGTTAGGATATACATTCTTCTTAACTTGAAGATTTCAGGGTCGAAATCCTTTAAGGAGGGGAGAATGTAACACCCCGTAATTCTGTTAATATTAATATTCACAAATTAAAGAATAACTAATCTCAGACGTGAGAATTGTGGGAAATGGGTTGCGCCATTGTGTTCGTCTCGGAATTCTGGTTGAAATAGAGTCCGAGTTTGCATGAATTGGACTTCGTATGAAGAAGTTATGGCCATCGGAAGTTTCAGAAAATTCAAAACAGATTTTCAGAAAATTTAAAATTCAAATTCGGAGTCAAATCAGGCTAGGCGGGAAATTTCCCGCCCAGCACCCCAGGTCGACTGGGGAGTCGAGGTCGACTGGGGAGTCGACCTGGGTGTCGACCTGGTCAGTCGGCTAGGGTTTTGACTGAGCCCAATCTTGAGCTGCTGATGTGTCTTTAGGGCTGAGTTGGCAAATTAAACGGTTCAGTTTAGTTCTGAGTTGATCTGACGGTCTAAATAAACCCTAAACTCTATAAATATCTAGGTAGTCTCTCACTCTAATTCACATGAAAAATAGAATAGCTACCGTCATACCGCTGCCATGGAACTCAATCTAGCCGCCGCCAACTAAGAAGGAAGAAAAGCTAATCAAATTCTAATTCTACTCAACTCTAAAGCAAATCAAGACTCTCTTTTCTTCTCTAAATTGTGAGTATGATGATCTTAACAAGATCATTATTAAACTAATTAGATTAAGTTATGAATGGATTATGGGTGAATGATGTGAATTGTCATATATGTTGTTGTAAACCTTATGCTATCATGTATGTTGAAAATTCTATGTTATGTGATGATGATATCCTATATGTTGTGAATCATGCTATGATGATATTGTATAGGTTGTAATTTTCTATGCTAAATTGTGATAAATCATACATGCTTTAAAGTCATGATGTTATTGCCTATGCTAATTAGTCCATGTTAATCAAATCATGATGTTGATATTATTTGGGCTATGTTGATTTATATGACAAGTCACATATGCAAGTTTAGGTTGATTAGTAAAAGTTATGAACATATGCCATGACATCTATTATGACATCTAGAATTATGCTATGACATATGTGAAATTCTATGCTAGTTCACACCATCATTATGTTGCCAAAAACCCCATATGCAAGTTTATATATAAATTTGGGTTATGATCATATCATGTAAATTGTGACATTTAACAAGTTGACACCTTTAGATCCTTAACATGTGTAGTTTATGCAAGTTTCACCCCTATTATGATTAGATTATTTTATTTGTCTATATGTTGTGATAATTTATCTTTGTGCTATGAGTTAGACTATTCGAGTCTAACATTTGTTCTGCGTTGAATAAGCGAACGTATAAACGTGGGGTAGGGGTAATATTAAGGATTTAATAATAAGAAGTTGGGGTGCAATTGATATGATTTGCATGCCACGAGTGGATGACCATAATTGAGTCAATTATGGGCATCATTAAAACTGGAGTTTAATTAATAATTTGAATAGGGAATTATTAAAACTGGGGTAAAAGATTATAAGTGATAATCAATGCTTAGGACACGAGGTTGGACTCGTTTGTGACGTAAACCTGCCCGGACCCGCCCGGCAAATCCAGTGGTCACAAATGTCAGCCCAATGTGAGAGGTCCTAGGCCTAAACTAAAGCATAACAGTTGTAAAGACACGAGGTTAGACTCTTTTATGGTGTAAGACTGCCCGGATCCGCCCAGCAAATCCAGCTGCCATAAATGCCAGTCTAATGTGAGAGGTCTTTATGAGGTTATGGCCTGAATGAACTAAGAAATACTTAACCAGATAAACATGTAAGGTGGGACATGGGGGTTAAGTAGGTTCCTTGGGTGGCATGAGGAATCTAGTGGGTGCCCTTAGTGGCATGTGAAATACGATTTGTAAGACTTAACCAAACACACATGTAAATGAACATGACTAAGAGGGTTAAGTGGGATGTACTAGTGGACAAGCTTAGGTGGGTAGCTTGTGGGGGCCCATTTCAACCAGTAACCGAAACGTATCTTTGTGGGCTCGACCCAAGTCAAGGACGGGACACGCATACTGGGTTTGACTATAAGAGGCCAAAATGGGGAGCGGTGGCAACGCAAGTCCAACGGGTTTCATATGCGTGTGTGGACCCGGGCTGGTAGGTAAGACATTGTTGCATCGTGTAGGTATAAGCCGTGCATTCTCAAGTTGTATTGGGTTGCCACTTTAGGGGAGTGATACACCCCACTGTGGGGCCAGCACGGGTATCTACGAGTAGGGAGCCGATCGAAAGTGGGTAGTGGAGTACACCTAGTGGAGATAGGGGCAGACGACACCTATGTAGTCAGCTGGGGGTACGTAAGGCTATTTATATAGTTTCTGTGTGAAGCAAGTGGGATCAACCTTTAGGGTGACTGGTGCGGTGCAGTGTAGTAATGTGCGGTGCAGTGTAGTAATTATTCGTTAGTAATTAGGTGTGCCTTTAACGTTATCTTTATCTACTCATTCCATACCTAATAGTTCATAGACATTTACTTGTCTTCCAGCTTATGCCTTAGTCTAGTTATTTTGATAATAGTATTGTTAGAATTATCATACTCGCCAGACTTTATGTCTGACCCCCTCCATTTCTATCCTTTTTCCCTTCCAGGTCCTCAGGTTGGGCCCAGCTCTAGTGGAGTTTGATTGGATTGCTTTATCTCTCTTGGAAAGCTTGGACCGCTGAAGTAAAGTCCAGCTTGTTATCTTCTTTAATGGCTATTTGTGTAATGGGGTTATGTATTTTATTTTTATGAAGATGGATATTGTACTTGACTCTGAT
This sequence comes from Allium sativum, assembly GCA_030737875.1. Taxonomy (NCBI): domain Eukaryota; kingdom Viridiplantae; phylum Streptophyta; class Magnoliopsida; order Asparagales; family Amaryllidaceae; genus Allium; species Allium sativum. Next base: position 79,539,538 of record CM060914.1, read on the forward strand.
TTATGGTTTTATGGTTTTATGATATAACAAACATGTTTAATTTCCGCTGCAATAAAATGAAGTTTTAGATTTCCAAGTACCACTTATTATCTGTCTTGTTGTAATTTTTCTGTTCTATATTCACTTAAAACCTCCATGGAAGTTAATGCATTCCCTTTGTGAGTGACATTAATGGACGTGGGGTGTTACACTCGGTGGCACCTATCCATCCGATGTGAAGATCGTCGGTTTTGAACCGTCTTCATATCTTCGACTTCTAATCGTCGATCAATTATTTGAAATGAGAATTAACTCGGCCTTTTCAAATAATCCACGTATATTTAGAATTCAAATCAATTTTGTCCATTGTCAAATTATTCGACATCCAACATTCAGTTCATTAGTATAATTTTCGTATCAAACACATTCAACCATCAAATGACAAGCAAACCAAGTATAATCGGTTTATTTCCATTCCACATCATCTATAATATTTTACAACGATATATCGCCATTTTTATTTATTTAAAAATGGCCCTATTTAATTGACAACGTTTCAAGTCGTGTCGAGGCACTAGCGTTGTTTTCTCCAAATTTGTTTTACACATATCTAAAAATCTAACCGTTGGATCCCAACAAAGTTTATATCGTTGGAAAGATATTTCCAAAGCGAACCCAATGGTTCCAGTTTCGTGAAAATCCGATGGTCGGATCTTTCGGTATAATCGTTTAAAGTTACGTTTTCAAAACGCGAATTGTAGGGGCTCGAAACGTTTTATTTAATTTATATTTACATATATATATATATATATATATATATATATATATATATAATTTATTTGATGATCTCAATATCGTTTTCACTTCAAATATTTCACTAACGCGTTTAAATTTCAGAAAATTTTGCCATAAACTCCTTTGTATGGGAAGGGGTTTGGAAATTTATTGAGCCGTATTAGGCACCCAATAAATCCTAAAAAGCATGCACATATTTATTGTGATATATTCCGGTGTCCATAAGGGAGTGTGTATAGATCATAACTCCAGAAAATAAATTCTCGTCACCCTATAAACGGTTTTTGTGCCTTAATGACCAGAGAGACGTGTTTATTGTCATCTCCAGAACCGTATGAGGTTTTGTTAATCTTGCAATTTACCTTTACATTTTATATAGTTCATATCAGTCTTTAGTTCAACCTGAAATATAGTCATCGCTATACAAGCCTCTCGCTTGTATGGTACATCTTCAACCTCGTCACACAAGCCCCAAATGCTTATGTGGTATATGATAGTGTATACTATCTTCAAGAAGTTTGCCATGTAGTGTAGTTCAAAATTAATTGTTACTATCCTATGGCTACGTTTATTATTACACACAGAACAACCAGCACTCCGCATCCAATGACATTCACAGGAGTTGATATAATAATAAAATAGCGCAGCCAACTCATTAAGGTTTACCTATTTGTCGGGCGCGCAAATAAATTCTTTACACAACAGCTAATCCATTTTCATATTCAACACATGAATATATATATATATATACATATATATATGTGCAAAACTAAGCTAAATAATATTTCTAGTGAACAAATGTTTATTTTCCATACATGGTTATTTTTAACACTTCCTACACGTGTTAAAAAGAATATTTTCAACTTATAAATATTTATTTCAACAAGTTGTTATTTTAACACTTCATAATTCGTGTAAAAATGATATTTTTAGCAAAAAAAAATAAAAATATTTCAACGCATGACTATTATATTTAGCTCATATATATGTTAAAAATAATATTCATAGCAAACAAATATTTATTTCAACACTTGTGTATTTTTAGCGAGTCGTATACATGATAAAAATGATATTTTTTATCATCAGAAATATTCATTCAACACATGAATGTTTTTTATAGTTTATATATTTAATAAAAATGTGATTTTTATTGTTAAAACAATTTATTTAAAACACAAATATTTTATATAGTCTATATATGTGATAAAATGTAATTTTTATCTTTCAAAGAATTTATTCAACACATGAATTTCTATTCAACACATGAATATAGTTTCAACACATGAATATAGTTTCAACAAATGAATATAGTTTCAGCACATGAAAATAAATCTAACACATGTATATTATTGAAAATTTCGGCAGCATAATGGCAGGGTATTTAAAACCGGCACCGCCCTGAGTACGGCTCCTCGCTCTGCCTTAAAACCTCGCGGTTTTTGACAATGGGGATTTCATACATCTAGTTCGTATGCAGACGAGTATGTTTTTCTTTTCCACAACCTATTCTAATTTGGTTTCAACCACAGACGGGTATTTTTCAACCACAACCCAACAATATCAACCACAAACAATCCTATCAACCATTCGCATTATTCCCCAAATTTTTCATGCCAATTCACAATCAATAAATATCGTCCATAGTTTGTGGATGAGGGGAGTGTATATATATATATAAGTATATTTTTTTCCATTCCAATGCACATATGATTTATACAATGTATGTATAATTTATACATCGCTCATATAACTTATACAACACATGTACATGAGTTATACAACGCGTATATAACTTATACTTTGCTTATATAATTTACACATCACATTTCCATTCGCATTTTGAATTTAGAGTTCTCACATTGGGTTCCACTCCTCCAAAAATTGTAGAAGGCTCAGAAAAATATCCGGTCTCTTCAAGAATGTAGAAGACGTCCTCACGGTCCCGGTGTCTCTAGTTTCACTGGATTTCGACAACACAGCAAAAAGATATGATTTTTACAGTGAAATCTCAATTCGTATCTCCTTAAAGTGCTATAATCCTTTAGAAAAATAAACAGCCGTTACCTCAGCTCGATCTTCAAAACTAGGTTTTGAAATAACTTCCAATTCGAAGAACGTTGCATCGATCAGACTACACAGAGTTCGAAGGGTGTGGAGAAGGCTTTCCACGCAGGGTGGTTTCACCCTGATCGACGGCGCCTGGCGTCCTCAGCGGCGTTCGAGAGTCTGGGACTTTGGGGAGTTCGATCTCGAAGCTGGGGCGACGATAGGTGATGGGGTTTGTCTTGATTTGAAGAGGGAAAAGTGGACTTCAAAAAGTTGCAAAGGGGCGTAGGGTTTTGGTGCATGGATTGATCGGAAAGTGGTCGGGAATGGAGGAGCTCCTTCTGTCGTCGATCGTTCAGAAGGGTTTACGGGGAGAGAGAAAGTGAGCTTGGATATGATTGGCCCCTTATATTTTTATATTTCTTTAATTTCTAAAAATACACATCCTTTCATATGAACTCCAATTCAAACCCCAACGACTGTCGGCCCTAGCTAAATTCCCCCTTCCGAACACAATGGGATATGTTTCGTAAGCCAATTCGACTGTTACAGTCAGTTATTCTTCAAATTAAAATATAAAACATTCAAATTCTGTTTTGAACGTACATTTCAATTTGCCGAGGCCACAAACTGATCTCAAAAATTCCAGAAAAATAAATCTAGCTATGTTTTGACGATACGGTCCTAACAAAACTAGTTTCGTCGAATTCTAAGACCGTTTGAAAAATGGCCATTTTCTAGTCGATCCAATTTAACTGAAATCAACCAAACACATTTTCCTTTTCCACACTCACATATTAACTTCAAAAATTATGGAATTTGAAACCTAGTAATAATTTGACATCCCGGATCCAACCAAAGTGGTTTCGTCGAATTCTGAGGTCGTTTGCAAAATTGCTGGTTTCAAGGGCTGTATATTCTCTATAGCGACCTTTCTGAAAATTCGTTTGGCCATAACTTTTGATTCCCGCTATGAAATTTCAATTTTTCAGATTTATTAGAAAGATATTCATAAATAGAATTAAATATTTTTGGTTTCACTAAAATCCGTTTTATTTTGCACCCGGTACAGTCAATCAAAGTTTGCTTTCAAATTTTGAAAACTACCGCGCCATCTCAGGCCTTGTTTATAATTAAAAATAATTATATTTACATTCAAACATCGATTCAAACATACTTTTCATCATTTATTATTTAAAATAATTTATTTTAAATATTAAAATCCGCTAAAATAGCCAAATTAAATTTTTTAAATTGGCTCAGATTTTCCAGGTTGTTACAGCCCCTATCCAGATACCCTCATTCCGGACACAATGGAATATGTTTCGTAAGCCAATTCTATTGTTTTGACCAGTTTTTCTTTAAATTAAAATATAAATCATTCAATATTGATTTTGAATGTATATTTTAATTTACCGAGGCCACATACCGACTCCAAACATTCCCGAAAAATAAATCTAGTTATGTTTTGACGATACGGTCATAACAAAACTAATTTCGTTGAATTTGGAGACTGTTTGAAAAATGGCCATTTTCCAGTCGATGAAATTCAACTAAAATTGACAAAACATGTTTTCTTTTGCCACGCTCACATATTAATTGCAAAAAGTATGAATTTTGAAATCTAGCAAGAATTTGACATTCCAGATCCAACAAAAATGGTTTTGACGAAAACGGAGGTCGTTTGCAAAATGGCTATTTTTATGGGTTATATATTGTATTAAAATATATATAAATTTCATAGCGACTTTTCTGAATTTTAAACTGGCCATAACTTTCAACTTATATTATGAAATTTCAGTTTTTCACACTCGTTAGAAAGATATAATTAAACATATTCTAATATTTTCTATTTTGCTGAAATCTGATTTATTTCGAATTCTGTACATTCATTTGAAATTTGAAATCGAATTTTCAAATTGCCGCGCTATTTCAGGCTCGTTTTATAATTAAAATAAATTTCTACGTTCTAACTTCGTCGAAAATAAATTTTTAGTCATTATTGTTTAAAATAAATCATTTTAAATATTCAAAATCCATTATAATAGCTAAAATAAAAAATTTAAATTGGTTTTGAAAATCCGGGTTGTTACAATCTCCCCCACCTAAAATCTTTTCGTACTTGAAAAGGAACGGAGCTGAAAGTTGTTTAACCAACCAACTCAACTTTCATTCTAGCTTTCATTTTTCAACTATTCAGTTTTTAAGAATTTTCTAATTTCTCAAAAATTTGGCTAATACCCTAAATTTCAAAAAAATTCACCATAACCTCCTTTGTACGGGTTGATATTTAAAACCGCAACTTACCTCACAGGGCCCTCATCAATCCAAAAGAAAACAAGAAAGCCAATCGGCTCATAAAATCATCAAAACCCCAATAAATACAGTAAATGTATACCTATTTTTCGGGCATATAATTTTATTCCTCTTCTTAGCTTCCATTCTATGACCTGTTCACACACACACACACACACACATATATATATATATATATATATATATATATATATGTACATGTATGCAATTTCAAACAAATTTTCAATTCAGTTCAATATTTGTTCAATTTGGCTAAATTTTACCTTTCATTCTCTTATTGGTTCAACATTTTAATTAGTCAAACTAACTATCATACAACACAATCAGCAATCAATGTGTTGATTATCTTTTCAAACATATATCTTTCTATACATACTTAAAAATCATATTTTTAGTGCCAAATCACAACAATAACCCTATCTAATTTTGGTTCTCACACCAGTCAATTGGAAGTATATAGATATCACTCTTTCGAAACTCGAACATAAATATTGATGATGCGATCGCTATCATTAGAATCATCTCCGGGCGACTAGAGTGTGATTCTATATCCATCCAGTATATTTGAGACTTCGAATACACGCTAGCTAGGCGTATATGCAAAATCTTCATATACTCGATTATCCAAATCAGTTTAGAATAAAATACTCAAATACGTATAATAAGGTATAGTTTTCTTTCAAAAATAAATTTGTTTTTATAAACAATACTCTTCGAACTCATTTTAGGGCATTGCTAAACCTATCTCTAACGAGTCATTCTTATTGGATATTACTAGTCCAATCTCAGATGAATTCTTTTTTCGGTTCTAATGTGTCTTGTTCTCGAGCTCTGTAAACCAAAGCTGCGATGCCAAACTGACATGACCCAAACTCGCCCTTACGGGAAAGCCCGGATTGATTTGAGAACACGAAAAATCAGAACATAAACAGAAGAACATTTCATTGCTTATTACAACCATTTTATCAGAGCACAAGAATATAACAGAGTATGAATAAATATAACACATTGAAAAATATCAGAGATTTAAATTACATTGCCGCAGAAAAATAATACATAACACAAGTGTAAGAAATACACGAATACAGAGCGTTCCGAATATAGCTCCAACTGTAAAACAGGATCTTGTATAAAGAAATATCTGCAAAACTGAAACTACTGACTGGTCGTGTGGAAAAATAAGGGCTCCCAGAGTTTAGGTTAAAACAATAAACTCCAGGTCAGTCATGTGACTGGTATGAGAACTAAAACCGTTATTAATTTGATTTCAAAGTTAGGTAAATCAAGGGACCACGCCGTACAACACGGAACGGGTTTACCCCCAAGAATACCAGTGCATAAAACAAATAGCACAATGCTTTTTGGAAAAATGAAGCTATTATAAGACTCAGGTCCCATCACATAATGCAATGCAAGCCGGAGGATAGAGTTTTCCCTTATAATAGCCAAATAATGCTTGATACTCGAAATTTAATCTTTTATTATTACTATAATTGAAGAAATCAACTTGAAATATAAATGTATCTATCATAGATGGCATGGGTACGATATATCATGTCGCCATACTAGTTCTACAATTAAAACCGAAATGTCACGTATTGGAAATTGGATTCCAACTATGAAATAAAGCAAGGGATCGTCCTTACCAAATTCGAGACAATCTAGCCTACCATTTCTCAGGCTACAGCCGCAACTGCACCTTTGATCTTCAGGGCCGGTCCACACTAAGTGGATTAATAATCCCCGAACAATACGTTTCCCCACCCTATGGGGGTAATGGTTACTATGTCGATCATATCATCCATCGGCTCCGTAGTGACCGATATATCCGAGGTACCTTGCTTTCCAACAACCACATAAGTAAAATGTATGGGATCCATACAATGACACCACTCCTAGCTAGAAAGCAACGCATGTTCTGCCTGTAGTCCTCTCCCGTTTCTGGTTCATACCGGTGTGTGAAGCTCACGAATTAACGCTATACACAAAGCTATGCTATTTAATGTCGCGTTTTGATCATCAACCACAAGACTCTACTTTTCAACAGACGCCTTGATCATTTGCATCTCAGCATGCCACACTGACAACTCACGCCATGCGACTAATGTCTATCGATATATAACCTGTAAGCTCGTACATCTCAGAGAAGGGTGTTAACTAAGAGAATAAATTCTCCGTCACCAAACAGATATATATTTAATAGAAATCAATCAACAAAGTATAAAATCTAATGTGAGACGACCCCAAACCCCATACTGACGGTGGCAAGGGTAATCTTTGGAATATAACACAGAAACAGATAATAATAGAGCATAAATTAAATAAATACACCAGATAATGCACAATAGAATATACTGGATAAACGTAATCATCAGAGTTACTTAGTATATAGGATCATACTTAGAACAAATACAGTTCAACTATACATAAATGTCTACAGCGGAAACAAACATAATATGTACAACAGGAGCTGAACAGCATAAAAAGAGATAAATAATAGAATCCATCTTCAGCTCCAGCTATCCAGAAAGAGTCAGCTAAAACCTGAATACAAGGCTGCCCGTGTAGAAAAAGGGGCACCCGAGTTTGAAACGTAATCACAAGACCACGCCACTTTCGTGGAACGGGTTTACTCCATTGGATTGCCAGTGCTTTAAAACAAATCATTCTTTTAAACATCGCAATGCTTTTTATAAAAATGAAGCCATTATAAGACTCAGTTCCCATCACACAATGCAACGCAAACCGGAGGATAGAGTTTTTACCTTATAATGGCCAAGATATGTTTGATACGAATAAAACAAAAGCATTTAATATTACTACTAGTGTTTATATGTTTCAAAAACAATTTCTAATCATAAGTATCAATCATAGACGACATTAATGCCCTATACCACTATGTCGCCATATATAGATATACAATCAAAACTGCACAGTCACGTATTTGGAAGTTGGATTTCCGTCATGAACCAAGACAAAAGATAGTCCTAACCGAATTCGAGACTGTCTAGCCCGAGTCTCAGGCACAGCCGCAACCGTACCTTGGATCGTCAGGGCCGGTCCACACGGAGTGGATTATAATGCCTGAACAATGCGTCTCTCCGCCTTTTGGGGCGTAAATGAGCCAACAAATTACTCCATCGGTCCTGGATTGACCGATATAACCGAGGCGCCTCGCAACAGTAACAACCATATAAGTCAAACTCGTCAGGGCGTGTAAAACCACTGACGCCACTTCTAGCTAGAAAGAAAACGCACGTCCCCCCTGAGGTCTTCTCCCGTTTCTGGTTCATACCGGTGTGTGAGGCTCGCGATTTCCCGTTATACACAAAGCTACGCCACACAGGCGGTGCTTTGATCATCACTACAAGACTTTGCTTTTCAACAGAAGCCGTGATCACTGCATCTTAGCATGCCACACAGGCAATTCACACCGTGCAACTGATAGATATCAATCACACAAAATAAATTCCAATGTCAGACGCACTGTCCATTTGCAAGTCCGTTCTGGGTCTGAACGAAACCGGAGGCACTATATACCTCGCAAACCCATCGACCTCCACGTACGTCTGGACGATCATCACTCATTATCCATATTTCGGGATGCCTCCCAATCAGGACATCAGTTACCATCCAAACGAGGTGAAGATCTCCGGTCTTCGACCACTATCTTCATCTTCGATTTCTTATCGTCGATTCAGTTATTCAGAATGGGATAAACCCGGTCTTTTTGAGCAACTCGCGTATTTAATAAACAAGTGCAACACAAACACACATACGCATCATTTCAATTCATTAGTCGCTACCGTAAATCAGTAAGAGAACGATTTCCCAAATATTAACCCCGAAGGCCAAAACCAACATCAGATCAACACCCAGGAAACCATTCGACTTAGCCAACCTTCGGTTAGTTTCTAAATTTCACATCCATATCGTTTATAATATTTTATAACGATTTATCGCTACTTTTATTTATTTTAAAATAGCCAATTTATTCAAACGACGCTTCGGGCCATAACGCGGCCGTGGCGCTGTTTTTCTTCAGATTTGATTTACACATATCAGAAAATCTAACCATTGGATCTCCACAAAATTTATATCATTAGAAAGATCTTTTCAAAACGAATCCAACGTTTCCAGTTTCGGGAAAATCCGACGGTCGGATCTCCCGGTATAATCGTTTGAATTTTCGATTTCAAAATACGAACTGCAGCGTCGTTATTTGATTTAATATAATTATATATATATAATCGATTCTGGCGCTGTTTTTCTTCAGATTTGAATTAAACATTCTAGACAATCCAACCGTTGGATTTTTACAAAGTTGGTGCCGTTGGAAAGATATTTCCACAGCGAACCCAACGGTTGCGGTTTCGGGAAAATCCGATGGTCGGATCTCCCGAACTAATCGTTTGAAATCATGGTTTCAAAATACGAACTGCAGCTTCGATATTCGATATATTATAATTCTATTTATATATATATATATATATATATATCGATTCTTCGATTTAAAAGCTATATTCTTTTCATACATTTGATAAAAAATATATTTTTATCCAACAAACATTCACTTTGACACTTTACTATTTTTAACAACTCCTGTGTACAGAAAAAATGTGATTTTTATTGTAAAACAATTTATTTCCAAACATGATTATTTTATATAGTTCATATAGGTAATAAAAATAGGATTTTATTATAAAACAATTTCTTTCAAAATATGAATACCATTCAACACATGAATTTCAATTCAATGAATGAATTTCGATTCAACACATGAAGGTTTTCTATAGTTTATATATATAGTTAAAAAGGTGATTTTTATATTTAAAACACGAATACCATTCAACACATGAATTTCAATTCAACGAATGAATTTTGATTCAACACATGAGGGTTTTCTATAGTTTATATATATATAGTTAAAAATGTGATTTTTATATTTAAAACACGAATACCATTCAACATATGAATTTCTATTCAACGAATGAATTTCGATTCAACACATGAAGGTTTTCTATAGTTTATATATATAGTTAAAAATGTGATTTTTATATTTAAAACACGAATACCATTCAACACATGAATTTCTATTCAACGAATGAATTTCGATTCAACACATGAAGGTTTTCTATAGTTTATATATATAGTTAAAAATGTGATTTTTATATTTAAAACACGAATACCATTCAACACATGAATTTCTATTCAACGAATATATTTCGATTCAACACATGAAGGTTTTCTATAGTTTATATATATAATTAAAATGTGATTTTTATATTTAAAACCCGAATACCATTCAACACATGAATTTCTATTTAATGAATGAATTTCGATTCAACACATGAAGGTTTTCTATACGACGAATAAATATAGTTTCAACAAATGAAAATAATTCTAACACATGAATATTATTCAAAATTTCGGCAGCATAACGACAGGGTAGTTAAAACCGGGACCGTCCCTAGTACGGCTCCTCGCTCTACCTTAAAGCCTCGCAGCTTTTGACAATGGGGAATCATGCATCTAGTTCGCACGTAGGCGGCATGTATATTTTTTTCATTTCCACAAACTAATTCTATGTGGTTTCAACCAAATATTTCTCAACCACAAACGGGTATTTTTCAACCACAATCAATCAATTTCAACCACAAACAATTCTAATCAACCATTCATAATCAACCAATTTTCACACCAATTACAACCAATAAATATCATCCATAGTTTGTGGACGAGGGGCGTATATATATATATATATATATATATATATATATATATATATATATAGCATTTCACTTCTATTTCAACACATATATAATTTTTACAACGCATATATAACTTATACATCGAACGTACAACTTATACAACACTTATATAACTCATATATCGACTATATAGTTTATACATCGTCGTTTTCCATATCGTTTATAAATTAGAAATCTCACATTGGGTTCCACTCCACCAAAAATAGCAGAAGGCTCAGAAAAATATGTGGTCTCTTCTAGAATGTAGAAGACGTCCACACGGTCACGATGTTTCCTGTTTCATCGAATTCCGTCAATACACGAAAAAGGTATGATTTTTCAAAGTTTCAACGGTTTAAAGGTGTTAAAACTGTTGAAAATAAACTTAGCCGATACCTCAGTTTTTGATTCGAAACTAGGTTTCAAATTATCTTCAAATCCGTTGATCGTTGCTTCGATCGGCCAGCTCCACCTTGACGGGCTAGGAGAGGCGCACGTGCGCCAGGGAGGGGGTCGAACTTGGTGGACTCTGGGCGATGGAATCGAGGCGTGAACGGCGAGATTTTGGAGGCTCCTATCTCGAGAACGACGACACGAGGGGAGGTGAGGTTGGTATGGATTTAAAGAGGGGAGAGAGTACTTTAAAAAGTTCAACTGGAGGGAGGTCTATAGATGCGTGGTTTCGCCGGAAAAAGGGAGGGAAGGTTGGAGTGTTCACCGTCGTTCGTGGGGGGGGGGGGGGGGGGTTCCAGATAAAAGACGGGGAGAGAGAAAATGAAGGCCCAATCACGTTTTTTCTTTATTTTATATATTTTTAAATTTCGAAAATATCCCCTTTCACACACGAACACCAATCCAAACCCAACGACTGTCGTCCCTAGCGTTTTACACCCATTCCGAACACAATGGGATATGTTTCGTAGGCCCATTCGACTGTTTCAGTCATTTTTCATTCAGATGAAATTTGAAACCTAGCAATAACTTCACATCCCGGATCCAACAAAAGTGGTTTCGTGAATTTCGAGGTCGTTTGCAAAATGGCCAATTTCACGGGCTATATAAATTCCATAGCGACCTTTCTGAAAATTTATTTGGCCATAACTTTTGCTTCCCGCTATGAAACTTCGATTTTTCAGATTCGTTAGAAAGGTATTCACTAACAGATTTAAATATTTTTGGTTTCACTCAAATCCGTTTTGTTTTGCACCCGGTACAGTCAGTCAAAGTTTGAATTCAAATTTTGAAACTACCGCGCCATTTCAGGCCTTGTTTATAATTAGAATTAATTATATTCGTTTCCAAATGTCGATTCAAACTTACTTTTCATCGTTATTATTTAAAATATTTATTTTAAATATTTAAAATCCATTATTTTAGCCAATTAAAATTTTTTAAATTGGTTCAGATTTTCCGGGTCGTTACATAATGTCAGACACACATCCATTTACTAGTTCGTTCTGGGTCTGAACGAAATCAAGGCACCTTATTCCTCGTCCCATGTGTCCAATATAGGAGACATGTCCTCGCATATCCGGTCAATCTCCAAGAACATCTAGAAGATCACCACTTATTACCTTGTCTTGAGTGTACAGCCCAATCAAAACATCACTAATCGTCCAAATGATGTGAAGAACTCCGATCTTCAACCACCGTCTTCATCATCGAGTTATCGTCATATCAATTATTCAGAATGGGATAAACCGGGTCTTTCCGAATAACCCGCATATCTTATAAATAAGTGCTATAAAACACAACATACGCCTCATTCCAATCAAGAATATTCTTTTACTCAAATATTCTTTTCACAATTTAAACCAAATTAAGGTTTTCCAAAATAGTCAGGATTAGCGAACCTTATCGAAGTAATCATTTATTATATTTCCCAATCCCAACCTATTCATCCCATGGAGCAAAACTGGTAGTTCTCCATATCTTACACCACTGTATTATCGGTAAAAATTAATTACCATTTCCCGTTCAAATCTAATTAAAGATTTGACTATCACTTGGAGTAAAACTAGTGGTACTCCGTTCTCGATCATTTCATGAATTTGATAAATTTAATTACCTTACTCCCATTTCAATCTAATTAAAGATTCGTTAAAACTCTGGTTCATTTTTAATCTCAAAAATCATTTCTTAATGATTATTCAACTTTAGGAAAATAAATCATGTCTTTCACTGGGTTAAAGAACGAATGTCATTTAAAACACAGTTCATGATAAACCCAAAATCACATTCCATTAATTATGGAATCTTCACGGAAAAGAGATCGATATATATAATCGATATGAACTTTCATATCCAACCAATAATATAAATGGAATAACGGCAAAGCCTTTTAAATTCCATATATAGTAATGGTCTTCCTCCACTGATACTCACTTCGATTATTACCAAATCGAATTCCATTCCCTTCCAATTTATTTTATTAAATTGGACAATTTTACTTTGGAAAATTTCCATTAAATCTTAATAAGAAGATTTATAAATTCCAAATCACATTTCACAATTAATTGGGTTAAGGAACAAATGTCATTGAAAAACAGTTCACGATAAACCCAATTCACATTCCATTTTATTTCAATTACTAAATATAGCTGGAAACTCAAATAATCTTAACTAAAAGATTTATTCTTTTCACACGGGGTAGTAGAACAGTGTTATTTAAGACACCGTTCACGAAACACTCAAAATCCAATTTAATATTAAATACAAGGTTCTGAATAGAAATTATATCGGCTTATATTAAATATCAAATTCTGAAACTAACGAATATCTTATTAGGAATAACGATATTTGTATCTTCCAAATCCCCATAACAATATCAGTATACCCACGGAATCCAATATCGAAATATTCTGAAGATTATTTCCATTCCAATCCATCCAATTTATTTTATTGGAAAATTCTGGTTATATTAAAACCCTTTATAAATTCAATTTATTTATATAAAAATTATTGGATTATCTTACTAGTTAATAACTAGTTCATTTTGAAAAAAAAAAAATATTTTTACCTTTTCAAATGTAGAATTTTTCATCCTAATTCTGTCCAAATCATTTATTATGATTTTACATAGATTATTAATATTTTTAATAATTTTATCAAGGCCCTTTCAGTCGATTTCCATAAACGGTCATCGAACTGCACTTGCAGCGACCTTTTCCAAATTTGACATGGACATAGTTCCAAATCCAACGTTAGATTTCAAATCTCTTATATTCATTGGAAAACTCTTTTCGATACGAACCCAATGGTTCCAGTTTTAGGAGAATCCGACGGTCGGATCTCCCGTAGTGTCAATTCGATGTGAGTGGTCGGAATTCGCGAATGGTCGCGACGCGTTCTATTCAGGCCATTCAATATATAATGTATATTGTAACGATTCGAATTTTACCCGGACCTAATCAATCGTTAAATCAACTAAGACCGTTCAAAACCCGAGTATGTTAACTCTGTGTATACAACACATCAGAACAGATAACAGAAGACTTTTATAAACATTATAATAATGTTACATCAGAGTACAAAATATATTAGAGTACATCAGATAAAATACAGCGGAAGATAATTTACAATGAATTTAATACAGTGCAGCGGAACCAATTATCTGATATAGTGGAAGTCTATCATTGCTCTGGACATAGCTTTAAGTTTCGATCCAGAATCCTGCTCAAAATATCTGTAAAATAAGCTACTCGACTGCCTGTGTGGAAAAGAGGTGTAGCGACCCGAAACTTCCCCGGTCTCCGAAGAGATGAGAAAGAACGAATTACTATGAGGACAAGACAAATCAGAACGCAGACGGAAGAACATTTCATTGTTATTACAACAATTCCATCAGAACACAAGAATATACAGAGTATAAATGAATATATTACATTCGATAAATATCAGAGGTTACAATAAATTACATAGCAGCGGAAAATAATACAAAGCACAACTGAAGGTGATATACGGATACAGAGCTTTCCGGATATCATTCCAGCTGTAAACCGGGATCCTGTGAATATAAATCTGCAAAACCAAAACTACTAGTTGCCCATGTCAAAATAAGGGCACCAAGAGTTTAGGTTAAAACAATAAACTCCAGGTCAGTCATGTGACTGGTGTGAGAACTAAAACAGTTATTTAAAACTTTACTTTAAAAGGAAGTAATTCAAGGGACCACGCCGTATAACACGGAACGGGTTTCCTCCCAAGAATACCAGTGCTTAGAATAAACAACGCAATGCTTTTTCGAAAAATGAAGCTATTATAAGACCCAGGTCCCATCACACAATGCAACGCAAGCCGGAGGATAGGGTTTTCCCTTATAATAGTCAAACATGCTTGGTACGTTTAAAACAAATCATTTGATACTATAATAAGTGTATAGTGTCAAAACATTTCAATCATAAATATAAATCATAGACGGCATGGGTACCATATATCATGTCGCCATACTAGTTCTACAATTAAAACCGCAATACACGTATTGGAAATTGGATTTCCGTCATGAGTCGAGGCAAGGGGCAAGCTCCTCTCCGCGTTCGAGACACTCTAGCAAATGTCTCAGGACTACACACTCTGGGCAATCCTGGATCTTCAGGGCCGGTCCTCACTTACGTTAGAGGATTAATTATGCCTGAACACACGTTTCCCGGTCCTTACAGACCTAAAATCGAGGCGCCTCATTCCAACAACCACAAAGCTGAAAATTATATAAATGTCAGGGCTGGTAAGTCACTGACACCACGAAAGCTAGAAAGAAACGTCGTGCTCTCCCTGCAATCCGTATCCCGTTTTTAACTCATACCGAGGTGTGAGGCTCGCGAATTCACGTTATACACAAAGCTGCCACGTAGGCGTGCTTTGATCATCAACCACAAGACTTTGCTTTTCAACAGAAGCCTTGATCATTGCATCTTAGCGTGCCACACAGGCAATTCATGCCATGCGACTGATGTCCATCGATATACAACCTCTGAGCTCGTACGTCTCAGAGAAGGGCGTTAAGCAGAAGAATAAATTCTCCACCGCCAAACAGATGTATATTTAATAGAAATCAATCAACACAGAATAAAATCCAATGTCAGACACACAATCCATTTACAAGTCCGTTCTGGGTCTGAACGGAACCGGAGGCACTTTCCTCGCATATCCATCCATCTCCAAGTACGTCTGGACGACCACCAACTATTTCCATCCTCTTGGGTGTACAGCCCAATCAGGATCGTCAGTAATTATCCAAACGATGTGAAGACTTCCGGTCTTCAACCACCGTCTTCATCTTCGACATATCGTCGAATCGGTTATTCAGAATGGGTGTAAACCCGGACTTTCCGAACAACCCGCGTATATTGAAAACAAATGTTACACAAACACAACATACGCCTCATTCCAGTTCAGAATATTCCTAGGGAAAGGTTCCCATTAATTTTATCCAAGATAAATTCTTTAAAATTTATCCTTTAATCTTCCTTTGGATGTCATTTCAAACCAAATTATGGTTTTCTAAATTAGTCGAGATTAGCGAACCATACCGAAGTAATTATTTATTTTATTTCCCAATCCCAACCTATTCATCCCATGAAGAAAAACTGGTAATACTCCATATCTAACACCACGGTGTTATCGGTAAAATTAATTACCATTTCACGTTCAAATCTAATTAAAGATTTAACTATCGCTTTGGAGCAAAACTGGTAATACTCCGTTCTCGCTCACTTTCTAAATTTGATAATTTAGATTATAGATTCACATTTCAATCTGATTGCAGATTCGTTAAAATTCCTTTTACTGGGTTAAAGAACTAGGTGTTATTTAAAACACAGTTCACGACAAACCCAAATCACATTCTATTTGTTATCGGGTTAAAGAACTAGTGTTGTTTAAAACACATTTCACGATAAACCCACAAATCAATTCTAGTTCAACTCAAATCATATATATTAGGAATTCTGATTATTTAAAACCCCTTTTTAAATCTAATTTATTTATTTAAAAATAATAATCGGGTTTTAAATTTAGTTCAACCTAGTTCATTTCGATAAAAATCTATTTTTATCTTTTCAAGTATGGAGTTTTTCACCCCAATTTTTCTCGAATCACTTCTTATGATTTTACACAAATTATTGATAATTTTAATAATTATATCAAGGCCCGTACAATCGATTTCCAACAATGGCCATCGAACTGCACTTACAGCGACCTTTTTCAAATTTGATTCGGACGTAACTCCAAATCCAACCGTTAGATTTCAAATTTCTAATATTCGTTAGAAAGCTCTTTTCGATACGAACCCAACGGTTCCGATTTTAGGAGAATCCGACGGTCGGATCTCCCGTAATGTCCGTTTGAAATAAATGGTCGATATTTACGAACTGCCGCGGCGCGGCGCGTTCTATTCAGGCCATTATATTATATATATAATATATATAATATATATTTCGTCGATTACTATTTAAAACGAATTATATAAATAGTTTTAAATTCGTTTCAAAAGCAATTTCAACTTCCATTTCAATTCAAATCAAAATTGAATTCTTCTTTATAAATTCGTTTTAAAATTCATTTCTATTCAATTCAAATTTCAATTCAATTTGAATTCATTTCAATTCGCTTTCAATTCAATTTGAATTCATTTTCAATTCAATTCAATTCCAAAGTCGTTTTCTATTCGATTCAATTCAAATTGGTTTTCTATTCGATTCAATTCAAATTGGTTTTCTATTTGAATCAAATTCGTTATATATTCCACTGAAATCAAATTCGTTATATATTCAATTGAAATCAAATTCGTTTTCTATTCAATTCATTTCGAAATCGTTTTCAATTCAATTCATTTCGAAATCGTTTTCAATTCAATTCATTTCGAAATCATTTTCGATTCAATTCATTTCGAAATCGTTTTCAATTCAATTCATTTCGAAATCGTTTTCAATTCAATTCATTTCGAAATCGTTTTCAATTCAATTCATTTCGAAATCATTTTCAATTCAATTCATTTCGAAATCGTTTTCAATTCAATTCATTTCGAAATCGTTTTCAATTCAATTCATTTCGAAATCGTTTTCAATTCAATTCATTTCGAAATCGTTTTCAATTCAATTCATTTCGAAATCGTTTTCAATTCAATTCATTTCGAAATAGTTTTCAGTTCAATTCATTTTGAAATGAATAAAATCGATATAAATATCGTTCACGTCAAAGTGGCGTCAATCTAATCAACACGGCTTAATGTATTTCTATTTTCAAATATTCTATTTCAAATATTTCCTATTATCAAAATATTTGTTATTATCAAAATATTTCGTTCAACACATGACTAATCTCAACGGATGAGTACAGTCAACACATGAACCTTTATATTATATTGATAAAGATGTAAATTTTATTATAAAAATATTTCGTTCAACACATGACTAATCTCAACGGATGAGTGCAGTCAACACATGAACCTTTATATTATATTGATAAAGATGTAAATTTTATTATAAAAATATTTCGTTCAACACATGACTAATCTCAACGGATGAGTGCAGTCAACACATGAACCTTTATATTATATTGATAAAGATGTAAATTTTATTATAAAAATATTTCGTTCAACACATGACTAATCTCAACGGATGAGTACAGTCAACACATGAACATTTACTTTATAATATTCTTTATCTTCTAAATTGGAATGAGGCCCAATCAATCACCATATAAAATTAATTATATGGATTTTCATACAACACATGTATATAATAGCATTGAAAAATAATCAACCATTAACCAAAGTGCACTACACTGTATAAGCATCAAATATAGATATCTAACGCTTATAACAGCCTGTCAATCAATCGATCGACATATTTAATAAATCAGGATGAGTGAACTTCATATTTCATCCCAACACCCGTGTGGGGTTTCAAACAATCAAACACATATTTTATTTGTGCAGTTGGGAGATGTGTAAAATTTATCGTCCCAATCAATGTCCTTCAAATAGGTGTACATAAACAAACCGTCCGGTTTGTAAATGATTATTTTATTTTATTCACATTCACGTTAAAAATTATATTTTTAACGATAAAATATTTTATTTCAACACATGGATTTCTATTCAGTTCATTTACACAATAAAAATGATATTTTTATTTTTCTAACATATTTTAGAAAATTTCGGCGGCATAACGGCATGATACTAGAAACGGGACGAGGCCTAGCCTTATCCCCGGTCTAGTGAAGGCCCACGCCATTCACACATCAATCAAATCCATTCATTTCACCCAACAATTCAATTTCAATCAAATAATCTAACTAATTTTTGCAATCAAACAAACAAGTCCATGGTCTGTAGACGATTGTGTCGGGTGCTACTAAACACCGTCTGCATCCTAGTATATATATATATATAACTAGAAAAAGAAATTGAAAGGTGAGAAATTCTCACCAATAGCTATCCTAACTCCACGACACTTCCTTCATAGAAATCTTCGTCGTTCTCGCCTTTTTGTCACCTTCGTTTGCTCGTAGCCACTACATATATAAAAATCGAATTTTTACTTCGCTATTCAATATATATAAAAATCGAATTTTTACTTTGATACTATATAGATAAAAATTATATTTTCACATCGATGTTCATATAGTAAAGATTATATTTTTATCACGCTATTCTTCATATAAAGATTTCGCCTTTTCAAAAATAAATATTTCGCCTTTTCAATAATAAAGATTTCGCCTTTTCAAAAATAAAGATTTCGCCTTTTCAAAAATATCATTATAAAAATCACATTTTTATTTTTCTACACATATATAGATGATATTTCTAATTCTCTACATAAACAAAAATCATATTTCTACCACTTCTATATAGTAAAGATTATATTTTTAATACTTTAAAAATATAAAAATCATATTTTGAATTCTTTAAAAATATAAAAAACATATTCGCTTCTTCATATTAATCAAAACCGCTTCTTTGCTTAAGTAAAAAATCTCTCTTTTCCACGCTTTTAATATAATAATTCAGTTTTAATTTAAATAAATTTCAGTTTTAAATAATAACTAAATAAAGAAAAGGGGAGGGGGAAGAACTCACAGTAAATCGGCTGGAGGAGGGCTTTGCGCTACGTCGGAGTGCGGGAGGGTGCAGCTAGGGCTGCACTGGTGGTTCGATTTGTGGAAGGGGGGGCTCGCGGATGAAGGTGGACGAGGTGGGAGTCTGGGCGGAGGCGTCGGGGCCAAAGGGGGAGGGTCGCGACTTCGACGGTGGAGGAGGAGGAGGGAGCGGTCGTGTGGGGAGCGAGATCCGGCGTCTTTATTTTTATTTTATTTTTATTTTTTCCTGAACGATTTAAAATGAGAGACGGGGGGGCCAGAGCGGGTTAAAGGGGGAGAAAAAGAATTTTAATTTTATTATTTTATTTAATTATTTTAATTTCTAAAAAGTTGACTTTTACATACGACCTCTAAACGAGGTCCACCGCCTGTCGTCCATAACGTTTTACCCCCATTCCGAACACAATGGGATATGTATTGTAAGCTGATTTGATCGTTTGAATCAATTTCCGTTAAAATCTACATATAACTCTATATATTGAATTTGAACGCGCATTTCAATTTACTGGGGTCACATACTAACTCGAAAAATTGCAGAAAAATATTTTCTAGCTTCGTATTGACGATATGGTCCTAACAAAACTAGTTTCGTCAAATTCTGAGATCGTTTGAAAACTGGCCATTTCCAGTCGATTAAAATCAACTAAAACTGGTCAAACGCGTTTTCCTTTGCCAGCTCACATATTGAATCGAAAAATTATGAAATTTGGAATCTAGCAATAATTTGACATCACAGATCCAACAAAAGTGGTTTCGTTGAAATCCAAGGTCGATTGCAAAATTCCCATTTTTAAGGGCCTAAATTCCATAGCGACTATTCAGAATTTTCAACCGGACATATCTTTTGATTCCCGCTATGAAATTTTGATTTGTCGGATTCGTTGGAAAGATATTATCAATTAGATCCTAATGTTTTTGGTTTCACTAAAATCTGGATTTTTTTGCATCCGGTACATTCAATTGAAGTTTGAAATCGAATTATCGAACTACCGCGCCATTTTCAATTCTATTTATAATTATATATAATTGTTTATATTCTGACGACGACGTATATAATATATACGTTCTAAATATATTCAAAATAAATTTCTCGTCGATATTATTTAAAATAATTTATTTTAAATATTCAAAATTCGCTAAAATTTCCAAAATAAAAATTTTAAACTGGCCCAGATTTTCCGGGTTATTACAATCTCCCCCACTTAAAACTTTTCATCCCCGAAAAGGAACAAAGTCGAAAGTGGTTTGATTAATCAACTCTACGTTCGATCTGGCTTCCATTCTCCAACTTTTCAGTTTCTGAGAATTTTCAAATTCTTCAAAAATTTGGCTAACACCCTAAATTTTCGAAAAAATTCGCCATAACCTCCCCTGCACCGGGAGCCACGGGAAAATCCCGAAATTGCCATATAGGCCTTCTGATCTCAAAAAGAAAAAGCCAAGCGGCTAGCCAATAGGCTCATAAAATCATCATCACCCAAACAAAACAGTAAATTATAGTAAACATGTACCTATTTGTCGAGCAAACAAATTTTATTCTCTGCTCTAGCCTCCTTGCTATGACCTATTCAATGTAAGTATATGTATATGCAAGCAAATGCGACCAATTCTCAATACAGTTCAATATTTGATTCAATTAAGCTAAGTGGTTCAAAATTTTCAAACAAATAAACAAACAACACAAACATCAATCATTTAGTGGATTAGAGTTTCAAATTCATAATTTTGATATATATACAAAAAATCATGTTTTTGATGCCAATTCACAACAATGTGTTCTAGCTATATTGGTTTTGGTTCTCACACCAGTCTAATGGAAATATATAGACATCACACCTTCGTCACTCGAAAATAAATGCTGGTGATGGTATACTTCATCATCAGGACCATGTCCGGGCGACTAGAGTGTGACTCTATAACTATCTAATATATTAAAACTTCGAATATACGTTCATGACGCGTATATGCAAAACCTTTATATACTAGATTGTCCAAATTCAAAATAAATAAATTATTCAAATACGTGTAAAACGATTTAAATTTCAAAACAAATTTGTTTCCATTTGAAAAATATACTCTTCACACTCGTTCTAGGATACTACTGATCCTATCTCTAACGAGTCATTCTAATTGGATATTACTAATCCAATATCTGATGAATTCTTTCGTATGGTTCTAATGTGTCTTGTTCTCGAGCTCTGTAAACCAAAGCTCTGATACCAAATGTAGCGACCCGAAACTTCCCCGGTCTCCGAAGAGATGAGAAAGAACGAATTACTGTGAGGACAAGACAAATCAGAACGTAGACGGAAGAACATTTCATTGTTATTACAACAATTCCATCAGAATACAAGAATATACAGAGTATAAATGAATATATTACATTCGATAAATATCAGAGGGTACAATAAATTACATAGCAGCGGAAAATAATACAAAGCACAACTGAAGGTGATATACGGATACAGAGCTTTCCGGATATCATTCCAGCTGTAAACCAGGATCCTGTGAATATAAATCTGCAAAACCAAAACTACTGGCTGCCCATGTCAAAATAAGGGCACCCAGAGTTTAGGTTAAAACAATAAACTCCAGGTCAGTCATGTGACTGGTGTGAGAACTAAAACAGTTATTTAAAACTTTACTTTAAAAGGAAGTAATTCAAGGGACCACGCCGTATAACACGGAACGGGTTTCCTCCCAAGAATACCAGTGCTTAGAATAAACAACGCAATGCTTTTTCGAAAAATGAAGCTATTATAAGACCCAGGTCCCATCACACAATGCAACGCAAGCCGGAGGATAGGGATTTCCCTTATAATAGTCAAACATGCTTGGTACGTTTAAAACAAATCATTTGATACTATAATAAGTGTATAGTGTCAAAACATTTCAATCATAAATATAAATCATAGACGGCATGGGTACCATATATCATGTCGCCATACTAGTTCTACAATTAAAACCGCAATACACGTATTGGAAATTGGATTTCCGTCATTAGTCGAGGCAAGGGGCAAGCTCCTCTCCGCGTTCGAGACACTCTAGCAAATGTCTCAGGACTACACACTCTGGGCAATCCTGGATCTTCAGGGTCGGTCCTCACTTACGTTAGAGGATTAATTATGCCTGAACACACGTTTCTCGGTCCTTACAGACCTAAAATCGAGGCGCCTCATTCCAACAACCACAAAGGTGAAAATTATATAAATGTCAAGGCTGGTAAGTCACTGACACCACCAAAGCTAGAAAGAAACGTCGTGCTCTCCCTGCAGTCCGTATCCCGTTTTTAACTCATACAGAGGTGTGAGGCTCGCGAATTCACGTTATACACAAAGCTGCCACTTAGGCATGCTTTGATCATCAACCACAAGACTTTGCTTTTCAACAGAAGCCTTGATCATTGCATCTTAGCGTGCCACATAGGAAATTCATGCCATGCGACTGATGTCCATCGATATACAACCTCTGAGCTCGTACGTCTCATAGAAGGGCGTTAAGCAGAAGAATAAATTCTCCGCCGCCAAACAGATGTATATTTAATAGAAATCATTCAACACAGAATAAAATCCAATGTCAGACACACAATCCATTTATAAGTCCGTTCTGGGTCTGAACGGAACCGGAGGCACTTTCCTCGCATATCCATCCATCTCCAAGTACGTCTGGACGACCACCAACTATTTCCATCCTCTTGGGTGTACAGCCCAATCAGGATCGTCAGTAATTATCCAAACGATGTGAAGACTTCCGGTCTTCAACCACCGTCTTCATCTTCGACATATCGTCGAATCGATTATTCAGAATGGGTGTAAACCCGGACTTTCTGAACAACCCGCGTATATTGAAAACAAATGTTACACAAACACAACATACGCCTCATTCCAGTTCAGAATATTCCTAGGGAAAGGTTCCCATTAATTTTATCCAAGATAAATTCTTTAAAATTTATCCTTTAATCTTCCTTTGGATGTCATTTCAAACCAAATTATGGTTTTCTAAATTAGTTGAGATTAGCGAACCACACCGAAGTAATTATTTATTTTATTTCCCAATCCCAACCTATTCATCCCATAAACCAAAACTGGTAATACTCCATGTCTAACACCACGGTGTTATCGGTAGAATTAATTACCATTTCACGTTCAAATCTAATTAAAGATTTAACTATCGCTTTGGAGCAAAACTGGTAATACTCCGTTCTCGCTCACTTTCTAAATTTGATAATTTAGATTATAGATTCACATTTCAATCTGATTGCAGATTCGTTAAAATTCCTTTTACTGGGTTAAAGAACTAGGTTTTATTTAAAACACAGTTCACGACAAACCCAAATCACATTCTATTTGTTATCGGGTTAAAGAACTAGTGTTGTTTAAAACACGGTTCACGATAAACCCACAAATCAATTCTAGTTCAACTCAAATCAAATATATTAGGAATTCTGATTATTTAAAACCCCTTTTTAAATCTAATTTATTTATTTAAAAATAATAATCGGGTTTTAAATTTAGTTCAATCTAGTTCATTTCGATAAAAATCTATTTTTATCTTTTCAAGTATGGAGTTTTTCACCCCAATTTTTCTTAAATCACTTCTTATGATTTTACACAAATTATTGATATTTTTAATAATTATATCAAGGCCCGTACAATCGATTTCCAACAATGGCCATCGAACTGCAATTACATCGACCTTTTTCAAATATGATTTGGACGTAACTCGAAATCCAACCGTTAGATTTCAAATTTCTAATATTCGTTAGAAAGCTCTTTTCGATACGAACCCAACGGTTCCGGTTTTAGGAGAATCCGACGGTCGGATCTCCCGTAATGTCCGTTTGAAATAAATGGTCGATATTTACGAACTGCCGCGGCGCGGCGCGTTCTATTCAGGCCATTATATTATATATATAATATATATAATATATATTTCATCGATTACTATTTAAAACGAATTATATAAATAGTTTTAAATTCGTTTCAAAAGCAATTTCAACTTCCATTTCAATTCAAATCAAAATTGAATTCTTCTTTATAAATTCGTTTTAAAATTCATTTCTATTCAATTCAAATTTCAATTCAATTTGAATTCATTTCAATTCGCTTTCAATTCAATTTGAATTCGTTTTCAATTCAATTCAATTCCAAAGTCGTTTTCTATTCGATTCAATTCAAATTGGTTTTCTATTCGATTCAATTCAAATTGGTTTTCTATTCGAATCAAATTCGTTATATATTCCATTGAAATCAAATTCGTTATATATTCAATTGAAATCATGTTCGTTTTCTATTCAATTCATTTCGAAATCGTTTTCAATTCAATTCCTTTCGAAATCGTTTTCAATTCAATTCATTTCGAAATCGTTTTCAATTCAATTCATTTCGAAATCGTTTTCAATTTAATTCATTTCGAAATCGTTTTCAATTCAATTCATTTCGAAATCGTTTTCAATTCAATTCATTTCGAAATCGTTTTCAATTCAATTCATTTCGAAATCGTATTCAATTCAATTCATTTCGAAATCGTTTTCAGTTCAATTCATTTCGAAATCGTTTTCAGTTCAATTCATTTCGAAATCGTTTTCAGTTCAATTCATTTCGAAATCGTTTTCAATTCAATTCATTTCGAAATCGTTTTCAATTCAATTCATTTCGAAATCGTTTTCAATTCATTTCGAAATCGTTTTCAATTCAATTCATTTCGAAATCGTTTTCAATTCAATTCATTTCGAAATCGTTTTCAATTCAATTCAATTCGAAATGAATAAAATCGATATAAATATCGTTCACGTCAAAATGGCGTCAATCTAATCAACACGGCTTAATGTATTTCTATTTTCAAATATTCTATTTCAAATATTTCCTATTATCAAAATATTTGTTATTATCAAAATATTTCGTTCAACACATGACTAATCTCAACGGATGAGTACAGTCAACACATGAACCTTTATATTATATTGATAAAGATGTAAATTTTATTATAAAAATATTTCGTTCAACACATGACTAATCTCAACGGATGAGTGCAGTCAACACATGAACCTTTATATTATATTGATAAAGATGTAAATTTTATTATAAAAATATTTCGTTCAACACATGACTAATCTCAACGGATGAGTGCAGTCAACACATGAACCTTTATATTATATTGATAAAGATGTAAATTTTATTATAAAAATATTTCGTTCAACACATGACTAATCTCAACGGATGAGTACAGTCAACACATGAACATTTACTTTATAATATTCTTTATCTTCTAAATTGGAATGAGGCCCAATCAATCACCATATAAAATTAATTATATGGATTTTCATACAACACATGTATATAATAGCATTGAAAAATAATCAACCATCAATCAAAGTGCACTACACTGTATAAGCATCAAATATAGATATCTAACGCTTATAACAGCCTGTTAATCAATCGATCGAAATATTTAATAAATCAGGATGAGTGAACTTCATATTTCATCCCAACACCCGTGTGGGGTTTCAAACAATCAAACACATATTTTATTTGTGCAGTTGGGAGATGTGTAAAATTTATCGTCCCAATCAATGTCCTTCAAATAGGTGTACATAAACAAACCGTCCGGTTTATAAATGAATATTTTATTTTATTCACATTCACGTTAAAAATTATATTTTTAATGATAAAATATTTTATTTTAACACATGGATTTCTATTCAGTTCGTTTACACAATAAAAATGATATTTTTATTTTTCTAACATATTTTAGAAAATTTCGGCGGCATAACGGCACGATACTAGAATCCGGACGAGGCCTAGCCTTATCCCCGGTCTAGTGAAGGCCCACGCCATTCACACATCAATCAAATCCATTCATTTCACCCAACAATTCAATTTCAATCAAATAATCTAACTAATTTTTGCAATCAAACAAACAAGTCCATGGTCTGTGGACGATTGTGTCGGGTGCTACTAAACACCGTCTGCATCCTAGTATATATATATATAACTAGAAAAAGAAATTGAAAGGTGAGAAATTCTCACCAATAGCTATCCTAACTCCACGGCACTTCCTTCATAGAAATCTTCGTCGTTCTCGCCTTTTTGTCACCTTCGTTTGCTCGTAGCCACTACATATATAAAAATCGAATTTTTACTTCGCTATTCAATATATAAAAATCGAATTTTTACTTTGATACTATATAGATAAAAATTATATTTTCACATCGATGTTCATATAGTAAAGATTATATTTTTATCACGCTATTCTTCATATAAAGATTTCGCCTTATCAAAAATAAATATTTCGCCTTTTCAATAATAAAGATTTCGCCTTTTCAAAAATATCATTATAAAAAACACATTTTTATTTTTCTACACATATATAGATGATATTTCTAATTCTCTACACAAACAAAAATCATATTTCTACCACTTCTATATAGTAAAGATTATATTTTTAATACTTTAAAAATATTGTTAGACCAAAAAATGGTCCTAACACCCAATTGATAATGTTTTGTAGAGAATAATGAGGAATCGTGAACAAAAAGCAAGAAAAATCAATCAACACACGGAATTTATAGTGGTTCGGCGTTAACAAGCCTACATCCACTTCATAGCTTCTCAATTCATTCAGAAATTACAAATACAATGAGTATTGACGCTCAAGCACTCAATTACAATGAATAATACTCTCCGAATTCATTGATTTTATTAAAGAGGATGAAGGTTCTTCGTTGGTAGCCATGGCTGAAATAGATAGAGCTTCCTTGAGGCCCAAAAAGTCCCCTTAAATGATGTGTTGTATGTGTATTTATAGGTAGAAATTCGGTTAGGGTTGAGTGGCCACGTGGCAGCTTCAGAGTAAATCTCGGAAGTAGTGGAGAACATGGGGAAATGGTCTTTAACTGTCCAGAATTCGGTTAGGGGTAGAGACCCGATCCGGTTGGCCCGATCCGGATAACCCGATCCGGATGACCCGATCCGGTTTACCCGATCCGGATGACCCGATCCGGTTTACCCGATCCGGATGACCCGATCCGGATGACCCGATCCGGTTTACCCTATCTGGTTTGGTTGGTCAGAAATATTCGCTTTAGCTTGATCCGAAATGGTGGAATCCAACCCGAAGCTTATGTGCACAGAAATACGAGTTTTCCCATCCTTCGTTACTTCGTCCAAGCAGATGTCGATCTCTGGCAGTTCATACTCAAGCCCTGAGTGGCCTTCCTGATAGAGTTCTTCGGCTTTGGATAGTCTGGTCACAAAGCAGGCTAACAAATATAAAAATCATATTTTTAATTCTTTAAAAATATAAAAAAACATATTCGCTTCTTCATATTAATCAAAACCGCTTCTTTGCTTAAGTAAAAAAATCTCTCTTTTCCATGCTTTTAATATAATAATTCAGTTTTAATTTAAATAAATTTCAGTTTTAAATAAATAACTAAATAAAGAAAAGGGGAGGGGGAAGAACTCACAGTAAATCGGCTGGAGGAGGGCTTTGCGCTGCGTCGGAGTGCGGGAGGGTGGAGCTAGGGCTGCACTGGTGGTTCGATTTGTGGAAGGGGGGCTCGCGGATGAAGGTGGACGAGGTGGGAGTCTGGGCGGAGGCGTCGGGGCCAAAGGGGGAGGGTCGCGACTTCGACGGTGGAGGAGGAGGAGGGAGAGGTCGTGGGGGGAGCGAGATCCGGCGTCTTTATTTTTTTTTCCTGAACGATTTAAAATGAGAGAGGGGGGGCCAGAGTGGGTTAAAGGGGGAGAAAAAGAATTTTAATTTTATTTAATTATTTTAATTTCTAAAAAGTTGACTTTTACATACGACCTCTAAAAGAGGTCCACCGCCTGTCGTCCATAGCGTATTACCCCCATTCCGAACACAATGGGATATGTATCGTAAGCTAATTTGATCGTTTGAATCAGTTTTCGTTAAAATCTACATATAACTCTATATATTGAATTTGAACGCGCATTTCAATTTACCGGGGTCACATACTAACTCGAAAAATTGCAGAAAAATATTTTCTGGCTTCGTATTGACGATATGGTCCTAACAAAACTAGTTTCGTCAAATTCTGAGATCGTTTGAAAAATAGCCATTTTCCAGTCGATTAAAATCAACTGAAACTGGTCAAACGCGTTTTCCTTTGCCACGCTCACATATTGGATTGAAAAATTATGAAATTTGGAATCTAGCAATAATTTGACATCACGGATCCGACAAAAGTGGTTTCGTCGAAATCCGAGGTCGATTGCAAAATTCCCATTTTTAAGGGCCTGAATTCCATAGCGACTATTCAGAATTTTCAACCGGACATATCTTTTGATTCCCGCTATGAAATTTTGATTTGTCGGATTCGTTGGAAAGATATTATCAATTAGATCCTAATGTTTTTGGTTTCACTAAAATCCGGATTGTTTTGCACCCGGTACATTCAATTGAAGTTTGAAATCGAATTATCGAACTACCGCGCCATTTTCAATTCTATTTATAATTATATATAATTGTTTATATTCTAACGACGACGTATATAATATATACGTTCTAAATATATTCAAAATAAATTTCTCGTCGATATTATTTAAAATAATTTATTTTAAATATTCAAAATTCGCTAAAATTGCCAAAATAAAAATTTTAAACTGGCCCAGATTTTCCGGGTTATTACAAGAGGGAACCCGAGTTTGCAAGGTGAAACAAACTACGGGTCAGTCATGGGACTTGTACGAGAGATCTTTCCTAACTTTCCTAACAGTATGGCTAATCACAGGACCACGCCGCTAACGCAGAATGGGTTAACTCCATTGGATTGCCAATGCATAAATTAAATAAATTTTTATTTAAAACAACGCAATGCTTTTTAGAAAAATGAAATCAAAAAAAGACTCAAGTCTCATCACACAATGCAACGCAAACTAGAGGATAGAGTTTTACCTTGTAATGATCAAACATGCTTGATAGGTAGAAAATAATATTTTAATGTTATTATTAGTGTCTAATCAGTTTTAAAATACTTCAAAGTAAATGTATCAATCCTAGACAGCATAGTACCCCAACCTACTATCTCGCCATATACAGGTTTACAATCAAAACCGTAATGTCATATTGGAAAATGGGTTTCCATCATGAGTCAAGGCTAGAGACGATCTCCTTACCGATTCGAGACATCTAGCAATGTCTTAGGATCCCCAGCAGTGAACTCTTGGATCCTGCAGGGCCGATCCACAAATATACCTTAGTGGATGGGCAATTCCTGAACATACGTTTCCCGATCGTATTGAACCTATAATTTGGTCACTATCGACCAATAAATCCGAGGCCTCGTAATCCATCAACCATATAAGTAAAATTTCAGGGCTTGCAAAACCCTGATACCACTTCTAGCTAGTAAAAAACGTGTGTACTCCCTACATTCACTTGTCCCGTTTCTGACTCTTACCGGGGCGTGAGGCTCGCGAGGTAACGCTATACACAAAGTTGTGCCGAAATAGGCTATGCTTTGATCATCAACCACAAGGCTCTGCTTTTCAACAAAATCCTTGATCATCTGCATCTTGGCGTGCCACATTGACAATTCACGCCATGCGATCGATAACTATCGATATATAACCTCTGAGCTCGTGCATCTCAGAGAGGGGCGTTAAGTAAGAGAATAAATTCTCCACCAACAATCAGATATATATTAAATAGAAATCAATTCACATAGATAGAAATTCAATGTCAGACACACATCCATTTACAAGTCCTTTCTGGGTCTGAACGAAACTGGAGACACCTTATTCCTCGTCCCATATGTCCAATATGGAAGAGAGGTGCTCGCTTATCTGGACGATCAACAAGTACGTCCGGACAACTACAACTTTAACCCTTTTCTAGGAGCGACCCATTTCAGGGCATCAGTACTCACCCATTCGATGTGAAGATCGTCGGTCTTCGATCACCATCTTCAATGATTTTGACTTTTAATCGTCGTAGTAATTATTTAGAGTGGGTTAAACCCGGTCTTTCCGAATAACTCGCGTATTTTATAATCAAAAATCAAGTGCTATAAGTACACAACATACGCCTCATTCCAATTCAGAATATTCTTTATATAAAATATTCATATTAAAATGGAAAGATTCCCGTCAATTTTATCAAAGATAAATTCTTTTAAATTTATTCTTTAATCTTCTTTTTAAACATCCATTAAACTCCGATTTGATTTTAATATCAAAAATCATTACTTTATGGTTATTCAACTTTTAAGAACTTAATCTTGTCTTTTACTAGGTTAAAGAACCAATGTTATTTAAAACACAGTTCACGATAAACCCAAAATCAGCTTCCATTAAATAAGGAATTTTCATAGAAATCAAATCAATATATAATCGATATAAATTTCTGTATCAGACTAATAATATAGATGGAATAAAGGCAAAGCCTTTTAAGTTCCATATATAGTAAGAGTCTTCTTTTACAGAAGCCTATCTCGATTTTTATCAAATCGAATTTCCACTCTATTCCAATTTAATATATTAAATTGGAAAACTTGACTTTGGAAAATTTCTTTTAAATCTTTATAAAAAGATTTATAAATTCTAATTCATATTTCTACTATTAATTGGTCTAAAGAACAAATGTCGTTTAAAACATAGTTCACAATAAGCCTAATTCACATATCATTTTATTCCAATCACTAAATATAATTAGAAACTCTAATAATCTTAATTAAAGGATTTATTCTTTTCATACGGGGTATAAGAACAGTGTTATTTAAGACACCATCCACGACAACCCAAAATCTAATTCTTTTATTTAATTCTAATTAAATATTAATGACTTGAAAGACTTCAGTAGTCTTAATTTAAAATATTTATCCTAGTTAATAATTAGTTCATTTCAAAAAAAAAATATCTTTTGTCCATCCAAAAACGGACATAGAAATAATCATTTTATTGTTCGTTGAGTATTATTTTAAAATGCTCGTTATTTAAAAATATCCTTTGTATAAAAAGATTCTTCATGTAAAAATATTCTTTGTATTACAATATTCTTTATTTTAAAGTATTATTTATATTACAATGTCCTTTATTTTAAAATATTCTTTATATTACAATGTTCTTTGTTTTAAAATATTCTTTATATTCAAAAGATATTCTGAATCGGAATGCAACTCAATCAGTTACCATATAATTTCGGTTACACGAATTTCATACATCGTATGAATATAACAATAATGATTAA
This sequence comes from Allium sativum, assembly GCA_030737875.1. NCBI lineage: Eukaryota > Viridiplantae > Streptophyta > Magnoliopsida > Asparagales > Amaryllidaceae > Allium > Allium sativum. The sequence goes on from CM060914.1 coordinate 79,571,736, forward strand.
TAATCATTAAACAATCAATTCACATCCAGAGTGAAATCTACTACTGTGTGAGCATTAAAATCAATAAATAACGCTCATCGCAGCCTGTCAATCCATCGATTGACATACAACTAAATATTCGGACTAATGTATGTCCAATATCATCCCAATACCCGTGTGGGGTTTTCAGACAATAAAAATTCATCTAAATAAATCATTGGTTGATGAATTTAACCAATTTTAATTTGCTAACATGTTGATGATAATGAACAAAACACGCTATTATATTCCTAATGCCGAATAAAAATGTATTTTATTCGTATAATTTCCCTATATGTTTCTAATGTCTAATAAAATGTATTTTATTTACATGACATTAGTGCTGATTACAAATGAAAATATAATTTTCATTTTCCTTTATTTGTATGTAATTTCTATTTTAAACTTTAACAAATAAAAAGAAATATTTTATGTGTATAGGGTTTTAATGTCTAACCTGACACTTAAAAATGTTTATTTTAAATTGCATACAAATTCTAATTTATACATTTACACACAAAAATGTCACTTTAACTTACATACAAATTCTAATGTGTGTTGTGACAATACAAATGATTCTTTATTTAACATATAAATTCTAATGTATGTTTTGCAAGTAAAGATGATTCTTATATTTGTATACAAATTGTATTTCAACCAAATGTATAAAAAGTGATACATCCATTTGTTGACAATTCTATTATAACAAAATGAATATTTTGTTGTTGTAACACAAATCTATTTAACAAAAATGCTATTTGTGTTTAACTCTTTTATTTAACCAAAAATGCAATTTTTGTTTTCAACCATCTTATTTTGACAAAATGTACCTTTTTGTTTCAACTAATATATTTTGACCAAAAACGTTCTTTTCATCTCAGCTATTGGTTTCAACAAATATGATGTATTTGTTTTCAGCCAATCTTTTTGACAAAAATGTATATTTTGACAAAAATGTATATTTTGACAAAAATGTATATTTTGATAAAAATGTATATTTATAATTCAACTATTCTAATTTGTCAAAAATGTTCATTTTTGTTTCAACAATTATAATTTGACAAAAAAGTTCATTTTTTTTCAACAATTATAGTTTGACAAAAAGGCCAATTTTGTTTCGACTATTAATTCAAATTTATTTAACAAAAATGTAATTTTTGTTTAACTCTAATCTTATTTAATAAAAATGTAATTTCGGTTATGTTCAATCTTTTTACTGAAAACTATGAACAATAAAAATATAATCTTTCTTGTTACTTCTTTTATTTAAACAAAGTGAAAATAAAAACATGATCTTTAATAACTAATCTTTTTTTTGCAACTAAAATGACAATAAAAACATATCTTTCCATTCTACTCTTTTTATTGTATTGAACAAAGTGACAACAAAAATGAAATCTTTTTTTTATAATCTTTTACTATAACCTTTTTATTATAATCTTTTATTAAAATCTTTTATTTATAATCTTTTATTATAATCTTTCATTTATAATCTTTTATTTATAATCTTTTTATTGAAAATTAAGTGACAATAAAAATGTAATATTTTTTTATTTTAACCAAAATGACATATTTAATTAACATGACATGATAATAGCAAAATGATATAACCTTTCCTAACAAAAATAATGTTGTTAATCTAACATAACACTTCTTAACAAAAATGATGTTTTTAATCTAACATATCCCTTGCAAATAAAATGATATTTTTATTCTAACATAACCTTTGCTAACAAAATGATATTTTTATTCTAACATAACCTTTGCTAACAGAATGATATTTTTATTCTAACATAAACTTTGACTAACAAAATGGCACTTTTATTTTTACATAACATTCGACTAACAAATTGGCACTTTTATTTTTACATAACATTTGACTAACAAATTGGCATTTTTAATTTTACATAACATTTGACTAGCAAATTTATATTTAACGAATGATTATTTTTATATTACATGACAAAGATTATATTCTTATCTCCCAAAATTATAATTCAACAAATCACAACAACCAGAATCAGTCAATCAATCTCAATTATATACAGCGCACATATTTAATATCACAATCAAGATAAATATATATATATTCTACATTTTTTTTAAATTTTAAATTTAAATCGAGAAATCTCATCATGCTTTAAATCATGTATAATTCAGATCTGAGATTTTGGCCAAAATCCGATCTTCTCAGAATTCATTCTAATCAATTCCATGTTGTAGTTCTCTTTTCTGCGATTCCAACGCAACAGATTTCGTTCGGTTCTGATATGGCATGGAAAAGTTATGGTTATTATTTCATTTGATAATTAAATCTAGTAATTAGTCAAATTCAAAATTTAATAATGTTTTAAAAAAATGCTACCATCGTTATTTCCCTGGAACAATTTGAAACCCACTGTCGAACATTAGGGTTTGCCACCGTCTTCTAATCCGATCGCCGGAAGGTTGATCGGCGATGATCACCAGGAGCGCCGCCGCAAGATCTTCCAGAACCCCCCCCCCCCCATCGTTGCCAACTCGGTCTTCTCCAGTTGCAGGGGATCCAGTTCGAACAACGAACCTACACGAGGATGATTCAGCCATCTCGCATCACCATTTCAGATCACCACTCTTGGTTGTGGAGTCTCTCCACGCTCTACAATATTCTGTTGAGGAGATTCGAGTTTTATTTCATGGATTTGGAGATCGACTGGAGCAAATTCGGTCATTGATTTTAAAAGGAGGCGGCATGTTCTGTAGTGTAGAATTAGATTAGGGTTTGCGTATTTCGGAGGGTATGTATACTAGTATATATATTTATTAAAATTTCTTTTAATTTCAATAATTTTTATTTAAATGCCACGTTCTCCAAATCGAACCCAATGACTGTCGCCCGTAGCAAAATACCCCTATTCTGGACACAATGGAATGTGTTTCATAACTCAATTTGGCTGTTACGTTCAGTTTTTCTCAAACATAAAATATAAATCAATATATGTTGAATTTAAATGCACATTTTAATTTACCGAGGCCACACACTGACTCCAAAAATTCCAGAAAAATTATTTCTAGTTATCGTTTGATGACACGGTCCTAACAAAATAATTTCATTCAATTTGAAGACTATTTGAAAAATGACCATTTTCTGGTCGATCCAAATTGACTAAAATTGACAAAACACGATTTAATTTGCCACGCTCACATATTGATTCCAAAAATTATGAAAATTGGAATCTTGTAATAAACGGACATTTCGGATTCAACCAAAGTGGTTTCGTCGAAAACGGAGGTCGTTTGCAAAATGACTATTTATACAGGCTATATATTATATAAAATTCTACAACGACTATTCTGAATATTCAACTGACCATAACTTTTTATTCCTGCTATGAAATTTCAAATTTTCAGATTCATTGGAAAGATATTTTTGTAAATAGATTATAATATTTTTGGTTTCACCAAAATCCGATTTATTTTGCATCCTGTACACTCAATCAAAGTTCAAATTCAAATTTTCAAACTACTGCGCTATTTTAAACTCCTTTTATAATTAAATATATTCGTTCTAACTTCGATTTAAATAAATTTTTAATCGTTATTATTTAAAATAAATTATTTTAAACATTAAAATTTCCAAAATAAAAATTTTAAATTGGTTCCAAAATTCCGGGTTGTTACAATCTCCCCCAGTTAAAATCATTTCGTCCCCGAAAAGGAACAAAGCTAAAAATTGTTTAACTAACCGACTAAATTTTCATTCTCTTATTTGTTTAAATAATTTTATTAGTTGAACTAACAATCACCCAACACAATCATCAATCAATTAGTTGATTAGCTTTTCAGGTGTATATATAACTTTTATGTATTCAAAAATCATATTTTCTAAGATTGGATTTATATATATATATATATATACACACAATCACAAATACGTTAATTATAAACTTGTCACTCTCGACTCATTCTAGGGCATTACTAACCTCATCTCTTACGAGTTTTCTCATTCTAGGATGCTACTGATTCTATCTCTAATGAGTATTCTTTTATAGGACATTTCTAATCCTGCCTCTGATGAGTCTTTTGCTCAGTTCTAACGAGTTGTACCCCAAAGATTTGAGTTAACCAAAGCTCTGATACCAACTGTAACGATTCAAATCCTACTCGGACCTAATCGATCGTTAAATCGACTAAGACCGTTCAAAACCCGAATACGCTAACTCTGGGCATACAACATATCAGAACAGATAACAGAAGACTTTTATAAACAATATAATAATGTTACATCAGAGTACAGAATATATCAAAGTACATCGGATAAAATACAGAGGAAGATAATTTACAGTGTATTTAATACAGTGCAGCGGAACCAATAATCTGGTATAGCGGAAGTCTATCATTGCTCTGGACACAGCTTTAAGCTTCGATCCAGAATCCTGCTCAATAAATCTGCAAAATAAGCTACTCGACTGCCCATGTAGAAAAGAGGGAACCCGAGTTTGCAAGGTGAAACAAACTATGGGTCAGTCGTGGGACTGGTATGAGAAATCTTTCCTAACTTACCTAACAATATGGCTAATCACAGGACCTCGCTGCTAAAGCGGAACAGGTTTACTCCATTGGATTACCAGTGCATAAATTAAATAAATTTTTATTCCAAACAACGCAATGCTTTTTAGAAAAATGAAATCATTATAAGACTCAAGTCCCATCACACAATGCAATGCAAACCGGAGAATAGAGTTATAATGATCAAACATGCTTGGTACGTAGAAAATAATATTTTAATATTATTATTAGTGTCTAACCAGTTTTAAAATACTTCAAAGTATATGTATCAATCCTACACGGCATAGTACCCATCCTACTATGTCGCCATATATAGGTTTACAATCAAAACCGTAATGTCGTATTGGAAATTGGATTTCCATCATGAGTCAAGGCTAGGGGCAATCTCCTTACTGATTCGAGACACTCTAGCAATGTCTCAGGATCCCCCGCAGTGAACCCTTGGATCCTGCAGGGCCAGTCCACAAATATACCTTAGTGGATTGGTAATTCCTGAACACACGGTTCCCGGTCCTATTGAACCTATAATTTGGTCACTATCGACCAATAAATCCAAGGCCAAGTAATCCATCAACCGTATAAGTAAAATGTTAGGGCTTGCAAAACCCTGATACCACTTCTAGCTAGAAAGAAACGTGTGCACTCCCTGCGTTCCATTGTCCCGTTTCTGACTCTTACCGGGGTGCGAGGCTCGCGAGGTAACGCTATACACAACGATGTGCCGAAATAGGCTATGCTTTAATCATCAACCACAAGGCTCTTCTTTTCAACAAAAGCCTTGATCATCTGCATCTTGGCAGCCACATTGACAATTCACGCCATGCGATCAATAACTATCGATATGTAACCTCTGAGCTCGTGCGTCTCTAAGAAGGGTGTTAAGCAAGAGAATAAATTCTCCGCCACCAATCAGATATATATTAAATAGAAATAAATTCACATAGAATAAAATTCAATGTCAGACACGCATCCATTTGCAAGTCCGTTCCGGGTCTGAACGAAACCAGAGACACCTTATTCCTCATCCCGTATGTCCAATACGGAAGAGAGATGCACACTTATCCGGACGATCAACAAGTACGTCCGGACAACTACCACATTAACTATTTTCTAGGAGCGACCCAGTTCAGGGCATCAGTAGTCGCCTATTCAATGTGAAGATTGTCGGTCTTCGATCACCATCTTCAATGTCTTTGACTTTTAATCATCGTAGTAATTATTCAGAATGGGTTAAACCCGGTCTTTCCGAATAACTCGCGTATTTTATAATCAAAAATCAAGTGCTACAAATACACATCATGCGCCTCATTCCAATTCAGAATATTCTTTTAATAAAATATTCATATTAAAAGGGAAAGATTCCCATCAATTTTATCAAAGATAAATTCTTTTAAATTTATTCTTTAATCTTCTTTTACAGATCCACTAAACTCTGATTTGATTTTAGTATCAAAAATCATTACTTTATGGTTATTCAAATTTTAAGAACTTAATCTTGTCTTTAACTAGGTTAAAGAACCAATGTCATTTAAAACACAGTCCATGGTAAACCCAAAATCAACATCCATTAAATGAGGAATTTTCACAAAAATCAAATCAATATATAATCGATATAAATTTATGTATTAGACTAATAATATAAATGGAATAACGACAAAGCCTTTTAAAATCCATATATAGTAACAGTCTTCTTTTACAAAAGCCTATCTCGATCATTATCGAATCGAATTTGAACTCAATTCCAATTTAATATATTAAATTGGAAAACTTAACTTCGGAAAATTTATTTTAAATCTTAATAAAAATATTTATAAATTCTAAATCATATTTCTATTGTTAATTGGGCTAAAGAACAAATGTCGTTTAAAACACAGTTCACAATAAGCCCAATTCACATATCATTTTATTCCAATCACTAAATATAATTGGAAACTCTAATAATCTTAATTGAATGATTTATTCTTTTTATACGGGGTTTAAGAACAGTGTTATTTAAGACACCATCCACGACAACTCAAAATCTATTTCTTTTATTTAATTCTAATTAAATATTAATTACTTGGAAGACTTCATTAGATCTTAATTTAAAAGATTTATCCTAGTTAATAAGCAGTTCATTTCAAAAAAAAAATCTATCTTTTGTCCATCCAAAAACGGACGTAGAAATCATCATTTTATTGTTCGTTGAATATTATTTTAAAATGTTCGTTATTTAAAAATATCCCTTATATAAAAAGATTTTTCATGTAAAAATATTCTTTGTATTATAATATTCTTTATATTACAATGTTCTTTATTTTAAAATATTCTTTATATTACAATGTTCTTTATTTTAAAATATTCCTTATATTCAAAAGATATTCTGAATCGGAATGCGACTCAATCAGTTACCATATAATTTCGGTTATATGGATTTCATATATCGCATGAACATAACAATAATGATAAATAATCATTAAACAATCAATACACATCCAGAGTGAAATCTACAACCGTGTGAGCATTAAAATGAATAAATAACGCTCATTGCAGCCTCTCAATCCATCGATTGATATACAACTAAATATTGGGACTAGTCTATGTCAAATATCATTCCAATACCCATATGGTGTTTTCAAGCAACAACAATTCATCTAAATAAATCATTGGTTACTGATTTTAACCAATTTTAATTCCGCTAACATGTTGATGATAATGAACAAAACATGTTATTATATTCCTAATGCCGAATAAAAATGTATTTTACTTGTATAATTCTCTATACATTTCTAATGTCTAATAAAATGTAATTTATTTACATGACATTATTGCTGATGACAAATGAAAATATAATTTTCATTTTCTTTATTTGTATGCAATTTCTATTTTAAACTTTAACAAATAAAAAGAAAATTTTTATTTGTATAGGGTTTCAATGTCTAACCTGACAGTTAAAAATGTTTATTTTAAATTGCATACAAATTCTAATGTACACATTTACACATAAAAATGTCACTTTGACTTACTTACAAATTCTAACGTGTGTTATGACAATACAAATGATTCTTTATTTAACATACAAATTCTAATGTATATTTTTCAAGTAAAGATGATTCTTATATTTGTATACAAATTGTATTTCAACCAAATGTATAAAAAGTGATACATCCATTTGTTGACAATTCTATTTTAACAAAATGAATATTTTTGTTGTTGTAACACAGACCTATTTAACAAAAATGCTATTTGTGTTTAACTCTTTTATTTAACCAAAAATGCAATTTTTGTTTTCAACCATCTTATTTTGACAAAATGTACATTTTTGTTTCAACTAATATATTTTGACCAAAAACGTTCTTTTCATCTCAGCTATTGGTTTCAACAAATATGATGTATTTGTTTTCAACCAATCTTTTTGACAAAAATGTATATTTTGACAAAAATGTATATTTTGATAAAAATGTATATTTCTAATTCAACTATTCTAATTTGTCAAAAATGTTCATTTTTATTTCAACAATTATAATTTGACAAAAATGTTCATTTTTGTTTTCAACAATTATATTTTGACAAAAAGGCCAATTTTGTTTCAACTATTAACTCAAATTTATTTAATAAAAATGTAATTTTTGTTTAAATATAATCTTATTTAACAAAAATGTAATTTTGGTTATGTTCAATCTTTTTACTGAAAACTATGAACAATAAAAATATAATCTTTCTTGTTACTTCTTTTTATTTAAACAAAATGAAAATAAAAACATGATCTTTAATAACTAATCTTTTTATAGCAACAGAAATGACAACAGAAACATATCTTGCTAACTTTACTCTTATTATTATATTGAACAAAGTGACAACAAAAATGAAATCTTTTTATTATAATCTTTTACTATAGTCTTTTTATTATAATATTTTATTATACTCTTTTATTTATAATCTTCTATTTATAATCTTTTATTAATAATCTTTTTATTTATAATCTTTTTATTGAAAATTAAGTGACAATAAAAATGTAAACTTTTTATTTGAACCAAAATGACATATTTAATTACCATAACATGATAATAGCAAAATGATATTTTTAATCTAACCTAACCTTTCCTAACAAAAATGATGTTTTTAATCTAACATAACACTTCTTAACAAAAATGATGTTTTTAATCTAACATAACCCTTGCTAACAAAATGATATTTTTATTCTAACCTTCGCTAACAAAATGATATTTTTATTCTAACATAACTTTTGCTAACAGAATCATGTTTTTATTCTAACATAACCTTTGCTAACAGAATGATATTTTTATTTTAACATAACCTTTAACTAACAAAATAGCACTTTTATTTTTACATAACATTTGACTAACAAATTAGCACTTTTATTTTTACATAATATTTGACTAACAAATTTATATTAAACGAATGATTATTTTTATATTACATGACAAAGATTATATTCTTATCTCCTAAAAATATAATTCAACATATCACCATGACCGAATCAGTCAATCATTCTCAATTATATACGGTGCATATATTTAATATCACAATCAAGATAAATATATATATATCTATATTCTAGATATATATTTTAATTTTAATTTTAAATCGAGAAATCTCACCGTGCTTTAAATCCTGTATAATTCAAATATGAGATTTTGGCCAAAATCTGATCTGCTCAGAATTCGTTCTAATCATTTCCATGTTGTAGTTCTCTTTTTTGCGATTCCAACGCAGCAGACTTCGTTCGGTTCTGATATGGTATGGAAAAGTTATGGTTATTATTTCATTTGATAATTAAATCTAGTAATTAGTCAAATTCAAACTTTAATAATGTTTTAAAAAAACGCTACCATCGTTATTTCCCTGGAACGATTTGAAACCCACTGTCGAACATTAGGGTTCGCCACCGTCTACAAATCCGATCGCCGGAGGTTGATCGGCGATGACCACCAGGAGCGCCGCCGCAAGAGCTTCCATAATCCCCCTACCGTCGCCAACTCGGTCTTCTCCATTCGTCGGAGATCCAGTTCAAAGGGCGAACCTACACGAGGAAGATTCAGCCATCTCGCATCACTATTTTAGATCACCACTGTTGGTTGTAGAGATCTCTCCACGCTCTACAATATGAGGAGATTCGAGTTTTATTTCATGGATTTGGAGATCGACTGGAAGGAAGATTGGAGCAAATTCAGTCATTGATTCTAAAAGGAGGTGGCGTGTTCTATAGTGTAGAATTAGATTAGGGTTTGCGTACTTCGGAGGGTATATATACTAGTATATATATTTATTAAAATTTCTTTTAATTTCAATAATTCTTTTTTAAATGCCACGTACTCTATCTTGAACCCAACGACTGTCGCCCCTGGTCAAATACCCCTATTCCGGACACAATGGAATGCTTTTTGTAACCCAATTCGGCTGTTACGATCAATTTTCTCAAACATAAAATATAAATCAATATATATTGAATTTATACGTACATTTTAATTTACTGGGGCCACACACTAACTCCAAAAATTCCAGAAAAATTATTTCTAGTTATCGTTTAACGATACGGTTCTAACAAAATTAATTTCGTCGAATTTGAAGACTATTTGAAAAATGACCATTTTCTGGTCGATCCAAATTGACTAAAATTGACAAAACACGATTTAGTTTTCCACGCTCACATATTGATTTCAAAAATTATGAAAATTGGAATCTTGCAATAAATAGACATTCCGGATTCAACCAAAGTGGTTTCATGGAAAACGGAGGTCGTTTGCAAAATGACTATTTATACGGGCTATATATTATATTAAATTCTACAGCGACTATTCTGAATATTCAACTGACCATAACTTTTTATTCGCGCAATGAAATTTCAATTTTTCATATTTGTTGGAAAGATATTTTTAAACAGATTCTAATATTTTTAGTTTCACCAAAATCCGATTTATTTTGCATCCTATACACTCAGTCAAAGTTCAAATTCAAATTTTCAAACTACCACGCTATTTTAAACTCCTTTTATAATTAAATAAAATATATTCATTCTAACTTCGATTTAAATAAATTTTTAATCTTTATTATTCAAAATAAATTATTTTAAACATTAAAATTCCATTTAAATTTCCAAAATAAAAAATTTAAATTGGTTCCAAAATTTTGGGTTGTTACATATATTATATATATTTCGTCAATTTCCATTTAAAATGTATTTTATAAATTCATTTTAAATTCGTTTTAAAAACGATTCCAACTTCATTTTCAATTTTAAATCAAAATTGAATATTCTATATCATTATAATATATAAATGATAATATTTTCAAAGTATCATATTTTGAAATCAATTCCTTTTCGATATTCATTATAAAAATGAATATAATCGATATAAATATCGTTCGCGTTAAAATGACGCATATCCAATCAATACATCTTCACATATTTCAATAATTTTGTGTCCATCCAAAATTGGAAATCAAATTCACATTTTAATCCTTTACGGATTATTATTTTAAAATATTTGTTATTTTCCAAATTGGAATGAGACCCAATCAATTACCATATAATATTATTTATATGGATTGCATACAACACATGTATATAATAACAATGATAAACAATCAACCATCATCCAGAGTGCATTACATAACCGCATAAGCATTAAATATAAATAATTAACGCTTGCAACAGTCCGTCAACCAAACGATTAACATACAACTAAACAATGGGGATTAGTGTACATCAAATACCATCCCAATACCGGTGTGGGGTTTCAACCAACAAATACTAAATATTATATGTGCAGTTGGGTGATGTATAAAATTTATCGTCCCAATCCATGTTAGTTAAATGGGTGTACATAAACAAATCGTCCGATTTGTAAACAAATATCTATTTTCATTTCAGGAGCGTTTTATGCCGTTCATATATATGTTATGTAACGACCTGAGTTTTCAAATCGGAAAAAAAATTATTTAACAATAAATTCCAAGAAACAAACAAACAAATAAAATAAAATGATTAAATTTAGTTATTAGAATGAATATATTCAAAGTTTATTGAATTTAAAATAAAAATAAATATTTGTGTGCATAGAATTTGAAAACAAATTTGTAATCAAACGTTATAAGTTCGTTCCGCATAATTCTGGTTATTTAACTAAATAAATTTAAATGACCGTTCATTAAACTCAGTGAAATTAAATATAAAATAGAATTTTTATAAAATGTTCAAATCATTGATAACTGTGTGCCGTTGTGTTCGTCTCGACGTCCTGATTCCAATTATATATTTATACTGATATTTTAGTGTCCGTAAAGACAAATGGGTAGACAGTAATTCCATACAGGTGACCCTGTAAAGAAGTGCAATGTAAACAATCGGACTGAAATAAATATATGTGACCTACAAATGTTTACAGAAAAAAAAAATCTTTTTAATCATCACTTATTTTACTGCAAATAGAAAGAGACAACTTCTCTTTTCCATTGCATGAACAAACTAAGACACATTTTTTTCATTCATGTAAGCTACAGGGGGTTACTTCTTCCCAGGCGCATGAAATGAAAAGAGAAAAAAAAATAAAAACAACGGCCACAAATCCAATAAGTGTCCAAGGGAATGGAGCATTAAATGAGGCACATTGTTTTTCTTCTGTGCAATCAATGAGGCGTGCACACATCATTTTACCTAACACATCAATTCACCTACCACCTTCGCATTATATCATCCCCCAAACTCTATCCGCTCTCACTCCATTTCTTAGTCTCCTTTTCATTTTAATCTTTCTTGCTTCAGCACATTTGGTTTATTATAAAAAAAAGTAAAAAAAAAACATGTCGACAAAACCCGCATGCATGAAGTGAACTTAGTGAAGCAGCACCATCCAGTCTTGCTCCGCCCTCTCTTCTCGAAGCCATTCAACTCCGGCAACCTCGACAACAACCGCTAACTCATCGCATCAACCTCCAACAACTCTGTTTTCTCGTCGCTAGCTCTCGAGACCCGAATGTGAGTCGTTACTCATGTCTAAACTTCTCTATTGTGTTTGCATGTGTGTATTTTATATATGGGTTCAGGCGCAAGTGCATATATAAATGTGTTTGAGTGCGTATGCATGTATGGTGTGTGTGCACGTGAATATACATCTTTGCAAATGGACGCATGGCACAAAGTCATACTAAAGCACTCCTCTTTCTTCCCCTTTTTCCTTTCTTCTATCCACGCAAAACATGATTTTTATTTATATTTTTCCATTTTAGAAAGGCAACTGGTGCCATTTTTCCTTCTCTGATTTTTCTTACCTGCCACTTTTGTTTTCAACGCCTGGAATAAAAAGGCAACAACACTCTTCATCTTTCCATTTTCATACCAACCTCCTGTTTCTCTTCTCTTGTAACCTATTTCTTCTCAAAACAGCAACCATTTTCTAGTCACTCTTCTAATAAACATAATGTACATGTACACTCATGCATGAAGTCAAAAAGGAGAGAACAACATTCAACTTTAGTCTTGCTTCTTCGTTTTCTTTTCTATTTCAATTGTGCACTTGCAGTAGCAAGTTTTGGGCTACTCATGTGTGCATGCGCGTGTGTAAATATATACATGCGCGTGTGTTACTGCATAAGGATCGGTGTGCAGTTAGTCATGTTATATATGCTGGGTGTGTGGTGTGCTGTGTGTGCATGGTGTGAGTATTACAAATATTGTGAATGTTTGTGTGCGTGTATTGTGCATGAGTGATCAGTTATACGGTGGGTATGTTATAAATGGCATGCGTGACTTTAAAAAAAAAAAGAAACAAAAACGCAATAGAGAAATAGGAGCAAGGACCCTCGTTTTCTACCTGGCAATGCATTCTTCTTTTTCTTTGTCTACTCCCCCAACTAAATACACTCACGTGTAGACAAATAGAGCACAAAAAAAAAGAATTTTTTTTCCATTGTCTTCTCTTTTTAGCATATGAAACAGATAATTATAAAAAAAAAGGACACAAAACCACCTTTTCTTCTCATCCCCTTTGCATGGGTTTTGGAGTGCATTGTGCATGTAAACATGCCATGCGTATGAAACAAATTGTAGGTACTTATGTGAACTTTGTGCATATGAACGTGAATGTGTACGTATGTGTGTATTACATATGTGTGTTGTGTGTATTCATATACATGTTTTAAAATATGTTGTGTGCATGGTTTTAAAATGAACAAGTCACTATATTGAGAAAAAAAACCCAAATTTTTTTTAAGGTAGTTTAGTAAAATAAAAATACATCTTTTGCAGATCCAAAATATCTAAAAAGATATGTAAGATCGTAAAAGGGACACATTAAACTCAAATGGCTCTGTTACAAAAATGAACTATGCAAGCTTTTTCACAGTTTCAGCGCAAACCGAACACCGAAACTAACAAATGAATATACTTCGGTAATCAACGCGACGAGACGGACACAACGGTATATAATTTGTAGTGTCTGCATGCTCCGTTCAAAAACGCGTTACGGACCCTTTAACGTAAAAATACGGATGGTAAACGGAGGTCAAAATGTCCAATTTTCGCGAAATGAATTTCGCCGTTGGATTACTGTAAATGAATAGAATATTTTTCACGTTTGTCCGAGCTTGTTTTGAAGAGATTTTTAAATCGCTAAAATTTGAACTGTTATGCGCAGCTTTGCACTGAAAATTGCACGACCGACAACATTCAAATTTTCCGACGAAATTCTCACAACTTCTACATTTCACTATACATATTTCAAATTTTAAATTCTCATTTTGAAAAGAAAATAGAATTGTTTCAAATTTCGAAGATTAAACTTTGGTTTAAATTATATACATGGAAATTTGATTTAAATTGATAAATGAAATATTAAGTGATTTAAATTTTATTTAAACTTATTGAAATAACCATTGTTGAACCTCTTATTGAAAAAAATGTTAGCCTAAATATTTAAGGAAATAATTTCAAAATTGTAAATTTTGGATATAATTTAGTTGAGAAAAACAATTTAGTTAAATGAAGTAAAATTGTGAAATTTGAAAGTGAACTTAAGTAAAATATTCAATATTTGAAAATTGTAAATTTTATAAAAGAAAATACTACTTTAGTTTATTGATTTGGAACTTTGGAATTAGACACAAAGTTAAGTGTATAATTGCAAACGATAAAAATGTTGTTAATATTTCAAATTGAAATATTTGATAGTTCAAGTCTAAATAAGAAGTTGAAATACGAATTATGGTTTGATCTATTCGACAAATTAATAAATGAAAATTGAATGACATTAGTTGTCAAAGAGACCGAAGCCAGTTATGGACACATTCTCTGTTGATACTGGAACCACTTTGATAACTAGGTTCGTGAAGTGGTGATCCAGAATGAAGTGGTTGTTTTTCGTGTACGTTTGCTGGATTGAAGAAAGTGAACGATAATGGATGACCGACACTTGTGTCAAATTTGAAATGACTAAAACAGGAGCCGTGCCGGATCATTGAGGCCAGCTACCTCTAGCAGACACACTTCTTCGTGTATTCTATTTTTTTGTTATTTGGTGATCACCCTTGATTTTGGAAGTGTTGTGTTGCGGTGGGCCGTTAGGGGTTACCATCGGTCCGAATCAGGCAAATTGGTAGTATCCTACCTTGGGCATTGCCTCACGTGCCTTGTCATGCGTTTTATCCTTATGCGCGACCACTACGAGTTTCTATTTAACATGTGCCTATAGGGGACTCACTGGCTACCGACGTTCTACTGGTTGTGTTACAGGACCTGTATAGACCACATTGTTTAAAAACGTGTTAAGGGGGATCAATGTAAAGCCTTAACGCTATTTTTAATATTTTATATTACTGATAGACATTACATATAATAGCGTATCATACTATATATAGATAGTTTAACGGATCCTTAAGAGATGGAAAATACCGTAACATCTCTTGAGTTATTTGCATTTGAATTTAAATCTAATCACATTAGAATGTTTAGACCTGACTCGAGTGTTTTGTGTTTTTCTCATTTCGCTCGGGTCAGACAGAGTATTGCAGTGTTCTCGAGGAGCACTTTATCTGGAGCCGAAGACCTAGTCAAAGACTCCATCCTATCCGGTATTAGTTCCTATTTCCGTTTGGCTTGTATTTGCGAACTTTATGAGTCGCTATATTGTATAATTAAATTGTAACTGTTTAAGTAGCTTCATGAACTACTTATGTATATTATTTCATTTCCGCTGCGAGATTCTGTGTTATTCTGTATATGTGATTCCATGTTCAGATTCTATTATACACCCCAAATTGATTATCTGTCAGTTTTGAATAGTTCGAGTTGGACATGTGTGGTTTTATTGTCAACTTGGATTATTCAGAAAAGGCGGGTTGTCACATTTGGTATCAGAGCTAAGGTTTAGAAACACCTTAGCCTGGGGGTAAAACTCATTATAGATAGGGTTAGAAATACCCTAGAATGAGTAGAATCAGTTCCGAGAGAGCGTATTTTGAAAGTATAAAATGTTTTAAAATCAAACCTATTTTCAAAATCTCTTTTTAAACTTTAGCCTATTTTCCTTAATTAGGATTCTCTTCAGTTTAAATTTCTCAAATTTTGTCCTTATCTCAAGCTCGAACTGTCTCTTTACGTTGTGACAAAGTTAAACCCTTGAAGATCGAATGTCAATTGCCTCAAGAAGTTGCAGAAAGTTTCATTTTCTCTCTTGATTTACATCTTAGCGATCTTAGCACTACTCCTGTTATTCAAAATTTTCTTGATGTTTTTGGAGAAGTAATTTTCTTATCGCCTCATCGTGAAATCGAATTCTGTATTGATCTCATTCAAGGAGCTAGACCCATTGTACTTGCCCCAAGAAGAATGGCACCTAAGGAGAAGATTGAATTAAAGGTGCAAATAGAAGATCTATTCTCTAAAGATCTAATTCGTCGAAGTCATTCAGAATGGGGAGCTGCAGTTGTATTTGTTACTAAGTCAGACGGTTCTCTGAGAATGTGCGTAGACTATCGAGAACTGAATAAGCTTACTCACAAGAACCGATATCCAATGCCTCGCATTAATGACCTATTTGATCAACTGCACGGAGCCAAGATATTTTCTCAACTCGACCTTGCCACAGGTTTTCACCAACTTCGAATTTCTGAAGATAGTATTCCTAAAACAGCTTTTCGAACAGAAGACGGTTTCTATGAATGGTTAGTTATGCCATTTGGTTTAACTAATGCCCCAGCTTACTTTGTTGACCTCATGAACAGAGTATTCCGGGATGTTCTGAATAGTTTTGTCCTTGTCTTTATTGATGATATTCTAGTCTTTTCTAAGACTAAAGAAGAACATGAGGAGCATCTCAAGTTTGTTCTTAAAACTTTGAGAGATCATCAACTGAAGGCCAAGTTTTCTAAGTGTCATTTCTGGAGAGATGAAGTTAGGTTTCTTGGACATATTGTTTCGGAGAATGGAATTTCAGTCGATCCAGCTAAGATCGCCGTAATCAAAGATTGGAAAACTCCTGAAACTCCAACCGATATTCGTAGTTTCCTCGGCTTAGCTGGTTATTATAGGAGATTCATCGAAAATTTTGCTCGAATTTCTTCACCACTCACAACTTTGACTGGAAAGAATGTTAAGTTCGATTGGAGCGATAAGTGTATAAAAGCATTTAATGAACTTAAACGCAAGTTAATTTCTGCTCCTGTTCTTACTGTTCTGGATGGAAGTGAAGGTTTGACTGTTTATACCGATGCTTGCGGAGAAAGTTTGGGAGCTGTTCTTATGCAGCATGGTAAAGTTATTGCTTATGCTGGGAGACAACTCAGAGTCCATGAGGTTAATTATGCAGCGCATGACTTAGAACTACTTGCTGTAGTTTTTGCTCTTAAGTTGTGGAGACACCATCTTTTGGGAATTAGATTTGAACTCTTCACTGACCACAAATCATTGAAGTATATCTTTTCTCAGAAGGATCTGAATCAAAGGCAAGTCAGATGGCTCGAGTTCTTAGCATCCTATGACCTCGACATCAACTATACCCCCGGAAAGGCTAATGTGGTAGCCGACGCTTTGAGTAGAAACAAAGCAATGTTATTCCAAATTACTGCTTCTCCATCTCTTATGGATCGCATTATTGCTAAGCAAGAAGAAGATGAAATGCTTATGCGAATAAAGGAAAGCATTCTCAATAAAGAGGTTGTAAATGTGCAGAAGGGATGGGGCGCTGAAATTGGTTCCGATGGAATTTTGAGGATCAACAATCGTATTGGCGTTCCGAATGTGGATGGTCTAAGACAGGAGGTGCTTAGGGAGAATCATCAGTCCAAACTTTCTATTCATCCTGGGATCACCAAGATGTATCAGAATATGAAGAAGCTTTATTGGTGGAGTGGAATGAAGAGAGACATTTCTATTCATATCAGTAGATGTGCCACTTGCCAACAAGTAAAAGCCGACCATCAGAAGACTGCATGGTTGTTACAGCCTTTAGAGATTCCTAACTGGAAATGGGATCAAATTTCTATGGATTTCATTGATGGATTACCAAGGACCAGGAGGGGAAATGAAAGCATCTGGGTTATTGTTGATAGACTAACCAAATCAGCCCATTTTATTCCTGTGAAGACAACTCGAACTGCTTCAAGTTTAGCCGAGCTCTATATGAAGGATATTGTCCGACTTCATGGTGTTCCGTCTATCATAGTATGTGATAGAGATCCCATTTTTAATAGAAAATTCTGGAAAGCTTTCCAGATAACTTTGGGAACTCAATTGAACCTGAGCACCGCCTATCATCCTCAAACAGATGGTCAGACCGAAAGAGTAAATCAGATTCTAGAGGATTTGCTTCGTGCTTGTGCTTTAGATTTTGGGCGATCTTGGGAAGATCATCTCCATCTCGTTGAATTCACCTATAATAATAGCTATCAGGTAATTTAATTCAAATTAAAATTCATGTTTAATAAATGTAAATCTTGAATAAATCTTTGAAATTCAGGCGAGTATTAAAATGGCACCGTTCGACGCTCTGTATGGACGACCATGTAAATCTCCATCCTGTTGGATTGAATCTGGAAATCGACTTGTTCTGGGCCCCGAAATGATTTTGGAAGCTTCTGAAAAAGTTGGAGAAATCAGAAGGAGGATGAAAATTGCCCAGGATAGAAAAAAGAAGTATGCTGATGGAAAGAGGAGACATTTGGAATTTGTTGTTGGTGATCTTGTATTTCTGAAAATTTCACCTTTGAAGAACGTGATTCGTTTTGGAAGGAAAGGGAAGCTTGCTCCGAGATTTGTTGGTCCTTTTCCTATCTTAGAAAAGATTGGCGGTTTGGCTTATAGGGTTGATTTGCCGGAGAAACTATCGGGTGTGCATAATGTATTCCATGTTTCACATATTCGCAGATATGTACATGACCCGTTAGATATAGTCCAGCTAGCTTTATTTGAAGATATAGATGTTGAGCCAAATCTTACTATCGAAAGAAGACCACTTCGTATAGTCGATAAAGATACAAAGAAACTTTGAAGGAAGATAGTTAATCTCGTCAAAGTTCAGTGGAGTAGAGATGATAGAGATTGCACTTGGGAAACTGAGGAGAGTATCCGTGCCTCAAATCCTGAATTGTTTGCATAAGGTACTCAATTCATCTTTAAATCATTCTTACGTTTCTGCTTATTTCTTTACTTTTCTTTGTTCTGTTCTTTTCGAGGACGAAAAGACTTGAGTAGGGGAGAATGTAACGACCAGAGTTTTCAAATCGAAAAAAAAAATTATTTAACAATAAATTCCAAGAAACAAACAAATAAAATAAAATGATTAAATTTAGTTATTAGAATGAATATATTCAAAGTTTATTGAATTTAAAATAAAAATAAATATTTGTGTGCATAGAATTTGAAAACAAATTTGTAATCAAACGTTATAAGTTCGTTCCGCATAATTCTGGTTATTTAACTAAATAAATTTAAATGACCGTTCATTAAACTCAGTGAAATTAAATATAAAATAGAATTTTTATAAAATGTTCAAATCATTGATAACTGTGTGCCGTTGTGTTCGTCTCGACGTCCTGATTCCAATTATATATTTATACTGATATTTTAGTGTCCGTAAAGACAAATGGGTAGACAGTTATTCCATACAGGTGACCCTGTAAAGAAGTGCAATGTAAACAATCGGACTGAAATAAATATATGTGACCTACAAATGTTTACAGAAAAAAAAATCTTTTTAATCATCACTTATTTTACTGCAAATAGAAAGAGACAACTTCTCTTTTCCATTGCATGAACAAACTAAGACACATTTTTTTCATTCATGTAAGCTACAGGGGGTTACTTCTTCCCAGGCGCATGAAGTGAAAAGAGAAAATAAAAATAAAAACAACGGCCACAAATCAAATAAGTGTCCAAGGGAATGGAGCATTAAATGAGGCACATTGTTTTTCTTATGTGCAATCAATCACGCATCATTTTACCTAACACATCAATTCACCTACCACCTTCGCATTATATCATCCCCCAAATTCTCTCCGTTCTCACTCCATTTCTTAGTCTCTTTTTCATTTTAATCTTTCTTGCTTCAGCACATTTGGTTTCTTATAAAAAAAAAGTAAAAAAAAAAACATGTCGACAAAACCCGCATGCATGAAGTGAACTTAGTGAAGCAGCACCCTCCAGTCTTGCTCCGCCCTCTCTTCTCGAAGCCATTCAACTCCGGCAACCTCGACAACAACCGCTAACTCATCGCATCAACCTCCAACAACTCCGTTTTCTCGTCGCTAGCTCTCGAGACCGAATGTGAGTCTTTACTCATGTCTAAACTTCTCTATTGTGTTTGCATGTGTGTATTTTATATATGGGTTCAGGCGCAAGTGCATATATAAATGTGTTTGAGTGCGTATGCATGTATGGTGTGTGCGCGCGTGAATATACATCTTTGCAAATGGACGCATGGCACAAAGGCATACTAAAGCACTCCTCTTTCTTCCCCTTTTTCCTTTCTTCTATCCACGCAAAACATGATTTTTATTTATATTTTTCCATTTCAGAAAGGCAACTGGTGCCATTTTTCCTTCTCTGATTTTTCTTACCTGCCACTTTTGTTTTCAACGCCTGGAATGAAAAGGCAACAACACTCTTCATCTTTCCATTTTCATACCAATCTCCTGTTTCTCTTCTCTTGTAACCTATTTCTTCTCAAAACAGCAACCATTTTCTAGTCACTCTTCTAATAAACATAATGTACATGTACACTCATGCATGAAGTCAAAAAGGAGAGAACAACATTCAACTTTAGTCTTGCTTCTTCGTTTTCTTTTCTATTTCAATTGTGCACTTGCAGTAGCAAGTTTTGGGCTACTCATGTGTGCATGCGTGTGTGTAAATATATACATGCGCGTGTGTTACTGCATAAGCATCGGTGTGCAGTTAGTCATGTTATATATGCTGGGTGTGTGGTGTGCTGTGTGTGCATGGTGTGAGTATTACAAATATTGTGAATGTTTGTGTGCGTGTATTGTGCATGAGTGATCAGTTATACGGTGGGTATGTTATAAATGGCATGCGTGACTTAAAAAAAAAGGCCATGACAAAAAAAAATAAAAAAAAAGAAACAAAAACGCAACAGAGAAAGAGGAGCAAGGACCCACGTTTTCTACCTGGCAATGCATTCTTCTTTTTCTTTGTCTACTCCCCCAACTCAATACACTCACGTGTAGACAAATGGAGCACAAAAAAAAAGAATTTTTTTCCATTGTCTTCTCTTTTTAGCATATGAAACAGATAATTATAAAAAAAAAAAAAATGGACACAAAACCACCTTTTCTTCTCATCCCCTTTGCATGGGTTTTGGAGTGCATTGTGCATGTAAACATGCCATGCGTATGAAACAAATTGTAGGTACTTATGTGAACTTTGTGCATATGAACGTGAATGTGTACGTATGTGTGTATTACATATGTGTGCTGTGTGTATTCATATACATGTTTTAAAATATGTTGTGTGCATGGTTTTAAAATGAACATGTCACTATATTGAGAAAAAAAACCCAAATTTTTTTTAAGGTAGTTTAGTAAAATAAAAATACATCTTTTGCAGATCCAAAATATCTAAAAAGATATGTAAGATCGTAAAAGGGACACATTAAACTCAAATGGCTCTGTTACAAAAATGAACTATGCAAGCTTTTTCACAGTTTCAGCGCAAACCGAACACCGAAACTAACAAATGAATATACTTCGGTAATCAGCGCGACGAGACGGACACAACGGTATATAATTTGCAGTGTCTGCATGCTCCGTTCAAAAACGCGTTACGGACCCTTTAACGTAAAAATACGGAGTGTAAACGGAGGTCAAAATGTCCGATTTTCGCGAAACGAATTTCGCCGTTGGATTACTGTAAATGAATAGAATATTTTTCATGTTTGTCCGAGCTTGTTTTGAAGAGATTTTTAAATCGCTAAAATTTGAACTGTTATGCGCAGCTTTGCACTGAAAATTGCACGACCGACAACATTCAAATTTTCCGACGAAATTCTCACAACTTCTACATTTCACTATACATATTTCAAATTTTAAATTCTCATTTTGAAAAGAAAATAGAATTGTTTCAAATTTCGAAGATTAAACTTTGGTTTAAATTATATACATGGAAATTTGATTTAAATTGATAAATGAAATATTAAGTGATTTAAATTTTATTTAAACTTATTGAAATAACCATTGTTGAACCTCTTATTGAAAAAAATGTTAGCCTAAATATTTAAGGAAATAATTTCAAAAATGTAAATTTTGGATATAATTTAGTTGAGAAAAACAATTTAGTTAAATGAAGTAAAATTGTGAAATTTGAAAGTGAACTTAAGTAAAATATTCAATATTTGAAAATTGTATTTTATAAAAGAAAATACTACTTTAGTTTATTGATTTGGAACTTTGGAATTAGACACAAAGTTAAGTGTATAATTGCAAACGATAAAAATGTTGTTAATATTTCAAATTGAAATATTTGATAGTTTAAGTCTAAATAAGAAGTTGAAATACAAATTATGGTTTGATCTATTCGACAAATTAATAAATGAAAATTGAATGACATTAGTTGTCAAAGAGACCGAAGCCAGTTATGGACACAGTCTCTGTCGATACTGGAACCACTTTGATAACTAGGTTCGTGAAGTGGTGATCCAGAATGAAGTGGTTGTTTTTCGTGTACGTTTGCTGGATTGAAGAAAGTGAACGATAATGGATGACCGACACTTGTGTCAAATTTGAAATGACTAAAACAGGAGTCGTGTCGGATCATTGAGGCTAGCTACCTCTAGCAGACACACTTCTTCGTGTATTCTATTTTTTTGTTATTTGGTGATCACCCTTGATTTTGGAAGTGTTGTGTTGCGGTGGGCCGTTAGGGGTTACCATCAGTCCGGATCAGGCAAATTGGTAGTATCCTACCTTGGGCATTGCCTCACGTGCCTTGTCATACGTTTTATCCTTATGCGCGACCACTACGAGTTTCTATTTAACATGTGCCTATAGGGGACTCACTGGCTACCGACGTTCTACTGGTTGTGTTACAGGACCTGTATAGACCACATTGTTTAAAAACATGTTAAGGGGGATCAATGTAAAGCCTTAACGCTATTTTTAATATTTTATATTACTGATAGACATTACATATAATAGCGTATCATACTATATATAGATAGTTTAACGGATCCTTAAGAGATGGAAAATACCGTAACATCTCTTGAGTTATTTGCATTTGAATTTAAATCTAATCACATTAGAATGTTTAGACCTGACTCGAGTGTTTTGTGTTTTTCTCATTTCGCTTGGGTCAGACTGAGTATTGCAGTGTTCTCGAGGAGCACTTTATCTGGAGCCGAAGACCTAGTCAAAGACTCCATCCTATCCGGTATTAGTTCCTATTTCCGTTTGGCTTGTATTTGCGAACTTTATGAGTCGCTATATTGTATAATTAAATTGTAACTGTTTAAGTAGCTTCATGAACTACTTATGTATATTATTTCATTTCCGCTGTGAGATTCTGTGTTATTCTGTATATGTGATTCCATGTTCAGATTCTATTATACACCCCAAACTGATTATCTGTCAGTTTTGAATAGTTCGAGTTGGACATGTGTGGTTTTATTGTCAACTTGGATTATTCAGAAAAGGCGGGTTGTCACATGTTAAAAATTATATTTTTAACAATAAAATATTTATTTCAACACTTGACTATTTTATATAATCCATACATTAAATAAAAATGGTATTTTTATTATTCGAATATTTTATTCAACACATGAATATTTTATATAGTTCCTTCATTCAATAAAAATGATATTTTTATTGTTCAAACAATTTATTCAACACATGAATATTTTATTTTCCATTTCACACCATAATCACAACACAACAAAATACAAACAAACAATCATGATTTGTACAATAAATGGTGTCGGGGGCTACTAAGCCCCGTCTGCATCCTAGTATATATTTAACTGTAAATAAATTGAGTGAGAAGGAGTTCTCACATTGGGTTCCACTCCATCATTCTTTATTTGGAGATTTTATTTCCATTCGGATTTGAATTTGTCCAAAATTCTAATTTGCTCCGTTTCTGATCTAGTCAGTTCTGAAATGTAGTGTTCGTTGCTGCGAATCCAACGCAACTTGAATCGTCCGATTTGGACCTTGTACGAAGAAAATACGATAAATTATACATTAGACAATTTAAACGCGAATTAAATTAATTAATTTAAACCTTCTTCCTAATCAAAACTAAGGCCGTCGTCTTCGTTATTTGCTCAGTCCCTAGGGCTCATCGCCGTTGCCGCCACGTTGATCGTGGCTCCGATCAAACCACCCCGCGTGAAAGCCGCGACCTTGCTCTCCCCGATGCCCCCACAAACGGTGCAACTCGCACCCCTCCTGCCGCCTCGATTTGGGTGCGAGCCATTGGAGTTTGAGCTCCAAATTCGAGTGCCTTGCTCCCTTGTTCCAGATCACCACCATTGGCCAGAGAGAGCACGGTGGCCTCTTTGATTTGGTTTTGGAAATTGCTGGAATGGTTGAACGTAGGAGGAGATCAGAGGAGGAGAAGTATGGGGTGATTATTGCCTTCGATTTTGGCTGGCGGCTGAGAGAACGGAAATGATTAGGGTTCTTTTTAAAAATAACCTTATATATAATAATATTTGTAACGAATAGGGATTTTCGACCCTGAAAATTGACACAAAACACCATGATGAACATTCAAGCATCGAAAACACCGGACCGTTGTTAGAAAGAAATTAGAGGATGAGATAAGAAAGAAAGAAATATTAGAATAGAAGAAGAAAAAGAATCAACACAACACAAAGTTTTACATCGCAACGGAACAAAATATAATATATAAAGAAACTTTATAGAGAGCTTTGAATTAAAAACTTACAATCATCAGAGTACATCAATACACCGGGATAGTTATAATAAATTGTTAGCATATACATCACACAGTGGAATAATACTAGATAACATCATACGTATGAACACCTTCAACTCGTCTTTGAACTTCACAGCATCCGATAGCCTGAACCTGTAATGTCCGATCTAACCCAAACATTTATAAAACACCGGGTCGGTCTGGTGAACCAGAGTGACAAAAACTCGCATAGTTTATAGGTAACATCCAACTTGATTTTAGAGTTAAAATCTTTTCAAAAGAAAGGATAATCGTAAGACCAAATCCACACATAAATACAGATGGTTTTTACCTTACGATAACCCAAAACATTTTGAAAATCAATACTTGTCTAATATTAGAATAATGTCTAAATACAACTAAATAGAATCTAGTAGAACACTTGCATCTCACGCTCCACAGATATGGTATACAAACAAAACCACGGGCTCTTATTGGAGATCGGATTCCGACTATGACAAGGTATGGAGCCACCTACCGATCGTGCATCTCTACAGGTGAATCCACTGGGTTCAACAAGAACATCTTGCAACCTAGCCCACACATGACCGACCACTCATTTCGCTTGAGTGTATCGAATGCATATCACCAACGGTTGGGTGCGACCCACCGTCTCTCAAAAAGGGACAGCATCGAAATAGACTAAAGAAGGAAATGGATTTTCTCTAGATAGGTGATTATACATCCTAATGGGTGCGACCCACATAGCCATGCTGCCTGCCCGATTTTTGTCATTTCCCGGTTGATTAGACTTGAGGTTTAATCGACTTTTGGAACATCTGGCCACCGTTCACTTCGTCCATACACGTCATCGATGAACAGGATGAACCGAAGGCACCCTCCTACTGCATCCAATATAGGAATCACCCCATGGATCAGTAGCGAGTATTCCTTGCAATCTGTAGATTTCAATCCTGACAGAATCATTTTCAAAATATCTCTAGGGATTAGCTAGAGAAATCCAGCAATAGTCCTTCCATTCATGAAGATTTATGGTCTTGAATTGCTCCATCTTGATCACCATCTTCCATGTTTTTGTATTCATTGGTCAGAATGGTTTTCGAATATAAAGTCAATCTCGGTCTTTCCGTACCAATAACATTGGGCCAAATTTTGATAGTCAGTTATTTAACTATCAAAATAAACAACCATAAAAATAAAACAGATCAATTGGTTTATTATACAGCATCACTTGACCATTTAAAAGTAATGTATCAGTTTTAATACATTAATATCCTCAAATCATTTTATTAATATACTTGGAAAAATACCTCAAAACCATATCAAAATTTTCTGTTAGCTTCCACTTTAAAACATTTGTTATTACATTACTTATTATTTATAATAGGGAAGCTGATTCAACTTATCATTTTAAAATGATCGTTACTATATCTCCTTTGTTTCGTTATTTGAATACCATCATCGTCACTAATTTTTTTAGAATAAATTATTCTACATCTCTTTCCTGTACCTTTTGAAAATATCATTACAATTTTCACAAGTCTCCTTTCATTGATCTCTTTACCACAGAAATATTATTTCATATTCTCAAGCTCCTTTATATTTCCTTTTATTTCAAAATTTCATTACCTATATTCCAAAGTTCATAAAACAATATTGCGTCATTATTTCTCAAAATAATTTACTTCTAACATCTTTATCATTACAACTAATGTCATCTCTCAATAATCCTGAAGTCGTTCAAGTTGGGGTATTCTAATTACCTCTCAGACCTTGATCAACAACATTTTAATCTTAGGATAATATCATTTGTAATACCAAAACCACATATTCATTTCCAATATCAAAACAATCCCATTTTAATCATATCTTGATGAAAACTCATCTTTTAATTAATATAGCGAATCTATATCGTATATTTGTAACATAACTCATTCTAATTCCATTTTCATTTCCATTTCAAACCATCATTAGATTAATATTCAAAATTCAGTTATCTCAAGTAATCCACGAGTAAGTTCTAATCTAGAAATTCAAATCCTGGCTTTTACTTTATTTAAATGTCATTCCTAATAACCCATTTCAATAGTATATATCCAATAGAAATCCGGGTTTTAAAACTTCACAAAATCTTTGGTTTCACAAATTCGATTAAATAAGGTCTCAATGGGAATTTTCTTTAAGCCACACCGTAAATTTAATTTATTTTATCATTACTATAATTCATTTTTTTAAAATATCATTTTATTTTAACAAGCCTTATCATTTCATAAACCCCCTTATCCCCTTTAAATCCCAGGATACCACTTTGATCATCATTTAACAAATATCAATATTTAAAAATGGTTTGACTATCCATTAACTATTTTCGTTAAATTAATAACTAATTACATAATTCAATTTCGAGTAACATAGTTGACTCAATTAACTTTGCACATGATTAACTCATTAATTCAAACTCAGTCTTGTAAATATAAGAACCATCTTTATAAGATCATTTTATAATTGATATGAGGCACGTGCTTTGCACACGGATAGAATTTGGTACCAAACATAGTAATTGGTGGTTAAAGTAGTTAATGTATATAAGGTTGGTTTATTTCCTTTTTATAAACCCAATTAAAATAATATATTTAAAAATCTATATTTAGTTATAAATAAATTTCATAACTTTATTTATATCGATTCACCTAACGGTAAATCAATCTTTATAAAACAGTTTGTATATTGGTCATCTGCTATAAATTCCTTAAACAATATCACTAATTAGTTAATAATCAAACAAATGTTGAAATTGGGCTTAACAACCAATAATCCAGTCATATGGGTTCAACAGTTTATATGATGATGATAAACAATAAATTTAACTGATAACGACCAATTAATAACAACCATTCAAGCGCCCAATTTAATTTACATACGTTTATATTTTTATAAACGTAACCAACAGGGTAAGTACCCTGTTTGGAAATCATCGTTAAAAATAACGATGTCATTTTATTTAAATTAAAAAACGTTTAATTTAAATGAACGATATAACAATGTTTAATAGCATCCAAACCATCATTAATCAACAAACCATTAGCAAATAAGGCATACAAATAATAAACCCTACTGATAATAGTTCGGGAACCGAGTGAGTTTAACTCACCTTGGATTTATTCGTCGATTAAATGAGTCGTTTTGATAAAATTAAATGATCGTTTAATTTTATTAAAAATTCTTGTAGTCTCTAGTGCTAACCAAACTAGCTTCGTCGCGTAGTTTCCTTGATACGATTCCGACGCTTCTGGTTTTGTTCAAATCTGATAACATAAAAACAAGTTTCGAATATATAAATTCACGATTTATTTTAAACTAATATACTCATTAATTAAATATTAATTTGCGTTAATTACTCACTAAATTACTCAAATTGCTTTATTAAATAAATGAGCTGTTACTTCTTCTTACCTGGTGTGATGCGTCGCAAGTCAAATCCTTTGCGTATACTTCATTGTGTGTAAAAAGCCGTTAGTCGGTAACACTTCTAGGAAACCAAATTCGCTCAGCCGAATACACTTAATCCCATTTTTCAGTCCTCCTTTGTTCCCTTGTATTTCACCTTCCAATATGGGTATCCTTTCCAATACTCATTTTCTTACGCACTGCCTTCTTTTTTTTCCAACACCACCGTATTATTTTCTCCCCAGTTTCGTTTGTGCCCACCTTAACACTTTCGTTCCACACTTCTTTTTGTCCTTTTCACTTTTTATTTATTTAAAGCCTGAAGGCCCAAAATGCAAAGAAGGCCCACATAACTCACAATACACAAACCCGCATGACTGTGCGTCTTCTCCAATTGCTTTACTCCTTCCTGAAACATTTCTTTTTTTTTCCCTCCTGAGAGGCTGAAACATCATTCCCTTCCAAACTCTCCCTCTCCATTTTCCCTTCTATTTTCTTTTTTTCGTTTTGGAAAAATGAAGCCACCTGCTACTTGGATCTTGTTCACGTAATACTTCGACTAACTTTTTCCCTATGCCAAACATGTGCCTTGCGTCAAAAACCTCTCACCGACCTCCCAGCTCACTTCCCCAACCGCTCATCTTTATTCAACAGCTCGCCACTTCATCATGTTTTATTTTTTAACATTCACCAAACACAGCGCTACTCTCCTCTCAATATTAGCATTTTTCTTCCCATTTATCACATGTAGACAACATCCCCATGGCCGACTTCCCAAACTATTTCTCCAAACCGTACCACTCCCTTGTCTTTATTTTGCCAGCACTTCATTTCTCCCGAGTAACCATTCCCGTATCTTCTTTCTACCTCTGTCGCGGTCTACTGTTCGAACTGTAGAACGAGTCGAACCACCTGTAGGACTTGCCCTCCCCACAACCACGGACAGACCACCACGTTTCTGCTTTAAATGCTCATTGGAGTTCTTAGTTGACACAAGCGAATGGAGTTTGGTTAAATTTCTGAAATGGCTCATACGTCCTTCTATAAAATGGAAATTTTGTTTTATTATGGGAGGAAAACCTTGTTTTAAATTCGCAGAGGAAGACTTGTTTTAATTTCTGTTTTGGGTTTGTGTTGTGAGAGATGGAGAAGAAAGCCCATATTTATAGTAATGACTCCTTGGCAAGCAAGGAATGCGGGGAGGTAACATCTCGATGGGTTTAACATAGGGCAGCTGGGTGAAGAAAGGAATGCTACGTACTGTCAATTTTCAATTTGCAGGGTGATGGGATTCTGCGTATAGTCTTGGAGATGAATTAATAGCATAGGAAAAGAAAACATAGGGGCTGTATGTTTTTCAAACACAGGCTGTTCTTTCAATTCATTTAGCTAACATTTCAAAATGGTGCACATAGTTTAGGACAACAGTGAATGGACTTAGAAGCTTGATGAAGTCGATTGCGATTGCGCTAACACGGCAGAGTTTGGACAGGATGTTCAGCTGCACATGGTTGTCCTTAATGCTTAAGTTTGCATGTTGATTAGAGTAGGATAGTCAGCAGAAAGAATAGGTCTGCGAATGTTCATTCAAAAGATTTTAAATAATATTTGATCACTTCAAACACTATTGGTTTGTACATTGCTGCGTTTTAGAAAGGGAGGAATGATATAGATCGTCCTTGACAGTGAAGGGATTGAGAGCAATAAATTTAATATAGTATACACACTAAGGGTAGGCAACATTTTTTGTAGTATGTCGGATACATTAAATTTGATTAAGAGTTTCCACTGCTGTGTACAATATAGATCCGTTCACCTATAGTTTTAGGGTATAGCTGTTGTACTTCATAGTTACTTAGCAATGGAGTTTGCACATGAATTGTGATCGGTCCAAAGAAATGACTAATGATCTTTATTTAGCATGTAATGCCCACTATTTACACTTCGTACGAATCAATATAAACTTCAATTTAAACGATACTCGAAATCTATATAAATTCCTATTAAATTTGTTAAATGAACATTATCGTTCATTAACTATTTCCATGTCGACTATTTGAAAATTTGATTTAGACATAATTTACAATATACAAGCTAAAATTCCGATTTTTCTCTTCCGTTAGAAAATTATAATTAAATCGATCCTAACTTTTCTTATTTCACAGAATTCCGAATTAAAACGGATTTTGTATAATCAGTCGAAGTTCAAAACTCAATATTACAAACTACCGCACCGTTGCGAGTTCGTTTCTAATTAAATATAAATATAAATGCTCTACTGTCGTTAAATAATGAATTATATATTAATAATCCATTAATATTTCTATTATAATATTTAAAACCAATTTAAATATTCGAATTCAAATCACCGAAAAGTCCGAGTCGTTACAATATTATTATTTAATTGAATAATAGCTGGTTTCTTGTCATGAATTCCGAATCAAACCCAACGACTATCGCCCCTAACCAAATACCCCCATTCCAGACACAATCGGATATGTTTCGTAAGCCAATTCTATTGTTTTGATCAGTTTTTTTAAATTAAAATATAAATCATTCGATATTGATTTTGAATGTACATTTTAATTTACAGGGGCCACATACCGACTACAAAAATTCCCAAATAATAAATCTAGCTATGTTTTGACGATACGTCCTACGAAACTAATTTCGTTGAATTTAGAGACCATATGAAAAATGGCCATTTTCCAGTTGATGAAATTCAACAGAAATTGACAAAACACATTTTCTTTTGCCATGCTCACATATTAATTCCAAAAATTATGAATTTTGGAATATAGCAATAATTTGACATTTCAGATCCAACAAAAATGGTTTCATCGAAAACGAAGGTCATTTGCAAAATGGCTATTTTTAAGGGCTATATACTATATTAAAATATATATAAATTCCATAGCGACTATTCTGAATTTTAAACTAGCCATAACTTTCAACTTATATTATGAAATCTCAGTTTTTCACATTCGTTAGAAAGATATAATTAAACAGATTCTAATATTTACTGTTTTACTGAAATCCGATTTATTTTGAATTCTGCGCATTCATTTGAAATCGAATTTTTAAACTACCGCGCCATTTCAGGCTCATTTTATAATTAAAATAAACTTATACGTTCTAACTTCATCAAAAATAAATTTTTAGTCGTTATTATTTAAAATTAATCATTTTAAATATTCTAAATCCATTAAAATAGCTAAAATAAAAAATTTAAATTGGTTCTGAAAATCCGGGTTGTTACATTTGGAAATGACCCCGAAGTTGAATCCTTATTTATAGAATAATTAGTGAAATGAATAAAACTTGAATTTTAGAAAGTTTTGAATTTATAATAAGTAAATGAACTTAAGAGTAATGAAATTAAAATACAAACTCTTAGAAATTTGAAATGATGAATTTGAAGACAAATTGGAATAGTTGAACTTGTATAATAACCTATCTTTTTCTATAACATAATATAACTTACCAAATATATAACAAAAAGTTAACACGTTACAGGAATAAGAAATTGGATATTATACAAGTATTGACACGAATGAAAAAAAGGTGAAATTATGTTGATGATTTATCAAATTAAAAAAAGACAATTCAATGTGAAACGATCAAAATAATTGAATGTGAATAGGAACTTGAATACAATAAATTAAAATATGAATTGTTTATAAGTGGAATGAACAAATGAAATTGTATAAATAAAATATTGACATTGCAGAATTTGATATTATGCTTGTTTGGAAGAAAATAATCGTTTGGACATTTTATTTGATCTTTAAGTTGCATTGGCTATTATATTATATTTATAGTTGACATATAGATTAATTGTAACAACCTGGAATTTCTGAACCAATCTAAAAAATTTATTTTAGCCATTTTAACATATTTTAAGAATTTAAAATGATTTATTTTGAATTATAACAACTAAAAATTTATTTTAAATGAAGTTAGAACATATAAATTTATTTTAATTATAAAATGAGCCTGAAATGGCGCGGTAGTTTGAAAATTCGATTTTTAATTTCAATTGAATGTACAGATGTAATGACCCGCATTATTTAGCTGTCGAGTAATTAATTAATTTAATTATTAAATATCGAGTGGCGATATCGATAACCAAAATTAAATAATATTGAATATTTAATTAATATAAATAATAGAATAATATATTTAATTTCTGAAATAATAAAAATAGTGAACTGAACAATTCAAAATATATAATTCAGTTTAGAATTGATTATAATAACGAGAATATTATTTGAACGACAGTTTGAACGTATAATTATATTATAAATAAAAATCGAGTTCGAAATGGCGCGGCAGTTCGTAATTTGGCGATTCGAACTTTAAACGAATATACAGGGTCCGTTTAAATTGGATTTCTGTGAAACAAGAAACGTTCAAAGCTGGTGAACTATGTTTTTCTAATGGAAGAGAAAAATCGGGATTTCGTAGTGTAGATTTTGATTTATGTTCAAATCAAATTTTAGAAAAGTCGCTATAGAATCATTATCAACCATAACGATATATTTAATATAATTAAATATTGGCCTCGAATTTAGACAAGCCCTTTAAGACGTAGTGATAATTTAATTTTTAGAATTTTATTGTAATATTTAATTAATTAAATAAGCAACTTTTTATTTGGAGTATTTTGCACCCTATATCAACATTTCGAGGTTTCAGAGAATAAGTTAACAGACCTATACTATTGTGTTTTTGGGATCGTGACACATTGCTTGTCCCAACGATATTTTTATTTTTGTCGATAATGGTCATAAATGATAAATATTGTGTACCACGGTACCCTAAAATCAAATAATATATATACATATATAAAGAAAGGGATTCCTTCCATGCTAAGTATGTGTATCGTTCTTCATTGGTGCTTTCCATGATGTACACGAAGGAAACTCATACCCTTTTCATGATGTACGTGAAGACAACTCATACCCTTTCCATCGCGAAGACAACTCATACAGACCGCACATTTTTCTTTACCCATAAAAATAATATACGTATATCTCTACCTAACCACAAATTCCTAGTATTTTAAATACCCAGCACTCCACTACTGTTTATTCTTCCGGAAATATGCCGAAGCATTTACAATGGTAAACCGCATTTTCAAAACAAAACTTAACTCTCCTCTACAAATTCTGCAACAAACATACATGATCCTCGGTGGCAGTTCGTAATGGGTTTGTACTGGGAAAACTTGCAGGTTGTGAAACAGAGAAACCGCATGGAAAGGGTGGACGTACAGCACATGTATGTGTATTATAGCTTGCACTGAATCTTTTGCTTAGAAAAATATTGGGCTATGGAATACTTGAAGGGAGTTCGAAGTTCTTGACAGTGAAATGAAGTTTCGTAAAAAGCGCACACATGCAAGGCACGTTTGTAACACCCCGCCTCCGCTAGGGTCACTCGCAAGGGAATGCACTAGCTTTAGAGGGGCATTATTGGTAAACATGCACAGAAATATCACAAGACAGAACATATAAAATAGCGGAAGTAAAATCAAACTTTCATAACATGAATAAATAAGGTCTAATGCCTTTTACATCAGAGTACATCAAAAACCTGTCTTGCAATAGTTAAAGAAGCATAAAGACTTCTTCATAAATTATTCCCCAAGTAAACAGTAAAGTAGCCATAGCCAAGAGAAGTCCAAGCCATCCATGATGACCTTCAAGCAGAAGAAGTCCGAACTAAACAACAGTGTTTCCTCCCTGTAACCTGGGGGGGGGGGGGAAACGGAAGAAAAGAGGCGAAACAAAATGGGTCAGTCAAAAAGACTGAGTAAGCCCTATCTACTATTAGCATAAAAACTAGTAAAGTTAACTGACATGAGAAACTGAGATGAACATAAGCATGATAACAAGATAGATAAGCTAACTCAAAATAACAGGATGAACTACTGAACTCAGATAAACTAAGGTGTCATGATAAATTACGATGTCAAGATAAAACAAGGTATCACATCGTCAGGTTTCTATCAAGTATAATATCCCAAGATTCCTATCAAGTCTAACGTCCTATGGTATCTATCCTGTACATCTGCTCTGCACCTACCGTACTAGTATCCCAACCGTATCATGTGTTATCCATGAATGACCCTTACTCAAAAGTCATATAATGGTCCATGTCAACCTAATATGTCGCATATATAGGTTACTCAACTCGTATATTCCTTTCCATGTAAATGTTCAGTCCCTTGCCGTAGACCATACGGGCTTTCCCATAAGATTTTATATTACTTTAACATAGTTCCATGATCCTTAAGATCGGTTTGGACTGTTACACTAAACCTAGCTAGGGTCTTCCAACATGAATTATCGTTTGTACAACCAGGACTTATGCTACCTAGAGCTACTAGAGATTATGCTTACCTATTGCACGTTTTCGTATCTCGGTTTTGGTTCAACCACCCAGGGCCACTAGGAATTACGCTAACCGTCAACCGCGCCCTTTTTCCCACGCATTCATCGTGAATCGTTTTTCCATGACTGTATGCACATGTATCACATCGTGCCATCCGAGTCCTGTCACAGGGCAGATCAAGAAATACAGTACTCGGTCGGGAGCTTTCGATTTATCTGCCGATGCAGATGCTAAGGTTTGTTTTCTATACGTGGCTATGGTCCCACGCGACCCCTCCCTCAACTAGTGAAAGACAAGACAGGATAAATCCTGTATGAGAACACACTACTGGCCAACCCACAATCCTAGCCTTACCGCAACCATAATTAGATAGCAATTATGGTCTATTGGGTGTTCTCTGCCTTTCCGTACGTACACGCTTGACCAAAGATGGTAGGTAGTCTGACGAAATGCTATCTAGGGTACGACCGTGTATCATCGACTATCCCCTATCCATCCCCGTCTTTAGGTCGCTCGTATAGCAACCAAGGCATACTCTTGGCTCTTCTAACGCAAACCTTAACCTCTCATGAGCCTAGTATAATCACCTGGCAGCTCACAGAGGGATACCAAGAATATCCTCACGTTCCCCGAAGCCGCTGCTTCGTTACCCAGTTCGTTGGAGCCTTTATCTAAATCAGATACTTGCTCCTACTCGTATACCTAAACGATGACCTACCGTATCAGGTTACTCATCTATCTATGAACTGGTCTAAATTTTCTTGACTAAGAATTATTACTTAGTTATCCTTCAACTAAGGTTTACCACTTAGCCTTATTCCCGTTATCCTTGTTAACTACGGTTATCCACCTAATCCTCCGAACTAGGGTTTACATAATGGATTAAGTGTCACTTAAGTTCATGACTTAACCCGCCTACAAACCATGTCAAAATTGGCTAAGTATCCAAGTCCAAGACTTAACCCTACAAACCATGCTCAAGTTGGTTAAGTATATTAAGCAATTCACGACTTAACCTCGTCCAATTATCATTCTAGGTTGGTTAAGTATATATTAACTTGACCCTATCAATTTACTTAGTCAAATCGGTCAAGTGTATTCAAGCGATTCGTGACTTAGCCTTATCATGTTTTCATGTTAGATCGGTTAAGTATAGGTTAACTTAAACTTAACCTCAATAAATTCACGAGTTAGATTGGTTAAGTATAGGTCACTTAACCACCTCCAATCATTATGTTAGATTAGTTAAGTGTTTAACTTAACTCCATTAAACTACCAAGTGGGATTAATTAAGTCTAGGCTAACTTAACCCCATCCGATTTCCATGCTTAGACTAGTTGAGTCCAATCTTAACCCCATCCATTAACTGCATTTTTCGGTTAAGTGTCATTAAGAAAACTTACTTAACCTTACCAAATTATCGTGTTGGATTGGTTAAGTGTTGGTTAACTTAACCCCGTCCACTAGTCGTATAAAAATGGTTAAGTGTCATTAGGCAAATCAAATTACTTAACCTACCCAACCTTGTCATGTCTTGTTAAGTATCATTAGCCTAATCAATTTACTTAACCCATTTGTCCATGTCATATTTGGTTGAGCGTCATTAATCAAATTAACTTAACTCTATCATGTGGCATCAATTACTTAATGCACCTCAACCTCTCACATTAGACTTTGTTGTGGTTACTAGTTAAGCCGGTCGGTTCCGGGTAGCTTTACACCACAACTTGGTCTAACCTCGGGTTCAAGCACAACATGACCAACTTCTCAAATTGGGTCCTATTGTTTGCAACTACTAGTTAGGCCGGTCGGTTCTGGGTAGTTTTACGTTGCAAACTCAACCCAACCTCGAGTTGGCCACACTTATATTATCTAAGTGTCATGTCCATCATGTTTCGAAAACATGTTACAAGTTTTCAAGCATTTGGGTAGACCTAACTTAATAGGTAAATTCCCAAAAGGTAGACCTAACTTAATAGGTAAATTTCCAAGCTTATGTTTTTATGCATACTTACGTGTCAACTTCCATGTTATATTTCATGTTTTCAAGTATAAACACATGTCATATTTAACGTTACATGTTGTCATGTTTATACCCATTTACCCAAATCATGTTCACGTTATTATGTTTTCCCATAATGTGACCCCAACGCTTTTAAACTCGCATAATGGATTCAATGAAGGAACTTGTCAAAGGCATGACAAAAGGGAGGTATAAAGCCACTAGTTGAACATGGTGGCAAATGAGACATAATGTGTTCATTAACTTGCATGTTACATTCTTAAGCCTCAAAAACATGCATAAAACCAAACTTGGCACATAAGCAAATCATGGTGACAAAAGACATGGAATGATGACTAGTAACCCGCATATATCATCATATAAGGGTTATGACTTCATATGCAAGTTGACATAAAGGTTATGAAGGTTCTCATGTTGGATAATGCAACATTTCAACCCAAAGATTGTAGCTTTTAGCTCACAAGATCAAGATAATGACTTCATAAACTTGCATGACATGATAGCATGTATCATTCTCAAGGATCAAACCCAAACTTGCAACATGAACATTTAACTTCATAGTTAATATCTAAGAGTAGGAAAATGGCTTACATTGCTATGAAGGCACAAATCGATTAAATGAAAGATTGAGACAATGCCTATGCATGTCATCATCCTAAAACCCAAAGATGAAAGCTCCAAATCCATCAAAACCCCATCTTTATGAACAAAGATCAAAGCTTTAGCCTTGAAATCAACTTGAGAGGCTCTCATACTAACATAGAAACTCTCTAACACCCTCATGATCATGAAACCTCTCAAACAAATTTACTTAGGAATTTTAGAATGAGGGTAGAGGCCATGAGAGTGAAAATTTTGCCATAGTTTAGTTGCAAGAATGAATAATGATGGTTTAGGGTAGGCTTAGGGGTGTTTTTATAGAGATTAGGGTAGTTTTAGGCCCTTAGATTAACCCTAGGATGGATCTGAGCCATCAAACCACGTTGGAAGCTTCCAGAACAAGACCAGAGATAAGTGCAGGTGCACCAAGCCAAGATGGCTCGGCCACCATATGTCGACCCCCAAGTCGACAGGGCTGTCGACTTGGGTGAGGCCATGTCGACTCCCAAGTCGACAGGGCTGTCGACTTGGGGTGCCTGGCGGGAATTTTTCCCGCCTAGCCTTCCAGCCCTAATTTTCGAAATTAGAACTCGTTTTTGAACTTGAATTTTCTGAAAACTTCGTCGGACCATAACTTGGTCATACGGACTCCGATTCTCGAAAACTCAGACTCTATTTCGCGTACTTTTCCGAGACAAATGCAATGGCTCAGCCCGTTTTACTTGATTCAGAATTTAAAATTAAATTCTGCCTTGATTCTCGTGTTAACATGTTATCGAAATACGGGTTGTTACATTCTCCCCACCTTTTAGGATTTCGTCCCCGAAATCTCCAAGTTAGGAGGAACATATCCTACCATCCATCTACTCAAAACATCATCCACAAGCAACCATTGTCCTTAGATGATTTCTAATGCTGTATGAATATATGCAGAACGTGTGTGTATATGCACTTATCTAATGTAAATGATCAGGCCTGAGTGATCTAACGCAAAATATGTATAGTGCCATGAATCCAACATGTATGCAAATAGTCCTAGTCATATAGATACTATATGCGTGCACAATCATTCATTCATATGCAACAATCGCATGATAACACATTCGATTTCATCCATAAACAAGTATAAATACTCGTGCATATGCAATATGAAATGTGACCGAGTCGAGCTAGTATCGAATGTGTATTCGCGCATCCATGAGCAACCACTTGCAACCACTTGCAACCATATCAATCATAACATGTTTCAAATACATGTTTACATCCATAGGGTTCTACCTAGAATTCCCTGAAACAGGGCCGAGAAGATAAACAAGACAAACTCCTTACGGGGTTTGTAACAGAAAATAGGACCGAGAGGATGTCCAAAAAAGATAGCCTACAAGTAAGTTCTACCGAAAACAGGGATCAAGGATATACTCCCAAAAAGAGATATCATGCGTGTATCTAGTCTTTGACCATCAAAGTCGTATTTCCTTGGGCTAAATTCCATTGTGCCTTGACCGTCTTTTAACTTCGTGATTTCGTAGCTTCTTATTTCCTGTTTCCATAACATGAGCTGGAACTCATTTCTTCGTCGCCTCTCGTTCCACTTGCACTTGTCCTTTTCTCTAGAATACTTGGCGCAAACATGACTGCGTACTCATGATCTCATGCAAGCTTTCAAAAATTCACTAGTGAATCCTGGATCCCGTTTATATACTATAAGGTATTCCATGTAGAAGAACTTTCTTCTGAAAGTAAATAGATGTCAACTAGGTTACCAAGCGCACTTACTAGGGTGATTTCCATAACCCATGCATAAGTGAAATAAACCATCCGTCTTATCGGCGAACACCACTCGATCGGGCTTCAAATTTCCAATAAAGGCATCACGGGATTCTAAGTAACTAATCATGATCGAACCCAAAAGGTTACACGAGACTCCGAGGGTATTACCAAGGCTAGTCAAGAGTCTAACTACCCTCTTATCAAAACCGAGAGTGGCACCCCTTACTGGATAACCACTTCATCCTTAGAATCCATCCATAGCTTATAAACATAAGCATTATTTCCAAGCTCAACACTTGACATAGACATTCTCAAATCCAAACAAGCCATGAATAAATGGACTGATTTTCCAATAGGACTTTGAGACAAAAATGGGATTCTCTATTGCGCTAGTACTTAAGGTGCAGAGACTCAACTATCGAAGCAGACTTAAATGATACGAAAAACGAAGTCCTAACGGGATGATAGAGAAGAAAAGCTAAACCTCTAACAAGATCGTTACCCTCCTTCCGAGGTACCCGAGAAATGAGAGCATACTATCGCTCTCCCGATGATCTTGTCCTTGTCCCATAATACTTAACTATCCGCCCCGTTTTACCATGCCAAAGGTACTCTCTCGTCATGGGTTTCATTGTTCATCTTTCTCCCTCCTTTGAGGACTAAACCATACCAACAAGTTGCTCATCCTTAAGCTCGTATCCTTTATCCTTTTTCTCACTATCCTTCCTTATAACGCGGCCATTGGTCTCTCGAGAACCACCTCCATCGCATGGAAAGCACTTTCGTAGATAGAAAAGATTGTCGCAGTTAAAACCACTGTGACTACAGATGGAGGAAAGAAAGGAAAAGAGATTCAATTAAGGAAACGAGGATAGTGCTAATGGCCTTTGGGGAATAGCCTTTTTCTTTTAAAAGAAAATTTTCTTGAAAAATGCTTCTTTGTAAACGACTTTCAAACAGTTTTCAGAAGGTCTTTAAAAACTTTTGCCCAGTCTGGTAACCTTCTGCTCTGATACCACGTGTAACACCCCGCCTCCGCTGGGGTCACTCGCAAGGGAATGCACTAGCTTTAGAGGGGCATTATTGGTAAACATGCACAGAAATATCACAAGACAGAACATATAAAATAGCGGAAGTAAAATCAAACTTTCATAACATGAATAAATAAGGTCTAAAGCCTTTTACATCAGAGTACATCAAAAACCTGTCTTGCAATAGTTAAAGAAGCATAAAGACTTTTTCATAAATTATTCCCCAAGTAAACAGTAAAGTAGCCATAGCCAAGAGAAGTCCAAGCCATCCATGATGACCTTCAAGCAGAAGAAGTCCGAACTAAACAACAGTGTTTCCTCCCTGTAACCTGGGGGGGAAACGGAAGAAAAGAGGCGAAACAAAACGGGTCAGTCAAAAAGACTGAGTAAGCCCTATCTACTATTAGCATAAAAACTAGTAAAGTTAACTGACATGAGAAACTGGGATGAACATAAGCATGATAACAAGATAGATAAGCTAACTCAAAATAACAGGATGAACTACTGAACTCAGATAAACTAAGGTGTCATGATAAATTACGATGTCAAGATAAAACAAGGTATCACATCGTCAGGTTTCTATCAAGTATAATATCCCAAGATTCCTATCAAGTCTAATGTCCCATGGTATCTATCCTGTACATCTGCTCTGCACCTACCGTACTAGTATCCCAACCGTATCATGTGTTATCCATGAATGACCCTTACTCAAAAGTCGTATAATGGTCCATGTCAACCTAATATGTCGCATATATAGGTTACTCAACTCGTATATTCCTTTCCATGTAAATGTTCAGTCCCTTGCCGTAGACCATACGGGCTTTCCCATAAGATTTTATATTACTTTAACATAGTTCCATGATCCTTAAGATCGGTTTGGACTGTTACCCTAAACCTAGCTAGGGTCTTCCAACATGAATTGTCATTTGTACAACCAGGACTTATGCTACCTAGGGCTACTAGGGATTATGCTTACCTATTGCACGTTTTCGTATCTCGGTTTTGGTTCAACCACCCAGGGCCACTAGGAATTACGCTAACCGTCAACCGCGCCCTTTTTCCCATGCATTCATCATGAATCGTTTTTCCATGACTGTATGCACATGTATCACATCGTGCCATCCGAGTCCTGTCACAGGGCAGATCAAGAAATACAGGACTCGGTCGGGAGCTTTCGATTTATCTGCCGATGCAGATGCTAAGGTCTGTTTTTCTATACGTGGCTATGGTCCCACGCGACCCCTCCCTCAACTAGTGAAAGACAAGACAGGATAAATCCTGTATGAGAACACACTACTGGCCAACCCACAATCCTAGCCTTACCGCAACCATAATTAGATAGCAATTATGGTCTATTGGGTGTTCTCTGCCTTTCCGTACGTACACGCTTGACCAAAGATGGTAGGTAGTCTGACGAAATGCTATCTAGGGTACGACCGTGTATCGTCGACTATCCCCTATCCATCCCCGTCTTTAGGTCGCTCGTATAGCAACCAAGGCATACTCTTGGCTCTTCTAACGCAGACCTTAACATCGCATGAGCCTAGTATAATCACCTGGCAGCTCACAGAGGGATACCAAGAATATCCTCACGTTCCCCGAAGCCGCTGCTTCGTTACCCAGTTCGTTGGAGCCTTTATCTAAATCAGATACTTGCTCCTACTCGTATACTTAAACGATGACCTACCGTATCAGGTTACTCATCTATCTATGAACTGGTCTAAATTTTCTTGACTAAGAATTATTACTTAGTTATCCTTCAACTAAGGTTTACCACTTAGCCTTATTCCCGTTATCCTTGTTAACTACGGTTATCCACCTAATCCTCCGAACTAGGGTTTACATAATGGATTAAGTGTCACTTAAGTTCATGACTTAACCCGCCTACAAACCATGTCAAAATTGGCTAAGTATCCAAGTCCAAGACTTAACCCTACAAACCATGCTCAAGTTGGTTAAGTATATTAAGCAATTCACGACTTAACCTCGTCCAATTATCATTCTAGGTTGGTTAAGTATATATTAACTTGACCCTATCAATTTACTTAGTCAAATCGGTCAAGTGTATTCAAGGGATTCGTGACTTAGCCTTATCATGTTTTCACGTTAGATCGGTTAAGTATAGGTTAACTTAAACTTAACCTCAATAAATTCACGAGTTAGATTGGTTAAGTATAGGTCACTTAACCACCTCCAATCATTATGTTAGATTAGTTAAGTGTTTAACTTAACTCCATTAAACTACCAAGTGGGATTAATTAAGTCTAGGCTAACTTAACCCCATCCGATTTCCATGCTTAGATTAGTTGAGTCCAATCTTAACCCCATCCATTAACTGCAATTTCGGTTAAGTGTCATTA
Source organism: Allium sativum (assembly GCA_030737875.1). Lineage (NCBI taxonomy): Eukaryota > Viridiplantae > Streptophyta > Magnoliopsida > Asparagales > Amaryllidaceae > Allium > Allium sativum. The sequence continues at coordinate 79,614,318 of CM060914.1, forward strand.
AGAAAACTTACTTAACCTTACCAAATTATCGTGTTGGATTGGTTAAGTGTTGGTTAACTTAACCCCGTCCACTAGTCGTATAAAAATGGTTAAGTGTCATTAGGCAAATCAAATTACTTAACCTACCCAACCTTGTCATGTCTTGTTAAGTATCATTAGCCTAATCAATTTACTTAACCCATTTGTCCATGTCATATTTGGTTGAGCGTCATTAATCAAATTAACTTAACTCTATCATGTGGCATCAATTACTTAATGCACCTCAACCTCTCACATTAGACTTTGTTGTGGTTACTAGTTAAGCCGGTCGGTTCCGGGTAGCTTTACACCACAACTTGGTCTAACCTCGGGTTCAAGCACAACATGACCAACTTCTCACATTGGGTCCTATTGTTTGCAACTACTAGTTAGGCCGGTCGGTTCCGGGTAGTTTTACGTTGCAAACTCAACCCAACCTCGAGTTGGCCACACTTATATTATCTAAGTGTCATGTCCATCTTATTTCCAAAACATGTTACAAGTTTTCAAGCATTTGGGTAGACCTAACTTAATAGGTAAATTCCCAAAGGGTAGACCTAACTTAATAGGTAAATTCCCAAGCTTATGTTTTTATGCATACTTACGTGTCAACTTCCATGTTATATTTCATGTTTTCAAGTATAAACACATGTCATATTTAACGTTACATGTTGTCATGTTTATACCCATTTACCCAAATCATGTTCACGTTATTATGTTTTCCCATAATGTGACCCCAACGCTTTTAAACTCGCATAATGGATTCAAAGAAGGAACTTGTCAAAGGCATGACAAAAGGGAGGTATAAAGCCACTAGTTGAACATGGTGGCAAATGAGACATAATGTGTTCATTAACTTGCATGTTACATTCTTAAGCCTCAAAAACATGCATAAACCCAAACTTGGACATAAGCAAATCATGGTGACAAAAGACATGGAATGATGACTAGTAACCCGCATATATCATCATATAAGGGTTATGACTTCATATGCAAGTTGACATAAAGGTTATGAAGGTTCTCATGTTGCATAATGCAACATTTCAACCCAAAGATTGTAGCTTTTAGCTCACAAGATCAAGATAATGACTTCATAAACTTGCATGACATGATAGCATGTATCATTCTCAAGGATCAAACCTAAACTTGCAACATGAACATTTAACTTCATAGTTAATATCTAAGAGTAGGAAAAGGGCTTACATTGCTATGAAGGCACAAATCGATTAAATGAAAGATTGAGACAAAGCCTATGCATGTCATCATCCTAAAACCCAAAGATGAAAGCTCCAAATCCATCAAAACCCCATCTTTATGAACAAAGATCAAAGCTTTAGCCTTGAAATCAACTTGAGAGGCTCTCATACTAACATAGAAACTCTCTAACACCCTCATGATCATGAAACCTCTCATAGGAATTTACTTAGGAATTTTAGAATGAGGGTAGAGGCCATGAGAGTGAAAATTTTGCCATAGTTTAGTTGCAAGAATGAATAATGAGGGTTTAGGGTAGGCTTAGGGGTGTTTTTATAGAGATTAGGGTAGTTTTAGGCCCTTAGATTAACCCTAGGATGGATCTGAGCCATCAAACCACGTTGGAAGCTTCCAGAACAAGACCAGAGACAAGTGCAGGTGCACCAAGCCAAGATGGCTCGGCCACCATATGTCGACCCCCAAGTCGACAGGGCTGTCGACTTGGGTGAGGCCATGTCGACTCCTAAGTCGACAGGGCTGTCGACTTGGGGTGCCTGGCGGGAATTTTTCCCGCCTATCCTTCCAGCCCTAATTTTCGAAATTAGAACTCGTTTTTGAACTTGAATTTTCTGAAAACTTCGTCGGACCATAACTTGGTCATACGTACTCCGATTCTCGAAAACTCAGACTCTATTTCGCGTATTTTTCCGAGACGAATGCAATGGCTTAGTCCGTTTTACTTGATTCAGAATTTAAAATTAAATTCTGCCTTGATTCTCGTCTTAACATGTTATCGAAATACGGGTTGTTACAACGTTCATGGCGGGTTGAAAGCCTGGAGAGGGAAAACGCGGGTCTGGGTTTAGAGAACCTGGCGCGTGAAATGGAGTTGGTGTTTCTTTTATAGGAGGAGGGCGAAAGAACTATTATGAATGGGGAGGGAGAGGTATTCAAAGTGGACGGGTTCATATATTTAAAGGAAGTTGACTGAGGAAGCACGGTGGAATGATACTGTGTGATTTTTGGTTACCTGGAGCGGTTTAAGGGGATACAGAAATTTAAGTATGCAAGTATTTGGTTATAATGGTTGTGTTAATGATGAAGAATGAGATGTTGGATAGAATCGGTTAAGAAGATATTTTGGGGGAGGAGACTAAAGCGGGTCTGGTTAATCAAAGAAAGGGAGTGCGGGCCTGTAACAATAGAGTGGGCCGACGTAAAGGAGTGAATGGGCTGACGTGAAGGAATAACAAGGGGTAAAGCCCAATTTCTAATTTAAATTCATGTTTTATTTAATATAAAGAGCATATTAACTTGTGTAAATCATACCTTGTACGTACGACATCAGAATGTAACAACCAGGAAAATCTGAGCCAGTTTAAATTTTTTAATTTGGCTAATTTAGTGGATTTTAAATATTTAAAATAAATTATTTTAAATAATAACGACTAAAAGTAGTTTGAATCGATGTTTAAAAATAAATATAATTATTTTAAATTATAAACAAGGCATGGAATGGTGCGGCAGTTTCAAAATTTGAATATGAACTTTGACTGACTGTACCGAGTGCAAAATAAAACGGATTTTAGTGAAACCAAAAATATTTAAATCTGTTAATGAATATCTTTCTAACGAATCTGAAAAATCGAAGTTTCATAGCGTTAATCAAAAGTTATGGCCAAATGAATTTTCAGAAAGGTAGCCACAGAGAATATATCGCCCTTGAAAATAGACATTTTGCAAACGACCTCAGAATTCGACGAAACTATTTTTGTTGGATCTGGGATGTGAAATTATTGCTAGGTTTCAAATTCCATAATTTTTGAAGTTAATATGTGAGCGTGGCAAAGGAAAATGTGTTTGGTCAATTTCTGTTAAATTGGATCGACCAGAAAATGGCCATTTTCCAAACGATCTCAGAATTTGATGAAAATAGTTTTGTTGGGACCGTATCGTCAAAACATAGCTAGATTTATTTTTCGAGAATTTTTGGGATCAGTATGTGGCCCCGGCAAATTGAAATGTATGTTCAAATCAAATATTGAATGTTTTATATTTTAATTTGAAGAGAAACTGACTGAAACAGTCAAATGGGCCTACGAAACATATCCCATTGTGTTCGGAATGAGGGTATTTAGCTAGTGACGACAGTCATTGGGTTTGGATTGGAGCTATTATGTGAAGAGGGATATTTTAGAATTTTAAAAATATATAAATAAAATAAAAAATCCTATTGGGCCTCACTTTTTCTCTATCTCCGTAAACATCAGAAGAGGACGACGGAAAAGGCTCACCACCTTCTCTCCTCCATAATTCCCTCCACGTGTCGAATTAGCTTCCACCCCAGTAGAGGATTTTGAAGATCTCGTCGAGAGCTTTAAATCCATACCACCTGCACCCCTCCCCGTCGTGTATCTCGACCAAATCGCGTCCCTGAAGTCGGGCGCTTCAGAGCGCCGCCAGCGCAGGCCACCGAGTGGACCCGCTTCCCCACGCGCCTGAGTTCCTCTCCAAGCCCTCCAAGGTGGTACCCTCCGATTGTCACCACTCTGCACGGATTTTGAGATAAATCGAAACCTAGTTTCGAACAAATTAAGAGAGGTATCGGCCTTGTTTATTTTAAACTGTTTTAACACCTTAAAACCATCGTAAATTATGATTAACTTCTAAAAATCATATCTTTTTGCTATTTGGATGAAATCCAGTGAAATAAGAGACAGTGGACTCGTGAGGACGTCTGATACATTTTAGAAGAGACCGGATATTTTTCTGAGCCTTCTGCTATTTTTGGTGGAGTGGAACCCAATGTGAGATTTCTAATTTATAAACGATATGGAAAACAACGATGTATAAATTATATAGTCGATATATGAGTTATATAAGCATTGTACACCTCATGTATAAGCGTTGTATAAGTTGTATGTTCGATGTATAAGTTATTTATGCGTTGTAAAAATTATATATGCGTTGAAATGATTGAAATGAAATTGAAATATATTTATATACAAATATATATACACTTCCCTCGTCCACAGGCCATGGACGATATTTATTGGTTGTGATATTGTTTGGATTATTGGCTGATGTGAAATTTGGTGAAAATCATGAATGACTGATTGTGGTTGAAAAATACCTGTTTGTGGCTGAAAATTATTTTGGACGAAACCACATAGGATTAGTTTGTGGAAAAGAAAAATAAACATGCTCGTCTGCGTACGAATTAGATGCATGAAATCCTCATTATCAAAAACCACGAGGTTTTAAGGTAGAGCGAGGAGCCGTACTAGGGACGGTGCCGGTTTTAACTACCCTGCCGTTATGCTGCCGAAATTTTCAATAATATTCATGTGTTAGAATTATTTTCATGTGTTGAAATTATATTCATGTATTGAATAAAAATTCATGCGTTGAATAGAAATTCAAGTGTTGAATGAAGCTCATGTGTTGAATAAATTCTTTGAAAGATAAAAATAACATTTTTATTATATATAGACTATATAAAATATTATATTTTAAATAAATTGTTTTTAACCCCAAAAATAACATTTTTACCTTATGTATGAACTATATAAAATAATCATGTTTTGAAATAAATTGTTTTAGAAAATAATCACATTTTTATTATATATATAACTATAGAAAATATTCATGTGTTGAATAGATATTCATGTGTTGAATAGAAATTCATGTGTTGAATGAAGCTCATGTGTTGAATAAATTCTTTGTTAGATAAAAATAACATTTTTATTATATATATCAACTATAGAAAATATTCATGTGTTGAATAAAGGACTAGAACGATAAAAATCATATTTTTATCGTATGTGTGAAGTCAAAAACATTCATGTGTTGAATATATAGATTGAACAATAAAATCTACATTTTTATTGTGAATATGAAGTGCTAAAAATATTCATGTGTTGAATAAATATTTTTGATGATAAAAATATCATTTTTATCAAATATATGAAATAGATATAGTTTTAAAATCGAAGAATGAATTATATTTATATATATTTATAAATATAATTAAAATAAATCGAATAACGAAGCTGCAGTTCGTGTTTCAAAACCGTGAATTCAAACGATTAGTGCAGGAGATCCGACCATCAGATTTTCCCGAAACCGCAACCGTTGGGTTCACCTTGGAAATATCTTTCCAACGACACCCACTTTGTAAAGATCCAACGGTTGGATTGTCCAGAATGTTTAATATAAATTTGAAGAAAAACAACGCCAGAATCGATTATATTTATAATTTTATATAAATATAATTAAATTAAATCGAATAATGACGCTGCAGTTCGTATTTTGAAATCGTAACTTCAAACGATTAGTCCGGGAGATCCGACCGTCGGATTTTCCCAAAACTGAAACCGTTGGATTCGTTTTGAAAAGATCTTTCTAATGATATAAAATTTACGAAGATCCAATGGCTAGATTTTTAGATATGTGCAAATCAAATCTGAAGAAAAACAACGCCACGGCCGCGTTATGGCCTGAAGCATCGTTTGAGTGAATTGGCTATTTTTAAATAAATAGAAATAGCGATAAATCATGATAAAATATTATAAACGATATGGAATGGAAATAAACTGAATTTGCTCGGTTTATGTGATATTTGATGGTTGAATGTGTTTGGCGTGAAAATTACATTAAATAACAGAATTAGTGATATCGAATAATTTAACCATTGAAATGAATTGATTTGAGATTCTAAATATACGTGAATTATTTGAAAAGGCCGAGTTGATTCTCATTTCAAATAATTGATCGACGATTGAAACTCGAAGATATGAAGACGGTGCAAGACCGATGATCTTCACATCGAATGGAAGGGTGCTATTGATGCTCATGATAGGAGTAGCTACCTTGAATGGGCTGAAGTAGTAGCCGTCCGGACGTACTTGTTGATTGTACAGATATGCGAGGTATTGAGTGCCTCCGGTTTCGTTCAGACCCAGAATGAACTTGTAAATGGACTGTGTGTCTGACATTGAATTTTGTTCTGTGCTGATTGATCAATATTAAATATATATTTGTTTGGCGGCGGAGGATTTATTCTCTTACTTAATGCCCTTCTCTGAGACGTACGAGCTCAGAGGTTATATATCGATAGAAATCAGTCGCATGGAGTGAATTGCCTATGTGGCATACCTAAGTGGCAGATGATCAAGGCTTCTGTTGAAAAGCAAAGCCTTGTGGTTGATGATCAAAGCGCGGACTTTGTGGCATAGCTTTGTGTATAACGTTGATTCGTGAGCCTCACACCCCGGTATGGACCAGATACAGGAGAAGGATCCAGGGAGGACGTGTGTTTCTTTCTAGCTAGGGTGGTGTCAGTGACCTACTAGCCCTGATATTTATATTATTTTCACCTGTGTGGTTGTTGCTGTTGCGAGGCGCCTCGGATATATCGGTGACTATATGGAGCCGATGGAGTCATAGGACTCATTTACGCCCCCAAAGGGCGGGGAAACGCAGTGTTCAGGTACTTTAATCCACATCAGTGGACCGACCCTGTGGCTCCAAAGGGTCGATGTGTTCTGATCCTGAGACTTGGGCTAGACAGTCTCGAATTCATTAAGGACTATCTTTTGCCTTGGTTCATGATGGAAATCCAATTTCCCAATACGACATCGTGCTGTTTTGATTGTATACCTATATATGGCGACATAGTGGTATGGGGCATTAATGCCATCTATGATTGATACTTATGATTTGAAATTGTTTTTGAAACATATAAACACTAGTAATAATATCAAATGCTCTTGTTTTATTCGTATTAAGCATATTTTGGCCATTATAAGGTAAAACTCTTTCCTCCGGTTTGTGTTGCATCATGTGATGCGAACTGAGTCTTATAATGGCTTCATTTTTGTAAAAAGCATTGCGACGTTTAAAAGATTTACTTGTTTTAAAGCACTGGCAATCAATGGAGTAAACCCGTTCCGCGAAAGTGGCGTGGTCCTGTGATTAGCCATACTGTAAAATGTGTTAAGTAGATTTCTCATACCAGTCCCATGAATGACTCGTAGTTTGTTTCACTTGCAAACTCGAGTGCCCTTATTTCTAGACGGGCAGCCTTGTATTCAGGTTTTAGCAGGCTCTTTTTGGATAGCTAGATGTAACACCCCACCTCTGCCAGGGTGTCTCTTGCAAGCACTCTGACTTTGGAGGGGCGTTTGAGTCAGGTAAACATGCATAATGATATATCAAGGCAGAACAAGAACATATGTATATATGTAAACAGAGTAAATAACATAGATAAAACAGCGGAAGATTTCAAACCATTTCAAAACAAGTCTGGTACAACATAATGCCAACTTTCCAAATAAACAAGTCTAGATAAAAACAACATCAACTGAAAAACTGAAATACATAAGTACTATCCCCAAAATAAGTGATAACCATAGCTAGCTTCATGTCCAACCGTACATGAGCTAAATCCCACGAGCAAGCAATCCGAAATCCAAGCTAAGCTCCAATGTTCCCACCCTGAGAACCTGGGGGGGGGGGGGAACGGAAGAAAAGAGGCAAAAGAAAACAGGTCAGTCAAAAAGACTGAGTAAGCCCTACTACAATCAATGTAAACTGATAAAGTAAACTGGCATGAGAAGCAGGGATGAACATAAGGATAACAACATACTAGCATGATGATTAACTAACAAGGTAGATAAAGGTGTCATCGCATAATCAGGATTAAGGTTTTTGCACCACAGGTGTACTAGCAAACTAACATGACTTGAATAAACAAGTATTGATTCCTTGGCCCAAGCTTTGGCCCAATAACATGAAGTGACCCTAATACGCGGTCCAACCAAACGGTCTAGTCGATCGGCTCCCTATAAGCCTAACTCGTCACGTGTTGGTGTCAATGCGGCCCAAACATAATTGTAGTCAGACTGTGCAGGGTCTCCCGTCGGGTGTATCAAGCCCTAGGGTGTCAACCCCTGGACACCATAAACATAAGTGCACAGTCTCGATCTACTGGTACCCGTGCATGTTTTCCCCGGCTTCGGACTATGTGCACGACCATAGTCCGCCCGGAACTACACCGGCGTACCCATCTGCCGTCGCTTTTGGTCACTTACCTCAAGTCCAGTAATCGTGCCCCCACCCTAGCCTAGACCCTAGGGTCATAATGATACAAACTTGGGATTACTGCTGGAGTGGACCCCCATTGCTAGGATTTTCTAGTGGGTTAAGTACGGTTTAACCCTCTTGTTGATCATGGATTAACTTGGTTAAGTGTAACGATGAGTTCACGACTTAACCCTGATTAATCTACCAACCCCAAATTGGTTAAGTATTAAGTGGACCATGACTTAACCCTAATCACGAGGCATTAATTAATTAATGTGCCTTAACCTCTCACATTAGACTCCGTTGCGGTTACTAGTTAAGCCGGTCGGTTCCGGGTAGCTTTATACCACAACTTGGTCTAACCTTTGGTTTAAGGTACAACATGACCAACTTCTCACATTGGGTCCTATTGTTTGTAGCAACTAGTTAGGCCGGTCAGTTCCGGGTAGGTTTACGCTACAAACTCAACCCAACCTCGAGTTGGTTACACTTATATTTTCTAAGTGTCATGTCCATCATGTTTCCCAAAACATGTTACAAGTTTTCAAGCATTTGGGTAGACCTAACTTAATAGGTAAATTCCCAAAGGGTAGACCTAACTTAATAGGTAAATCCCCAAGCTTATGTTTTTATGTCTTTTAAGTTTACCCAACACCAAACGCAATCCCATCGCTTACATATCGCAATAGCGCATAAAGGATAGAAAGAGGGAACTTGGCATAATCATGACATAAAGGTGTTGAAGCCACAAGTTTAACATGGTGGCATATGAAATGTACATATGTTCATATACTTGCGTATTACATTTTTAGGCCTCAAAAGCATGCATAAAACCAAACTTAGCATATTGGTGATACATGGTGATAAATGACATGTAGAAATGGCCATAAGTTCGCATTTAGCCTCACATGCAAGTTATCATAAGAGATATGACAACTTACACGTTGCCAAAATGCAACCTTTAGCATAAAGCTTGAAGCTTTAAGCTCATAAACCCAGGATAAGCTTGCATAACATGATAACATGAGCAAAATGATCAACCCAAACTTGCATAACATAACTTGCATATCATATGACAAACTTGCATATCAAACTTGCATATCATATGACAAACTTGCATATCAAACTTGCATAACATAACATCATAACATGGCAAACTTGCCTAACACATCATAGTAAACTTGCATATCATAATGATCAACCAAACTTGCATCATTCATTTAACTTTAGAGTTTAAATATGAAAGTAGAAAAGGGCTTACAATGCTTATGAAGACTCAAATGAGTATAAGCAAATATAAGATTGAGACAAAGCTCTTATGCACTCAAATAAACCCAAAATGCAAGCTCCAAATCAATAAAAACCTTTGCTTTATGATGTAAATATGGAAACTTGACTTGAATGCAAGCTAATGATGCTCATACAAGCTTGAAAACACTTGTATGCATGCAAAATCTCTCATAAAAATTTATTTAGAATTTTATGAAGAGAGTGGAGGCCATGAGAGGATTGATTTTGCCATAGTTTAGTTGTAGGGTTGATTAATGATGATTTAGGGTTAGGTTAGGGGCTTATTTATAGAGATTAGGATTAGTTCTAGCCTTAGGATTAAACCCTAGTTCCAATCTCAGCCCTTAAAACTGAATCTGGCCCCCAAGCTCAACACAATCCCAAAATGGTGCACCAGGCAGAACTGCCCGGCTGAACCCAGTCGACAGCCAAGTCGACAGGGCTGTCGACTTGGGTCCAACCAAGTCGACTCCCAAGTCGACAGGGCTGCCGACTTGGGTGCTCTGGCGGGAATTTTCCCGCCTGGCCCAATCTGCCCTAATTTTCCAAATTCAAACTTGAATTTGAAATCTGTTTTTACTTTGAATTTTTCTAAAAACTTCGTTGGGCCTTAAACGGGTCATACGGACTCCGATTTTCGAAAACTCGGACTCTATTTCGCGTATTTTTCCGAGACGAACGCAATGGCATAGCCCGTTTCCCTTGATTCAGATTTATAAATTAAATTCTGCCTCGATTTACGTTATAACAGGTTATGGAAAATACGGGTTGTTACATTCTCCCCTCCTTAAAGGATTTCGTCCCCGAAATCTTCAAGTTAGGAAGAACGTATCCTACCATCTAACATCCATCTACTCAAAACATCATCCACGAGCAATCATTGTCCTTACAAGATTGTAAATGTTGCATGAACATATGCAAAGGTGTGTGTATATGTACTTATCTAATGCAATTATCATCAATGCAAATTATGTTAGTGAAATGAATCCATATGTATGAAATTCCTAACATAATGTATAACATCTATATGTGTGCACATAACATACATCCATATGCAACATCCATGTGATAACACAAAAAAATTTCATCCATGAATAAGCATAAAAACTCATGCATATGCAATATGAAGAGTGTGTGAGCCGATCTAGTGCCTAATGTGTATAATGCATCCACGAGTAACCACTTGCAAACACTTGCAACCACTTGCAAACATCAAGCATAACATGTTTAAAACACATGTTTCATCCAAAGGGTTTCTACCTAAGGTTCTCATGACAAGATTAATACGATAAACTAGATAAGCATGGATAGCAAAGAGAAAGATATGCTAACAAAGAAAAGAGATTGAGAGTGTACCCTCAAAAAGGAATGGATAAAGCCCACGCATCTTCTCCTCGGTTTCCCAAGTTGCGTCTTCTTCGGCTTCACCCCATTGAACCTTCACCAACTTGACCTCTCGATTCCTTAGTTTCTTGGTCTCCGTCCCCAAGATACGAATCGGAGCTCTCCTCAAGGTAGCCTCTTTCTCCACTTCCACATCTTTCAGAACACTTGGCTCAACAACCTCTGCTGATTCATGTAAACACTTCCGGAGATGCGAGACATGAAAAACATCGTGTACTCCGGCAAGCTTCTCGGGCAACTCCACTCTATAAGCCATCTGCCCGATCCTCTCTATAATAGGGAATGGTCCAACAAACCTCGGTGCTAACTTCCCAACGACTCCAAATCGGACCACATTCCGCAAAGGAGAAACCTTCACGAAAACCATATCCCCAACATCAAACTCCAAATCAGTTCTTCGCTTATCAGCATAGGATTTCTGTCGGTCTTGGGCTGCTTTCATCCGTCTCCGAATCAACTCGACCTTCTCGGATGTATCTCTGATCATGTCAGGCCCAAGTATAAGCTCATCTGTAGTCTCCCACCAACATGTAGGCGACTAGCACGGCCTCCCATATAAAGCTTCAAATGGTGCCATCCCTATGCTTGCCTGATAACTGTTATTATATGCAAACTCAACAAGAGGAAGATGGTCTTCCCAAGTACCACCAAAATCCAGAATACAAAGCCTCAACAGATCCTCGAGTACCCTATTCACCCTTTCGGTTTGACCGTCCGTCTGGGGGTGATAAGCCGTACTTAGATTCAACCTCATGCCCATAGCTTCTTGCAAGCTGTTCCAGAATTGACTTGTAAAGATTGGGTCACGGTCACTGACAATACTAGAAGGGACTCCATGTAGTCTCACAATCTCACGAAGATATACAGACGCTAGCCAAGATGTGGTCCTCTTGCTCTTCACCGGAATGAAATGAGCACTCTTCGTAAGTCTATCCACAATAACCCAAATGCTCGTATTCCCTTTCCTTGACCTTGGTAGCCCATCGATAAAATCCATGGAAATACTCTCCCACTTCCATAGTGGAACGTCTAGAGGATGCAATAGCCCACCGGGCTTCTTCGACTCGGCCTTAACTTGCTGGCAAATGATACATCTAGAGACAAACTCTGCCACATCCTTCTTCATTCCAGGCCAAAAGAAAATGCGCTTCATATCTTTATACATCTTATCTCCGCCCGGATGTATAGTCAACTTAGAGCGATGCGATTCCTCAAGAACTTTTCTTACTAAATCTTCTACCATTGGAACACATAACCTTCCGTCTCTCCTCAGCCAACCCTTGTCATCAATAGAATATCGAGCGAGATGACTAGACGCCTCTCCTCGAATCAGCTTATCCATAATCTCAACTATCTGAGGGTCTTCTCTCTGTGAAGCCCCAACTTGATCAAGAAGGGTAGGTCTGAGTTCCAGAGATGCTAAAGAACCGGTCATCGACTCAACCACCAAAGAGAAATCAAAGGTTGCCACATACTCTAAATTCTTCATCTCAACGAATAGAGGACTCAGAGTCAACCTTTTTCCACTCAATGCATCTGCTACCACATTCCCCTTGCCAGGGGTATAAGCTATCTAAAAATCGTAGGACGCCAAGAATTCCATCCATCTTTGTTGCCTCAGATTCAGATCCTTCTGAGAAAAGAGATACTTCAATGACTTGTGATCGGTATAAAGCTCAAATCTTTCTTCCAGAAGATAATGGCGCCAAGCCTTGAGTGCATATACTATTGCTGCCAACTCTAAGTCATGAGTGGGATAATTCTTCTCATGCACTTTGAGTTGTCTACCGCCAAAGCATATCACTCTTCCTTCTTGCATCAGAACAGCTCCTAACCCCGTGCCACATGCATCGGTGTATACTGTAAATAACTTCCCTCCATCGGGCAAAGCTAGAACAGGTGCTGATGTGAGAGCTCTCTTGAGCTTCTGAAAAGCAAGCTCGCATTCTATGCTCCAAGCAAAAACTAAATTCTTCTTCGTCAATTTAGTGAGAGGAGCAGAAATCTTCGCGAAGTCCTTGATGAACTTCCGGTAAAAGCCTGCGAGACCTAGAAAACTTCTCACTTCGGTTGCATTCCTTGGAGTCTTCCAATCCTGAACTGCAACTACCTTAGCGGGATCCACCGCTAAGCCTTGCTTAAATACTATATGCCCAAGGAATCTAACTTCCCTTCTACAAAAGTGACACTTGGAGAACTTGGCCTTCAACTGATGCGCCCTAAGCGTATCCATCACCTCCACGAGATGCCTTGCGTGCTCTTCCTCATCCTTAGAGAAGATCAGAATATCATCTACGAAGACCACGACAAACTTGTTCAAGAACTCCCTGAACACCCTACTCATCAAGTCCACGAAATATGCGGGTGCATTAGTCAAGCCGAACGGCATGACAAGCCATTCGAAGAATCCATCTGGAGTTCTGAACGCAGTCTTGTCTATACTATCTTCAGCTACCCTGAGCTGATGGAATCCAGTAGCAAGATCAAGCTGAGAGAAAACAGAAACACCGATAAGCTGGTCAAAGAGATCATCAATCCTCGGTAACGGGTGTCTGTTCTTCTTAGTCAGCTTATTCAACTCTCGATAGTCAACACAAAGTCGGAGAGAACCATCTGCCTTGGTAGCAAATACCACAGGCGTTCCCCATTCAGATATACTTCGTCTAATGAAGTTCTTTTCAAGCAACTCCTTCACTTGCTTACTTAGCTCCCGCCTTTCACGCGGAGCCATGTGCCGAACGGGCAAAGAAACTGGCTTTGCATTATCCACCAGATAAATGCGGAAATCAATCTCTCGCTTAGGGGGCAACCCCCTAACTTCATCGAAAACATCCGGATACTCTCGAACCACTCTCACAGACTGAAGAGTTTACATTGACGAGTCGAGTGATTCCAGATAGCACAACATGACGGGACCTCTCGGATTACAAGAAATTTCTAGGGTGTTTCCGAGGCGAGTCACGAGCCTCACAACCCTATGCTCACAATCAAGGATGGCTCCATATCTGGACAACCAATCCATGCCCAATATCAATCTGTATCCCCTAAAACCAAGAACATAAGCACTACACAAGAACTCTACACTCAGTATAGAGATCCTCAAATCCCCACATATCATAGACAAATGGGCGGAACCCCCAATAGGATTTGAGACACAGACGGGATCATCTACCAAGCTAGTACTAAGGTGCAAACTATCAACAAGTTCAGATGAGATAAAGCTATGCGATGCACCAGAATCAAACAAGGTACGAACTGGAAGATCAGAAATATATACAAGGCTCTCAACAGAAATACTACCTCGATCGGGAACTGGAGCGGTATTGAGAGCATGAACTTGCCCTCCTGAAGGTCCAGCACGCTGAGTCTGACCCTGTCCTTGCCCTTGCTTCTTCGGGCAATCCTTACTAAAATGTCCAGTCTCACCGCAGAAAAAGCATTCACCATTCTTCCTTTTCCTCTTCTTACAATCCTTAATAAGATGCCCAACTGAACCGCAATAATGGCACTTCCCCTTGTTGTTCTTGCCCTTGTTGTTGTTCCCCTTGTTGCCTTGACTCTTGTTCTTGTTCTTGTTCTGATTGCCTTGACTGCTCTGACCACCTAGATTACCCTGATTTCCTTTCCACCGGGAATCAGTCTTCTTGGCTTGAGTATCATTCATCTTGACCTCTTTCTTGACATCTCCCTGAAGTAACGCCATATCAACCAAGCTCTCAAACGTGGCCCCATGGGGAATATGTGACATAGCCAATCCCTACAACGGCTCATTCAATCCTCTAGCAAAATGAAGAGCCTTCTTCTGAGGAGTATTCACCATATCCAAGCCAAAACGAGCTAACTGATTGAACTCGTTCACATATTCTTTGACAGACATATCTCCTTGTTTCAAAGTTATGAACCTCTCCATTTGCAGATTCTCCTCAGCAGAAGATAGAAACTTAAGCACGAACCTTTCCCTGAAATCGGCCCAAGTCTCAACAGGCCTAGTATCATTGGTGACTTCCCACCAATAAGCGGCTTCATCCTTCATAAGCCAAACCGCCAACAAGATCTTCCTCTGATCGTCTAACCCAAAGATAGCAAATAAATCCTCAGTCTCTTTCAACCAATTTCTGGCCTCTACAAAAGTCTCAGTGCCTTGAAAGTTCTTGCCACCCATTGCTTTGAAATCTTTGCAAGTCTTTGCGAAGTCAGCTTGAGGATGCTGAGGGGGAGGAGGAAGAGGAACCTCAGCGACAGGAGGAGGAGGAACATTAACTACTGGAGGAGGAGGAAGAGGGACATCTGCGGGGCCGGCTTCGGTCGCCCTTGCCTCCAAAAATCTCCTATACCAAACAGGTACGTGTACTCCCTCCGGAATAGCAAAGATATCGGCCATACTGAAAACGAAGAAAAAGACAGATTCAGAATGGAGAAAAACGAAGGAATTTTGCTAATGGCTTTTTGGGGAATAGCCTTTAAAATAAACTAGACTTTTCTTTGGAAAATACTTTATACTTGGTTTTGAAAATAGTTTTCCAAAAGTTTTAAAAAACCTTTTTGTTCCTTCTCGTAAACCATATGCTCCGATACCAAATGTAACACCCCACCTCCGCCAGGGTGTCTCTTGCAAGCACTCTGACTTTGGAGGGGCGTTTGAGTCAGGTAAACATGCATAATGATATATCAAGGCAGAACAAGAACATATGTATATATGTAAACAGAGTAAATAACATAGATAAAACAGCGGAAGATTTCAAACCATTTCAAAACAAGTCTGGTACAACATAATGCCAACTTTCCAAATAAACAAGTCTAGATAAAAACAACATCAACTGAAAAACTGAAATACATAAGTACTATCCCCAAAATAAGTGATAACCATAGCTAGCTTCATGTCCAACCGTACATGAGCTAAATCCCACGAGCAAGCAATCTGAAATCCAAGCTAAGCTCCAACGTTCCCACCCTGAGAACCTGGGGGGGGGGGGGGGAACGGAAGAAAAGAGGCGAAAGAAAACAGGTCAGTCAAAAAGACTGAGTAAGCCCTACTACAATCAATGTAAACTGATAAAGTTAACTGGCATGAGAAGCAGGGATGAACATAAGGATAACAACATACTAGCATGATGATTAACTAACAAGGTAGATAAAGGTGTCATCGCATAATTAGGATTAAGGTTTTTGCACCACAGGTGTACTAGCAAACTAACATGACTTGAATAAACAAGTATTGATCCCTTGGCCCAAGCTTTGGCCCAATAACATGAAGTGACCCTAATACGCGGTCCAACCAAACGGTCTAGTCGATCGGCTCCCTATAAGCCTAACTCGTCACGTGTTGGTGTCAATGCGGCCCAAACATAATTGTAGTCAGACTGTGCAGGGTCTCCCGTCGGGTGTATCAAGCCCTAGGGTGTCAACCCCTGGACACCATAAACATAAGTGCATAGTCTCGATCTACTGGTACACGTGCATGTTTTCCCCGGCTTCGAACTATGTGCACGACCATAGTCCGCCCGGAACTACACCGGCGTACCCATCTGCCGTCGCTTTTGGTCACTTACCTCAAGTCCAGTAATCGTGCCCCCACCCTAGCCTAGACCCTAGGGTCATAATGATACAAACTTGGGATTACTGCTGGAGTGGACCCCCATTGCTAGGATTTTCTAGTGGGTTAAGTACGGTTTAACCCTCTTGCTAATCATGGATTAACTTGGTTAAGTGTAACGATGAGTTCACGACTTAACCCTGATTAATCTACCAAGCCCAAATTGGTTAAGTATTAAGTGGACCATGACTTAACCCTAATCACGAGGCATTAATTAATTAATGTGCCTTAACCTCTCACATTAGACTCCGTTGCGGTTACTAGTTAAGCCGGTCGGTTCCGGGTAGCTTTATACCACAACTTGGTCTAACCTCGGGTTTAAGGTACAACATGACCAACTTCTCACATTGGGTCTTATTATTTGTAGCAACTAGTTAGGCCGGTCGGTTCCGGGTAGGTTTACGCTACAAACTCAACCCAACCTCGAGTTGGTTACACTTATATTTTCTAAGTGTCATGTCCATCATGTTTCCCAAAACATGTTACAAGTTTTCAAGCATTTGGGTAGACCTAACTTAATAGGTAAATTCCCAAAGGGTGGACCTAACTTAATAGGTAAATTCCCAAGCTTATGTTTTTATGTCTTTTAAGTTTACCCAACCCCAAACGCAATCCCATCGCTTACATATCGCAATAGCGCATAAAGAATAGAAAGAGGGAACTTGGCATAATCATGACATAAAGGTGTTGAAGCCACAAGTTTAACATGGTGGCATATGAAATGTACATATGTTCATATACTTGCATATTACATTTTTAGGCCTCAAAAGCATGCATAAAACAAAACTTAGCATATTGGTGATACATGGTGATAAATGACATGTAGAAATGGCCATAAGTTCGCATTTAGCCTCACATGCAAGTTATCATAAGAGATATGACAACTTACATGTTGCCAAAATGTAACCTTTAGCATAAAGCTTGAAGCTTTAAGCTCATAAACCCAAGATAAGCTTGCATAACATGATAACATGAGCAAAATGATCAACCCAAACTTGCATAACATAACTTGCATATCATATGACAAACTTGCATATCAAACTTGCATAACATAACTTGCATATCATATGACAAACTTGCATATCAAACTTGCATAACATAACATCATAACATGGCAAACTTGCCTAACACATCATAGTAAACTTGCATATCATAATGATCAACCAAACTTGCATCATTCATTTAACTTTAGAGTTTAAATATGAAAGTAGAAAAGGGCTTACAATGCTTATGAAGACTCAAATGAGTATAAGCAAATATAAGATTGAGACAAAGCCCTTATGCACTCAAATAAACCCAAAATGCAAGCTCCAAATCAATAAAAACCCTTGCTTTATGATGTAAATATGGAAACTTGACTTGAATGCAAGCTAATGATGCTCATACAAGCTTGAAAACACTTGTATGCATGCAAAATCTCTCATAGAAATTTATTTAGAATTTTATGAAGAGAGTGGAGGCCATGAGAGGATTGATTTTGCCATAGTTTAGTTGTAGGGTTGATTAATGATGATTTAGGGTTAGGTTAGGGGCTTATTTATAGAGATTAGGATTAGTTCTAGCCTTAGGATTAAACCCTAGTTCCAATCTCAGCCCTTAAAACCGAATCTGGCCCCCAAGCTCAACACAATCCCAAAATGGTGCACCAGGCAGAACTGCCCGGCTAAACCCAGTCGACAGCCAAGTCGACAGCCAAGTCGACAGGGCTGTCGACTTGGGTCCAACCAAGTCGACTCCCAAGTCGACAGGGCTGTCGACTTGGGTGCTCTGGCGGGAATTTTCCCGCCTGGCACAATCTGCCCTAATTTTCCAAATTCAAACTTGAATTTGAAATCTGTTTTTACTTTGAATTTTTCTGAAAACTTCGTTGGGCCTTAATCGGGTCATACGGACTCCTATTTTCAAAAACTCGGACTCTATTTCGCGTATTTTTCCGAGTCGAACGCAATGGCATAGCCCGTTTCCCTTGATTCAGATTTATAAATTAAATTCTGCCTCGATTTACGTTATAACAGGTTATGGAAAATACGGGTTGTTACACTAGAGATGAAGATGGATTCTATCATTTATCTCTTTTATGCTGTTCTACTCCTATTGTACATATTATCTTTTGTTTCCGCTGTAGACATTTATGTATAGCTGAACTGTATTTGTACTAAGTGTGATCCTATATACTATGTAACTCTGATGATTATGCTTATCCAGTGTATTCTATTGTACATTATCTGGTGTATTTATTTATTTTTGTTCTGCTGTTATATGTTTATGTGTTATATTCTAAAGATTACCCTTGCCACCACCATACAGGGTTTGGGGTCGTCACACAGAATCTAACGAAACATGATCTGATGGGATTGTATGGATGGTGGCTACACCATGGAACTGACTAGGAGTGAATCGAAGCTCGTTACAATTTATAGTGAAATAAATTGTCAGAATCAAATCAAGCGATGGTTATTGTTATTAACGATGATCGTCCAAAGTGAGTAAAACTCACCAACTCTAAACAGTTATATTTTTATAACGTATTCTTAAAACTGATAATTTTCTGTTGATTGATGTGTGTTAATTGTTTGGTTGAATTGCTTATGTATTGGTTGAAATTTTAGATAACGATATAAATATAAATCGTTAATCAAATATTGATTCTGTTTAGCAGAATATTTCATATTGAAATGAAATCGATGTTAATTATATTGTTTAACAACTGTGATGCAGGGAAACAGGTCAGAGGAATCCAACTGGATTCCTAAACATTTATTTTATTGTTTTTCATAAATATTGTGATATATGATGTGATATACAATCTGTTGTTGATTGTGTGTGTTTGGGTGATACTGAGCAGTGATATATGGTATTTGAAACACCATAAGAAATACTGGAATATATAAAGGGATTTGTCAAAGTGTATATTGAAAATAAATTATAGTTGTAAAACAAATATAATTGAATTGGAAATATTTGTGAAAACAAATATAAAGGAATATATTTGTAAAACAAATATTTATTTGTAAAACAAATGTAGAAGGAAATATTTATTTGTTAAATAAATAGAAAAGATAAAAGAAATATTTATTTGTTAAATAAATAGAGTTTGAAAAGGGAATAGTCATTTGTTAAGTAAACAAATAGAAAAGGAACAATTCAAAGGAGATAATTCAAAGGAATAATTCAAAGGAATAGTTCAAGGGAATAATTCAAGGGAATAATTCAAAGGAATAAATCAAAGGAGTTAATTAAAAGAGTTAATCGAAATGAGTTAATCGAATATTAATTATTTGGTTAGAGTTAATCGAATAGAGTAAATTAAATAAAGTTAACAAGTGTGAGTTAATTAGATAAAGTTAACCAGTTAGAGTTAATTAGATAAAGTTAATCAGTTAGAGTTAATCAGTTAGAATTAATCAGTTAGAATTAATCAGTTAGAGTTAACTAGTTAGAGTTAGAGTTAACGAGTTAGAGTTAGGGTTAACCAGTTAGAGTTATTCAAATGGAGTAAATCGAGTAGAGTTATCGAATATCACTTATTCGAAGTAGAATTATCGAATATAGTGTATTCTAGAGAAGCGCAATCGCATATTGGTTATTCGAAGTGAGTTAATCGAATATTGGTTATTCGAAGTGAGTTAATCCAATATTGGTTATTCGAAGTGAGTTAATCGAATATTGGTTATTCGAAGTGAGTTAATCGAATATTGGTTATTCGAAGTGAGTTAATCGAATATTGGTTATTCGAAGTGAGTTAATCGAATATTGGTTATTCGAAGTGAGTTAATCGAATATTGGTTATTCGAAGTGAGTTAATCGAATATTGGTTATTCGAAGTGAGTTAATCGAATATTGGTTATTCGAAGTGAGTTAATTGAATATTGGTTATTCGAAGTGAGTTAATCATATAATGGTTATTCGAAGTGAGTTAGTCGAATATTGGTTATTCGAAAGGAGTTATCGAATCTAGTTATTCAAAAGGAGTTATCGAATCTAGTTATTCGAAAGGAGTTAATCGAATATAGTTTATTCGAATAGAATTAAAGGAAATATTAAATATAGTTTATTCGAAAGGAGTTAAGTGAAAAGAGTTAATCAATTAGAGTTAAATAAAAAAGTTAATCCAATAAAGTTAATCGATTAGAGTTAAATCAAAAAGAGTTAATCCAAAAGAATTAATCGATTAGAGTTAATCGAATAGTGTTAATTGAATAGAGTTATTCGAATATAGGTTATTCGAAGAAGAGAGATTATCGAATATAGTTATTCGAAGGGAGGAGTTATCGAATAGAGATTATTCGAAAGAGAGTTACATAAGAAAGATTGTTAAAGGTTTAAAAGATAAACTTTGACTATTTCGAAGTTAAAACGTTGTTCGGTTAAGGTCGGAGAGGTAATTATACCCCAACTTGATTGACTTCCTTCTTAACTAAGGAATGGTAAGGTTTGATAGTAAAGGATGGTTAAGTGAATTTAGTTAATAAGTGAAATGGTTTGAGTTGGCATAGTGATGTTTTATTTAAACATCTGTTCAAAACCAAATGAAGGAGATTTGGAAATGTTTTCAAAATAAGAATCAGAAATGTTTTCTAATATAGAAAACAAGAAATGGAAATGTTTTCCATTGTTAATAACGTATATTTTCTAAATTTAGAAAATAAGAAACGTTGAATATATGGAAATAGGAGATGAAAAAAATGAATAAGTTAAATAGAGAGATAAATGTTCAATGATGATTGATCGATATAATTTTCATTTGGAAATAATATCATTGTTTGCACACGTGTTTTTCTTTGATAGCTAACTCGGCGACTATCGAAGTTTTCGACCATTTTAACGTTGTTAATATGGAGAGACCGGTTGGATTATTATACGAAGAACCACTCCGTATTGCCATAAGCGTTGTGAATCATATATGCCAAAGATAATTGAAGACGGAGTAAAGTGCAAGGGTTGTTGTATAAATCTTAGGTAAAGATTGCCTAAGATGGTTGTACTGAAGAGTGCCTTCGGTTTGTCCAGTCCCAGGATGACCTGTATGGAAGAATGACTGACATAGTATATTTTATAGATCACGTAAGTTGATCTCTTCAAACGTACTTACGTTTGGTGGCGGAGGAATTCGTTTTTCTTAGCTGTATACCCATGGTATTTTTCGGGAAATCAATGTGTGATTTAGCGGGTATGACGATGTGACATTCAAAGTGAATAAACGTGTGATCTGTCAGAGATAAGCGTGGCCTCTAGCCGCACAACCAGGAAATGACAAAAATCGGGCAGGCAGCAAGGCTATGTAGGTCGCACCTATTAGGGTGTATAATCACCTGATCTAAAGTTTGTTTACTTCTAAAAATCTATTGTCAATGCTGTCCCATTCGGGAAACGGTTGCTGATCCCAACCGTTGGTGATATACATTCGATACACTCAAGCGAAATGAGTGGTCGGTCATATGTGGCCAGGTTGTAAGATGTTCTTGTTGAACCCAGTGTATTCCCCTCTAGAGGTACACTAGCGAAACGTGGTTCCATACCTTGTCATAGCTGGAAATCCATTACCCAATACGTGGGCTTGCGGTTTTGATTGTATACTATATATGTAGAACGTGAGATGAAAGCGTTTCTGCTAGATGATTATTATATTGTGGTTAATAGACATTATTATAATATCAAAAGGTTTTTGATATAAAGATGTTTTGGATTCTCATAAGGGCAAAACCCGTTCCGTTATACGGTGTGGTCTTGTGAGAGATCGTTTACTTGTTCAAACTATTTTTAATTGTTTTACTCATACT
The DNA here is from genome assembly GCA_030737875.1 of Allium sativum. Lineage (NCBI taxonomy): Eukaryota > Viridiplantae > Streptophyta > Magnoliopsida > Asparagales > Amaryllidaceae > Allium > Allium sativum. The sequence goes on from CM060914.1 coordinate 79,636,683, forward strand.
AGTCCCATGACTGACCCGTAGTTTATTATTTTTTGTTTTCCCTAAACTCTTGGGTGCCCAATTTTATACGGGCAGTCAAATAGTCAGGATTTTACAGATATACTTGGAGAGCTTGGAGCAGGAGGCTTCAGGACTATATAGCTATAGTTATTTCCGCTGTGTTGTAAGTGTTTTACTCTGATAATGTTACTGTATACATATACTGATTTTATTACAAGGATATGTTATCTATTATATGTTGTTCGTTCCGCTATGAGATTCGTGTTACTCTGATGTTGTATCTTCTTCTTCTATTCTAAGTTTCTATCTTATCTTTCCTCATCCTCTAACTTCTTTCAATAACTACCGGTATTTTTCGATGTTTGGTTAGTCGTCATTGAGTTTATGTCGATAATCAAAGTCGTCAAAAATTGGGTCGTTACAGTTGGTATCAGAGCTTAAGCTTAAGTTATTACCTTGGCTCTATGGCGTGACTCATTAGAGATAGGGTTAGAAATACCCTAGATTGAGTTGAATGTATATATACGAGTGAACGTATTTGTTATTTGATATAAAAGTGATTTATATTATGGAGATTTGTTGATCGAGTTGTTTATGAGTTCTAGTCGATCAGTTTGATCCATTATACCGATAGGAGTTTATAAACACTCGAATACGATGAACCGTCATGGTATGTTTTGAAAAGAGGGTAAACGAAATAATTTTACCCAAATTATATTTTGATATAAAGGATTTATATCAGAGTGATTATAATATATTGGATATATTGGTCGTTATTATAATCGAGTAAGATAATAATGGAGATGGTTATATATATATATATATATATATATATATAACCAAATAAAATTCGTATAATTATTACGAAGTGAATTAAATCTGAAATTTCAATGAGAATTGAAAGTACAACCCTGGAAAATTTGGAATGGTGTTTGTAAATGGATTTGGATTAAATATATGAGAATTTTAAAATCCTGGGAGGTTTTATATTTGTTTTACAAGCAGTGTGAATGGTATTTTGGAATTGATTTCAAAATGGGAAGTGTTTAAATATGAGATTTGAAAAGTGATATAGTATTGAACTCACTTAGATGGCTGGAAAATCGATTCCAATGATGATCTAGACATCATCGGTGTTCATTTTCGAGTTGTAAGTGACGGATTACTACCAAAGATTTTGTTTTCAAATTTGTTTTGTGAAAACAAGGTGTCCAAAAATGCAAGGGTTTTGAATTGTTATTGTGATTTCAAATTGATTTGAAATAAAAATCCAGGAATTTAAATTCTAGAATTTAAATTTAACTTGTGAAGTTAATTCGAATGGGATGATGAAAGTAAATAATAAACCAGAATTTAACTTGAGATGATAAGTTAAGCAAACTAAAATGGATTAGAGGATAATCTGGAATGGAATTGAGTTGATGAGTTAAGAGTTTGAAATTTGACATTGGAGTTTGAATGGAATTTGGCTTGGATAGAACCAAATGTTTGAGTTGAGGAGTTTGATTAAGATGATAATGGTATATGATAAATTGGTAACAGATGTAAAGGATATAATGATATGCCTGACAAAAAGGTACAAGTTTATATTTATATTGGGTATGAGATTTTTATGAGCCGATTTGGCAAGCCGTTTGGCTGTTTTATTATATTTTGGGTTGGAGAAGGCCTAGAGAGGCGAGTTGTGGTTTTACCGAAAGGGCTGTACAAAGGAGGTTATGGTGAAATTTTCTGAAAAGTTAGAGCGTTAGAAAATTTTCAGAATTTTTGAAAATTTTAGTAAGTCGGAAAGAATAAATAAGTTAATTGGAATATAAATGGTTCAGTTAAAATGGAAGTTAAGAAGTAAAACCTGAAGATGATTAAATCTAATTAGTAGAGTTGGTAACATTCTTCTAGCTTAGCAATTTCGAAGACGAAATTATTTTAAGGGGGAAAGACTGTAATGACCCGCATTTTTTAGCTGTCGAATAATTAATTAATTTGATTATTAAATATCGAGTGGCGATATCGATAACCAGAATTAAATAATATTGAATATTTAATTAATATAAATAATAGAATAATATATTTAATTTCTGAAATAATCAGAAATAGTGAATTGACAATATGGTGTGAATTGAACAATTCAAAATATATAATTCCGTTTAGAATTGATTATAATAACTAGTATATTATTTGAACAATAGTTTAAACGTATAATATAATAAAAATCGAGTTCGAAATGGCGCAGCAGTTCGTAATTTGGCAATTCGAACTTTAAACGAATATGCATGGTCCGTTTTAAATTGGATTTCCGTGAAACAAGAAACGTTCAGAGCTGGTGAAATATATTTTTCTAATGGAAGAGAAAAATCAGGATTTCGTCGTGTAGATTTTGATTTATATTCAAATCAAATTTTAGAAAAGTCGTTATAGAATCATTATCAACCATAACGATATATTTAATTATAATTAAATATTGGCCTCGAATTTAGACAAGCCCTTTGAGACATAGTGATAATTTAATTTTTAGAATTTTATTGTAATATTTAATTAATTAAATAAGCAACTTTTTATTTGGAGTATTTTGCACCCTATATCAACATTTCGGGGTTTCACAGAGTAAGTTAAGGGACCTATATTATTGTGTTTTTGGGATCGTGACACATTGGTCGTCCCAACGATATTTTTATTTTTGTCGATAATGGTCATAAATGATAAATATTGTGTATCACTATGACGATCCCAAAACCCCGTGCCATGGTGTTAAGGATAATCATTGGAATATAACACATTAATCATCATAAGCAGAGTACAGATAATAGCATAAACAAGAAAACAGAATAATTTACACAAATATGACAGCGAACTCATATATATATATATATACATATATATATATATATATCACCACATCAGAGAGCACAGTGCAGGATACAACTTAGTGCATAACAGTACATAATCAGTCTACATCGCCTGTGGCGGAATCATATATAGAGAGTACATAAACTAAATATCAGTCTACATCGCCTGTGGCGGAATCATAATACATATACAATAATGGCGGAAAAGTCACAATCATCACAATGTAGTCAAGCCTCGCCATGAGTCCAAAAGTGCACCTCTACTGCGGTGCCAAGCCAAAATATGTCAGCTACCTGTAACTAGGCTGCCCGTGTGAAAATGAGGGCACCCGAGTTTGCAAGGTGGAACAAACTACGAGTCAGTCATGGGACTAGTATGAGAAATCTATTTAACTTATTAAACAACAATAATACGGCAAATCAGAGGACCACGCCACTTTCGCGAAACGGTTTTACTCCAATGAGTGCTAGTGCATGGAAAAAAGTAAATGATTAAATCATCGCAATGCTTTTTATAAAAATGAAGCCATTATAAGAATCAAGTCCCATCACACAATGCAACGCAAGCTGGAGGATAGAGATTTACCTTATAATGGCCAAAAATGCTTCATATGTATAAAACAAAAGTGTTTGATATTATTACTAGTGAATATATGTTTCAAAAGCAAATTCAATCATAAATATCAATTCTAGGCAGCATAGCTACCATCTACTATGTCGCCATACTAGTAATACAATCACATCGGCAATTTCGTATCGGAAATTGGATTCCATCATGAGTCGAGGCAAGGGGCAAGCTCCTCTCCGTTCGAGACACTCTAGCAAATGCCTCAGGACCACACACAGCAATCCCTGGATCTTCAGGGCCGGTCCTCTCTTACTTTTGAGGATTGGCAATTCCTGAACACACGTTTCCCGGTCCTTACAGACCTATAATCGAGGCGCCTCGCATTCCAACAACCACACAGGTGAAAAGTAGATATAAATGTCAGGGCTGATAGGTCACTGACACCACCATAGCTAGAAAGAAACGTCGTGCTCTCCCTGCAGTCACTATCCCATTTTTGACTCATACCGAGGTGTGAGGCTCGTGAATCCACGTTATACACAAAGCTACGTCACACAGACCATGCTTTGATTATCAACCACAAGACTTTGCTTTGCAACAGAAGCCTTGATCATATGCCACTTAGGCGTGCCACACAGGCAATTCACTCCATGCGACTGATTTCTATCGATATATAACCTCTATGCTCGTACGTCTCAGAGAAGGGCGTTAAGCAAGAGAATAAATTCTCCGCCGCCAAACAGATATATAATTAACAGAGATCAATCAGCACAGAACAAAATCAAATGTTAGACAAACAGTCCATTTACAAGTCCGTTCTGGGTTTGAACGAAGCCGGAGGCACCGTATTCCTCGCATATCCTCACAATCAACAATACGTCCGGACGGCTACTACTTCAGCTCCTTCAAGGTAGCTACTCCAATCACGAGCATCAGTAGTGCCCATCCATCCAATGTGAAGATCGTCGGTCTTGAACCGTCTTCATCTCTTCGACTTCTCACCATCAATCGATTATTTGAAATGAGAATTGACTCGGCCTTTTCAAATAATCCACGTATATTTAGATTTTCAAATCGATTCTTCACATGGTTAAATTACTCAACATTCACATTTCAGTTACTTAGTATAATTTTCATGTTAAATGCATTCAACCATCACATATCAAGAAAACACAGCAAAATTGGTTTATTTCCACTCTATATCGTTTATTACATTTTATAACGATATATTGCCATTTTTATTTATTTAAAAACGGCCACATATAATTAAACGACGTTTCAGGTCGTGCCGAGGCACTGGCGCTATTTTTCACTAAATTTGTTTTACATATATCTGATAATCTAACTGTTGGATCTTCACAAATTTTATTTCATTACAAAGGTCTTTTCAATACGAATCCAACGGTTTCAGTTTTGGGAAAAATCCGACGGTCGGATTTCCTATACTAGTCATTTGAAGTTACGATTTCAAAATACGAATTGCAGCGTCGTTATTCGATTTAATTTTATTTATATTTATATATAAATATAATTGATTCTGGCACTGTTTTTCTTCAGATTTGAATTAAACATTCCAGAGAATCCAACCGTCGGATCTTTACAAAGTTGGTGCCGTTGGAAAGATATTTCCAAGGTGGACCCAACGAATGCAGTTTCGGGAAAATCCGATGGTCAGATTTCTAGCACTAATCGTTTGAAATCACAGTTTCAAAACACGAACTGCACGGCCATGATTCATTTTAATTTTATTTATATTTATATATGTATACATAAATATAGTTCATTCGACGATTTCAATATCGTTTTCACTTCAAATATTTCACTAACGCCTTTAAATTTTGGAAAATTTCGCCATAACCTCCTTTGTACGGGAGGGGCTGGGAAAATTCCCAAATAGCCACACGGGCGTCGCATCTCAAATAGAAAAAGAAAAAGCCAAGCGGCTAGCCAATAGGCTAATAAAATCATCACCCAAGCAAAACAGTAAACATGTACCTATTTGTCGGGCAAACAATTTTATTCCTCTTCTCTAGCCTCTTTGCTATAACCTGTTCAATAAATATGCATGTACATGTGTGCAATTCTTATCACTTATCATTTTCCATTCAACTTCATATTTGATTCAATTTGGTTTAAAGTCACCATTCATTCTAATGTTGCGTACACAAGCAAAAATCATATCATTAACTAATTAATGAATATTTCAACTCATGCATATGTATTCGAACAAGTGGTTATTTTTAACACTTCACATTTCAAAAATGATATCTTTGGCGAACTAAAATATATTTCAACACATGACTATTTCATTTAGTTCCTATACATGTTAAAAATAATATTCATAGCAACCAATATTTATTTCAACACTCGTATATTTTTAGCAAATCACGTATATGATAAAAATGGTATTTTTATCATCTAAAATATTTATTCAACATATGAATGTTTTTAACACTTCATAATTTCAATAAAAATGTAATTTTTATTGTTCGATCTTTTTATTCAATACATGAACCATTTCAACACATTACTTCTCAACACATGAGCATTTCCACACATGGATATTTTATATAGTTTGTTCATATAGGAAAGATGAAAAAAAAATTGTTGAAACAATTTATTTATAACGCGAATATTTCACATACTTCATATATATTATAAAAATGTGATTTTTATTGTTTAAACACTTTATTCATTCAACACATGAATTTAATTTTCTACACCTTACTTCTCAACACATGAGCATTTCCACACATGGATATAGTTTCAACACATGACTTTGGTTTCAACACATGAAAATAATTCTAACACATGAATATTATTCAAATTTTGGCAGCATAACGGCAGGGTAGTTAAAACCGGCACCATCCCGAGTACGGCTCCTCGCTCTACCTTAAAACCTTGCGGTTTTTGACAATGGGGATTTCATGCATCTAGTTCGCATGCAGGCGGCATGTTTTATTTTCATTTCCACAATTATTTCAATTTTGTTTCAACCACCAATGGGTATTTTTCAACCACAACCAAACAATATCAACCACAAACAATTCTATCAACCATTCGCATTATTCACCAAATTTTTCACACCAATTCACAATCAATAAATATCGTCCATGGTTTGTGGACGACGGGAGTGTATATATATATATATATATATATATTATTTCTATATTTCACTTGCGTTTCAACACATATATCATTTATACCATGCATGTATAATTCATACTTCGCTCATATAGCTTACACAACGCATGTACATGAGGTATACGACATGTGTATAATTTATATTTCGCTTATATATTTTATACATGACATTTCCATTCACACACTTCAATTTAGAATTCTCACATTGGTTGTCGAGGTGCTAAAAATCCTAGCGAGCTCAGAAAAATCCGCGGTCTCTTCTAGGTGGTAGAGAGCCTCCTTGCGGTCACGATGTTTCCCGTTTCATCGAATTTCGTCAACACACGACAAAGATATGATTTTTCAAAGTTTGCAACACTTAAGAGTATTATTTTCAATTCAAATATAATAAAGCCGATACCTTTCACGATTGTCCAAAACTAGGTTTTCAGTTTTCGCGAAAACCGAGGCTCGATACGACAATCGGAGGTACAACGTGGAAGAGGGAAGAGAGGGCTTCAGGCGCGTGGCGGTTGGAGGCAACTCGATGGGACCCAGTGCTCGCGGCGGTGGCTAGAAGGTCGGGACTTTGGAGGAGGAAATCTCGAAGTAGGAGCAACGATAGGGGGGTTCTTTATATGGATTTGAAGAGGGGAAGGAGAACTAGAAAAAGTTTAACTGGGAGTGGGGCTGATTCGGGCTGTGGTGATCAAAAATTGCCAGGGAAGGGAGGGGTGACTTCTGTCGTTGATGTCGATGGGGGACGGGGGTTTTCTGAGATATTTTTATTATTATTATGAATGGAGAAGTTTGATTGGTCGAAGGTTTTATTAAATTTTAAAATAGTGTTTCTCCACACGGATCCCAATTCAAACCCAACGACTATCGCCCCTAGCTAAATACCCCCATCCCGGACACAATGGGATATGTTTCATAGGCCAATTCGACTGTTACAGTCAGTTATTTTTCAAATTAAAGTATAAAACATTTTATATTCAATTTGAGCGTACATTTCAATTTGCCAGGGCCACAAACTGATTCGAAAAATTCCACAAAAATAAATCTAGCGATGTTTTGATGCTACGGTCCCAACAAAACTAGTTTTGTCGAATTCTGAGATCGTTTGAAAAATGGCCATTTTCTGGCCGATCCAATTTAACAGAAATTGAACAATCACATTTTCTTTTGCCATGCTCACATACTAGCTTCAAAAATTACGAAATTTGAAATCTAGCAATAGTTTGACATCCCGGATCCAGCAAAAGTGGTTTCGTCGAATTTCGAGGTCGTTTGCAAGATGTCTATTTTCAAGGGCTATATGTTCTATATAGCGACCTTTCTGAAAATTCATTTGGCCATAACTTTTGATTCCCGCTATGAAACTTCAATTTTTCAAATCCGTTAAAAAGGTATTCATAAACAGATTTAAATATTTTTGGTTTCACCAAAATCCGTTATATTTTGCACCCGGAACAGTCAGTCAAAGTTCGAACTCAAATTTTCAAACTGCCACACTATTTCTACTTCACTATTTTATTGAAATATTCTATTTCAATTGTTAAAATTCCTTTGAAATAACCAATTTAAAATTTTTAAATTGGCTCGTATTTTCCGGATTGTTACAATCACGGTACCCTAAAATCAAATAATATACATATATATATAAAGAAAGGGATTCCTTCCATGCTAAGTATGTGTACCGTCCTTCACTGGTGCTTTTCGTGATGTACACGAAGACAACTCAAACCCGTTCCGTGATGTACGTGAAGACAACTCATACCCTTTCCATCGCGAAGACAATTCATACAGACTGCACATTTTTCTTCACCCATAAAAATAATATATGTATATCTCTACCTAACCATAAAGACTCCTAGTATTTTAAATACCCAGCCCTCCACTACTGTTTATTCTTCCGGAAATATGCCGAAGCATTTTCAATGGTAAACCGCATTTTCAAAACGAAACTCAACTCTCCTCTACAAATTATGAAACAAACATACATGATCCTCGGTGGTAGTTCGTAATGGGTTTGTACTGGGAAAACTTACGGGTTGTGAAACAGAGAAACCACATGGCAAGGGTGGACGTACAACACATGTATGTGTATTAAAGCTTGCGCTGAATCTTTTGCTTAGCAAAATATTGGGCTAAGGAATACATGAAGGGAGTTGGAAGTTCTTGACAGTGAAATGAAGTTTCGGAAGAAGCATACACAGGCAAGGCACGTTCATGGCGGGTTGAAAGCCTGGATAGGGAAAACGCGGGTCCGGGTTTGGAGAACATAGCGTATGAAATGGAGTTGGTGTTTCTTTTATAGGAGGAGAGTGAAAGAACTATTATGAATGGGGAGGGAGAGGTACTCAAAGTGGACGGTTTCATATATTTAAAGGAAGTTAATGGAGGAAGCATGGTGGAATGATACTGTGCGGTTTTTGGTTACCTGGAGCGATTTAAGGGGATACAGAAATTTAAGTATGCAAGTATTTGGTTATCATGGTTGTGTTAATGATGAAGAATGAGATGTTGGATAGAATCAGTGAAGAAGATATTTTGGGGGAGGAGACTAAAGCGGGTCTGGTTAACCAAAGAAAGGGAGTGTGTGCGTGTAACAATAGAGTGAGCCAACATAAATGAGTGAATGGGCTGACATGAAGGAATAACAAGGGGTAAAGCCCAATTTCTAATTTAAATTCAAGTTTTATTTAATACAAAGAGCATATTAACTTGTGTAAATAATGTCTTGTGCGTACGACATCAGAATCTGACGAAACAGGATCCGATGGGAACTTATGGATGGTGGCTACACCATGAACAAACTGGGAGTGAATCGAAGCTCGTTACAATTTATAGTGAAATAAATTTTCAGAATCAAATCAAGCGATGGTCATCGTTATTAAAAATGATTGTCCAATGTGAGTAAAACTCACCAACTCTGAATAGTTATATTTTTATAACGTATTCTTAGAACTGATAATTTTCTGTTGATTGATGTGTGCTGACTGTTTGGTTTCATTGCTTATGTATTGGTTGAAATTTTAGATAACGATACAGATATAAATCGTTAATCAAATATTGATTCTGTTTAGCAGAATATTTCATATTGAAATGAAATCGATGTTAATTATATTGTTTAACATCTGTAATGCAGGGAAACAGGTCGGGGGAATCCAACTGGATTCCTCAACATTTATTTTACTGTTTTTCATATATATTGTGATTTATGATGTGATATACAATCTGTTGTTGATTGTGTGTGTTTAGTGATACTGAGCAGTTATATATGGTATCTGAAACACCATAAGAAATACTAGAATATACAAAGGGATTTGTCAAAGTGTATATTGAGAATAAATTATATTTGTAAAACAAATATAATTAAATTGTAAATATTTGTGAAAACAAATATAAAGGAATATATTTGTAAAACAAATGTAAAATAAAATATTTGTAAAACAAATGTAGAAGGAAATATTTATTTGTTAAATAAATAAAAAAGATAAAAGAAATATTTATTTGTTAAATAAATAGAATTTGAAAAGGGAATAGTTATTTGTTAAGTAAACAAATAGAAAAGGAATAATTCAAAGGAGATAATTCAAAGGAACAATTCAAAGGAATAATTCAAAGGAATAATTCAAGGGAATAATTCAAGGGAATAATTCAAAGGAATAAATTAAAGGAGTTAATTCAAAAGAGTTAATCAAAATGAGTTAATCGAATATTAATTATTCGGTTAGAGTTAATCGAGTAGAGTAAATTAGATAAAGTTAACCAGTTAGAGTTAATTAGATAAAGTTAACCAGATAGAGTTAACTAGATAAAGTTAATCAGTTAAAGTTAATCAGTTAGAATTAATCAGTTAGAATTAATAAGTTAGAATTAATTAGTTAGAGTTAACTAGTTGGAGTTAGAGTTAACTAGTTAGAGTTAACCAGTTAGAGTTAACCAGTTAGAGTTATTCAAATGAAGTAAATCGAGTAGAGTTATCGAATATCACTTATTCGAAGTAGAGTTATCGAATATAGTGTATTCGAGAGAAATCGAATATTGGTTATTCGAAGTGAGTTAATCGAATATTGGTTATTCGAAGTGAGTTAATCGAATAATGGTTATTCGAAGTGAGTTAATCGAATATTGGTCATTCGAAATGAGTTAATCGAATATTGGTTTTTCGAAGTGAGTTAATCGAATATTGGTGATTCGAAGTGAGTTAATCGAATATTGGTTATTCGAAGTGAGTTAATTGAATATTGGTTATTCGAAGTGAGTTAATCAAATAATGGTTATTCGAAGTGAGTTAATCGAATATTGGTTATTCGAAAGGAGTTATCGAATCTAGTTATTCGAAAGGAGTTATCAAATCTAGTTATTCGAAAGGAGTTAATCAAATATAGTTTATTCGAATAGAATTAAAGGAGTTAATCGAATATAGTTTATTCGAATAGAATTAAAGGAGTTATCGAATATAGTTTATACGAAAGGAGTTAAGTGAAAAGAGTTAATCGATTAAAGTTAAGTCAAAAAGAGTTAATCCAAAAGAGTTAATCGATTAGAGTTAAATCAAAAAAAAGTTAATCCAAAAGAATTAATCGATTAGAGTTAATCGAATATTGTTAATTGAACAGAGTTATTCGAATATAGGTTGTTCTAAGAAGAGAGATTATCGAATATAGTTATTCGAAGGGAGGAATTATCGAATAGAGATTATTCGAAAGAGAGTTACGTAAGGAAGATTGTTAAAAGTTTAAAAGATGAACTTTGACTATTTCGAAGTTAAAACGTTGTTCAGTTAAGGTCTGAGAGGTTATTATACCCCAACTTGGTTGACTTCCTTCTTAACTAAGGAATGGTGAGGTTTGATAGTAAAGGATGGTTAAGTGAATTTAGTTAATGAGTGAAATGGTTTGAGTTGGCATAGTGATGTTTTATTTAAACATCGGTTTAAAACCAAATGAAGGAGATTTTGAATTTTTTTTCCAAATAAGAGTCGGAAATGTTTTCTAATATAGAAAACAAGAAATGGAAATGTTTTCCATTGTTAATAACGTATATTTTCTAAATTTAGAAAATAAGAAATGTTGAATATATGGAAACAGTAGATGAAAAAAATTAATAAGTTAAATAGAGAGATAAATGTTCAATGATGATTGATCGATATAATTTCCATTTGGAAATAATATCGTTGTTTGCACACATGTTTATTTTTGATAGTTAACTCACCGACTATCGAAGTTTTCGTCCATTTTAACGTTGTTAATATGGAGAGACCGGTTGGATTATTATCCGAAGAACCACTCCGTGTTGGCATAAGCGTTGTGAATCATATATGGCAAAGATAATTGAAGACGGAGTAAAGTGCAAGGGTTGTTGTATAAATCTTAGGTAAAGATTGCCTAAGATGGTTGTACTGAATAGTGACTTCGGTTTGTCCAGTCCCAGGACGACCTGTATGTAAGAATGTCTGACAGAGTATATTTGATAGATCGCGTAAGTTGATCTCTTCAAACGTACTTACGTTTGGTGGCGGAGGAATTCGTTTCTCTTAGCTGTATACCGGTGGTATTTTTGGGGAAATCAATGTGTGATTTGGCGGATATGACGATGTGACATTCAAAGTGAATAAACGTGTGATCTGTCAGAGATAAGCGTGGCCTCTAGCCCCACAACCGGGAAATGACAAAAATCGGGCAGGCAACATGGCTATGTAGGTCGCACCTATTAGGATGTATAATCACCTGATCTTGAGTTTGATTTACTTCTAAAAATCTATTGTCGATGTTGTCCCATTTGGGAAAAGGTTGCTGATCCCAACCGTTAGTGATATACATTCGATACACTCAAGCGAAATGAGTGGTCGGTCATGTGTGGTCGGGTTGCAGATGTTCTTGTTGAACCCAGTGTATTCCCCTCTAGAGGTACACTAGCGAAAGGTGGTTCCATACCTTGTCATAGTTGGAAATACATTACCTAATACGTGCTTGTGGTTTTGATTGTATACTATATATGTAGAACGTGAGATGAAAGCGTTTCTGCTAGATGATTATTATATTGTTGTTAATAGACATTATTATAATATCAAAAGGTTTTTGATATAAAGATGTTTTGGATTCTCATAAAGGAAAAACCCGTTCCGTTATACGGCGTGGTCTTATGAGATATCGTTTACTTGTTCAAACTATTTTTAACTGTTTTACTCATACCGGTCCCATGACTGACCCGGAGTTTATTTTGTTTTGTTTTCCCTAAACTCTTGGGTGCCCAATTTTATATGGGAAGTCAAGTAGTCAGGATTTTATAGATATACTTGGAGAACTTGGAGCAGGACGCTTCAGGATTGTATAGCTATAGTTATTTCTGCTGTGTTGTACTCTAATAATGTCACTGTATACATATACTGATTTTATTTCAAGAATATGTTATCTATTATATGTTGTTCATTCCGCTGTGAAATTCATGTTCTTCTTCTATTCTAAGTTTCTATCTTATCTTTCCTCACCCTCGAACTTATTTCATTAACTACCGCTATTTTTCGACGTTTGGTTAGTCATCATTGAGTTTATGTAGATAACCAAAGTCGTTAAAAACCGGATCGTTATAACAGACTTCAAAATAAATCGTATTTTAGTAAAACAAGAAATATTTGAATCTGTTCAATGATATCTTTCTAACAAATGTGAAAAATTCAGATTTGATAACATAAATTGTAAAACATGTCCAGTTTAAAATTTAAAATTGCCGCTATGGAATTTATATATATTTTATAATAATATATAGCCCTTAAAAATAACAAATTTGCAAACGACCTCCATTTTCGATGAAACCACTTTTATTGGATCTAGAATGTCAAATTATTACTAGGCTTAAAATTTCATAATTTATGGATTTAATATGTGAGCGCAGTGGATTTTAAATGTGTTTTGTAATTTCAGTTTGAAATTAATCGACTGGAAAAATGGCCTTTTTTTAAACGGTCTCCAAATTCAATGAAATTAGTTTTGTTAGGGTCGTATCATTAAAACATAGCTAGATTTATTTTTCTGTAATTTTTGGAGTTAGTATGTGGCCCTGGTAAAATAAAATGTACATTCAAATTCAATATATATTGATTTATATTTTAATTTTAAAAAACTATTCGAAATGATAGAATTGGCTTACGAAACATATTCCATTGTGTCTGGAATGGGGTATTTAGCTAGAGGCGACAGTCATTGGGTTCGATTTGGAGTTCGGGGGAAAAACTTCACTTTAAAACAATTTAAAGAATAAAATAATAAATAAAATATATATAAATAAGGGGAGAAAACCCTAGATTCTCGATCTGTTATCCGGCCCGCCTCCATCTCGTTCAGGGGAGGAAAAGCACCGATCTAAATCCCTAAAAAAATTCAAATCCACAAACTATTTTTGAGTGCTCATAAAACAACAATTCAAGTGCTCTTAACGAGCTACCAATCCATATGAAGTTGATCATTTCTGGAGTTGAAACGAGCTCGATTTTTTAGCTCAAAACCGTCGACTTTGAGGCGGATTTTCTGACGAGGGAGGGCGTTGAACTGGCAGCGGTGGCCGGTGATGGTAGCTTAGGCGAAGGCAATTCATGGGCTGGTGGGTGATCGGCCGATGATGGCTCACGTTGGTGGTAGCAGCACGATGACGAGTAGGAGCAAGTTCGACGGGTGTTCCAGAAAACAAAATGGGACAACAACGTTTTTTATAAAAGTTGTTATATAAGGTAATTATAATTAATTATAAGTTAATTATTTTAAAAAAATGTAATTAAACTTTGTAACGCGATATCTTCTTCGTATGAGGTCCAAATCCAACGATTTCAGTCACGTTGGAATCGTGACAATGAACACTTCAACATGGAACTGACTAGAAGCGATTTGAAGCAAATCAGAATTTAAGGTGAATTCAAATTCAAACAGAATAAATTCATCTCTTAAAGAATGACGCAATGGAACCCAATGTGAGAAATCCTTCTCACTAAATTATATTTTATCATGTTATTATATTCATGTATAACAACATATAGAATTGTCAGTGTAGAATTTTATCAGTTTTAATCATTATAAATTGCATACGGTGCATGTTAGCTCATCTCACTCGTGCACGGACCATAGACGATTTAATTGACTTTACTGTGATTTGATTGTAATGCTAAAATGTTTGAAATATAAAAAATAATTTAATATTATTTTGTGGTAGTTGAAATTAAATTATGAATATCTATTTATAATTAGAACAGTGAAAATTGGTTAATTAGAAAAATAATTCAAATTGAATTAGAACTGGTTAAATTTATTAACCAACAATAATTTTAAATAGACTGCTGTTGTTTGGAAACCCCACACGGGTATTGGAATGATATTTGCCATACACTAATCCCAATATTTAGTTGTATGTCAATCGATCGGTTGACAGACTGTGATAAGCATTATTTAATTATTTAATGCTTATATGTTGTAAATTTCTCTCTGGATGTGAATTGACTATTTGATGATTATTTATCATTATTGTTGAATACGTGTGATGTATGAAATCCACATAACTGAAATTGCATGGTAATTGATTGAGTCGCATTCCGATTCAGAATATGAATGAATATTTTAGAATAATATTCAGTGAATAATCAAAATATGATTTTGATGTCGAATTTAGGATGGACACGAAAATATATAGAAATATATGGAAGCCGACTTATGTAGAAATACGTTATTTTTATTTGAACGGGTTTATCAGTTGATTTTTAGTCATTTTATAATGAATACGAAAAAGGGTTAATTTCAAAATCGGATATTTTGAAAATATTATCATTTCAACATTATAATGATATAGACTATTGAATTTTGATTTAAAATTGAAATGGAAGTTGGAATCATTTTTAAAACGAATTTAAAATGATTTATGAAATACGATTAAATGGAAATCGACAATATTATATATATAATGGTTTGAATAGAACGCGTCGCGCAACGACCGTTCACGAATTTCGACCATTAACTTCAAATGGACGTAACGGGAGATTCGACCGTCAGATTCTCCTAAAACCGGAACCGTTGGGTTCGTATCGAAAAGTGCTTTCCAATGAATATAAGAGATTTAAAATCTAATAGTTAGATTTTAAGATATTCCTAAATCAATTTCAGAAAAGGCCAAGTAGCAAGTAACAAATATGTAATAAGCCATTTTTGTAATAACACCGTTCTTGCTTGCACTAAATTTAATCCCTTATTAGAAAACTGAGCTCTCCTCCAAGAAGTAATAGCAGCCATCAAGAAGTAATAGCAGCCATGGCTGCCCCTGGTTCATATAAGAACCCGATTTTCGAGGACAATCCAACCTCTAATGAGGGTCCTTCTTCCTCCCTTTATCATTCTAATCTCTCTCTTCATTCTCCTCATCCTTCTCCTAGTTTCTTAGTGGATGAGGATGGCTTTACTAGAGTTGTTAACCGCAAGAAAGGTCCAAAACCTATCTTCTTTCCTAAAAAATCTGCTCATTCGAGAAAAGCTGTTGAATTCTCTAATGAAGTCCCTTCTAAACCTAAGCAAAAGCCTTACTCCTCTAATGGATCACGATACCAATCAAGAAATTTGATTAGGTCGGCTCAAGAATCAGTTCAGGCATTAAAAGTTAACTCAGTTAAAGATTTAAAAGCATCTTGATGTGCGGATCTTGTTAAGAAAAATAATCAAGAATCAAACTTTGATATGAGGTTTATTGATTCAATAGAAACGATTAGGGATGAAAAAATAGTCATGGCATCCGAAGAAGTGTGCAACCGTACTGAAAGTAAATGGGAACCCTTAATTGTATCATACGTTTTCAGAAAAAGACCTCCATATCACTATTTCAGGAATTTTATGGTAAGAACATGGAACCTGAGTTGCTCTTTCGAAATATTTACTAGAGAAAATGGGTTCTTCATTCTCAGATTCACAAATGCTGAAGATAACGAAAAGCTTCTGAGCGGAGGACCCTGTTTTGTAAATGGAAAGCTGATTATATTAAAGAAATGGTCCAAGAAAGTAGTTCTTGATTGAGACTTACTGTGTACACTGCCAATATGGATCTGTTTACCAGAGATGAACTTACGGTTTATGGGATAAAGAGATTTTTAGTGCAATTGGAAGTCTAGCTGGAACTCCATTAAAGATGGATGAACAAACCGCTAAGGAAACTAGGTTGAGTTATACGATACTTCTTGTTGAAATTAATGCAGATGTGGATCTACCTAATGTGGTTTCTATCTACACGCATGATGGAGAGGTCATCTCTCAATCAATCACATATGAGACAATACCAGATAGATGTAAATACTGCAAGTGTTTTGGACATTCTGCTGATATATGTTCGACCAACAATGATCAGCAAAATCAGCCAAAAGACGATGTAATTCATGACATTAATTCCAATGGTAAAGAATTTGAAATCATTTCAGATTTCTTTAACACATAAATCAATATAACTGGAATTAACTCGACATCACTGGCCAATCGCCCTGAACATGAAGTTGCTCACAAGGCAAATGACCAGGATGAGATGAATATTGATGCACCATCGTTTCACTCGATTCAAGGACTTAGCAGTCAAAAAATATGGCTAAATCTCTTTCAAAGTCTGCAATCTCTAATGGAAAATTGCAGAATTCACATGATCTAGTCCATACAGTGGGAATAAACTCTGAAATTCCCATATATACGGTGGATAAATCAATATCAGATAACGCAAGGAGAAAGTATCAGAGGGATCCTACGCTATTCAGACCTTAGAGACCCTCCCCCTCTCAAAGGACTCAAATATGATTACAGATACAACAAATAACTCAAAACAAGATTATACAGAAAACAGTAGTGAGCTCCTTGATGCAGACCCCATTTACACCAATGTCCCGTTGCTGGCTAACGATCTAGATCCTTCCAAATTTAACATCACCATTGAAAACATCTAGGAGGCTATAAATCAAACTATTGTTGCAGCCAAGCCTTCAAAGCCTGCTCCTCCTGCAAACAAAAAGAAAAAAGGCAGAACCAAAAGCATAACAGACATAGCACTATCAGAAGAAAATGAAGATGATAAAGATCATAACTTCAGAACCAAATACATTAGTAGAAATGCTAAATGGGATATACATCTCAAGCCTAAGGACAAAAGCAGCTACAAAAAAAGTGGTAAACAGTTGGGAGTTAAAGTGGATAACAAAAGGAACAGTGGTCCTCCTTAGGTACTCTGTGTCTTTTCTCTTTTACAACCCTTATCCTTTTATTTAATGGATATCATAGCCTGGAATTTAAAGGGTCTAAATTCCCCTAAAAGACAGCTTGATTTAGCTAATTTTTTAGGTAAGTACAAACCCAGTATTATAGGTTTAATTTAACATAAACTCAATGATCAAAAGATCAATGATTTGCAGTTTAAAATCTTTTCAAATTGGAGCATTATCAATAATAACTTGATGGGTGGAAATGGCAGGATCATGGTCCTCTATAATCCTACCATTTGGTCACTCATCAGTTATTTCATTGATATGTAATACATTCATTGCAATTTTAATAAGTGGTTTATCTCTAAAAATCAATTTTATTTATGCTTCCAACTTTGAAAATGATAGAATTATGCTCTGGAAGCATATTGAATAGTTCAGTAATGTTATTAAAAGTCCTTGGATGCTTATAGGGGATTTTAACACGGTTTTTCACAGTTGTGAAAAATAAGGAGGCAATCCTATACCTTTTGCTAAATTAAGTAAAATTGCATGCTTTATGTTGAAAACTGGATTAATAGAACCCCAAATTGCTGGCAAAAAATTCTGGAAGTCAGGGGAGTTTAGAAATATACACTGCAAGTTAGACAGGGTTCTATTTAATCAGCAATTCAGGGATTTTTTTTTTCCTAACATTTACTGTAGTACTTTACCCAAAATACTAGTGATCATACACCTATCCTAGTCACTCTCAGCACAAATAAAGACAAAGTTGGTCACTCTCCTTTCAGATTGGTCAATGGATGGGTGTATGAAAAGGATTACAAAGATACTGTTTCCAATTGCTTTAGTAACAATTTCTATGGGACTGCTCAGTTTAAGTTCAATAAAACCTTACAGCTGGTTAAGACTAACCTGAAAAATTGGAATTTTTTCAGAAACAAAAAGGACATCAATTCTATTAGGGATGAATGTGATAAATTACAGGATGAATTAGATGACAATTGCTGAGAGTTGAACAAGGCTGAGGAATTTTATAATGCTCAAACCAAATTAATTAATGCTCTTCATATTAGTTCTGTCAATCTCAAACAAAAAGCAAAAGTTGACTGGCTTACAGCTGGGAATGAAGCTAGTAAATTCTTTTACTCTAGAATGTCTAGTAGGAAAAATAGGAATAATATTGGTAAGATAATAGATAGTTAAGGAAAAATAGTAAATGAAGCCTCCATCATTGAGAAGGAAGCGATTAATTATTTTTCCTCTCTATACAAATCTGATAATCTTACCAATAATTTTCCTAATATTGACTTTAAATATTTTGTTAATAACAATAGCACTGAAATTTTGCTTGCTCCTATTAGACAAGAGGATATCAAAAATATTGTTTTTATGCTAACAATTATAAGAGTCCAGGTCCTGATGGGTTTGGTGCAAAATTTTACAAAACACATTGGGATGAGATGCAACATATTCTTAGTGATTCAATTAAGGAATTTTTTAATTTTGGTAAGATATTGAAGAAATCTAACCACACTTTTATCACCTTAATCCCAAGAGTAGAAAATCCATCAGGACTTGATGAGTATAGGCCTATAGCCTGTTGCAAATTTATATATAAAATCATTTCTTCTCTCTTGTGTAATAGGTTAAAATGTTTTTTAAAGTTCATTATATCTGAAAATCAGAGTGCTTTCATTCCTGGTAGATTAATTTCTGAAAATTCCTTATTGGCTCATAAGCTAATCAGGAATTTTAATATGAAAAACAAAAATCTCATGTATATTAAAATTGATCTTCACAAAGCTTTTGATAAAATAAATAGAAATTTTATCATTTATGTTATGCAAAAAATGGCTTTGATGATAAATTTTGTGATTTGATTAAAGAATGTATATGTAATGTGACCTACTCTATAATGATAAATGGTTCCCCTAAAGGCTTCATCAATTGCAATAGAGGAATAAGGCAGTGTGACCCTTTGTCACCATACTTATTCTCGGTTGTTATGTAATACTTCTCCATGCAAATGGAGTTAGAAGTTCTTAAGGGAAACATCAAACCTATAAATAGAGTTAAGCCTCACATTACACACCTATTATATGCTGATGATATGATTCTGTTTTTAAAAGCAGATAAAGTAGTGCTATTGTTGTTCACAAAATATTAGACAATATGGAAAAATACACTGGATTAGTTGTTAATTTAAATAAAAGCAAGGTGTATTTCAGCAAAGATGTTCTTATTAAGGATGAGATTATGAATCTTCTGAAATTCAAAAAGTGTAATCTCCCTATCAAGTACTTAGGGCTGCCATTAAGTATTAATCAAGTTAATGATAGGGGCTGCCTTAGATTATTAGACATGATTCAGAACAAACTTGAGGGGTGGTCTGGCAAGTTACTTTCATTAGTAGGCAGAATGGAGCTAACACACACAGTCATCACTGCAATGGTTATCTACTGGGTACAGCCACACAACATCCCTAGTAGTGTTATTAGCAAAATTAAAAAAATGTGCTCCAATTTTATTTGGAAAGGTAATTATCATAAAGTTGCATGGGACATGGTGTGCAAGCCAAAAAAAATTGGTGGGCTTAGGCTTCGAAAAATTAAAGATATTGCTAAAGTTAGTAATTTTAAACTTTTTTGGAAATTCCTGTATGGTAAATCTCTTTGGTTCAGATGGATGAGAGCAAAATATTTAAAAAAACAGTAAGAATTTATGGATTGCTAGACAAGAGATGCACCATTCATATGTTTGGAAAAACATTTTGGATTGCAGAGATATAGGTAGGAAATTTCTACTCAGAAAGTTAAAAGATGGAAGTCAAACCATTTTATGGTTTGACCCATGGATTAGTGGTAATTCACTAATCAATCTTTTGGGTTGGAATAACCTATAAATTCTAGGGGGTTAATGACAGAGTGCAGAATATTATATTAAATAACTGTTGGAGCTTTCTTAACAACCCTGCTGCTAGTATATTTAAAAATTCAATTTTGGGTATTCATATACATCAGGACTGTTATAAAGATCATTGGACTTGGAAATTGTGTTCCAAGGATAAATTCTCTTTCAACAAAGTGTGGGAGTTTTTACAAGGGGATGAAGTTGAGGTTAACTGGCACAAAATTATTTGGTGCAAAGCAAATAGTCCCAAAATGTCTCACTGTACTTATTTTGCTATTTTAAATAAACTTCCAACCAGAGAAAGATGTTGTAAATGGTATAAGAGTTCTGAAAACATTTGTCTTTTATGTAAAAAGGAGGTTGGAAGCTCCAATCACTTACTTTTTGACTGTAATTTCTCCCAGTACATCTGGTTTAATGCCAAATGCACTTTGGGTTTCAGTCATACATATGATACTTCGAGCATCAGGGATAGTATTGAGTATATTTTAAAAAATATTAAGCCCAAATCCTACAAATTTAATAGAGCTTGTATATTACTCACTGCATCTATTTATTATATTTGGAGAGAAAGAAACTAGAGGCTTCGTACTGGTAAGGAAACTAATTGCATCCAAATCTGGAAAACTATTCTTCAAGACAGCGACATTATCATGAAAAAAGTCAACAGATTTGGAAATGATAACATGCATAATCTTATGTCTCATAAAGATAATGCAGATGAAGATAAACAAGTTGAAGAATTTTTACTAAATGGCAAGCAGCTCTCCAACAAAAAGCTCTCAGGTCTCCACACTAGTGAAAAAGTCCTTACCACACCAATAGCTTTCAACACTGTAAAGGGAGGAACCATAGAATTATTGATAGTAATCCTCTTAATTTAAATAATAGGAACAATAATACTATGTCCTTACCTTTTGCAGGAAATAAAGAATATCTTCTCGCCAGCAAAGATGCTTTGATCAGATCTGACGTCCTCACTGGGGCTTCCACTAACTCTGCATTCAAATCTAATCTCAGAAAGGGATATAGACAAATTTATGATTAAAGAGTGCGTGATTATTTGAGAAATACATATAGTAATCAAATGTTTTTACCTGTGGCAGAGCGTGGTTCCTCCAGCATTGATCCAGATCTCGCAAAGCATCTGGATAAGAAGAAATTAGATGGAAAGATCAGATCTTTACACAGAATCGGGGATATTCACTACAAGAGCAAGTTGAACAACCAGATTTATCACTTATCTGTTTGGACTGAAGGAGAAAGCAACATTAACAGCTCAGAGAACAACAATAGAGAACTATTTGGACTGAAGAGAAGCTTTGGGAGCATGGAAAGTTCAGATCTTAAAGATATAAACTCAACATCTCACATCGAGCTTCTAGATTTGCCTTCGAGAAAGCATATTATGCTTCTAAGACACTATGAAGTCAATCGTAAATTGGATCCGAGCAATCAAAGCAAGGATACCAACGAAGAGATGGTGTGGAAGCTGCCATGAAGACAACGGATTTAATTTCCCCAGAGGAGCCGCCATTACTGATAAGAGGAGTTAAGTTTGTGTCGGCTAGGGTTTTTTAACCCTATTCTCTTATGATATGTTGTTGGGTTTCATTTGGGCCTTGGGCTAAATATTGTTTTTATCCTGTTTCAAAAAAAAATAAGAAAAGGTCGCTATGGTTGCAGTTCGGTGGCCGTTATTGGAAACCGACTGTAAGGGCCTTAATAAAATTATTAAAAATAGGAAAAAAATTTGTAAAATCATAATTACTAATTTGGAGTGATTTTGGATGAGAAAACTCCATATTTGAAAAGATAAAAGATATTTTTATCCAAATGAACTTCTTGTTAACTAGAATAATAATCTGATGTTTTTTAATAAATAAACTGGATTGAAATTGGTTTTAAAATATGCAGAATTTTCCAATGAATAAATTGGAATGGATTTGGAATAGAAATAATCTTCAGAATATTTCGATATTGGATTCCATGGTTATATGGATATTATTAAGGAATTTGAAATATACAAATATCGTTATTCCCAGTAAGATATCCATTGGTTTCGGAATTTAAAATTGAATATTAGCCGATATAATTTCTATTCAAAGCCTTGTATTTAATATCAAATTGGATTTTGGGTTTGTCATGAATGGTGTCTTAAATAACACTGTTCTAAAACCCAGTTGAGATGAGTATAAATTAATAAAGATTTAGAGAAGTTTTCCAATTAATTAATATTTAATTGGAATTGAATAAAAGAATTGGATTTTTGGGTTTATCGTGAATGGTGATTTAAATAACATTTGTTCTTTAACCCAATTAAAAGTGAAGATATGATTTGGAATTTATAATCTTTTAATTAAGATTAAGGGGATTTCCCAAAGTAAAGTTTTCCGGTTTAATATATTAGATTGGAATTGAATGGAATCTGATTCGGTAATAATTGAGATGAGCTTCTGTGAAGGAAGACCATTATTATATATGGAATTTAAAAGGCTTTGCCGTTATTCCATTTATATTATTAGTCTGATACGGGAATTTATATCGATTATACACTGTTATGATTTCTGTGTAGATTCCATTTTGATGGAAGATGATTTTGGATTTATCGTGAACTACGTTTTAAATGACATTGGTTCTTTAACCCAAGTGAAGATGGGATTTATTTCCTAAATTTGAATAATCATTAATAAATGATTTTTGGAGATTAAAACTAAATGGAGTTTTAATAAATCTTTAATTATATTGAAATGTTAATATGGTAATTAAATTTGCCAAATTTGAGAAGTGCTCGAAAATGGAGTTTCACCAGTTTTACTTCATGCGATAGTTAAATCTTTAATTATATTTGAACATTAAATGGTAATTGAATTTACCAATAACAAAGTGGATGTTAGTTATAGAGTACTAGCAGTTTTGCTCCATGGGATGAATAGGTTGGGACTGGAAAAAAAAAATGATTACTTCGGTAAGGCTCGATAATCCAAACTAGTTTGATAAACCATAATTTGGTTCAACGTTGTGAAAAGATAATAAAAAATCTTTTGAAATGGTTTCCGGGTTTATCCCATTCTGAATAACTGGTACGACGATTAAATGTCGACAACGAAGATGGTGGTCGAAGACCAGAGATCTTCACCTCGTATGGATGATTACCGATGTCTTGATTGAGCTGATCCGCCGAGACAAGGTAATAAGTGGTGATCGTCCAAGCGTACTTGGAGATCGGCTGGATATGCGAGGACCTCTCTCCTTCATTGGACATATGGGACAAGGAATAAGGTGCCTCCGGCTTCGTTCAGACCCAGAACGGACTTGTAAATGGATGTGTGTCTGACATTGGATTTCATTATGTATTGATTGATTTCTATTAAATATATATCTGCTTGTTGGCGGAGAATTTATTCTCTTGCTTAATACCCTTCTCTGAGACGTACGAGCTTAGAGGTTATATATTGATAGACATAAGTTGCATGGCGTGAATTGTCAGTGTGACATGCTAAGTTGCAAATGATCAAGGATTTTTTTGAAAAGCAGAGTCTTGTAGATGATTATCAAAACACGACTTTAATTAGCATAACTTTCTGTATAGTGTTAATTCGTGAGCCTCACACCCCGGTATAAACCAGAAATGGGAAAGGACAGCAGGGAGGACATGCGTTTCTTTCTAGTTAGGAGTGGTGTCATGGTATGGAGCCCAGACATTTTACTTACGTGAATGATGGAAAGCGAGGTACCTCGGATTTGAGTACCTAGTGGCTCTTGATATTGGTCGACATACTGACATATTTTATGCCCCATAGGGCAGGGAAACGTATTGTTCAGGACTTGCCAATGCACTAAAGTAAGTGTGGACCGGCCCTGCCGCTCAAGGGATGATGCGTTCTGTTCCTAAGGCACGAGCTAGAGTGTCTCGAATTCAGATGAGGAAGATCCCTTGCCTCGGTTCATAGATGGAAATCCAACTTCCAATACGATATTGTGCGGTTTTGATTGTAAAACTAGTATGGCGGCATAATATATGGTACTTATGTTGTCTATGATTGATACATTTATATTTAAAGCTGATTTTGACACTATGCACTTATAGTAATATCAAAATGATTTGTTTTAAACGTACCAAGCATGTTTGGCTATTATAAGGGAAAACTCTATCCTCCGGCTTGCATTGCATTATGTGATGGGACCTGAGTCTTATAATAGCTTTATTTTTCCAAAAAGAATAGCGTTGCTGTATCTTAAACTGAGATTTATGTGGAGTAAACCCGTTCCGTGTTATATGACATGGTCCCGTGATTTACCATATTTTAAAGTAAAGTTTTTATAACTGTTTTTAGTTCTCACACCAGTCCCATGACTGACTCGGAGTTTATTGTTTTAACCTAAACTCTGGGTGCCCATATTTTCCACATGGGCAGCTAGTAGTTTTGGTTTTCGCAAATATTTCTTTTCGTAGGATCCTGGATTACAGTTAGAGCTATATTTGGAAAGATTTGTATCTGTGTATTTCATTCAGTTGTGTTAGTTCATGAATTTTCCACTGTACATTATGTTTATGTATTTAAAATGCAATTTTAATCTCTGATATTGTATTTCCGCTGTGTAATATTTTTCATACTCAGATATATTCTTGTACTCTGTTGTAAATTATTGTAATAGCAACGAAATGTTCTACTTTTTATGTTTTGATGTGTCGTGTTCTTAAAGCAATCTAGGCTCCTCCATCTCTCCTCGGGGATCGGGAAGTCTGGGTCATCACATTGATTTCTTTTATACATATGTTATTATTTGTTGTTGAGTATTTTAGTAGGTGTGGATGGCATTTGCTTGCTTCGGGAGTTGATTGCGCATAAATATTATTTTTGCTTACTTTAAAATAAGCTAAACATCAAATAACGCAAGTGAAAGGTATGTATACCGAGTTGTATATCGTATTCTAAATGTTATAAACATTATTTTCCCATTTTGAGATGCCTCATCACTGATGAGATGTATATTTGTGATTATATTTATGTTGTTGTTTTTCGCACATAATCGTACAAAGTAATTTGAACAATGTTGATTCAAATATTAAAATTAATGATTTATGCCATCAATTTATAAAGTATGAAATTTAACTTGTCTTGTCAAACAATGAATTTCAATAGCTATATATGAAAATGACTTGTGTTTGATAATTTACTTATTTTGAATTAAGAAGTTAACATTGAATTTACAATATACAATGGATTAACTAATTTTGGAATTCCATATATATTGAAAATTTTAATGTAGTAATAATACAGATCCATTGTTTGTACAATGAATGTCAACTAGATATAAATGTAATTATCTTCATGTATTGAAAATATAGTAATAATTTGATTTGTAATATAATTATTGAAAATTAAAATTTAATATTGAATCTTTGGAATTTAATTAAGTTAAGAAATTCATAATTTAGCTTTAAATGGTATAACTATAAAACTGTATAGGTGAAACTTAGTTAATTTGTGAAAGTAATTAAATTTAACTTATTCTGACAATTATGACTTGTATTGACTGCAAATTAATTTGTGATTTTTTTATATGGATAAACATTAAAAGTAGGAATTTAATATTGATATATTATAATGAAAATTAATTGTGTAATTTATAATTGAAATAAAATTTTGGATTTGTAAATAATGAAAATTGAATTCAACTAAGTAAAGTAAATAAAATTGGACTAATAAAATAAATTTGTTAAATAAATCTATGGCTATGAAATGTTGTACTCTTAGTTTGTGTATTATGAAGAGAAAAGAGATATTTAAAGAAATTTACAAATGATGGATAATGCAATGAATACGAATGGAGGTAAGGAACTTAAGTAAATCAATTTCACTAATGAATAGTGATGTCCATATATAAAACTAGTTATATGAATAAATGAAATGGACATGGAAGTGTATGAAGGAAGAATGAATTTGTTAAAGAAATAAATTAATGGAATGAAAGGAAAAAAATATTTAAATAGAAATTGATATAATGTGAAAATGCAATTAAATGGTCGAATATGTAATACTAACTGAAATGGATATATTTAATGATCCTTTATTACATCCAATTGCATATAAAAATGTACCAAAATAACAAGAAGTTAAAGTGTTAATATAAATTTGTAAGTGTATATTATTCCAATCAATGAAACTTGGGTAACGAAGGTTAATGAGAATGAACATTAGAATGGAAGTGAATTTGGTTATATGATTGTAAATAAATCATATGATAAATGAAATTGGTGGTAAATTGGAAATTTTAAGTGATTTGGACTATAATAACCAAAAAATTAACTAATATAAGTCCAATGTTTGATTAGGATTAAGTTGGTAACGTTTGAATTAAGGAGGAATAAATGAAAATTGAATACTAAATTTATTTAATTAACCTTTGAAATCTAAATTAACTCTTCATCCATTCAATTCCTTTGCCTATAAATAACCTTACCAAATCCTCCTTTAACCTAATTCACATCGCTTATCTTCTGTGAAAATATAGGAGGCCGTCATCTTTTTCTTTTTCCTCTTTTTTTCATCTTCAAATTTTTTTTATATTAAATATGATTCTTAATGAAATTGAATGATTCTTAATTCGTTGGAATCGTGTGAGGGAGAGCATCAATCTCATATATATGATAGCGGATGCGACATCACTCTTATAAAACCGACATTTTTCCAGTGTTTGAACAAAACCAGGGTTGGGGTTTTTGATTTGCATAGAGATTGATTCGTGAATAGGACATTGTATTTAGGATCATGGTGGAAAATAGCATCGAGTGACCAAATTTTATTCGCTACTTGTAAGAGGCAGTGTGCGTTTAGGTGGGAGATCGAGTTTTTCATGGGTTGGTTGAGTTCATGAAGATGGTGACTGGAAGATGGTGATCGCTGAGGGAGAGCCGTTAGGGAAGGCGATTTTTTATATCGTAAAGAGGATAGGTAGGGAATAAGGAGAGAAGTTGTGTTTGGTGTAGCCATGGATGTTACCTGTAGCTTGTGTTTGGAAGAGGAGGGAGATTAAAGGGGTAATGACGTGGCAATGGGTAAGGTTGTTTCAAATTGTTTTTATATTCGTTTAAAATCCATGTGTTCGAAGGTGCATAACTTTTGCATATGAACTCAGATTGATGCGCGGTTTATTTTGTTGGGACCGTATCAAAATTTTGTACAACAGGAACCTTGCTTGGATGAATTCTAAGAATATCAAATTTTGGGCCTATTTTGGAATTCAAACGCGTTCGAAACCTTAGGTGAGTGATTAAACCCACTCACACTTAACTAAAATATTTGATTTTTAGTTAAATTAAAATCATTTTATGATATGATTGCATTGTTTTCTGTTAGATAGTTTAAATTGCTTATTTGTGTTAATCTGCATTGATAGAATAATTTAATTAACTGTTAATATAAATTTAACAGTTAGAATTTAATTACTAGTTTTAATCTCATACCTGATGACTAGTAAGTTGATGTTATATTGAACTATTTGGATGTGTTGATTTTGATGGATGCCTTGGATTGATATGTTTAATGTATTGATGTGTAATCCATCCTGTTATTTCCCTTGTTTATATATGACTATTGTTACTGTTGATTAATCCCAATCTTTTACCATAGATGTTACAGGAATCAAATAAACCCGGGTTTGATCATTAAAATGAATTAAAAACAAAGGTTGAAATGATAAATTCCTGTGACCCCGATTTGGATTGAAATGATATATATCCTTTCCCAAAATATTAAAATTAAATTTTAAGTATCACCTGACCATAGAATAGAAAAGTTTATACAAAAATCGGTTGGTTAAATCAAATTTGTTTTAACTGTGAATCATGTAATATTATTTTTAAGATAATAAAAACGATGTTTTATAATTCGATTTCCTATGAACTTGAAATTTTGGTTTTGGATTGTAAAATCTAAAGGAAATTATTTAACATTGTAAACTGAAACTAAATTTAAAAATAAATATGAACTTGAGCTTTGTTATAGATTGAATAATTCATACAGAGAATCCTAATTAGGAAGCTTGATATATGTGAATCAGATTGTCTGAACTAAATTGAATTGAAAAGGAAGTTGATTCCAATTGAAATGTTTAAATTTAATTAAACTGATTTGAAACTGAAACATGACTTCAAGTTATTTGAAAATTTGGAAGAATCAATTCAATTCCAACTACAGTATTTATAAAGAAATATATAAACTATTTTTATAAATAAATATTTTGCTTTATAAACTATTTTAAGTTTTTAGTTATTTTATTTTCTACTTATATATATGTTGACCAAATTTTTGGCAAAAGCTGTCATGGCTCAACAGATCAGAGCCCAATGTCAAAATTCTTGCCATTCAATATCGATCGATCCCAACGAATGGCCCTTTATTCCAGAAAGTCCAAGCAATGTTCGGCCCCATCCAATTTCCTTCAAACAGCGGCAAAATATTTCGTCCCTGCATAATCGCTCTTCCGGCCGACCGAGTCAACCACTCGTTAAAATTCGGATCGATCGGATTTACTTGGAAATTTCTAGGTGAGTCATCCAATGAAGCCCGATTCTCATGGCAATTAACGTGGTCAAACACTTCCAGCCAAAACACTGCTTTTGATAAACCATAGATCAAGTGCCACATAAGCCATAATTCTCGAGAGAACTATTACTCAGCAGTAGACCGAGTCCCACCGCCACAACTATTCGGCAAATCGAGTCCAAGCTCCGAAAAAGAGGCAAGCTACGTGGCACGCTGCTCATCCCAATACTCCAACTATAAATACCCCATTGTTGAAAATGGAGAGAGATGTTGAATTCTACACTTCCAACCTAAGATCGCTATACTAGAAAACTTCCAACCGTGCACTTCAATATTACACAGATATTGTAATCTCTACTTCTCTTCTACTGAGAAAAAAATCAATTGTACTCTATAATCCAAAAAAATTAGTAAATATAAAGTGGACGTAGGCAACGACTTTGCCGAACCACTATAAAAATCCTAGGTGTTCCCTGTTTTTACTTACTTTTTTGTACCCTATGATTGTTATTCGTGTGTTCTACGCACGATTGGGGGTTGACAACCACTAGTGACCAAATTTTGACGTCAACACTTTGGCACGCCAGAAAGGGGAATGAACCTACGACCTTCGACCGCCTTCAGCAATTTCTAAACCAAACGATGGCAAACAAGTGGAAGAAGGATGCTTCATCTTCCCATTCTATACCTTCCGACGCAGCAGGAACAACAGTAACGGGGGGAGCCATGAGGCTTCCTCCCACGAAGGCACATCCCAGTACCTCAATAGGGACGACATGGACAAAATCTTGTCTAAGTTTAGAAATCAGATGGCATCTCATGGTGAACTTCTCAAACATGAGCAGGAAGTAATGAATGACCTCCTCGCTTGGATGGATAAGGGATCTAACATTCTAGAATCAAATCCTACACCGAGCGAGGCTAAAGTAGTAGTTGATCTTCGGTTTGAAGAAATCCAAGCCCCGGATCGGTTCATACCTTTGCTTCCTCCTGGCTCAACTTCACTTCCCGATCAGCTAGTGCTAGGATCATCACTGCCGGTGCTAAACGGAGCCTTAGTAACTGCAGATCCACAGGTCGACCATGGCCAAATTCCGGATCAATCGACCATCTTGCCTCCACTCCAGGGCTCGACTCAACCCCCAGACAGATAGCACCAGATCCAGTGCAAATAGTAGGTCGGCCAAAACCAGAAACATTGTTACATCTAGTTCGACCCAACGTCCTACTGCAAGCCCATCTTATGTTGCCTCCCCTTCAACGAAGAGATAGTGACGACAACCCTCTGTATCACCAAGACCACTCTACCATACCAGTCCACAACATAACGGAGGGAAACGCTACCGTAAACCCTTCTAACATCGCTCTAGCATGGGCAACGCCGAGCCCCATATGGGTAGCACTTGCCTGAGCCCATTAGTCCCACTAGGAACAGGTATGGTTCAGTCCAATAACGACCGATTGACTCCAGCAGCGGCTGAACCAGGTCTTGAGGCTAGGATACACCCTCTCCCTCACCTTCACTCAACTCTCAGAGGTCGAACCCAACAATTTGTTCTCCTTTCGAGCATGCTTTCGGCGGATCCCAGTCCTGGGATTCTCACCGATGACCACAGTGCGAAATTGGATTCGTGGCAACGACTCCTCGGAGATGGAAGCAAGATTGCAAGTATCATCATAGGCTTCACCCGGGGTACTTCTTCTCAACAGGATGTGGATGACATCGATCACAGTCCATCCACCAGGGAAATCAAAAACTCCCGAAATCCTCCAGACTTCAAACTTCCGGTCATAGAGCCCTACAACATCCGGACTGACCCGACCATTCATCTCATGCGATACATGCGTCACATGGAAGTACTCTCTGCATCGACCAATGTCATGGCCAAGTGCTTCCCACCATTCCTCACCGACATAGCCGACATGTGGTTCTGGTAGCTAACAACTGAGTCGATCAACAATTGGAACATGTTGGTTACCCGCTTTATTGAGCAATTAAGAGCCCACATCTCCCAACCAAAGAGCGTCATGTTCCTCACCTCCATCAAACAGCGGTCCGACAAGACCCTCTGATCCTTCCTAAAAAGATTCAACGCGGCCGTAACATTAGTCGATCGACCCGATCCATCGATGGTGCTTAGGGCCGTCGTTGCAGGTGTTCAGAACTGATCAGAATTAAGAATCTATTTAACCAGAAATCCCCCTAAGGACATTGACGACTTCTATGCCGAAGCAGACCGATTCCTCCGGCAAGAGAATTCCAACATTGAGATGGAGAGCCTCAAGGCGCTTGCCACCAAGGACGGAGGTCCATCCAACACCAATGGCCAGAGCAAAGGCAAAGGAAAATTCTCGGACAAGAATGATCACAACGTATAACTCTAGGGAGAGAGAGAGAGAACAAGTATGATCAATACACCAAGATCAACTCCTCCTTGCTCGACATCTACCTTGAAGTATGAGGATCTCTACCATTTCCAAAACCCCGTCGAAGGGAGCCGACTCAAAAGTAACTCGACTCTGGAAGCACTGCATGTACCATAACATGGCAGGTCATAGTACCGGTGAATGCAGCCACTTGGGCGATCTCATCGAGGATAGGGTTAGGAGTGGAGAACTACCCAAGTATGTCAAGAAACCTGCACAGGTCGTGCCGCCACAATCTTCTACCTAAGCTCCTCAGGTCGGTCCTCGAGCTCCTAAAAACGAAAAGGATCCTAAGCCCAGCAATCGCAACATCATCATTAATTAATAAGATTTAGATTTTTCCCATTTCTTAAGATATAATAAATGTACTTTTATTATTATTTTAATAGTATGGGTATGTTGAAGTACACATGTACAGAGTTAAGATTTAGCTCCTAGGCATGCTCTGGATTCAGCTATCTCCCCATTTAGAAATTATTTTCCTGTAATAGCTCTTTAGCAGCAATAAACTTTCTTTTCCGTGCATGGATTATGTTTGAACGATTCAAGCCGAGCATGATTAACGCTCCTTGATCCAATATGGTCAGTGCTAGCCACCGTTTCTAAGCTATGGTCAATGCCTGCCACCATATCTAAACCAACTCCACAAGCCGAGTGGGGTTAACATTGCATAAGCCGAGTATGGTTAATACTCGCCACTTCTTTAAACCGAGTATGGTTAATACTCGCCGACTCCGTAAGCCGAGTTCGGTTGATACTCGCCACTTCTTTAAACTGAGAGTGATTACCACTCGCCAAACTTCACAATACCTTTCCCAAAAGCATGGTTTATGCTCAAACCTTTTGATTACTCACTAAAACACAGTCAAGATCCGACCTTAGAAACCCTGGAACAACCGATTATATCGTCTCACTAGGCAAAGCCGAGTATGGTTTATGCTCGCCAACTCTTCAAGCCGAGTATGGTTAATACTCGACACTACTTCCCGACCAAGCTCGCAACCATCTCTAAACCGAGAATGGCTATACCATTTATGCAAGCATTGGACATCACGACAAAGTACTTTCAACTAATCTTATAACATTCCCGGCCTTAATACGGTCTTTGGTGGTTGTCAATTTTCTAGCCTTAATATGATCTACACCGATTGTTGGTTTTCCGGCCTTAATGCAACCATCGGGATCATCTGATTTCTAGCCTTAATATGGTTCGGCATAACCATAGCTAATCTGCACTTTGAGCTCCGATGCAACATCCTTCAGATGATCCAGAACACATCTCCCTTTACCAAGGAAGATATATTCTGAGGGGCAAAGTGATGACCAAATTTTTGGTAAAAGCTGTCATGGCTTGACGGATCAGAACACAATGTCAAAAGGCTCTCCATTCAGTACCGACCGGTTCCAACGGACGACCCTTTATTCTAGATAGTCCAAGCAATGTTCTGCCTGATCCAATTTCCTTCCTACAACGGTAGAATATCCCATCCCCACATAATTGCTCTTCCGACTGACCGGGTCAATCACTCCTTAAAACTCGGATCGATCGGATTTACTTGGAAATATCTAGATGAGTCACTCAATGAAGCCTGATTCTCAAGGAAATTAAAGAGGTCAAACACTTCCGGCCAAAATGATGCTTTTGATAAACCATAGATCGAGTACAACGCAAGCCACAATTCTCGAGAGAACTATTACTCGGTAGTAGAGGGGGTCCCACTATCGCAACTATTTGGCCAGATCGAGCTCCACGTGTCCAAGCTATGAAAAAGAGGCAAGCCACGCGACACCAGCTCATCCCACTACTCCAACTATAAATACCCCATTTCTGAAAATGGAAAGGCATGTTGAATTCTCCACTTCCAACCTAAGATCGGTATACTAGAAAACATCCAACCCTGCACTTCAAATATTACATGGATATTGTAATCTCTACTTCTCTTCCACTGAGAAAAAAAAATCAATTGTACTCTGTAATCTAAAAAAATCAGTAAATATAAAGTGGACGTAGGCACCGACTATGCCGAACCACTATAAAAATCTTGTATGTTCTATGTTTTTACTTACTTTTCTGTACTTTGTGATTGTTATTTGTGTGTTCTACGCAGGATTGGGGGTTGACCGTCACTAATGACCAACTTTTGACATCAACAATATACTAATTATTTTTAATAAACTATTTTAAACAATCAACTATCTCTTTTATAAACTTCTTTAAGATTTAACTACATATATACATATATGTTTAACTAAATTTTGATAAATATTTTTTTATATTCAAAACTATTATTAAAACTTTTATACTCCGAACTATTCATTTTCAAAATAGTTTAAATACATATCTAAACTATTTAACATACTTTTCAACTATTTCTAAATATTCAAATTGTTTTAAACTGGAATTGTTTCAAGATGCTAAGTTTGGTTTTAAATGAATATTAAAATATGAAAAATATTCTATCTTGACTATTGAAATGAGTTTAAAGCAAAAATATAATATTTTGATATGAAGTATGAATCTCTTTGAAATGTAAAAGAGCTGACCAATGTGAAAAATGTATACGTTTGGTTGTTAAAGAGACCGGGATTGGATATTATTACACTCACTGTCAATACCCAAAACCACTTTAACAATTAAGTACGTGGTGGAGAATTCAAAATGAAGTATTATGGTTTGGCGAACGCTACTGGAATGAAGTAAAAGAACAACGATGGATGTGCTTAAACTTCAGGTCATAATTAAAATGACTAATACAGGGCAATACCGGACTAAGTGGGTTTGCTACCCTCATCGACAACACTTCCTCCTTTATTGCTATAGTCCCTCGATCAATTTGATCTGAAATACGTGCATCCTTGATTTGGGAGTCTTGTTTCGAGGTGGGCAGTAGTCACGGCTATGCATTACCACTAGTCCGGGCGTACAACTAATAGAATACTACTCTGGGCATTTTTCGTGTGCCTTAACATATTATCCTTATCAAGTGTACGGGGAATAGGCAAAACATATCCATACTCAATGGGGCTTATCATCAGCCATCTAATACATCATAAACAACCTAGCTAAATATAACAAGAACGAAACTCCTCTAGTATTGATTTATACATAACATTATATTAGTTATTATGCATTAGGTGACATAAATCAAGCACAAGCAACGCCAATTAATTTTGTGCTGAATTTCACATGTATTGACATCTGAGAAATATAGTTCCATGAAAATGATGCAGTTGATCTTAATTAATGAAGAATGCAATTAACAAAGTTACAAAGGTATAGTTTTTCATCTTGCCTTACCACATGAAAAAGAAATTAATGTATGGAAAGATGTAATGCCAGTAGCCTACATATTTCTTTGCTTTAAAATCCTATTGTTTTTGGTTGTTGTTGTGGAGACATATGGATGATCAAGTGAAATTATAAGCATAAAATATATGCACTAACCCCTGAACGTTGTTTGATACATTAAGAACAATATAATTTAACCAATCTATCATGCAAACATTAATTAACATATCTTTAGATACTGTGTAGGTGGTTAAATCATATGTGCAATTATCTTGAAGTGAAGGTCATTGGGTTTATGTGTCCCTAGAAGCTTTCCCAAGTGAGGAAGTATCCATATGCGACAAATACATATATCTCAAACACATGGCACGCATCACAATCTAAGAGCTTACTCTTAGCCCCATACCACGAAGGGTATGAATATCAAACTTTTAGTAACTTTTACAAATTTGAGGTTGATTTTAATGTCTATAAATCTTATATTGAAGGAAACATTATATACTACTTGTTTTCCATTTAGAAAAGAACGAGGTTTATGATTTTGATCCCCAACCTGAACGCGAGCACAAATTAGAAATCAAGCCACATGTGAATATGTATGTTTTATTTGTTTCTTTTTAATTTCCTTTTGGGTCGATGGATAGTTGATAATATCAAACTAATTATATAGTGATGTGTATAATCTATACAAAGAATTAACGAACTATGTATTTTTATTTTTTTTGTATTAATTATTGTTTTAACATTTGTTACATGTTCAAGGCCTTCAAAAAATACAAAGCATACAGCGGCAAGTATCAGGCGAGTATCTTGAAATGGAAGATTGTTAAGGTGATCTATTTTGTAACAATAGTAATAATAATTATAAAATTGTATGTTGTTTTGGATATAAACCCATTTTAAATTGACTATTTACTTTTCTTGAAATATTGCTATAGTGTCCCCAACAACAAAGATCAACAGATTGTATATCTTATGTGATGAGGTATATGCATGGTATAATAAAAAAATACCATCAAATTATCGAGTTACACGAGGTATCACTTTCTTAGTTTTATCATTTCCCTTCATATTTTATATTAAATAAATCTGTGATTAAATTTTTTGAAAAAAGAATATCTTTTTATTGCAGACTTTCATACAAGTTGATTCTTATAGCCAACAAGAGATGGATGAGGTTCAAGATAATATGGCTTGTTATATTATGCGGAACTTGATGTAGTCGTCGTATATGCTTTAATATTATGAGTTTATTCTCGTCTCTTTTAGTTGCATCATATTAAAATAGCTTCAATATTGTGAGTTTATTCTAGGTGATGATTAGAATGGGTTAATTTATATTTAAAGTTAAATTGTTGAAATGGTTAGAAATGGTTAAAGAGAATGATATTATGAAGTTTAGTATGGTTGAAACGTGCAGTCTGATGCCATATGGATATTGAAAACTTAAGAAATCAAAAATTAGGAAAACCTGGGGTAGTGCATGCAAAATACCAGTATGGTACGTTGTTAAATGTGGTAGAAGTTAATTTGATAAACGGTTTGAATTAGGGTAGCAATAGAACATATACGGTAAGATTGATATATTATGAATATAGTTCTACATTTACACATCAATTGTCATATGGTATACACTTCCAATGCTTCATTCTACTAATTCAAAGAGTAATTAGCACACTGATTATCCATCCATTTTTCACTTAGTCAATTTTTGTTGCTTTCTTTTATGATTTTTTTATTGTTTCTTACACAACACAAAAAAACAATAGCATATAACAGTGAGAGAGAAAAATCAAAATAAAGTTGCAACCCGAAGCATGTAAAACCATTTCAGGTTCCATCTACCACAAGTGATCTTCAAAAATTCAAATCGATCTTTTAGTTAATTTAAAATACTAAAACATGTTTGGATGGATTCATATTAGGGTATTTAAAATAATTAAACAGGGTCATTCCAACTCCAGCTACTTTTCATTTATTTAGATTATAGATACTGCAGTTGTGCATGCACAGAATATTAATAATGCAATTCAATTGCAGAGAAGGATGGAACGAAATGTAATTATGGAGAACAACCGTTTCCAATCTTTGTATATGCTCTATATCATGTTTTAATTCTGCATAAATTACACTTTGTTGCATTGAGTCCAATCATGCATAACTCGCAATGTTCACGGTTTCAGTTCTCAGTCTAATTCAATTATTAGAATCTGCGGATATAGATCATCGAGGTTTATTCATGGTTCTTAAATTAAGTACAACCATAGATTAGTTGTGTCCATATTAATATCATTTAGTAAAAGATATTTGATGATGTAGCTTCAAGTATATCGTTGAAGATGTTTGAAATTATGTGACATGGGTTTAGAGTTGGATAAAATTTGGTATTGCCTACTTTTGAATTTAAAAATGGATCATTTCTTCCATTTATTTATATTTGTCTTTCTATGCCCAAAACTGTCCAAGTGAATGTAATGATACAGATTTCGCTCGGACCTAATCGGTCGCTAAATCGACCAAGGCCGTCCAAAACTCGGATATGCTAACTTTGGGCATACAACACATCAGAACAAATAACAAAAGACTTTTATAAACATCATAATAATGCTACATTAGAGTACAAAATATATCAGAGTACATTGAAAAATGATAATACAACAGAAGATTAATTTGCAATAAATGTAATACAATGCAGCACAAACAAATAAAATAACACAGTAGAACACTATCAATGCTCTGGAAACAACTTTAAGCTTCAATCCAAAATCCTGCTCAATAAATAAATATATGCAAAACAAGCCACTCGACTGTCCATGTGAAAATAAGGGCACCCGAGTTTGCAAGTGAAAACAAATTACGAGTCAGTCATGGGACTGGTATGAGAAATCTTACTTAACTTATCTAATAATAAGGCTAATCACACAATGCAATGCAAACCAGAGAATAGAGTTTAACCTTATAATGGTCAAACATGATTGATACGTTTAAAACTTGATATTATCATTAGTGTCTAGTCAGTTTAAAACATTTTCAAAGTAAATGTATCAATCCTAGATGGCATAGCTATCATATACTATGTCGCCATATATAGGTTTACAATCAAATCTGTAATGTCGTATTGGAAATTGGGTTTCCATCATGAGTCAAGGCTAGGGATAATCTCCTTACCGATTTGAGACACTCTAGCAGATGCCTCAGGATCACACCTACAGGGAACCCTTGGATCTTGCAAGGCCGGTCCACAAATACTTTAGTGGATTAGTTATCCTGAATACACGTTTCCCAGTCCTATCAGACCTATCTCTGAGCCATTGGAGACTCAATATCCAAGGCGCCTCATTCCATCATCCACATAAGTAAAAATGTCTGGGCTCCATGCCATGACACCACTTCTGTCTAGAAAGAAACGTCGTGCACTCCCTGCGTTCCCTTATCCCATTTCTGACTCTTACCAGGGTGTGAGGCTCGCGAAGTAACACTATACACAAAGCTATGCTAAATAAAGTTATGCTTTGATCATCAACCACAAGGCTCTTCAACAAAAGCCTTGATCATTTGCATCTTGGCATGCCATCATTGGAAAGATCTTCCCAAAGCAAAATTAACGGTTTCAGTTTTCGGAAAATACGACGGTCGGATCTTTTGGTATAATCATTTAAAGTTACGAATACGAAACGCGAACTACCGTGCGCGATTCATTTGATTTTAATTTATATTTATATTTATATTTATATATATTATATTATATATATATATATGTGAATATAAATCGTTTGATGATTTCACTAACATGTTAAAAGTGATGTTACCAACAAACAAAACATATATTAGCATATAAACATTTTTCCTACTTTGCTAACATGTAAGTGATTACATTTTAATGAACCAATACATGTAATTCTTCTTATCTAAACAAAGATGTTAATGTAACACTTTTGAATACAAATCCTATTTTAACATGTTATCCTTTTTAACTAAATAAACATGTAAAATATCATTCTTTAATGAAACTATATAAACATTAAAAATGTCCCTTTTTAATCTTTACACAATTTCTAATGAACATGTCAATTTATTAATGAATCATTTTATTAAAAATGTTAGTTTTAATGTTTAACTATTTTTCCCTAAACATGATTCTTTTAATAATGGATATAAATATACATTAAAAATTATCATTTTTAATGTCTGAACATTTTTCCCTAACCATGATTCTTTTAATAATGAATCTAACTATACATTAAAAATTATCATTTTTAATGTTTCAACATTTTTCCTTATCATGATTCTTTTAGTAATGAATCTAAATACACATAAAAAAATTATTTTCAAACCAATTTTGTCCAATTCTATGATTCATGTATATACAACAACAACAAAAAATTTATTGTATAACTAATTTTTGTCTAATTCTATGGTTCATATATATACAATAAAAAAAAGTAATTTTTGTATAACTAATTTTTCTACGTTCCACATACACAATAAAAAGAATATTTTTATTGTATAACAATTCTTGACAAATTCTATGTTTACATATTACAATAAAAGGATTATTTTTATTGCATAACAATTTCTATGATTAACATGTTACAATAAAAAGAATATTTTTATTGCATGACAATTTCTATGATTAACATTTTACAATAAAAAGAATATTTTTATTGTATAACAATTTCTATGATTAACATGTTATAATAAAAAGAATATTTTTTATTGTATAACAGCTTTAACAATTTTCATGATTTATATATAAAATAAAACGAATATTTTTATTGTCTACCATTTTCTATGTTTCATATGACAAAAAAAAGAGATTTTTATTTTCTACCATCTTCTATGTTTCATATGACAACTAAAAAAGATAATTTTATTGTCTAACATTTTCTATGTTTCATCTGAAAAATAAAAAAGAGAATTTTATTGTCCACCATTTTCTATGTTTCATATGACAAATAAAAAAGAGAATTTTATTGTCCACCATTTTCTATGTTTCATGTGACAAATAAAAAAGAGAATTTTATTGTCCACCATTTTCTATGTTTCATATGACAAATAAAAAAGAGAATTTTATTTATAAAACAATTTCTAAGTTTCATACATACAAATAAAAAAGAGAATTTCATTTATACAACGATTCCTATGTTTCATATGTACAAATAAAAAAGAGAATTTTATTTATACAACAATTCCTATGTTTCATATGTACAAATAAAAAACAGAATTTTATCTATACGAAAATTCTTATGTTTCATGCGTACAAATAAAAAAGAGAAATTTATTTATTCAACAATTCCTATGTTTCAAATGTAGAAATAAAAAAGAGAATTTTATTTATACAACAATTCTTATGTGTCATATGTATAAATAAAAAGAGAATTTTATTCATACAACAATTTCTATGTTTCATATGTATAAATAAAAAAAAAGAATTTTATTCATACAACAATTCCTATGTGTTATATGTATAAATAAAAAGAGAATTTTATTCATACAACAATTTCTATATATTATAAGATTCACATATTTACAATAAAAGGAATTTATTCTCTAACAATTTTTCTTATTTCTAATATTCATGTATATACAATAAAAAGAATTATTTTTATTGTGTAACAATTTCTAATAAATTCTATTATTCATGTATATACAATAAAAAGAATATTTTTGTTATAATTCTATCATACATGTATATACAATAAAAAAATTGTATTAACAGTTTTTCCAATTCTAACATATCCAATTAGATCCAACGGATCGCTACAAACAAAATCAATCAATCAAAATCTCGTACAACACACTATTGAATCTTAACACATATATATAAAAATTTCCAATGCAATAATAATTAATTTTAATTTTTGTAACGACCCGGAAATTTTGACAACTGGAATATGAATTGGAAATTTAATAATTTATAATTAATTTTATATTGAGATTTGGGTTAGAAAATAACAATTAAGTATATTGTTCTAAGTCTGAATTAAGTTCAGAATGATTTGTTGAGGAACCAATATTACTGTTAAATATTTGAATCTGGTTGGATATTTGAATTGGATTGAAATGCGATTGAAAATATGAATAATTGAATTTTAAAAATAAACGTTAGTTAACGGTAAACAAATCAGAGATTTTATTTGTTGAAATATATGGGAATTGGTCTGGATATGTGTAAAAAGAAATCGAAATTTAACGTTTTAAAATTTAGAAGCAAACAGAGTTATTTGTGAATGAACGAAATAAAATCGGGGAACCGATAAATAATAAATAATAATAATGTGATGCAAAACGGAATCAGATTTTGATCAAACAAATTTTACTGAATTCAGAACGTGAGACGTAGCATCGCGTCAAATGTTGTAGCATTTGAAGTTCGTTCGTGGCTGTACAAAAAAATTAAGCGTTCAAGTAAATAGCGGTAGTAAAACTGGAATGGTATAAACATAAATCGTGCCGGTCACGTTTCGTTTGCCTTGGCTCCCACGGAAACTTGATCCCCACGGTTTTTGCATCTATAAAAAATCGGGTCTTCCTCTTTACTCTTCAGCTTAAATAAATTTCCCCTTTCCTTTTTAATTTAATGGCCACCGAAAGTCATTTGTTTCACTTCGTAACCCTTTTCCCAAAATCATTCCTTCTACTAAAATTAGTCAGTTCTTTCAGTATCCTCAAGTCAACTCGCATTACCACAAATCAAAGTCGAATCGCCTTGGAAGCCTCCCTCTTTCTTGCTGCTGCGCCACCGTAAGCCGCCAAGGTCAGCGCGTCAGTTTTGTCCAATGCCAGATCTGGAAGCGTCTGCTGTTTTGGGGTGCCGCGAAACCGTGATGGCCAGAAATCGCTCAGCTTTCTCGCTATCGTCTCTTGCTCCTCGTCGCTGCGAAGGTGAGTTATCACTCTCGATTAATCGTAAGTCCAAGTAGATTTCAACTCGTCTAAATTGGAATATAATTGTTGATTTCGATTCTTTGATTGGTTTGCCTTGACCTTATAAGTGGGTGATGATGTCCTAATGTACACCCTGCTGGGATGTTGCCTGTATGACTTTCTGTTGCCTTGGATTGGTTTTAAATTCTGGAAAAAAAAGGAGAAACGAAGAGTTTAGTCTCACACCTATATGCACCTTGATTACTTGCAAGTTGCCACTCATCATTTGACTAATATATAATTAAGCATTTAATAAAAAGGAAAGAATATTGAGCTGAGTGCTATTATGTATTTTATAAATAGTCCTACTTATGGGCTTAGTTATGCAAAAATGTTTTGTTGCCTCTTAATTCCTTGATGTACGTTAAACTTAAATTTTCTCAAAAAATTGATTTGCTACCTTCTGTTAGAGAGGTTGTAATTTTTGTTTCATTAATGTATGGTGTAAACAGTGAAACTGACTTTATAATCTGGGTTGAATATATATGCGGTTATTTTCAAAAAGAGGTGTTCATGATGTATGCCACCTCCTTGAACCAAGACTCAATGAAATGTTTTGCTTTGTTGTTCACCTGTTATAATAATGGATCTATAGAAGCATTACCGCAATTACATCACATTCATCCTATTAACAGATGGGTGAAATTGGTATTAATTAAAGTGGATTATTCTGTATAAATCACATATTATCATGCATTTTATAGTTCGATGGATATGTTTTCAATACCTCTTATAATTGAGACATTCCCACTTGCTAATACTAGTAGAAATGTTGTCAGCATGCATTGTATTAAAAACATCTCATATACTCAATTGGCCATTTCAGATCTGACCTGTAGTACTAATATACAAACCCATATTCATGACAGTATACACATGCACAGCTAGTTGTATACATATAATTTATAAGTGATAGCCAAGCATATGTAAATATGTTTTTGGGGCTAATTATACTTACCTTGGCTCAATCTACATTAAAGTTCCTTTACTAGTAAATAAGAACAATCCCTTTCTTTAGCTTTGTATGTTTTAATATGCAACTCACACTAGATCACGACTGAAACCTGAACTTTATTCTCATCGGTCACAACTGAAACCTGACAACATGCTATGTTTGATTACACTGCATAATCATGTTCGGAAACCTGACATCATGCTATGATATTTAACTTGAGCAACCCATTCTGTTCTAAAGCCTGAATATGTTCACGTCACCATATATTTGTTTCCACCTTGTTGGACCTGTGTGTTCATGAACACATAACAATGCATATGTATAGGAGTTGCATGTGTGTCTTCTGATATTCTGTTAAGATTAAAGTTTTGTAAACTTAGTATAGTATTGTCTTGAGATTGTATATGTGAATTTCCATTGTGTCCCTTGTATGTCCATTTATGTTCATCCAGTATTTCATCCCCGTACCGACTTATGGCATTTTGAACATGCCTCGAGCTACCCTGTGCTGGAAGTTTGCAACACCAGCCACTTTGTGGACATACAATTTACACAGTTCCATGCAAATTGACTTTTAAATGTTGCCATTTGAATTTCTTGTATATTGTCTACACTTGTTTTGTTTGACCTAACATTGTATGTTACT
Source organism: Allium sativum (assembly GCA_030737875.1). Classification (NCBI taxonomy): domain Eukaryota; kingdom Viridiplantae; phylum Streptophyta; class Magnoliopsida; order Asparagales; family Amaryllidaceae; genus Allium; species Allium sativum. Next base: position 79,680,138 of record CM060914.1, read on the forward strand.
GCCATACTCTCGTTCTCTTTACTGTGTCGGACCATTTGTGTTCGTTTTATTTTACTGTGATTGACCACTGGTGTCCGTCCCTTTTCATGTGATAGACCACTTGCGTACACATGATAAGTTGCGGGACCTGTTCTATGTTGTTCGTTGTGCTAGTTCTCGGATGCTGAGGCGGTACACACATTTACCCGCACATGTGTGTATACGCAAGCTCCTGGAATCACAGTCCCTGGAAATAGTTACACTGATATGAACAGATATCACAACTGTTTATTTATATATGACATCGATGTTGGGATTAATGATTATACTTCAGTTTCTATCGAAGTTGATTTACTTGAACTATGATTAATCCTGACTCGAGTATTTTTATGTTTTTGCATGGAATGCTCGAGTCAGACCCGAGCATTTCAGATCTAGATATTATAGCGGCGGATTCGAAGATCGGCAAAAACTGGGGATTTCAGGAGGTGCGCACTCTGAAGATTTTTAAAACAGTAAATATTTTTCCTTTGTATTCAACCGTATGTTTACATTCCGCTGTACAGAAAAATCTTGTATCAAAAATTTTGATTAATATATGGAAGGTTATTTTGTTGTTCAATACTGTGTTGTTAATTTTATTCTGTGTTTTCTGTGTCGATTCTATTTTAAACTCGGTAAGCTAAATAGGCTCCGTCAATTTGAACGTTTTAAATCGGTTTAACCACCGATTTGAAGCGGTCAAAAGGCGGGACGTTACAGTGGTATCAGAGCTTTGGTTTATTCAAAGCATAGATTATCGAGTTCGAAATAGAATCGACACTAGAAAAGCGGATTTTGAAAATAAAAAGATTTCAAAATATAATTTTTGAAAAGTGTAAACAATTTTTAAATAAATTTTGAATGGAAAAATATTTTGGAAATATTATATATTTTGAAATTTAGTACTTTGGAAATAATACAGCGGAAACAAAAATTTATTTTGAGATTTAAATTTTTTCGGAATCCCCAGTCTTCGGAAGTCTTCGAATCCAGGTTTGCAAGAATTATTCTTCGATAAGATTCCTTTGTATTTGAATCTCGAACCTATCATCGAACGACATTTAAGGAAGATAAGTATAATAGAATCGATTGTGTGTTTTTAGCGATCAAAGATAATTTAAATTTATTGGAATAAAATTTCAGATAAGAATTTGATCGAGGAGAGGAAATTGGGAATCGTTTCGGAAATGAGACGATGAATTTTATTTTGAATTCGGAATATAAAATAATAAAATTGAAAAGGGGATAATTATAATTCAATTGTGTCGAAGTTTATTGGCAAGATAATTTATAATTAGTATAATCGAATACATGGATTCGATAGTGAGGCACAAACTTGTTAATTAATTATCAAGAAGCGAAGTATGAACGAGAGTTGTAAATGGAGCAAAATATGAACAAAGATTTGAATCAAGGTTCAAGTGAAATGAAAGCTAATTGGATGTGACGAGTTTAGATTTTGATAAAGGAAATATTTACTTTTTTTAGAAGTAAATAACATTTGAAAATGAATATGTTGCGATTGAAATTGGAGATGGAGGTGATGAAGTTAACCAGTACGGTGAGATTGTTCTGAAGTTCAGAATATTTTCCGAAGTTCGGAATATGGTATTGAATAATAGATTATTTGAAAAGAAGTTATTTATAGGAGACGATTATGTCGAGTTCAGAAAAATATTATTTATTTTCCATTTTAAATTTAATATATAAGTAATTAATTATGTATTCAATGAATAAAGTATATTTTTAAGTTAAATATTTCGAGGCATGAATGATTGTTACAATCAACGATTTTCGAAAAAAAAAAAAAGGAAAAAAAAAAAAGAAGAAAAAAAAAGTAAAATTTTAATTTGAATTTGAAAGTTATGAGAATGAAAGTTTCGAAGTTGCGAACTTATCTGTTTCAAAGTTATTAATGTTGTTCAGTTAAGGTCTGAGAGGTAATCGTACCCCAACGTGACTGACTTCGTTGTTGACGGAGGAATAATTCGATAGCAAAAGTGATTAAGTGAAGTAAATGAGTGTCAGTAGTTAAGTGAAAATAGTAGTGTTTTATTTAATATCTGTTTAATTCAAGTAACGAATTTAGGAATATCCCCCTTGAGAATAAAGAATATTTCTATTAAAGATCTGCAAAAATATGGAATTGTTTTCTAATGGTAATAGGAGATTTTCTAGAATTGTAGAAAATGAATATGGGTTGTTTTCAAAGATTGTGAGAAGTTAACGGGTTTTGACAAATCAGAATAATGAGAACTCAACAACAAAGAGCCGCACGTTGAAAATGAAGGACGACAGAATGTAAGAGAAATGGAATGGTAATTCGAATTCGAAAATTTCGTGAGCGATGATTTAATAAAGAATTAGAAATGGAATTAAGGAATCTAGAAAGTGACTGGAGGTTAGTTAAGTGAATAATTACCTGAGTATTGACCTGATGTTGGTTTCGGCCTTCGGGGTTGACACTTAGGGAGTTGTTCGCTTACTAATTGACGGTCGAAGTATGAATGTGAAGAAGTGATAATGCGTGAAGGAAAAATTTGTGATAAGAAGAAAAATTCGAAATTTTGAGCGAATAAAGATGTTCATGAAGTGATGAATTTTATAATTTGAAATTTAAAAGAAAATTTGGGTTAGAACCAATAGATTGGTAAATTTGGGTTTGGAAGGATGTCAAATTTCTGAATTGATTAAGAGATCAAACCCGAGATTTTGAATTGAAATAGAAATGTGAGGATATTTGATTTTGAATATTGGAAATAGAAGTTTTCGAAACTTATATGGAAAATATATAAGAATTCGGTGAATTTAAAAACTACTGAATTAGAAGGTAATCGATTTGAAGTGAGATCTTATATAACAAAATTTATATAAGACGAAGTGTTTGAAATATGATTTGAGAGGAAAATCTTGTGTGAAAGGTTGCAAGTATGATTTATGAAATAAAGTATTGTATGTTTTCAAGTCAAGATAAGGGAAGTACCATCCTTCTTCTTTGAATTTCGAGCTTATGTAAAAGGGCTGCAGATAGCGCAATCTGCAGTGCTGCTGGTGGCAGTAGGTTGTCCGGACATAAAACTCATGAGTTTCCGTGGAGCACGACTGCTAGCGTAATTCGCAGGGCTGCAGATAGCCTATGGCGGTCGGATGTTTCCTGAAGGAATCAGGCGTAACCTTTGTGATTGCTGCGATCTAGAGTCGTTGGAATTCGACCGTGTAGCGTAATTCGCAGGGCTGCAGATAGCCTACGGTGGACGGATGTTTCTTGGGGGAACCAAGCGTAACCATTGTGACTGCTGCGATCTACAGTCGAATGTAAGGGCGTAATCCGCAGAGCTGTGAAAGCTTACGGGTATGGATGTTTCCTGGGGGACCCAGGCGTAACCATTGTCCACAGTATTTGAGATATCTTAGTGATAGTGAGCCACCTGTTTGATGCAGCAGTTAGTCTTCGTGACTTGATTGGTCCTCGTGACTTGATTTATCTTCATAATTGGATGATTTGATTTCGTGATCCTGAGAGAGAGCAACCAACGCTCAATGACCTCAGATCGTCTTTTGATTCTTAAGTATCTTCTATTGATTTGTCCATGACGAAATTCGCAGGGAAGTGATTTCCTATGGATACGGATGTTTTCTGGGGGATCCAGACGGAATCATTGTGTATCTGCGATTCTTGAACAATCAACATATCAATATCACATTGGTACTTTCCGTATCTGTTTTTAAAGGAAATTTTGAAATATTTTCACTGGGAGTTGAAGCAAGGATGTATGTAGTACTTGGAGATTTTAGTCATGCGCCTGGCCAGCGTATGTCTAACATCTGTGAGGACGACAATAGACTTGTCAAACTTCGAGTTATCAAGTATTTTCGAAACAATAATTTAAATAAGTTAAGAAGAGAGGTTTTCAAGTTATTTTCAATTATATACAAATATTTTCTATGTGAAATTCGTATTATAAAAGATTTTTGATCTTGGAAAATTTTCAAGTAGACAATTGGTAACTTGAAAAAGAAATGATAATTACACTCTTCAATGAGGAGAAGATTAAATAGATTGAATATATGGAGATGCGGTTGAACTTGTGAAATGATGGATAAGTAAACTTTGACAAATGGGGTCTATAAGGAAACTTGGGACAATTTGAGAGGCGTAAATCCAACTTATGCGAATTTTGAAATTTAAGAAGTGGTTTAGATTGGAAGGGAAATTTAATGATCAAATTGAATATGATGGAAATTGTAATGGCCCGCAAATCCGAGCTATCTGAGTTGACTAAATACACCACACGTCCAACCCAAATAACACAGAAATACGACTCATTATTAGAAAGAAGTTAGAGGATGAGAAATAGAAAGAAAGAAATATTAGAATAGAAGAAAACGAAGATCACAAACTCACAGCGGAACGAATAAAATATATTATATAACATAAGCTTTGAAATACAAATCTGTTTGGTACATATATACATACCATCATCAGAGTACACATAACATTTGATCCAGCGGAAGTAACTCTTAATAACTAATGTTGAAGCCTCCTGCTTCAAGCTCCTCCAAGTGTATCTGTAAAAGCCTGAAACACTTGACTGCCCGTACAAATTTGGGCACCCAAGAGTTTAGGGAAAACAAAACAAAATAAACTCTGGGTCAGTCATGGGACTGGTGTGAGTAAACTCCAACCACTTGTTTAACTTTAAAAATCCTTTCAAAAGAAAAGGTAATAGTAAGACCAGCCCACACATAAACACGGACGGTTTTTACCTTACTATAACCCAAAACACTTTAATATCAAATCCAGTGATATTATAGTAATGTCTACATCAAATAAATAACCAATTAGCAGAACGCTTGCATCTCACGCTCCACATATATTATAAAATCAAAACTCGCATGGCGCTTATTGGAGATTGGATTTCCAACATGACAAGGTATGGAACCACCTTCCGATGATGTATCTCTAGAGGCGAATACACCTGGGTTCAACAAGAACATCTTGTAACCCGGCCCACACATGACCGACCACTCATTTCGCTTGAGTGTATCGAATGTATATCACCAACGGATGGACTCAAACCACCGTTTCCCGAATGGGCAGAATCGATAGATTTAGAAACAAAAGGAATTTCTCTAGATAGGTGATTATACACCCTAATGGGTGCGACCCACATAGCCATGCTGCCTGCCCGATTTTTGTCCTTTCCCGGTTGTTGAGGCCTGAGGCTACGATTACTTACCATTCCTTGATAACACATCACTTTGAATGCCACATTGTCAGATCCGTTAATCACTAGTTGAGTTTGCACAAATATTCTGGATATTATGCTAAGGGATAAATCCGTTGCAACCATATATACTCATACAGACCAACCCATTTGATCATTGGAAATACTCTGTCAGACATTCGTCCATTTACGTTCGTTCTGGGATTGAACGAAACCGAAGGCACTATTTCTATAAATAGAAAAGCCCTTGCACTTTACTCCGTCTTCAATATATTCAGCATACTTGGTTCGCAACGCTTATGCCGATACGGAGTGGTTCACGGATAATAATCCAACCGGTCTCTCCATATTGACAACGATGGTCAAAAACTTCGATAGTCTGTGATTTAACTATCGAATAAAACAAGTGTTCATCCAAACATATCAAACAAATCACTGGGCTCTTTAATTAATATTTCATTAATTAAATCTCTTCTACACTCTCTTATCAATATTTGTTACCCAAATATTTTCAATAATCATCTCGGCCTCTTATGCCATTTGGAAAACGTTTCCAAATGTCAACTTCTTTTATTTTCTATATATTAGAAAAATCTCTATTTGCAATTGGAAACAATTCCAATCGCTTATCTCTATCCTTTTTTGTTTACAACACTCGATTTTTATATTCACTTTACTATCGAATTCAATACATCGATACAATGATTTCAAATTATCAAAATCTCTTAAAAATATTCTAACTCCTTAAATTTCCGGAAAATTTCGCCATAACCTCCCCTGTATCGGGAGCATCGGGAAATTTCAAATAGCTTCCCGGTATCTTCCTCAATCAAAAAGAAAAAGGAAAAGCCAAGCGGCTTGCCGATACGGCGCATAAAACCCATATATGAATTTAAACATGTACCTTTTTGGTCGAGCACATACATTAAAAATCTTCATATACTTCATAACAAACCTGCTTACACATGTTCACCTGTTTTCCATTCAGTTAACTCAATCCAATCGTTTGAATTCAGTCTCGCTCCTTTATTCTTTAATTAGTCATTTTGCCTATTTCGCTTCTTCGTTTGAACATAGCACGTTCAAATAAAATGTTTAACTCGCTCACGACCAAATTGAATTTCAATTTCAATTCTAGTTCCCTTTTTGATTTCGAATATAAATTTTCAAATCGAATTTACTTATTCGAACCTCAATATTTCATTTGAAATCTCATTAACTAATTTCTATTCAATTTAGTTAATTCTATTCAATAAATCAAAATCTGGTTTCTGTCTCAAAAATCATATTCATTTACACAACTTGAATTCGCATATATTTTACAACTCAACTCTGAGATTTTCTAAATCGAAGCTTCGGATTTTATTTGCTTAAAAATCCTTTTAAAATATTAAATAAACCATTTTGGTCGTTAAATAGTTCTGACGCTGTTTTTCTGAAAATTTGATTTTGACATATCTCAAAATCTATACGACGAAATTCAGATTTTTCTCCTTCATTAGAAAACTATTATCTAACCGGTCCTGACGTTTCTTGTTTCGAAGAATTCCGACTTCAATCGAGTTCTATATATTCAATTGAAGTTCGAATCGCCAATTTACGAACTGCAGCGCTGCGGCGAGTTCGTTTTAATTATATTTATATATATAAACTTTTTAAACTTCTTAAAAATGAATTCAACTTCGTTTTAACCTTATTTGAATTCCTTGATTCAAATTCCAATCTCACTTTTGAATTCTATATTTCAAATCCCAATTCCTTTTCTATTTGATATTCAAATTCAATATTTGAATTTCTATTTGAATTCCCTATATTCAAATTCTAGACTTGAATTCATTTGAATTCTTTTATTCAAACTCTATATTTAAATTCCATTTGAACTTCTATATTCCAATTCCTATATTTGAATTCTATTGAAGGTCAAATATTCAAACTCCTTTTAAAATTCTATATTCAAAATTCCATAGTTAAAACCCATTTGAATTTCATATTCAAATCCCATAGATTAAATCCTATTTGAATTCAATCTGAATCTCTTACATTCAAATTTCATTTCCATTTGAATTCTAATATTCAAATTCATTTCCAATACCATTTGAATCCTAATATTCAAACTTATTTTTACACCATTTGAATTCCTTCACTCAAATCTATTTGAATTCCCTTGAATTCAAATTCCATTTCAAAATCATTTGAAATTCCTATTTTGAAATCCTATTTGAAATTCTATTTCCAATTCGACTTTGAAATCCTATTTTTCAAAGTTTATTTCAAATTCTATTTTGAAATCTCATATTCAAATTTCTACTTGAATTTCTGTATTCAATTCCATGTTCAAATTCAATACTTGAATTTCTATTTCAAATCTCAATTCAAATTTCATATTTTGAATTCCATTCAATCTCTATTCAAACATCACATTTGAATTTCTTCTTTGAAATACTATATTTCAAATTCTATTTAATTCTTCTTTGAAATTCTATATTTCAAATTCTATTTTGAAATTCTACATTCAAATCTCTATTTGAATTTCTTTATTCGAATTCCTTTGAATTCAAATTTTATTTTTAATTCCTTGAATTCAAATTCTATTTTTCATTCTAATTTCGTCTATTCAAATTCTATTTAAACTTTGAATTTCTAATATTCAATTCCCTTTTAAAATTCAAACATTTAAACTCCTTTTTAAAATTCAAATATTATACTCAACTTTCATTTGAGTTATATATTTAAAAATTTCATTTCACATTCTGTTTTGAAATTCCATTTCAAATTCCAATTTCACGCTTGTATTTCTATTTCTGAATTATCGAATGATAATTCTTTTCACTTCATTTATAACTTCGTTATAAAAGAATTATTTATAACTTCGTTTATAAGAAACTACTTGTTTTATTTTTCAAAACAAGTTTATATTTTATTCCCACTTAAAAATTCAAATTCTATTTAAAAATAGAATTTTTCCTTTTTAAATTGCCAATATCCTTTCACGATATTTTTTTAATATCATTAATTAAGTCCAGTGATATTTAAACACACAAAGCAACAAATTATTTATTTTTCTAACACATCATATATAACAATATATATGCAAACAAATAACAAACAGATAATATATTTTTGAGGAATCCAGTTGGATTCCTCCAACCTGTTTTCCTGCATCCACAGATGTTAGCACATAAATAATACCCATTCTGCTTCGTGGCAGAATATCGCGGTATAGAAGGTCATCCACTAATCATAGCGTGGGGCGTATAGGGTAATCATCCGCTATGAAACTGCGGGCATCCGCTAATGAGACTGCGGGAATCCAACCAATCAATCAACCCAATATATATATATAATAGCCTAAATAACTAATATATATAAAGCAAGCAGAAAGCATCCACACAAGCAACAGACAATTATTTTTAATGAAATAAAAATAATTAAAATAAAAGGTGAGTGAGATTTACTCACCAGATTTCTATTTTCTGAATATCCAGCTTAATCCCATACCGCGTAGCTACAAACCTACTCGTCTCGTCTCGCATGAATTTACCAAGCCCCTACGATTATTTATTTAATTTAACGATCAATGATTATTGATTTAACTTTGCTACTAACGATGAATAAATAAATTATCCTAAGTATTTTAAATTTCGGAAAAACGAATACCTTGCTACTTCGACCATTCGCAAAGCTAACTCAAGAAATGTTGAATCATTTCCACTGTGATCAGCCCCAAACACAGCCAGCATTCATTATAGCATTTCAACGAACATCTCGCGTTCAATCTACTCACCATCAGCTCGTCACCTGCACCCACAGTGTCGAAGCCGACCTCGAACTCCGCCTCCCCTGTACCCTTGCCAAGGGCGACGCCTTTATCCCTCAATCGCGCACCATGACCAAACCCAAAACCGAACTCCACTCTCGAACGTCACTAACCCATCATCGCACCCCCCAGTTCGCAGCGTCGGCTCTCGATTTCGCTCCCCTTCTTCTCCTAAAATCGCGATGAGACCTAGCCTCAGCAACCCAAAAATCAAGCCCCTCCAATCCCAGTTCGCAAGCGATGCAGTCCTCGGCCGAGCTCCAAGAAAAACCCGTTGATTCATGCCGCGATTTTCGATTTGGTTACTGAAAGAAAAATGGAGCGGAGAGAATGGCTTCGAGGGACATCGCGAATGAAGAGGGAGCCATTTCTTTCTTTGATTTGAGCTTTGGTTTTCAGTTTGCAGAAATGAATGGGTCTGTGTGTGTTTTTATACAGGAGAGAGGAGCAAAAATTACAGCTCGAGGAGAAATAGTCTGCGATGTAAATGAAGATAGGTCGGCTTTGTTAAAGCCTTAGGTCGGCTGAAAAGAAGGGAAAGGAGCTGAAGTGATTTTAAACTAGTTTATAGTCAAAATATCTCTCCGTCCGTACTTTGCAACTCCGAACCCTCATCCTAACGTAACGACTGACTCTCCAACACTATACCACTATTCTTACCTTAGTGGAACGTATTTCAAATTTTAGTTTGAACGTATATATAGAAGACATATTAAATCGATATAATTAAATTCAAAATTCAAAACAAAAAATTTTCTGATAATAAAATATTTTTATTATCATCTATATTCAAATACAGTTAATACTGATTACCTGAATTGTTTTGATTTAATTCTAACTTTGAATTGAATCATTTTAACTTCTCGTACTACGATGATTATCAAAATAGATTGTATTTCGATTATTTAATCAATAATCCAATATATAAATTAATTTATATTATTAACTAAATATTTAAAACTATATTAAATATTTAAAATATACTGTTCAAAAATCTGGGTCGTTACAGAAATAAAGAAGATCGATGACTCGAATATCGATATCGGTCGTGGAAAAATTTCACACAAAGATGAAAATCTGAAGTGTACAGTTGTATAACTCCAACGATTTCTCCTTTTCGAGGACGAAAAGTTTTGAAGAGGGGAAGAATGTAACGACCCGGAAATTTCGACAACTGGAATATGAATTGGAAATTAAATAATTTATAATTAATTTTATATTGAGATTTGGGTTAGAAAATAACAATTAAGTATATTGTTCTAAGTCTGAATTAAGTTCAGAATGATTTGTTGAGGAACCAATATTACTGTTAAACATTTGAATCTGGTTGGATATTTGAATTGGATTGAAATGCGATTGAAAATATGAATAATTGAATTTTAAAAATAAACGTTAGTTAATGGTAAACAAATCAGAGATTTTATTTGTTGAAATATATGGGAATTGGTCTGGATATGTGTAAAAAGAAATCGAAATTTAACGTTTTAAAATTTAGAAGCAAACAGAGTTATTTGTGAATGAACGAAATAAAATCGGGGAACCGATAAATAATAAATAATAATAATGTGATGCAAAACGGAATCAGATTTTGATCAAACAAATTTTACTGAATTCAGAACGTGTGACGTAGCATCGCGTCAAATGTTGTAGCATTTGAAGTTCGTTCGTGGCTGTACAAAAAAAATAAGCGTTCAAGTAAATAGCGGTAGTAAAACTGGAATGGTATAAACATAAATCGTGCCGGTCACGTTTCGTTTGCCTTGGCTCCCACGGAAACTTGATCCCCACGGTTTTTGCATCTATAAAAAATCAGGTCTTCCTCTTTACTCTTCAGCTTAAATAAATTTCCCCTTTCCTTTTTAATTTAATGGCCACCGAAAGTCATTTCTTTCACTTCGTAACCCTTTTCCCAAAATCATTCCTTCTACTAAAATTAGTCAGTTCTTTCAGTATCCTCAAGTCAACTCGCATTACCACAAATCAAAGTCGAATCGCCTTGGAAGCCTCCCTCTTTCTCGCTGCTGCGCCACCGTAAGCCGCCAAGGTCAGCGCGTCAGTTTTGTCCAATGCCAGATCTGGAAGCGTCTGCTGTTTTGGGGTGCCGCGAAACCGTGATGGCCAGAAATCGCTCAGCTTTCTCGCTATCGTCTCTTGCTCCTCGTCGCTGCGAAGGTGAGTTATCACTCTCGATTAATCGTAAGTCCAAGTAGATTTCAACTCGTCTAAATTGGAATATAATTGTTGATTTCGATTCTTTGATTGGTTTGCCTTGACCTTATAAGTGGGTGATGATGTCCTAATGTACACCCTGCTGGGATGTTGCCTGTATGACTTTCTGTTGCCTTGGATTGGTTTTAAATTCTGGAAAAAAAAGGAGAAACGAAGAGTTTAGTCTCACACCTATATGCACCTTGATTACTTGCAAGTTTCCACTCATCATTTGACTAATATAAAATTAAGCATTTAATAAAAAGGAAAGAATATTGAGCTGAGTGCTATTATGTATTTTATAAATAGTCCTACTTATGGGCTTAGTTATGCAAAAATGTTGTTGTTGCCTCTTAATTCCTTGATGTACGTTAAACTTAAATTTTCTCAAAGAATTGATTTGCTACCTTCTGTTAGAGAGGTTGTAATTTTTGTTTCATTAATGTATGGTGTAAACAGTGAAACTGACTTTATAATCTGGGTTGAATATATATGCGGTTATTTTCAAAAAGAGGTGTTCATGATGTATGCCACCTCCTTGAACCAAGACTCAATGAAATGTTTTGCTTTGTTGTTCACCTGTTATAATAATGGATCTATAGAAGCATTACCGCAATTACATCACATTCATCCTATTAACAGATGGGTGAAATTGGTATTAATTAAAGTGGATTATTCTGTATAAATCACATATTATCATGCATTTTATAGTTCGATGGATATGTTTTCAATACCTCTTATAATTGAGACATTCCCACTTGCTAATACTAGTAGAAATGTTGTCAGCATGCATTGTATTAAAAACATCTCATATACTCAATTGGCCATTTCAGATCTGACCTGTAGTACTAATATACAAACCCATATTCATGACAGTATACACATGCACAGCTAGTTGTATACATATAATTTATAAGTGATAGCCACGCATATGTAAATATGTTTTTGGGGCTAATTATACTTACCTTGGCTCAATCTACATTAAAGTTCCTTTACTAGGAAATAAGAACAATCCCTTTCTTTAGCTTTGTATGTTTTAATATGCAACTCACACTAGATCACGACTGAAACCTGAACTTTATTCTCATCGGTCACAACTGAAACCTGACAACATGCTATGTTTGATTACACTGCATAATCATGTTCGGAAACCTGACATCATGCTATGATATTTAACTTGAGCAACCCATTCTGTTCTAAAGCCTGAATATGTTCACGTCACCATATATTTGTTTCCACCTTGTTGGACCTGTGTGTTCATGAACACATAACAATGCATATGTATAGGAGTTGCATGTGTGTCTTCTGATATTCTGTTAAGATTAAAGTTTTGTAAACTTAGTATAGTATTGTCTTGAGATTGTATATGTGAATTTCCATTGTGTCCCTTGTATGTCCATTTATGTTCATCCAGTATTTCATCCCCGTACCGACTTATGGCATTTTGAACATGCCTCGAGCTACCCTGTGCTGGAAGTTTGCAACACCAGCCACTTTGTGGACATACAATTTACACAGTTCCATGCAAATTGACTTTTAAATGTTGCCATTTGAATTTCTTGTATATTGTCTACACTTGTTTTGTTTGACCTAACATTGTATGTTACTGCCATACTCTCGTTCTCTTTACTGTGTCGGACCATTTGTGTTCGTTTTATTTTACTGTGATTGACCACTGGTGTCCGTCCCTTTTCATGTGATAGACCACTTGCGTACACATGATAAGTTGCGGGACCTGTTCTATGTTGTTCGTTGTGCTAGTTCTCGGATGCTGAGGCGGTACACACATTTACCCGCACATGTGTGTATACGCAAGCTCCTGGAATCACAGTCCCTGGAAATAGTTACACTGATATGAACAGATATCACAACTGTTTATTTATATATGACATCGATGTTGGGATTAATGATTATACTTCAGTTTCTATCGAAGTTGATTTACTTGAACTATGATTAATCCTGACTCGAGTATTTTTATGTTTTTGCATGGAATGCTCGAGTCAGACCCGAGCATTTCAGATCTAGATATTATAGCGGCGGATTCGAAGATCGGCAAAAACTGGGGATTTCAGGAGGTGCGCACTCTGAAGATTTTTAAAACAGTAAATATTTTTCCTTTGTATTCAACCGTATGTTTACATTCCGCTGTACAGAAAAATCTTGTATCAAAAATTTTGATTAATATATGGAAGGTTATTTTGTTGTTCAATACTGTGTTGTTAATTTTATTCTGTGTTTTCTGTGTCGATTCTATTTTAAACTCGGTAAGCTAAATACGCTCCGTCAATTTGAACGTTTTAAATCGGTTTAACCACCGATTTGAAGCGGTCAAAAGGCGGGACGTTACAATTTTTAAATAAGAGATCTCACCTTTAAGCTAAAAATAATATTTTTAGTGAACAAATATTCATGATAATTAAATACTGATAAAAATCATGGTAGTATAAATAAAATAACTGTACAGGAGAATTTAGTGAGAGAGTTCTCACCTTGATTGGTTTTAGAAATCGTTTAAAATGATTATTTTAATCAAATTAAAGATGTTTAATTTGATCAAAATATCAATTAGCTTCAAAATCATTCTAGTCAGTCCCATATTATAGCCACCTATCTGAAGCCTCCATGTCGTTCACCTCCGCAAAAGCCACCATCTCCTAGCACGGTTCCCAACTCGCAACCCCCCTTGCGTGGATAAGTGCATTCAAACGGAGCACATTCATGTTCCAAATTCTCATGATTTGGCAAATGAAAATCAATCACAACCATTTGATTTGTTGGTCTCATGAAGTTCTTCGATTTTGCTTTTATAAGTTTCGAAATTCATTGATAGGATTGGAAGAAAAGCGAGATCGAATTATTGAAGAAGGTGGCCATTGATTTGTTTAAAAAGGGCGGCGACTACTATATGGGGAATTAGGTTTTATTATATTAAGGTATTTATATATTAATAATACTATTTAATTCTTTTATTTCAAAAGAAAAAAAACCGCTTATCCATATGTTGTATGTTACATAGAAATTAAATTAACTGATAGGGATGAGGTGTTCATCTATTTAACATTTATTTCCTATTCAAAGATTCAAAAGAAAACACAAGGAAAGAGAAAATAGGAATGCAATTAATGCATGATTTATTGTCTCTAAAAAATAATTGAGTGCGAAAGCGTTACTTTATAATTGAGGAGAAGTTGTTTGAGGTAGAAATGGAAAAGAAAATAAGAGGAGAAGAAGGAAACATGGTAAATATAAAGGAGAGGACAAATAAAATGAATGTGTTAATATTGATGGAAAGGAATGGTGTAGTTATTAAGGAAATAACAAATAAAGGGAGGCATTAAAAATGGATGCAACTATTCACATTTCAGAATTAACTAATTAATGAAGGTTTGAACATGTAGTCCATGTTTTGAATTCCTAATGGTTACACATTGACAGGAGAAATATTTAAGAGGATAGCCAAAGATATATATATATATATATATATATATATATATTGTCATAATTTATTTCATTTAGAACCTACACATTATTTTCAATCAATATTTCAATATAAATTAATAGATTTTATTAAAGTTCCTAAGGCATTTTTTTCTTCCTTGGTATATAGTCAAAGATTGTTGGAATTTAAGGATAACATCCTTGCTATTAACATCTAATTGAGAAAATATTTAAAAGTTATTTTTTTCCTCTTTGTATATTTAAAATGTGCATTAAACAAGCGCCTACATGAGTTACGTCAATCAACATTTAGATCTTAGGATTTAAGTTTTCCATCAATAAATGTAATCTTACAATCAAAAAGCCTAAATATTAAATTAAAATATAAATTTAATCATTTAATCTTAAAGTTTAATTAAATCTTTCAAGAAGAAATTAAATTAAAGAAACTAGAAATTCAAGTATTGTGACGACCCCAAACCATGATAAGACGGTGGCAAGGGTAATCTTTGGAATATAACACATAAACAGGTAAAAGCAGAACAGAATTAAATAAATATACCAGATAATGTACAAATAATACACTGGATAAACATCATCATCAGAGTTACACAGTATACGGGATCATACTTAGTACAAATACAGTTCAGTTATACATAAATGTCTACAGCGGAAAACAAACATAATATGTACAATAGGAGCTGAATAGCATAAAAAGAGATAAATGATAGAATCCATCTTCAGCTCCAGCTATCCAGAAAGAGCCTGCTAAAATCTGAATACAAGTTAGGCTGCCCATGTAGAAAAAGGGGCACCCGAGTTTGCAAGTGAAACAAACTACGAGTCAGTCATGGGACTAGTATGATAAATCTATTTAACACATTTTATAATATGGCTAATCACAGGACCACGCCACTTTCGCGGAACGGGTTTACTCCATTGGATTGCCAGTGCTCTAAAACAAGTAAATCTTTTAAACATCGCAATGTTTTTTTTATAAAAATGAAGCCATTTTAAGACTCAGTTCCCATCATACAATGCAACGCAAGCCGGAGGATAGAGTTTTTACTTTATAATGGCCAAAATATGCTTGATACGAATAAAACAAAAGCATTTGATATTATTACTAGTGTTTATACGTTTCAAAAACAATTTCAAATCATAAGTATCAATCATAGACGGCATTAATGCCCCATACCACTATGTCGCCGTATATAGGTATATAATCAAAACTGCACAGTCACGTATTTGGCAACTGGATTTCCATCATGAACCAAGGCAAAAGATAGTCCTTACCGAATTCGAGACTCTCTAGCCCGAGCCTTAGGACCCAGACACAGGTGAGCCCTTGGATCGTCAGGGCCGGTCCACCGATGTGGACTAAAATGCCTGAACACTGCGTTTCCCCACCCTTTGGGGCGTAAATGAGTCCTATGACTCCATCGGCTCCACAAAGTCACCGAATATATCTGAGGTGCCTCGCACAAGCAACAATCACACAGGTGAAAATAATATAAATGGTAGTCAGTTTAAGCACTGACACCACCTCTAGCTAGAAGGAAACGCACGCCCTCCCTGATGTCCTCTCCCGTTTCTGGTACATACCGGGTGTGAGGCTCGCGAATCAACGTTACACACAAAGTTATGCCACACAGGTCGTGCTTTGATCATCAACCACAAGACTTTGCTTTTCAACAGAAGCCTTGATCATTTGCCACTTAGGCATGCCACACAGGCAATTCACTCTATGCGACTGATTTCTATCAATATATAACCTCTGAGCTCGTACATCTCAGAGAAGGTCGTTAAGCAAGAGAATAAATTCTCCGCCGCCAAACAAATATATATTTTACAGAGATCAATCAGCATAGAAAAAAATCCAATGTCAGACACACAGTCCATTTACACGTTCGTTCTGGGTCTAAACGAAACCGGAGGCACTATATACCTCGCGTACCCATCGATCTCCACGTACGCCTGGACGATCACCATGTATTATCTATATTTCGGGATGCCTCCCAATCAAGACATCAGTTATCATCCAACCGAGGTGAGGATCTCTGGTCTTCAACCACCGTCTTCATCATCGACTTCTTATCGTCGATCAATTATTTGAAATGAGATTTAACTCGGCCTTTTCAAATAATTCACGTATATTTAGAATTTAAATCAATTCATTTCAGTGGTTAAATTATTCGACAACAATTCACGCCAAACACATTCAACCATCAAATATCCACTAAACCGGGTAAATTCAGTTTATTCCCATTCCATATTTTTTATAATATTTTATCATGATTTATCGCTATTTTTATTTATTTTAAAATTTGCATTTCAATCAAACGACGCTTCGGGCCATAACGCGACCGTGGCGTTGTTTTTCTTCATATTTGATTTACACATATTTGAAAATCTAACCGTTGGATCTTCACAAATTTTATGTCATTAGAAAGATCTTTTCGAAACGAATCCAACGGTTTCAGTTTTGGGAAAATCCGACGGTCGAATCTTCCGGTACACTCGTTTGAAGTTTCGATTTCAAAATACGAACTACAGCGTCGTTATTCGATTCGTTTTAATTATATTTATATATATATATAAATATAATCGATTCTGGCACTATTTTTCTTCAGATTTGAATTAAACATTCCAGACAATCCAACCGTTGGATCTTCACAAAGTGGGTGTCGTTGGAAATATATTTCCAAGGCGAACCCAACGGTTGCGGTTTCGAGAAAATCCGATGGTCGGATCTCCCGCACTAATCTGAAATCACGGTTTCAAAACACGAACTGTAGCTTCATTATTCGATACATTTTAATTATATTTATATATATGTATATATAATCGATTCTTCGAATTCAAAACCATTTTCACTTCACATATTTGATAAAAACGATATTTTTATCCAACATATATTTATTTCAACACAAGAATTTAGCTTATTTTATTTCCACACAGGAATTTCTATTCAACACATGAATTTCTATTCAGCACATGAATTTTGTTTCAACATTCAACACATGAATTTTGTTTCAACATTCAACACATGAATTTTGTTTCAACATTCAACACATGAATATTTTCTATAGTTTATATATATATAATAAAATTGTGATTTTTATTGCAAAACAATTTATTTCAAAACACAATTATTTTATATAGTTTATATATAAGTTAAAAATGTTATTTTTGTTGCAAAACAATTTATTTCAAAATACGATTATATTATATAGTTTATATATAAGGTAAAAAATGTTATTTTTATTTTTCAAAGAATTTATTCAATACACGAACTCCATTCAACACATGAATTTATTTCAACACATGATTTTCTATTCAACGCATGAATTTTGTTTCAACATTCAACACTTTACTTTAATTTCAACTTTCAACACCGAAATATTTCAGAAAATTTCGGCAGCATAATGGCATTGTAGTTAAAACCGGGACCGTCCCTAGTACGGCTCCTCGCTCTACCTTAAAGCCTCGCAGCTTTTGACAATGGGGATTTCATGCATCTAGTTCGCACGCAGGCGGCATGCTTATTTTTTTCTTTTCTACAAACTAATCCTATGTGGTTTCAACCAAATAATTCTCAACCACAAACGGGTATTTTTCAACCACAATCAATCAATTTCAACCACAAACAGTTCTAATCAACCATTCGCTATCAACTAATTTTCACACCAATCACAACCAATAAATATCGTCCATGGTTTATGGACGAGGGGCGTATATATATATATATATATATATAAATAAAAGTTTCTTTCTCTTCTATTTCAACACATATATAATTTTTACAACTCATATATAACTTATACATCGCACATACAACTTATACAACGCTTATACATGAGGTGTACAACGCTTGTATAATTCATACATCGACCGTATAATTTATACATCGTCATTCCATATCGTTTATAATTTAGAAATCTCACATTGGGTTCCACTCCACCAAAAAATGCAGAAGGCTCAGAAAAATATCCGGTCTCTTCTAGAATGTAGAAGACATCCACACGAGTCCACTGTCTCTTGTTTCACTGGATTTCGACCACAAACGAAAAAGATATGATTTTTAGAAGTTTGCAACGGTTTTAAATGTCGAAAACAGTTAAATTTGGCTAAAGCCGTTACCTCAATGGAATGGTTCAAAACTAGGGTCTCGATTTGCACCAAATCCGTGAAGCGATGTGAGGATCGGGCGGTGCAGCGTCGAAGGGGAAGGATGGGCGTAGGTTCGCCGGAAGTGGGCCCCCCTTCGGTGGTGTCTACTGTGCTCGGCGGCGCTTTAAAGGCCAGAACTTCCTGGCGTCAATCCCCTTTAAATACACAGCGAAAACATCAACGGTGGGTATGGATTTGAAGCTAAAGTCGAGCTCTACAAAAGCTTCCACTGGAGGGGGGACTGATTTTGCTTGTAGAGGGAGAAAATGAAGAGAGAAGGGGCGTAGCGATTTTCGCGGTATGACAGGGAGTGTCGGGGAGAGAGAAGATGAAACGGAAGATTATGATTGGCCCAGGGGTTTTATAAATACTTTTAATTTATTTTAAATTCGAAAATACCCCTCTTCACATACGAACTCCAATCCAAACCCAACGACTATCGCCCTAGTTAAATACCCCCATTCCGAACACAATGGAATATGTTTCGTAAGCCAATTCGACTGTTACAGTCAGTTATTCTTCAAATTAAAGTATAAAACATTCAATATTTGATTTGAACGTACATTTCTATTTGCCGGGGCCACATACTGATTCTAAAAATTCCAGAAAAATAAATCTAGCTAAGTTTTGATGATACGGTCCTAACAAAACTAGTTTCGTCGAATTCTGAGACCGTTTGAAAAATGGCCCTTTTCTGGTCGATCCAATTTAACAGAAATCGACCAAACATATTTTCCTTTGCCACGCTCACATACTAAAATCAATAATTATGAAATTTGAAACCTAGCAATAATTTGACATCCCGGATCCAACAAAAGTGGTTTCGTCGAATTCTGAGGTTGTTTCTAAAATGGCCATTTTCACGGGTTATATAAACTCTATAGCGACCTTTCTGAAAATTCATTTGGCCATAACTTTTGCTTTCCGCTACGAAACTTCGATTTTTCAGATTCGTTAGAAAGATATTCATGACAGATTTAAATATTTTTGGTTTCACTAAATTCCGTTTTGTTTTGCTCCTGGTACAATTAGTCAAAGTTTGAATTCAAATTTTAAAACTACCGCGCCATTTCAGGCCTTGTTTATAATTAGAAATAATTATATTCATTTTCAAACATCGATTCAAACTTATTTTTCATCGTTATTATTTAAAATATTTTATTTAAAATATCTAAAATTCACTAAAATAGCCAAATTAAAAAAAAAAAATTGGCTCAGATTTTCCGGTTTGTTACAATCTCCCCCACTTAAAACTTTTCGTCCTTGAAAAGGAACGAAGTCGAAAGTGGTTTCATTAGCCAACTCTACTTTCAATCTGGCTTCCATTCTCCAACCTTTCTGTTTCTGAGAATTTTAAAATTCTTCAAAAATTTGGCTAACACCCTAAATTATCGAAAAATTTCGCCATAACCTCCTTTGTACGGGGAGGGGTTTCGAAATTTATTGGGCCGTATTAGGTACCCAATAAATCCTAATAAGCATGCATATATTTATAGTGATATATTCTGGTGTCCACAGGGGAGTGTGTATAGATCATAACTCCATAGAATAAATTCTCATCACCCTATAAATGGTTTTTGTGCCTTAATGAACAGAATGACGTGTTTATTATCATCTCCAGACCCGTGTGGGTTTTTATTAATCTTGCAATTTGCTGTTACATTTTATATGGTCCATATCAGTCATCAGTTCAACCTGTAATATATATTCATTGCCATACAAGCCTCTCGCTCGTATGGTAAATATTCAAACTCGTCACACAAGCTCCAAATGCTTATGTAGTATATGATGAAGTATGCCTATCTTCAAAAGTATGCCATGTAGTGTAGTTCAAAATTAATTGTTACTATCCTATGGCGACATTTATTATTACACACAGAACAACCAACACCCCGCATCCAATGGCATTCACAGGAGTTGATATATAATAAAATTGCGCATCCAACTCATTAAGGTTTACCTATTTGTCGGGCACGCAAATAAATTCTTTACTCAACAGCTAATCCATTTACCTGTTCAAACATATATAATGTACATGTATATATTTCTCTCTATTTTTAAATCTGTTCAATACTTGATTTAATTTCATAGGTTTACCCTTCATTCATTGATTAAATTAACTATCATTCTAATAATTTAATTAATCAAATCCACTATCGCACAACACAAACAACAACCAATTTGTTTTTAACCTTTCAAAAATATACTAATCGATTCATATACTCTTTTAAAATAATCGGACTATAGAATTAAAAGTTTACATCCATGAAAAGAAAATAACAACAAAGTAGAGAACACAATGGAAATTTCAAAATATGGTAAATGTACCTTGCACCAGAGTCAATCAGAGATATCCACCCTGCACTTAGGATAGGCTTTCTTAATGCTTTCCTCTGTTTCCCAAGTACAATCTCGCGGATCTCTACTCCATTGCACTTTGACTAAGTGAACCTTCTTGTTCCTCAGCTCTTTGGTTTCTTTGCCAATAATCTTTAGCGGCTCTCTTCTCACAGCCAATTCTGGAGTAATTTCTATATCCTATTGTGTGGCTTCTTCCACAACCAAGTCTGGATCATGGACATGCTTTCGAAGTTGAGATACGTGAAATACATCATGCACTCCAGGCAACCATCAGGTAATTGAACTCTATAAGCGAGGGCTCCAACTCGTTCAAGAATAGGGAACGGTCCAATAAATCTGGGCGGCAACTTCCCAGTTTTGCCAAATCGAATCACCCCTCTCATCGAAGAAACCCTTAGATACACATAATCACCAACAGAAAAAGCCAAATCTCTTCTTCTCGAATCAGCATAGCTCTTCTGTCGGCTTTGAGCGGCGAGTAATCGTTTCTTAACGAAATCGACTTTGTCTGCAGCTTCATGGATCATATCAGGTCCCAATACAAGTCTATTACCATGTTCAACCCAACAAAAAGGAGATGGGCACGGTCTACCATACAATGCTTCGAATGGTGACATTGTCAGGCTCGCTTAGTAGCTGTTGTTATATGAGAACTCATCCAAATGCAAATGGTCTTCCCATGATCCACCAAAATCAAGAACACAAGCCCGCAATAAATCTTCCAATATACGATTCACCCTCTCAATCTGACCATCTGTCTGAGGATGATAGGCGGTGCTTAGATTCAGCTTCGTTCCCAGTTTTGCATGAAATGCCTCCCAGAATTTGCTAGTAAATATTGGATCTCTATCACTGACTATACTGATCGGCACTCCATGTAGCTTAACAATTTCTTTGAAATAAATCTGTGCTAGACTTTGAGCAGTTCTGTTGGATCTGACAGGTATAAAATGGGCGGTCTTCGTGAAGCGATCTTTGATCACCCAAATACTGTCATTTCCTTTCCTGGTTCTGGGCAAACGATCTATGAAGTCCACGAAAATATGTTCCCACTTCCAACCTAGAATGTCCAGCGGTTGCAACAATCCGGCCAGTTTCTGTTGGTCGGTTTTGACTACTTGGCAAGTAGAACACCTGTTAACATATATTGAAACGTCCCTTTTCATAGCCTTCCACCAGAATGTTCGCTTGAGATCGTTATACATTTTGGTCATACCTGGACGGATACTCAGCTTGGACTTGTGACACTCGTCTAACACTTCCCTTTTTAACTCGGGGATGTCGGGAACACAAATCCTTCCTCTCAATCTCAAGGTCCCATCGTTATCTATTTGAAAACCCGAGGGTTCGCCTTTCTAAATCCTTCTAATCATATCCTTAATAAAATTATCATCTTTCTGAAGAATAGATATTTTGTTAATCAAGGAAGTCGTAATAATAAAACTGGCAATTATTGCATTCTTTCGACATAGCGCATCGGCCACAACATTGGCTTTCCCTGGAGTGTACAAAATCTCAAAATCGTATGCTGCCAGAAATTCTAGCCAACGTTGCTGCCTCAGATTCAAGTCTTTCTGGGTGAACAGAAACTTTAGCGACTGATGATCTGTAAACAGCTCGAATTTCTCACCCAAAAGATAGTGCCTCCAGATTTTTAAAGCAAATACAATAGCTAACAACTCAAGATCACGAGTAACGTAGTTTTTCTCATGCGGCTTCAACTGATGGCTAGCTTAAGCAACCACTTGACCTCTTTGCATTAATACTGCAACAAGGCCTTCTTTAGAGGCATCTGTCCAGACTTTCAAGTCTTGATTGCCATTGATTATTGTTAACACCGGAGCCGTTGTTAATCTTAAATTTAACTTCTGAAAAGCCTCCTCACATTCGGGAGTCCACTTGAATTTCGCGTGCCTCTTGGTAAGCTTTGTTAAGGAACTAGATATCTTCGAAAAATCTTTAACGAACTTCCGATAATAACTAGCCAATCCAAGAAAACTTCGAACCTCTGTGGGAGTACTAGGCTGCTTCCAATTTTGAATAGTGGTGATTTTACTTAGATCCACAGCAATTCCCTCTTTTGATATGACGTGGCCAAGAAACTTTACTTCATCTTGCCAGAATATACATTTGGAAAGTTTAGCTTTCAATACATTCCTTCTCAGAATTTCTAGAACTTGCTCCAAATGTTTTTCATGTTCGTCCTTTGACTTAGAGAAGATTAGAATATCATCAATAAAAACCAGAACAAACTTATTCAAGACTCCTCTGAACACTCGATTCATTAAATCGACGAAGTAAGCTGGAGCGTTACATAAGCCGAACGACATTACTAACAACTCATAGAACAGATCAGGACCTCTGAATGCTGTCATGGGAACACACTCTTCGGCAGTACGAAGCTGATGGAAGCCTGTAGCTAGGTCCATCCTTGAAAATACTTGTGCTCCATTCAGATGATCCAATAATTCATCGATTCATGGCAATGGATATTTATTCTTTAACGTCTGCTTATTCAAGTCACGATAATCCACACATAGTCGCAGAGTACCGTCAGACTTTGGGACAACCACCACTGCTTCTCCCCAATCAGAGAAACTAGGCCTGATCAGACCCTTCTATACAAGCTATCGAGTTTGATTGTCTAGTTTTTCTTTCTCCTTTAGAGTCATTCTCCGAATAGCGTGCACTACTGGCCTCGCATTCAGAATTAAAGCGATCTTGAAATCAATTTCTCTCTTCGGGGGTAAGCTAACAACTTCTTCGAACACATCTGCATAATTCTTGATGACAGGAATATCTTTTATAAGGTCTGGAATATTCTCTGTGACTGCAGGGATATTTTCTGTTTGAGCAGGAGAAACATCAAGAGATGACCAAAAGTCTTTTATATTTGAATTCGGATCTTTGCACGGTATGGTTATATAATTCCCTGATTTAATCTTTACCCTGACCACTCTCTCGGTGCATTTAACCTCTGCTTCATATTTGGTCAACCAATCCAATCCCAAAATAAGATCGAACTCAGTGAAATTCATGACGATAGAGATGGTAGGGAACTTATAACAGGAAAAAGATACAGGCACCCCCACATACCCAACTAAGATCGAGGGAACCCCCAACCGGATTATGGACAGTGATGGGTTCTTTAAGCTTTTTCAATTTCAAATCCAACTTCTTAACTGCATTCTTTGCAATAAAGCTTCGTAACGCGCCTGTATCAAACAGTACTTTCACTGGAATGTTTTTGATAGTAAGCGTGCCTTCCAAAACATCAGACCTTCCCTGACTAGCTGAGGGTGATGGAGTTTCTGCCACTTCATTTACATGTGCGGCTTTAGACTTTTTCTTTAATGGTTGGAAATTCTTCTCAATATGACCAGCCTGATGGCACTTCCGGCATTTCCTAATCTCTCGATACTTCCTATCGGGTTTAAATCCATCTTTCTTCAAAGATTTACAATTTACCGATAAATGTCCCTTCTTATTGCAGTTTGAGCAGGCGGCAGTCGTTATTGGTTCTTTCTCAGGTTTAACCCTTTTTCTCTTGGCCTTGAGCTTCTCACTGACCTCAGGCATCGTATTGACCTCAGGGTTATCAGTCTCAGACTCCTCCTTGTTACTAGAATTGACTTCCTCTTCGTCATGCAACATATCTTTCCTGTCGAGCCATGTATACCATTTCAGAGAAAGGAGGCTTCACATGCCCCATTACTTTACTTTGGTACTTTCTTTGAAGCCTGTTAATAAATCTCAGATTCTTCCTCTTCGGATTTTGAATTAGATGAGGGGAAAAATGAGAAAGTTCATTGAATTTCTTATGATAGTCTGGAATGGTCATATCTCCTTGTATCAGATAAGAGAATTCATCACATAACCGCTTAGTTGCTTCTGGAGGAATAAATCTTTCACTGAAAACCACTTTGAATCTATCCCAGGTGATATCACCTTCTGGATTAGCCTTAATAATCGAATCCCACCAGAACAAAGCTTCTTCTTTGAGTGCCCTAGACACCAGTAATCCTTTCTGATCATCTCTTAACTTTAAACTCTCAAAGATCTTCTCAACAGAACGAATCCAAGCTTGTGTTTCCATAACGGATTCTTTGCCCAAAAATGGTGATCTACCCATATTTCGGTATCTCTTTACTAGAGCCTCAATATCTGGTTCGGTAT
This sequence comes from Allium sativum, assembly GCA_030737875.1. Classification (NCBI taxonomy): domain Eukaryota; kingdom Viridiplantae; phylum Streptophyta; class Magnoliopsida; order Asparagales; family Amaryllidaceae; genus Allium; species Allium sativum. Next base: position 79,705,560 of record CM060914.1, read on the forward strand.
TCCTTCTTCTGTTTCTGACACTCATTTTCTAGTACTTCTGCAAATAGCAGATCAAGTGTCAGGTCAACAGAAAAGATGTTATAAAGCATAGAAACATATACTTGAATGTAAATGTGTCTATCGGGGTGTATTTCATTCTGCTATACTCATACTAGGATAATACTGAACCTATCTGTAATGAGTTATTCGTCCTAGAACACTACTGGTTCTATTTCTGATGAATTCATTAATTTGTTATATTCCAGAACTAAGCTTAACCAAGGCTCAGATACCACGCTGTGATGACCCCAAACGCCGATAAGACGGTGGCAAGGGTAATCTTTGGAATATAACACATAAACAGTTAATAGCAGAGCAGAATTAAATAAATACACCGGATAATGTACAAATAATACACTGGATAAACAACATCATTAGAGTTACACTGTATACAGGATCATACTTAGTACAAAGACAGTTCAGCTATACATAAATGTCTACAGTGGAAAACAAACATAATATTTAAAATAGGAGCTGAACAACATAAAAAGAGATAAATGGTAGAATCCATCCTCAGCTCCAGCTATCCAGAAAGAGGCTGCTAAAGTCCGAATACAAGACTGCCCGTGTAGAGAAAGGGGCACCCGAGTTTGCAAGTGAAATAAACTACGAGTCAGTCATGGGACTGGTATGAGAAATCTACTTAACACATTTTATAATATGGCTAATCACAGGACTACGCCACTTTCGCGGAACGGATTTACTCCATTGGATTGCCAGTGCTCTAAAACAAGTAAATCTTTTAAACATCGCAATGCTTTTTTATAAAAATGAAGCCATTATAAGACTCAGTTCCCATCACATAATGCAACCCAAGCCGGAGGATAGAGTTTTTACCTTATAATGGCCAAAATATGATTGATACGAATAAAACAAAAACATTTGATATTATTACTAGTGTTTATACATTTCAAAAACAATTTCAAATCATAAGTATCAATCATAGACGGTATTAATGCCCCATACCACTATGTCGCCATATATAGGTATACAATCAAAACCGCACAGTCACGTATTTGGAAATTGGATTTCCGTCATGAACCAAGGCAAAATATAGTCCTTACCGAATTCGAGACTCTCTAGCCCGAGCCTCAGGACCCAGACACAGGTGAGCCCTAGGATCGTCAGGGCCGGTCCACCGATGTGGATTAAAATGCCTGAACACTGCGTTTCCCCACCCTTTGGGGGGTAAATGAGTCCTATGACTCCATCGGCTCCACAAATTCACCGATATATCTGAGGCACTTCATAACAGCAACAACCACACAGGTGAAAATAATATAAATGTCTAGCTAGAAGGAAAGGCATGCCCTCCCTGATGTCCTCTCCCGTTTCTGGTTCATACCGGGGTGTGAGGCTTGCGAATCAGTGTTACACACAAAGCTATGCCACACAGGCCGTGCTTTGATCGTCAACCACAAGACTTTGCTTTTCAACAGAAGACTTGATCATTTGCCACTTAGGCATGCCACACAGGCAATTCACTCTATGAGACTGATTTCTATCAATATATAACCTCTGAGCTCGTACGTCTCAGAGAAGGGCGTTAAGCAAGAGAATAAATTCTCCACCGCCAAACAGATATACATTTTACAAAGATCAATCAGCATAGAAAAAAATTCCAATGTCAGACACACAGTCCATTTACACGTTCGTTCTGTGTCTAAACGAAACCGGAGGCACTATATACCTCACGTACCCATCGATCTCCTCGTACGCCTGGACGATCACCACTTATTATCTATATTTCGGGATGCCTCCCTATCAAGACAACAGTTATCATCCAACCGAGGTGAAGATCTCCGGTCTTCAACCACCATCTTCATCATCGACTTCTTATCGCCGATCAATTATTTGAAATGAGATTTAACTCGGCCTTTTCAAATAATTCACGTATATTTAGAATTTAAATCAATTCATTTCAGTGGTTAAATTATTCGACAACAATTCACGCCAAACACATTCAACCATCAAATATCCACTAAACCGGGTAAATTCAGTTTATTCCCATTCCATATCTTTTATAATATTTTATCACGATTTATCGTTATTTTTATTTATTTTAAAAATAGTCATTTCATTCAAACAACGCTTCGGGCCATAACGCGGCCGTGATGCTGTTTTTCTTCAGATTTGATTTACACATATCTGAAAATCTAACCGTTGGATCTTCACAAATTTTATGTCATTAGAAAGATCTTTTCGAAATGAATCCAACGGTTTCAGTTTTGGGAAAATCCGACGGTCGGATCTCCCGGTACACTCATTTGAAGTTTCGATTTCGAAATACGAACTACGGCGTCGTTATTCGATTTGTTTTAATTATATTTATATATATATATAAATATAATCGATTCTAGCGCTATTTTTCTTCAGATTTGAATTAAACATTCCAGACAATCCAGCCGTTGGATCTTTACAAAGTGGGTGTCGTTGGAAAGATATTTCCAAGGCGAACCCAACGGTTGCGGTTTCGGGAAAATCCGATGGTCGGACCTCCTGCACTAATCATTTGAAATCACGGTTTCAAAACACGAACTGCAGCTTCATTATTCGATATATTTTAATTATATATATATATAATCGATTCATCGAATTCAAAACCATTTTCACTTCACATATTTGATAAAAACGATATTTTTATCCAACAGATATTTATTTCAACACATGAATTTTGCTTATTTTATTTCCACACAGGAATTTCTATTCAACACATGAATTTCTATTCAACACATGAATTTCGTTTCAACATTCAACACATGAATTAATTTTCAACATTCAACACATGAATATTTTTTATAGTTTATATATATAAAAAAATGTTATTTTTATTGCAAAACAATTTATTTCAAAACACGATTATTTTATATAGTTTATATATAAGGTAAAAATGTTATTTTTATTGCAAAACAATTTATTTCAAAACATGATTATTTTATATAGTTTATATATAAGGGAAAAAATGTTATTTTTATTTTTCAAAGAATTTATTCAATACACGAACTCCATTCAACACATGAATTTATTTCAACACATGAATTTTTATTCAACAAATGAATTTTGTTTCAACATTCAACACATGAGTTTAATTTCAACTTTCAACACATGAATATAAATCAAACACAGAAATATTTCAAAAAAACTCGACAGCATAACGGCAGGGTAGTTAAAACCGGGACCGTCCCTAGTACGGCTCCTCGCTGTACCTTAAAGCCTCGCAGCTTTTGACAATGGGGATTTCAGGCATCTAGTTCGCACGCAGGTGGCACGTTTATTTTTTTCTTGTCCACAAACTAATCCTATGTGGTTTCAACCAAATAATTCTCAACCACAAACGGGTATTTTTCAACCATAATCAATCAATTTCAACCACAAACAATTCTTATCAACCAATTTTCACACCAATCACAACCAATAAATATCGTCCATGGTTTGTGGACGAGGGGAATATATATATATATATATATATATATATATATTTCACTTCTATTTGAACACATATATAATTTTTACAACACATATATAACTTATACATCGCACATACAACTTATACAACTCTTATACATGAGGTGTACAACTCTTATATAACTCATACATCGACCATATAATTTATACATCGTCATTCCATATCGTTTATAATTTAGAAATCTCACATTGGGTTCCACTCCACCAAAAATTACAGAAGGCTCGGAAAAATATCCGGTCTCTTCTAGAATGTAGAAGACGTCCACACGAGTCCATTGTCTCTTGTTTCACTGGATTTCGACCACAAACGAAAAAGATATGATTTTTAGAAGTTTGCAACGGTTTTAAATGTCGAAAACAGTTAAATATGGCCAAAGTCGTTACCTCAGTGGAATGGTTCAAAACTAGGGTCTCGATTTGCACCAAATCTGTGAAGCGATGTGAGGATCGGGCAGTGCAATGTCGAAAGGGAAGGATGGGCGCAGGTTCGCCGGAAGTGGGGCCCCTTCGGTGGTGTCTACTGTGCTCGGTGGCGCTTTAAAGGCCAGAACTTCCTAGCGTCGATCCCCCCTAAATACAGAGTGAAAACATCAACAGTGGGTATGGATTTGAAGCTAAAGTCGAGCTCTACAAAAGCTTCCACTTGAGGGGGGATTGATTTTGCTTGTAGAGGAAGAAAACGAAGAGAGAAGGGGTGTAGCAATTTCCGCGGTGCGACAGGGAGCTTCGGGGAGAGAGAAGGTGAAACGGAGGATTATGATTGGCCAGGGGTTTTATAAATATTTTTAATTTATTTTAAATCCGAAAATACCCCTCTTCACATATGAACTCCAATCCAAACCCAACGACTGTCGCCGCTAGCTAAATACCCCCATTCCGAATACAATGGAATATGTTTCGTAAGCCAATTCGACTGTTACAGTCAGTTATTCTTCAAATAAAAGTATAAAACATTCAATATTTGATTTGAACATACATTTCAATTTGTCGGGGCCACATACTGATTCTAAAAATTCCAGAAAAATAAATCTAGCTATGTTTTGAAGATACGGTCCCAACAAAACTAGTTTCGTCGAATTCTAAGATCGTTTGAAAAATGGCCCTTTTCTGGTCGATCCAATTTAACAGAAAGTGGAAATTAGGCTAAGGTCCCTATTTTGAAACTTAATTAGGCTCAGGTCTGGTCATAAACTTATTATAAATTAGGTCCCTATTTTACTATTTAGAAAAATTGCATACATTTATGCAACAATTCATCAATGTTAGTTCAACTTTTTTTGCATACGTGTATGCAACAATTCAGAATATTTGCATATATGTATGCAAATATTCGTTCAGAATAGTTGCATACATGTATGCAAAAATTCAGAATATTTGCATACATGTATGCAAATATTCATTCAGAATAGTTGCATAAATGTATGCAAATATTTTGAATAGTTGTATACATGTGTGCAACTATTCTGAGCGAATATTTGCATACGTGTATGCAAATATTATGAATAACACGTAAAAATGAAAATAGGGACTAAATTTATAATAAGTTTATGACCGGATGTGAGCCTAATTTAGAAAATTAATAGGGACCTGTAGAAAATGCACCCTAACAGAAATCGACCAAACACATATTCCTTTGCCACGCTCACATACTAACTTCAAAAATTATGAAATTTGAAACCTAGCAATAATTTGACATCCCGGATCCAACAAAAGTGGTTTCGTCGAATTCTGAGGTCGTTTGCAAAATGGTCATTTTCACGGGCTATATAAAGTATATAGCGACCTTTCTGAAAATTCATTTGGCCATAACTTTTTCCTCCCGCTACGAAACTTTGATTTTTCAAATTCCTTAGAAAGATATTCACCAACATATTTAAATATTTTTGATTTCACTAAAATCTGTTTTGTTTTGCTCCCGGTACAATCAGTCAAAGTTTGAATTCAAATTTTGAAATTACCGCGCCATTTCAGGCCTTGTTTATAATTAGAAATAATTATATTCATTTTCAAACATCGATTCAAACTTACTTTTCGTCGTTATTATTTAAAATATTTTATTTTAAATATCTAAAATTCACTAAAATAGCCAAATTAAAAAAATTTAATTGGCTCATATTTTCCGGGTTGTTAGAAGTATAAATCTCTACGTTCAAATCCTAATTCAAACTTACAATTTCAAATTGAATGTCATAAATTGATTTATACAGTCAAATCAAAATTAACTATTTTGAGTATTCGTTCATGTAATTATTCATAAACAATTCAATTGTTATAAATCACCATTTATCTAATTACTAATTATTTATTAGAAATAAGTTTGAAATCATTCTTAAATAACATCATAATTTTATTTAAAAACCTTTTTTTTAATTCAGCAACTTAATTTAATAATGGAATTTTTACATTCTTGACACATTTTCTAACAAAATTTCCTTAAAATAAATTTTAAAATTGGTTCTGATTTTCACGGTTGTTACAATCTCCCCCACTTAAAAACTTTTCGTCCCCGAAAAGAAACGGAGCTGAAAGTTGTTTAACTAACCAACTCAACTTTCATTCTTTTATTGGTTTCAATAATTTTATTAGTTGTACTAATAATCACACAACACAATCATCAATCAATTAGTTGATTAGCTTTTCAAATATATATAACATTTATATATTCAAAAATCATATTTTCTAAGACCGAATTATATATATATAATATAAAAATATGTTAATTATGAACTTGTCACCCTCAACTCATTCTTGGGCCTTTTTAACCCCATCTCTAATGAGTTTTCTCATTCTAGGATACTACTGATCCTATCTCTAATGAGTATTCTTTTATAGGACATTACTAATCCTACATTTGATGAGTCTTTTGTTCAGTTCTAACGAGTTGTATCCCAAAGATTTGAGTTAACCAAAGCTCTGATACCAACTGTAACGATACAGATTTCGCTCGGATCTAATCGATCGCTAAACCGTCTAAAACCCGGATATGCTAACTTTGGGCATACAATACATCTGAACAAATAACAGAAGACTTTTATAAACACCATAATAATGTTACATCAGAGTACAGAATATATCAGAGTACATTGAAAAATGATAATACAACAGAAGTTTAATTTACAATAAATGTAATACAATGCAGCGGAAACAAATCAAATAACACAGCGAAAGACTATCAATGCTACGGACACAGTTTTAAGCTTCGACCCAAAATCCTGCTCAATAAATAAATATCTGCAAAACAAGCCATTCGACTGCCCGTGTGAAAATAAGTCACCCGAGTTTGCAAGTGAAAACAAACTACGAGTCAGTCATGGGACTGGTATGAGAAATCTTACTTAACTTATCTAATAATAAGGCTAATCACAGGACCATGCCGCTAACGCAGAACGGGTTTACTCCATTGGATTTCCAATGCATAAAATAAGTAAATCTTTTAAAACAATGTGATGCTTTTTAGAAAAATGAAACCATTGTAAGACTCAAGTCCCATCGCACAATGCAACGAAAACCGGAGGATGGAGTTTTACCTTATAATGGTCAAACATGGTTGATACATATAAAACTTGATATTATCATTAGTGTCTAGTCAGTTTAAAACATTTTCAAAATGTATCAATCCTAGACGGCATAGCTACTATATACTATATCGCCATATATAGGTTTACAATCAAATCCGTAATGTCGTATTGGAAATTGGGTTTCCATCATGAGTCAAGGCTAGGGATGGTCTCCTTACCGATTCGAGACACTCTAGCAAATGTCTCAGGATCACACCTACGGGCAACCCTTGGATCCTGCAAGGTCGGCCCATAAATACTTTAGTGGATTAGTTATGCCTGAACTCACGTTTCTAAGTCCTATAGAACCTATGGCTGAGCCATTGGAGACTCAATATCCGAGGCGCCTCATTCCATCATCCACACAAGTAAAAATGTCTAGGCTCCATACCATGACACCACTTCTAGCTAGAAAGAAACGTCGTGCACTCCCTGCATTCCCTTATCCCGTTTCTGACTCTTACCAGGGTGTGAGGCTCACGAAGTAACGCTATACACAAAGCTATGCTAAATAAAGTTGTGCTTCGATCATCAACCACAACGCTCTTCTTTTCAACAAAAGCCTTGATCTTGGCATGCCACGTTGACAATCCACGCTATGCGACTGATGTCTATTAATATATAACCTCTAAGCTCGTATGTCTTAGAGAAGGGTGTTTGTAACAACCCTTAAAATGCGAGCCAGTTTGAAATTTTTATTTTGGCAATTTTAGCGAATTTTGATTATTTAAAATGAATTATTTTAAATAATATCGACGAGAAAATTTATTTTGAATATAATTCGAACGTATATATTATATACGTCGTCGTTAGAATATAAATATTTATATATAATTATAAATCGAATTGAAAATGGCGCGGTAGTTCGATAATTCGATTTCAAATTTCAATTGAATGTATCGGGTGCAAAACAATCCGGATTTTAGTGAAACTAAAAATGGTAGGATCTATTTGATAATATCTTTCCAACGAATCCGAATTGTCAAGATTTCATAACGGGAATCAAAAGATATGTCCAGTTGAAAATTCTGAATAGTCGCTATGGAATTCAGGCCCTTTAAAATGGACATTTTGCAAATGACCTCGGAATTCGACGAAACCAGTTTTGTTGGGTCCGCAGTGTCAAGTTATTGCTAGATTCCAAATTTCATAATTTTCTGAATCAATATGTGAGCGTGGCAAAGGAAAACGTGTTTGACCAGTTTCAGTTGATTTTAATCGACTGGAAATTGGCCATTTTTCAAACGATCTCAGAATTCGACGAAACTAGTTTTGTTAGGACCGTATCGTCAATACGAAGCTAGAAAATATTTTTCTAGAATTTTTAGAGACAGTATGTGACCCCGGTGATTTGAAATGTACGTTTAAAATTCAATATAATGATTTAAATGTAAATTCAACGGAAACTGATCGTAACAACCGAACTGGCTCACGATACATATCCCATTGTGTTTAGAATGGGGGTGAAACGCTATGGAAGACAGGCGGTGGGCCTCGTTTTGAGGTCGAAATAAAAAGTCAACTTTTAGAAATTAAATTAATAAAAAAAAATTCTCCCCCTTTTCTCTCCTATACCTCCAGCCCCCCCCCCCCACGTTCAAAACCAAATTCAGAAAAAAAGAATTGAAAAAAAAAATGGAGAAAGCCGCAGAGCGGCGGCGCTAAGCGCCCCCCCCCCCCCCCCCCCGCCAGGAAAACGCCCCCCACAGCCTCGCATCGCCCACCGTGCCGCTTCAGGCATGGGCCCCCCTTCTCGCGACCCCCCCCCTGCTGCTATCGCGGCTTCTTCTTCTTCTTCCTCCAAACCCGCACGCGTTTCCCCTCCGCCGACCAGCAGACGCCATCCCCCACCTCCTAGGAAGCACCGCGCCGCCCTGAAGCCACCATCGACGGACGCCAACGAGAAACCCCCCCCCCCCCAGGTCGAACGGTGACGCCCCCTCAGTTTTTTTTCTTCGCTGTAAGTATTTCTTAGTTTATTTGTTTTATTTATTTAATGTATTAGATTTGGAAAAAAAAAGGGGAGGAAAACAAAATTGAGATTTGCTTTCATGTACGGTTTTAAATTGAGAATAGCATGATGTTTTTGAAATTATGAAAGACGAGATTTTTTTATATAAGGAAGAGGTAAAATAGATTTTTATTCAATTAAAAATATGATTTTTATATTTTTAAAGTATTAAAAATATAGTTTTTATATTTTTAAAGAATTAAAAATATAATCTTTACTATATAGAAGTGGTAAAAATATGATTTTTGGTTAAGTAGAGAGTTAAAAATATAATTTTTACATGATAGGAATATTAAAAATATCATCTTTATATGTGTAGAAAAATAAAAATGAGATTTTTATAAAGATGAAATCTTTAAATTTGAAAGGGCGAAGTCTATGTTTTTATAAAGGCGAAATCTTTATTTTAGAAAAGGGGAATCTTTGTATGGAAAATAGCGTGATAAAAATATAATTTTTATCTATATAACATAGAAATAAAAATATGATTTTTATTTATTGAACTTCGAAATAAAAATATGATTTTTATTATATATACGTTGAAATAAAAATGTGATTTTTATAGAGGTGAATGGAAAAGCGGAATCTTTATAATAGGATTTTTATATATTGAATAGCAAAGTGAAAATTCGATTTTTAAATGTATGAAGTGATTATAAAAATATGACTTTTAAAATTGAAAGTGAATAAATAAAAATGTGATTTTTATTTTAAAGACATCAAAATATAAAAACGTGTGATTTTTATATATGTAGTGACTACGGGCAACGAAGATGGAAGAAAAGGCGAGAACAACGAAGATCTCTACAATAGGAGTGTCGTGGTATTGGATAGCTTTTGGTGAGAATTTCTCACCTTTCAATTTCATTTCTATTTATATATATATATATATATATATATATATATATATATACTAGGATGCAGACGGTGCTTAGTAGCACCCGACACAATCGTCCACAGACCATGGACTTGTTTGTTTGGTTGCATAGCTTAGTTTTATGATTTGATTTGAATTGGGTTGTTTGGTGAATTTGATTGATGTGTGAATGGCGTGGGCCTTCACTAGACCGGGGATAGGGCTAGGCCTCGTCCCGTTTCTAGTATCGTGCCGTTATGCCGCCGAAATTTTCTAAAATAATTTAGAAAAATAAAAATATCATTTTATTTAAAGAATGAACTGAATAGAAATTCATAAGTTAAAATAAAATGTTTTATCGTTAAAAATATAATTTTTAACGTGAATGTGAATAAATGAATATTCATTTACAAACCAGACGGTTTGTTTATGTACACCTATTTGAAGGACATTGATTGGGTCGATAAATTTTACACATCGCCCAACTGCACGAATAAAATATTTGTTTGATTGTTTGAAACCCCACACGGGTGTTGGGATGAAATTTGAAGTTCACTCATCCTGATTGATTAAATATGTCGATCGATTGATTGACATGCTGTTATAAGCGTTAGATATCTTTATTTGATGCTTATACAGTGTAGTGCACTTTGGTTGATGGTTGATCATTTTTCAATGCTATCATATACATGTGTTGTATGAAAATCCAAATAATTAATTTTATATGGTAATTGATTGGGCCTCATTCCAGTTTAGAAATAGAAATATTTGAAATAGAAATATTCGAAATGGAATATTTGAAAATATCAATATATGAAGCCGTGTTGATTAGATTGACGCCATTTTGACGTGAACGATATTTATATCGATTTCGAAATGAATTGAATTGAAAACGATTTCGAAATGAATTGAATTGAAAACGATTTCGAAATGAATTGAATTGAAAACGATTTCGAAATGAATTGAATTGAAAACGATTTCGAAATGAATTGAATTGAAAACGATTTCGAAATGAATTGAATTGAAAACGATTTCGAAATGAATTGAATTGAAAACGATTTCGAAATGAATTGAATTGAAAACGATTTCGAAATGAATTGAATTGAAAACGATTTCGAAATGAATTGAATTGAAAACGATTTCGAAATGAATTGAATTGAAAACGATTTCGAAATGAATTGAATTGAAAACGATTTCGAAATGAATTGAATTGAAAACGATTTCGAAATGAATTGAATTGAAAAGGATTTCGAAATGAATTGGATTGAAAACGATTTCGAAATGAATTAAAAACGAATTCAAATTGAATTGAAAGCGAATTGAAATGAATTCAAATTGAATTGAAATTTGAATTGAATAGAAATGAATTTTAAAACGAATTTATAAAGAAGAATTCAATTTTGATTTGAATTGAAATGGAAGTTGAGATTGCTTTTGAAACGAATATTAAAATTATTTATATAATTCGTTTTAAATAGAAATCGACGAAATATATATTATATATATTATATATATATAATATAATGGCCTGAATAGAACGCGCCGCGCCGCGGCAGTTCGTGAATTTCGACCATTCATTTCAAACGGACATTACGGGAGATCCGACCGTCGGATTCTCCTAAAACCGGAACCGTTGGGTTCGTATCGAAAAGAGCTTTCTAATGAATGTTAGAAATTTGAAATCTAACGGTTGGATTTGGAATTATGTCCAAATCAAATTTGAAAAAGGTCGCTGTAAGTGCAGTTCGATGGCCATTGATGGAAATCGACTGTACGGGCCTTGATAAAATTATTAAAAGTAGTAATAATTTGTGTAAAATCATAAGAAATGATTTAGAAAGAATTGGGATGAAAAACTCCATATTTGAAAAGATAAAAATAGATTTTTATCGAAATGAACTGGTTTTGAACTAGAATTATAATTCTATTTATTTTTAAATAAATAAATTGAATTTAAAAAGGGTTTTAAAAATAACCAGAATATCCAATGATTGCATTGGAGTGGATTTGAATCGAAATTGTCTTCGGAATATTTCGATGTTGGAATTCGTGATTATACAGGGGTTGTTATGGAAATTTGAAAGATATATATTTATATCGTTATTTCCAATACGACATTTGTTAGTCGTAGAATTCGATATTGAATATAAGCCGATATATTTTCTATTCAGAGCCTTGTATTGAATATCGAATGTGATTTGGGTTTGTCGTGAATGGTGTCTTCACTAACACTGTTCTTGAACCCAGTTGAGAAAAGATTAAATCTTTTTATTTAGATTTAATGAAGTGTACCAATTGAATAATATTTAATTGGAATTGAATGGATATTGATTTTTGGGTTTATCGTGAACAGTGTTTTAAACAACACTCGTTCTTTAACCCGATAATTAATGAATGTGATTTTGGGTTTATCGTGAACTGTGTTTTTAAAATGACACTGATTCTTTAACCTAGTTAAAGATTAAAACTAAGTGGAGTTTTAATGAACCTTTAATTAGACTTGAACGTGAAATGGTAATTGAATTTACCGATAACACCGTGGTGTTAGATATGAAGTATAACCAGTTTTACTTCATGGGATGAATAGGTTGGGATTGGGAAATAAAATAAATGATTACTTCTGTGTGGTTCGCTAATCCCGACTAGTTTGAATTGATATTCAAAAGAGATTAAAGAATAAATTTAAAGAATTTATCTTGGATAAAATTAATGGGAACTTTTCCCAAAGTATAGGAATATTCGAATAAAAGAATATTCTGAATTGGAATAAGGCGTATGTTGTGTTTGTGTAACACTTTTATAATATATACGCGAGTTATTCAGAAAGACCGGGTTTATCCCATTCTGAATAACTGATTCGACGTGGTGTCGAAGATGAAGACGGTGGTCGAAGACCGGAAGTCTTCGCGTCGTTTGGGTGATTGCTGATGATCTTGATTGGGCTGTACACCCAAGAAGATGGAAACAGTTAGTGATCGTCCAGACGTGCTTGGAGATCGATGGGTATGCGGGGTACTAGGTGCCTCCGGTTTCGTTCAGCCCCAGAACGGACTTGTAAATGGACTGTGTGTTTGACATTGGATTTTAGTCCGTGTGATTGATCTCTATTAAATATATATCTGTTTGGCGGCGGAGAATTTATTCTCTTGCTTAACGCCCTTCTCTGAGACGTACGAGCTCAGGGGTTATATATTGATGGATATCAATCGCATGGAGTGAATTGCCTGTGTGGCATGCCTAAGTGGCAATTGATCAAGGCTTTTGTTGAAAAGCAAAGTCTTGTGGTGATGATCAAAGCACAGCCTGTGTGGCATAGCTTTGTGTAACGTGAATTCGCGACCCTCGCACCCCGGTTGTGAACCAAAAACGGGAGAGGACCTCAGGGAGGGCATGCGTTTCTTTCTAGCTAGGGTGGTGTCAGTGACCTACCAGCCCTGACATTTATATACTTTTCACCTGTGTGGTTGTAGCTGTTGCGAGGCGCCTCGGTTTGATCGGACGATCCGAGTCCGATGGAGTCATTCGTTGGCTCATTTACGCCCCAAAGGGCGGGGAAACGTATTGTTCAGGCACTATAATCCACATCGGTGGACCGGCCCTGTCGCTCCATGGGGCAGTTGCGGCTGTTCCTGAGGCTCGGGCTAGAGAGTCTCGAATCGGTAGAGGACGATCCCTGGCCTCGGTTCATAGATGGAAATCCAATTTCCAAATACGTGACATTTGCGGTTTTAATTGTAAAACTAGTATGGCGACATGATATATGGTACCCATGCCGCCTATGATTGATACTTATGATTTGAAGTTGTTTTATCCACTATGCACTTATAGTAGTATCAAATAATTTGTTTTAAACGTACTAAGCATGTTTTGGCTGTTATAAGGGAAAACCCTATCCCCCGGCTTGCGTTGCATTGTGTGATAGGACCTGGGTCTTATAACAGCTTCATTTTTCTTTATTTAGCATTGCGCTGTTTATTTATGCACTGGTATTCTTGGGAGGAAACCCGTTCCGTGTTATACGGCGTGGTCCCTTGATTTACCTAACTTTAAAATAAAGATTAACTGTTTTAGTTCTCACACCAGTCACATGACTGACCTGGAGTTTATTGTTTCAACCTAAACTCTGGGTGCCCCTATTTTCGACACGGGCAGCTAGTAGTTTTGGTTTTGCAGATTTATATTCACAGGATCCTGGTTTACAGCTGGAACGATATCCGGAAAGCTTTGTATCCGTATATCTCTTCTAGTTGTGTATTGTATTATTTCCGCTGCTATGTATTTAAATGTAATTTAAATCTCTGATATTTCCATGTAATATTCATTTATACTCTGTATATTCTTGTAATCTGATGCATTGTTTTAATTAACAATGAAATGTTCTTTATATGCGATCTGTTGTGGCTTGTTCTCGAACTATCCGACACTTTCCTTTACGGGGAAGTTACGGGTTTTTACAGTGTTAAGCAAGAGAATAAATTCTCCGCCACCAAACAAATATATATTTAATATAAATCAATCAACATAGTACGAAATCCAATGTCAGACACACATCCATTTACAAGTCCGTTTTGGGTCTGAATGAAACCGAAGGCATCTTATTCCTTGTCCCGTATGTCCAATACGGAAGAGAGGTTCTCGCATATCCGGACAATCAACAAGTACGTCTGGAAAACTACCAATTTAACCCTTTCAAGGCAACAACTCCAATCAAAGGCATCAATAGTCGTCCATTCGATGTGAAGATCGTCGGTCTTCAAACACCGTCTTCAATAACTTCGATTTAAATCGTTGTATATTTATTTGAAATGAGATTGAACTCTGTCTTTTCAAATAATTCTCGAATATATATAATTTAAATCGTTTCATATCGTTAATATTATTTTATAACGATTTATCGCTATTTTTATTTATATAAAATTAGCCTAATTTAGTTTAACGACGCTTTAGGTCAATATGCGGCCCTGACGCAGTTTTTATCCAAATTTAAATTACACATTTCTCAAAATCTAACCGTTGGATTTTAACAAATTTAAATCGTTGGAAAGATCTTCCCAAAGTAAACATAACGGTTCTAGTTTTCGGAAAATTCAACGGTCGGATCTTTTGGTATATTCATTTAAAGTTATGATTCCGAAACGCGAACTACGGCGCGTGATTCGTTTAATTTTAATTTATATTTATATATTATATATAAATATATAAATCTTCGACGATTTCACTAACATGTTAAAAGTAATGTTTCTAACAAACAAAACATATATTTGCATATAAACATTTTTCCTACTTTGCTAACATGTAAATGATTACATTTAAATGAACCAATACATGTAATTCTTCTTATCTAAATAAAGATGTTAAATGTAACACTTTTCATTACAAATCCTATTTTAATATGTAATCCTTTTTAACTAAATAAACATGTAAAATGTCATTCTTTAATGAAGCCATATGAACATTAAAAATGTCCCTTTTAATCTCTACACAATTTCTAATGAACATGTCAATTCATTAATGAATCATTTTATTAAAAATGCTAGTTTTAATGTTTAACTATTTTTCCATTAACATGATTCTTTTAATAATGGATCTAAATATACATTAAAAATTATCATTTTTAATGTTTCAACATTTTTCCCCAACCATGATTCTTTTAATAACGAATCTAACTATACATTAAAAATTATCATTTTTAATGTTTCAACATTTTTCCTAATCATGATTCTTTTAGTAATGAATCTAAATACACAAATATATATATATATATATTGTCTAACCAATTTTGTCCAATTCAATGATTCATGTATATACAAAAAAAATTATTGTATAACTAATTTTTGCCCAATTCTATGGTTCATATATATACAATAAAAGAAGTAATTTTTTTGTATAAGTAATTTTTTTATGTTTCACATATACAATAAAAAGAATATTTTTATTGTATAACAATTCTTGTCAAATTCTATGTTTACATATTACAATAAAAGGAATATTTTTATTGTATAACAATTTCTATGATTAACATGTTATAATAAAAAGTATATTTTTATTGTATAACAATTTCTATGATAAACATGTTACAATAAAAAGAATATTTTTATTGTATAATAATTTCTATGATTAACATGTTACAAAAAAGAATATTTTTATTGTATAACAATTTCTATGATTAACATGTTGCAATAAAAAGAATATTTTTATTGTATAACAATTTATATGATTAACATGTTATAATAAAAAGAATATTTTTATTGTATAACAACTTTAAGAATTTTCATGATTTATATATAAAATAAAAGGAATATTTTTATTGTCTACCATTTTCTATGTTTCATATGGCAAAAAAAAGAGATTTTTATTTCTACCATTTTCTATGTTTCATATGACATATAAAAAAGAGAATTTTATTGTCTACCATTTTCTGTGTTTCATAGATAAATAAGAAAGAGAATTTTATTGTCTACCATTTTCTATGTTTCATATGACAAAAAAGAAAGATAATTTTATTGTCTATCATTTTTTATGTTTCATATGACAAATAAAAAAGAGAATTTTATTGTTTACCATTTTCTATGTTTCATATGACAAATAAAAAAGAGAATTTTATTTATACAATAATTCCTATGTTTTATATGTACAAATAAAAAAGAGAATTTTATTTATACAACAATCCCTATGTTTCATATGTACAAATTAAAAAGAGAATTTTATTTAGACAACAATTCCTATGCTTCATATGTACAAATAAAAAAGAGAATTTTATTTATACAACAATTCTTATGTTTCATATGTACAAATAAAAAAGAGAATTTTGTTTATACAACAATTCCTATGTTTCATATGTACAAATAAAAAAGAGAATTTTGTTTATACAACAATTCCTATGTTCCTTATTTACAAACAAAAAAGAGAATTTTGTTTATATAACAATTCCTAGGTTTCTTATGTACAAATAAAAAAGAGAATTTTATTTATACAACAATTCTTATGTTTCATATATACAAATAAAAAAGAGAATTTTATTTATACAACAATTCCTTTGTTTCATATTTACAAATAAAAAAGAGAATTTTATTTATACAACAATTCCTATGTTTCATATGTACAAAATAAAAAAGATAATTTTATTTATACAACAATTCCTATGTTTCATATGTACAAATAAAAAAGAGAATTTTATTTATACAATAATTCCTATGTCATATGAACAAATAAAAAAGAGATTTTATTTATATAACAATTCCTATGTTTCATATGTACAAATAAAAAAGAGAATTTTATTTATACAACAATTCATGTGTTTCATATGTACAAATAAAAAATAGAATTTTATTAATACAACAATTCTTATGTGTCATATGTATAAATAAAAAGAGAATTTTATTCATATAACAATTCCTTTGTTTCATATGTACAAATAAAAAAACAATTTTATTTATACAACAATTCCTATGTGTCATATGTATAAATAAAAAGAGAATTTTATTCATAAAACCATTTCTATGTATTCTAAGATTCACATATTTACAATGAAAGGAAATTTATTGTCTAACAATTTTTCTTAGTTCAAAGATTCATGTATATGCAATAAAAAGAATTATTTTTATTGTTTGACAATTTCTAACAAATTCTATTATTCATGTATATACAATAAAAAGAGTATTTTTATTGTATAACAATATTGACTAATTCTATCATACATGTATTTACAATAACAAAAAAATATTTTTATTGTATTAACAATTTTGTCCAATTATAACATATCCAATTAGATCCAACGGATCACCACAAACAAAATCAATCAATCCAAATCTCGCACAACACACAACTGAATCTTAACAACATACATATAAAAATTTCCTATGAAATAACAATTTATTTCAATTTTTAAATAAGAGATCTCACCTTTAAGCTAAAAATAATATTTTAGCGAACAAATATTTGTGATAATTAAATACTGATAAAAATCATGGCAGTTTAAATAAAATAACTGTACAAGAGAATTTAGTGAGAGAGTTCTCTGACGCCTCCATGTCGTTCACCTCCGCAAAAACCACCATCTCCTAGCACAGTTCCCAACTCGCACCCCCCTTGCGTGGATAAGCACATTCGAATGAATCACGTTCATGCTCCAAATTCTCACGATTTGGCAAACGAAAATCAATCACAACCGTTTGATTTGTCGGTCTCATGAAGTTCTTCGATTTTGCTTTTATAAGTTTCGAAATTCATTGATGGGATGGGAAGAAAAGTGAGATCGAATTATTAAAGAAGGTGGCCATTGATTTGTTTAAAAGGGCGGCGGCTACTATATGTGGAATTAGGGTTTAGTATATTAGGGTATTTATATATTAATAATACTATTTAATTCTTTTATTTCAAAAGAAAAAAAACTGTTTATCCATATATTGTATGTTACAAAGAAATTAAATTAACTGATAGGGATGAGGTGTTCATCTATTTAACATTTATTTCCTATTCAAAGATTCAAAAGAAAACATAAGGAAAGAGAAAATAGGAATGTAATTAATGCATGATTTATTGTCTCTAATAAATAATTGAGCGGGAAAGCGTTACTTTATAATAAAGGAGAAGTTGCGTGAGGTAGCAATGGAAAAGAAAATAAGAGGAGTAGAAGGAAACATGGTAAATATAAAGGAGAGGACAAATAAAATGAATGCGTCAATCTTGATGGAGAGGAATTGTGTAGTTATTAAGGAAATAACAAATAAAGGAAGGCGTTAAAAATGGATGCAACTATTCACATTTTAGACTTAACTAATTAATGAAGGTTTGAACATGTAATCCACGTTTTGAATTCCTAACGGTTACACATTAACAGGGGAAATATTTAAGAGGATAGCCAAAAATATATATATATATATACATACATACATACATAAATACATATATATATATATTGTTAGAATTTATTTCATGTAGAACCTACACATTATTTTCAATCAATATTTCAATATAAATTAATAGATTTTATTAAAGTTCCTAAGGCATTTTTTTCTTCCTTGGCATATAGTCAAAGATTGTTGGAATTTAAGGATAACATCCTTGCTATTAACATCTAATTGAGGAAATATTTAAAAGTTATTTTTTTCCCTTTTTGTATATTTAGAATTTGCATTAAACAAGCGCCTACATGAGTTATGTCAATCAACATTTAGATCTTAGGCTCTAAGTTTTCCATCAATAAATGTAACCTTACAATCAACAAACTTAAATATTAAATTAAAATATAAATTTAATCATTTAATCTTAAAATTTAATTCAATCTTTCAAGAATAAATTAAATTAAACAAACTAGAAATTTAAGTATAAATCTCTACGTTCAAATCCTAATTCAAACTTACAATTCCAAATTGAATATCATAAATTGATTTACATAGTCAAATCAAAATTAACCATTTTGAGTATTCTTTCATGCAATTATTCATAAACAATTCAATTGTTATAAATCACCATTTATTTAATTACAAATTGTTTATTTGAAATAAATTTGAAATTATTCATAAATAACATCATAATTTTATTTAAAAACTTTTTTTTTAAATTCAATATCTTAATTTAATAATGGAAATTTTAAATTCTTGACTTATTTTCTAACAAAATTTCCTTAAAATAAATTTTAAAATTGGTTCTGATTTTCAGGGTTGTTACAATTAAACTAACTTTATCCAATTTATTATCTACATCATCTTCACATAAAATTGGAGCATTTCAATTTTTTAAACTTCCTGAATACTACATTTTAAGCTGATAGTTAAAATATAAAAAATTCAGTGGCTCACAATGTTTTACGATTCTAAGCGAGTTGTAGTTCCAAAATATTACACAATTTTAGAAAATGTTATTGATTACAATAGAAAGTCTATAAAGTATCATTAATTTTGATTCTACTTATAAAAATATATCATTGGATATCCCTAATGGTGTCCCTTTGAAGTTCTAGCGATGGAAATTTGGTCCTTTTATTTGGTTATTTCCCATCAATACATCATTGAAGACATGCATGAACTGAAAGATTAGTATAAACTTATAGTCCATCTCGTCCTCTTATTAAAGAAATGCATGAACAGCTGCACATTACAGCATTTGGAGTTGACTATTTTGATATATTAGTTCGTGATTATCTAGTTACCCAGTGCTAGACCAAAAAATAGCACTAACACCTAAATGTAGTGTGAAGTCCTCACAAATCACATAATGCAAAAAATAGTAAATGACAGTAGACACACAAGGTTTTTATAGTGGTTCGGCTCAAACAAAGCCTACATCCATTTTATCTCTTCTTAAATCCTGAGAAGTTACAAGTAAAATTCACTTGGATTTATACACGAAGTCGTCGTGTTTACAATGAAAAGAAGTAAGAAATAAGAAGATTATACACGAAATCCTCATGTTATAATGTGGAGTTCGGCTTCTATGTTGTGCAATGTCCTTGCGTAGAACAATGGTGAAAGCAGTGAGAAGTGAGTGCCCAAAGTCTTTTCAAAATTCCATGTAGTGGTGTATTTTATAGGGGGGAGAGGCTCCGGGTCAGATGCCACGTGTCATAACCGGAGATAATCTCGGAAAGTAGTAGAGAATGCTCTCAAAATCATGTTATGCCAAGTGGAGCTAGATCCGGGTTAATAGGAAGGAGTTATCCCTTGAGAATAGGTCAAAGCTATTGTGCAGAGCTTGGCCCAAGCGGGTCGGATCGGATCCGACCCGAACCAGTTCATCTCAAACCGATGCCATCCGTTAAATGCCGTAAGACCGTTTAGGCTAAGCAAAAGTTGTACCAGAAGCTAATTCGGTGGACTACAATAGGACCATGCAAAGCACTGTAATTGATGTTTTCGGCCTAAATGAGGTCATTTGTTAGGACTTTCAGGCCATTCAATGTTTGTGATGCGACTTTGACCAAATCGCTTATTGTCTTTCGATGATATTCACAATGCTTGAGATTTCTGCTAACCGTAATTTCCATGTGTGACCGCTTTGACAAAAAGCGTGTCAACACCCAGGAAGACTAATGTCATGCAGGTTGACTTGTTACCCATGAACACAATGAGAGTTAGAGACTCGTAGTATACTCTTTACTTTGAGTCATTGGTTTGACAACATATACAATACCAATTATGTAGACATTGGATTGGATGGGGTATATTTTGGGATTTGGGTTATAGATTGGGTATTTACTTAGTATACTTTTTTACATATTTTTATATGTATTTTGTCATGCGATGAACAAGTATGGTAATATTACGGGTTAAGAAGGCATTTGAGTGATATGGGTGATGAGTTAAAAAAGTATTTGATTGTAGCGACATTCTAGCTATGGGTTTCGGTGTAGGCATAGTTTGTCTAAAGTGGTTTTGCTGGAGTGGCACTAAACCGGTGCTAAAATATTATTTTGCTTTGTTGTCCAGGTGCTACACTATGTCAAATTGTAGCCAACAATCAGAGAGCTGCATGTTTGAAGAAATTGATGAGAAACTATATTCACTGAGGCTTGGTTTGTTTTTGAAAGTTTTCCTTTTAGTAAGAGATGCATTATGAAAATACTACACTCTGTCTTAAAACTGTGATTTTACAACTACTAAGTTGTAGTTCTAAATTTGTACTTGGTGTTTTCTTCTGTTAAGACCAGATTATTAATAGTGTTACTAAATTATTTTGTTTTCCATTATGTTGTTGCTCTTAAGTGTAAGGATTATAATATTATCAATGAAATTATTACATTCAGTTGTCCAATTTATAATGTTATATACTATATAATTGTAAGAGATAATTATTTGTAATATATATCAATTGTTTATTTGAGAATTATTGTGATTTGCAAGGGGTATTTTTTTGTTAAATGTAATGACCCGCATTTTTCAGCCATATAATAATTAATTTATTTAATTATTTATAAAGTGATTTAGAGAATTTAATGATCATTAAATTAAATAACTTGGAATATTTAATTAATAAAATAATTTAATAATATATTTAATTCTGAAATAATCAGAATTGGCTGAAATGGCGATATGGTGTGAATGGGACAATTCAAAGTATATAATTCAGTTTAGAATTGAATCAGAATAACGAATATATTATTTAAACAAAGTTTGAACATATAATTATATTATAATTAAAATCGAGCTCGAAATGGTGCGGCAGTTTGCTATTTGGCGATTTGAACTTCAACTGAATGTACAGGGTTCGTTTTAAATCGGATTTTTGTGAAACAAGAAACGTATGGAGCTGGTGAAGTATATTTTTCTAGTGGAAGAGAAAAATTGGGATTTCGTCGTGTAGATTTTGATTTATGTCCAAATCAAAATTTAGAAAAGTCGCTGTGGAATTCCTTTATAATTTATATCGATTTATTAAAGGAATTTCAATATAAATTGAATATCGATTTATATCGGGATTGAAATATCGAGTTAGAAATTCATATAGAAATATTCTAGAGCCGTATGGCATTCTGCTGTGAATATATACGATAATATTTATTTTTTAAATATTTAATCTAATTATATTTAAAAATATTTATATATTTAAAAGGTCATTCAGAGCTTTAAAAATAACCAGTTTTGCAAACTACCTCGGTTTTCGACAAAACCAATTTTTTTGGATCCGCAATATTAAGTTATTGTTAGATTCCAAGCTCCGTGATTTTTAGAGTCACTGTGTGGCCGTATGGATTTTTAGAGTGAAAAACAGTCAGTATTTGAACGGTTAAAAATACACTGTGTGAGCAAATGGAGTCGGAATTTGACGAAACCAGTTTCGTTGGGACCGTAATGTTAAGATGTAGCTGCATGTCAATTTTCGTGATTTTTGGGTATCATGTATGATCACACGGATTTTTAGAAGGCAAATAAAGTATAAAAAAATCAATAAAATATTTATATAAAATATCCTAATTATTCTATGATCCTAAACAAGGCCACATACACACATTTTCAACCACACAAAATTGTGATTCCCGCTATATAATCCCTTTATTAGCCGCCATATTCATTTTTGCAGAAAAACAAATTCCACCCTTTCTAAAATCAATATAAATTCACTCAAAAATTTAAAAATTCGTACACAAACATATTCGCATTCCTGGAGGTATTTACTTCGTTTCTAGGTGAGTTTTAATCCGCTCGAACTCAAGTTATGATGCTCGGTTTTGAAAGCAGCAAGCTAGGGTTAGTCCCTGGGTTTGATTAAGGCATCAATGGTTGATTTTGAGTTCGTATATGGAATCCTCGGGAGAAGTAGCACTTGCCGGAAAATTTTGGGGATTTTCTGTGACAATTTATGTTGCTAGTTATACTGTAGGGGGGTTCAGCCTTGAGTTCGGATCGTAAATGGGTAGTACGAGTTGGGGAGCGAAGTATGAGTGGAAAGAGGAGAAGAAGAGGAGTTCGTTGAGATGATTTTTGGTGAGATCGGATTGTGTTGCTGAAGGAGTATGGTGGTCAGGATAATCGGTTATGGCTATTGTTAGGAGCAGATATGGTCGAGCATTTCGGGAAGACGGGTTATATTGTGGAGCGGGTGGGCAGTGAGTGGGAATGGGCCAGCGTTGAAAAGGTTAAAGCCCAAGTATATTTTAATTAACTAAGTTTATATTTAATCCAATATTGTGTAATACCTTGTAAATATCATATCTTCTACATACGATATCAGATTGACGAACCGTAAGTTGCTTCGGGACCGTATGGACGAGAGCTTCACAATGAAGCTGACTGAAAGTGGATTGGGACTCGTATGAATTTATGGCAAAATAAATTGTTTGATTCAAATCAAACAAACAGTTTATCGTTCTTTAACGATGAACTGCCAATGTGAGTAAAACTCACCAACTCTGAACAGTTATATTTATATAACATATTTTTAGAACTGTTAATCATCTGTTGATTGTTGTGTGCTGGCTATTAGGTTGAATTGCTTATGTGTTGATTGAAATTATAGATTACGATATTTATATATATCGTTAATCAAATATTGATTCTGTTTAACAGAATATTTCATATTGAAATGAAATCGATGTTATTATATTGTTTAACATCTGTGGTGTAGGGAAACAGGTTGGAGGAATCCGACTGGATTCCTCAACATTTATTTTACTGTTTTTCATATATTGTGATATATTATGTGTTACATAATCTGTTATGGATTATGTGTGTTAGAATGATATTGATCCTTGTTATTCGATATTTTAAATATCATAAAAAGACCCTGGGATGTAAAAAGAATTATTTCAATGTATATTGAAATAAAGGGATTTTATAAAATCAACAGATTTTATAAAAGGAAATATTTCGAAAGTAAATAAGAGGAAAATGTGTATAAAACGAATAGAGTTTTATATAAGAGAAAATTGTTGATAAAACGAAATAAATAGAACAAAGGAATATCTATTTAGAAACTAAATAGAATAAAGGAATATTTATTTGGTAAATAAATAGAATTATAAGAGGGAATATTTAGTTGGAAACTAAATAAGATTTATAAAAGGGAATTGATGAGATAAAAAGGAGTTAATCAAACGTAGTTTATCAAAAGGAGTTAATCAAACGTAGTTTATCAAAAGGAGTTAATCAAACATAGTTATTTAGGATAAGTTACCATTTAGCACGACTGCTAGCGTAATTCGCAGGGCAGCAGATAGCCTACGGCGGTCGGATGTTTCCTGAGGGAATCAAGCGTAACAATTGTGATCGCTGTGAGCTAGTGTTAAGCGAATGGAGTTAAATCGAATATTAGTTATTCGAATAAGAGTTAAACAAATAGAGTTATTCAATTATAGTTAATCGAAATAGAGTTAAACAAGATTAGAAACTGGATAGAGATTAGTTAAGTTGAATAGTTTTCTGAGTATCGATCTGATGTTGGTTTCGGCCTTCGGGGTTTATACTTAGAGAATTGTTCTCCAACTAGTTTACGATTAGGGACTGATAGTTGTGGAATGATAGTGATATGTAAAAAAAACAATGGAAATGTTTTCCAGTGTTAATAACGTATACTTTATAAACATAGAAAGTGAGGATATATATATATATATATATATATATATATATATATATATATGATTTATGATTGATTGATTGAATTTCCATCTGGAAATAATATCGTTGTTTGCACACATGTTTTTCTTTGATAGTTAA
Organism: Allium sativum; assembly: GCA_030737875.1. Taxonomy (NCBI): domain Eukaryota; kingdom Viridiplantae; phylum Streptophyta; class Magnoliopsida; order Asparagales; family Amaryllidaceae; genus Allium; species Allium sativum. The sequence continues at coordinate 79,730,637 of CM060914.1, forward strand.
ATCACAAACTATCAAAGTTTTGACCATTTTTAATGTTGTTAATATGGAGAGACCGGTTGGATTATTATCTGAAGAACCACTCTGTATTGGCATAAGCATTCTAAATCATATATGCCAAAGATAATTAAAGATGGAGTAAAGTGAAAGGGCTGTTGTATAAATCTTAGATAACAATTTCCTAAGATGGATGTACTGAATAGTGCTTTCGGTTTGTCCAGTCCCAGGATAACTTGTATGGATGAAGGTCTGACAGAGTATATCTAATAAATCGTGTAAGTTGATCTCTTCAAACGTGTTCACGTTTGGTGGCATAGGAATTCGTTTCTCTTAGCTTTATACCCGTGATATTTTTGGATAAGTCAATTTGTGATTTGGCGGTTACGACGATGTGACATTCTAAGTGAATGAAGATGTGGCATGTAAAAGATAAGCGTAGCTTCTAGCCTCACATCCGATAAATGACAGAAATCGGGCAGGTAGCATGGCTACATAGGTTGCACCTATCAGGGTGTATAATCACCTGATCTAGAGTTTCATTTACTTCTAAAAATCTATTGTTGATGCTGTCCCATTTGGGAAGCGGTTGATGATCCCAACCGTTGGTGATATACATTCGATACACTCAAGCGAAATGAGCGGTCGGTCATGTGTGGCCGGGTTGCAAGATGTTCTTGTTGAACCCAGTGTATTCCTCTCTAGAGGTACACTAGCGAAAGGTGGTTCCATACCTTGTCATAGTTGGAAATCCATTACCCAATTTGTGCTTGCGGTTTTGATTGTATACTATATATGTAGAACGTGAGATGGAAGCGTTTCTGCTAGATGATTATTATATTGTAGTTGATAGACATTATTATAATATCAAAAAGGTTTTTGATATAAAGATAAATTTGGATTCTCATAAGGGAAAAACTCGTTCCGTTATACGGCGTGGTCTTATGAGGTATCATTTACTTGTTCAAACTGTTTTAAACTGTTTTACTCATACAATCCCATGACTGACCCGGAGTTTATTTTGTTTTGTTTTCCCTAAACTCTTGGGTTCCCAATTTTGTATAGGCCATCAAGTAGTCAGGATTTACAGATACTTGAAGAGCTGGAGCAGGAGGCTTCAGGATCATATAGCTATTGTTTATTTCCGCTGTGTTGTAAGTGTTGTACTTGATAATGATATGTATATTCAAGTAAAACCTTTTATTTCAAGGATATGTTATCTATTATATGTTGTTCGTTTCGCTGTGAGATTCGTGTTGCTCTGATGTTGTGTCTTCTTCTTCTTCTATTCTAGGTTTCTATTTTATCTTTCCTCACGCTCTATCTTCTTTCTATTAGTTTTCTGGTTTCCAGTTCAATTTAGGGTTGGACTTGTGTTTTTGGTCAGCTCAAATTGGACCGGATTTTCGGGTCACTACAGTTGGTATCAGAGCATAAGGTTAAGCGAATTACCTTGGCTCCGTGGCATGACTTGGTAGAGATGGGGTTAGTTGTAACAACCCATATTTTTGACCGTTCAAAACGACAATAAACTACACATGTCGACCCAAACAAATCACAAATACAGGCGGCTATTGGGAAAAGAAGAAAGAAGAGAAAAACAAATTTCAGAATCTCATAGCGGAAGGACAACATATAATAGACAAATAGCAGTTTAAAACGATTGGAATATATACATTTGACTATAGCGTACAAATGATAAATCAGAGTCGCACATAAATAGATATACACAACACGGCAACGGTATGTTGTCCTTCCGCTGTGAGATTCTGAAATTTGTTTTTCTCTTCTTTCTCCTTTTTTCTTCATTTCCCAATAACCGCCTGTATTTGTGATTTGTTTGGGTCGACATATGTGGTTTGTTGTCGTTTTGAACGGTCAAAAATATGGGTCGTTACAGTAGTAATACCCTAGATTGAGTTGAGTGTATATATATACGAGAGCGTATTTGTTATTCAATATAAAATGGTTTTATATTGTGGAGATTTATTGATTAGGTGGCTTATGAATTTTTGGTTGATCAGTTTGATCCACTGTATCGATAGGAGTTACTAAATACTTGAATACGATGAACCGACATGGTATATTTTGAAAAGAGGGTAAATGAAATAATTTTACCCAAATTATATTTTGATATCAAAAATTGATATTGAAATGGATATAATATATTGGATATATTGGTTGTTATTATAATCGAGTAAGATTATAAATTAAATGGTTATATATATAGCCAAGTATAATTCATATAAGTGTTATGAAATGAATTAAATCTGAAATTAAATCAGGATTGAAATTAAAACCCTGAGAATTTGAATAAGTGTTTGTAATATACTTGGATTAAATATATGTAAATTTTAAGATCCTAGGAGATTTTAAATTGTATTCCAAGCATTTGTGAATGATATTTTGAACTGATTTCAAAATAGAAGTGTTTAAGAATGATTTTGAAAGTGATATAGTATTGAACTCACTTCGATAACTGGAAAATAATTCTGATAATGACTGCAGCATAATCAGTGTTCATTTTCGAGTTTCTAAGTGACGGATTACTACCAAAATTTTAGTTTTGAATTGTTTTGAGAAAAACAAGTTGTTTGATTCCGAAAGGGAATATTTCATTTGTAAAAAACTAAAACACCCAGGAAAAGATTGTTCGAATTAAAACAAATTTAAATAGAAATTTGTGAAAGTAAGCTGGAATTTAATTGAAATCAGTTAAGTTGAAATAGAATTGGTTTGGTAAATCAAGATTTGGAATCAACAATTGAACTTGAGTTGAAATGGGATTTGCTTTGGATATAAGAGAATAGACGTGTTGAGGATAAATTGATTGGAATTTGATTGGGATAACACTGGTATATGCTGAGTTGATAGCATATGGAAGTGACAGAGTTGATATGCCCGACAAAAAGGTACAAGTTTATATTTCATATGGTACGAGATTTTGATGAGCCAAATTGGCAAGCCGCTTGGCTGTTTGATTTTCTTTTGGGTTGGAGATGGCCCAGAGAGGCGAGTTGTGGTTTTACCGATAGGGTTGTACAAAGAAGGTTATGGCGAAATTTTCCGAAAAATTTAGGCATTAGAAAAATTTTAGAATTTTTGAAAATTTTAGTTAGTCGGAATAAATTAATATTTTACTCGATATTAATTAGTTCAGTGGAAACTGAATTTAAGAAGTGAACTAATAAGTTCTAACCAGTCGATAGGGTTTGTTTTCTACCTTAGCAATTTTGAGGGCGAAATTATTTTTAAGTGGGGAAGAATGTAATGACTTGCATTTTTCAACGATATAATAATTAATTAATTTAATATTTATAAAGTGATTTAGAGAATTTAATGGTCATTAAATTAAATAACTTGGAATATTTAATTAATAAAATAATTTGATAATATATTTAATTTTGAAATAATCAGAATTGGCTGAAATGGCGATATGGTGTGAATGGGACAATTCAAAGTATATAATTGTGTTTAGAATTGAATCAGAATAGCGAATATATTATATAAACAAAGATTGAACGTATAATTATATTATAATTAAAATCGAGCTCGAAATGGCGCGTCAGTTCGTTATTTGGCGATTAGAACTTCAACTAAATGTAAAGGGTTCGTTTTAGATCAGATTTCTGTGAAATAAGAAACGTATGGAGCTGGTGAAGTATATTTTTCTAGTGGAAGAGAAAAATCGGGATTTCGTCGTGTAGATTTTGATTTATGTCCAAATCAAAATTTAGAAAAGTCGCTGTGGAATTCGTTTATAATTTATATCGATTTATTAAAGGAATTTCAATATAAATTGAATATCGATTTATATCGGGATTGAAATATCGAGTTAGAAATTCATATAGAAATATTCTAGAGTCGTATAGCATTCTGTTGTGAATATATACGATAATATTTGTTTTTTAAATATTTAATCTAATTATATTTAAATATATTTATATGTTTAAAAGGGTCATTCAGAGCTTTAAAAATAACCGGTTTTGCAAGCGACCTCGGTTGTCAACGAAACCAATTTTGTTGGATCCTTAATATCAAAATTATTGACAGATTCCAAGTTCCATGATTTTTAGAGTCACAGTGTGGCCTTAAGGATTTTTAGAGTGAAAAACAGTCAGTACTTTGACAGTTAAAAATACGCTGTGTGAGCAAACGGAGTCAGAATTCGATGAAAATAGTTTCGTTGGGACCGTAATGCTAAGCTGTAGCTGCATGTCAATTTTCGTGATTTTTGGGTATTGTGTGTGATCACACGGATTTTTAGAAGGCAAATAAAGTATAAAAAAATCAATAAAATATTTATATAAAATATCCTAATTATTCTATGATCCTAAACAAGGCCACATACACACATTTTCAACCACACAAAATTGTGATTCCCGCTATATAATCCCTTTGTTAGCCGCCGTATTCATTTTTGCAGAAAAATGAATTCCACCCTTTCTAAAATCAATAGAAATTCACTCAAAAATCTATAAATTTGTATACAAACATATTCGCATTCCTGGAGGGATTTTCTTCGTTTCTAGGTGAGTTTTAATCTGTTCGAACTCAAGTTATGATGCTCGGTTTTGAGAGCAGCGAGCTAGGGTTAGTCCCTGGGTTCGATTAAGGCATCAATGGTTGATTTCGAGTTCGTATATGGAATCCTAGGGAGAAGTAGCACTTGCCGGAAAATTTTGGGGATTTTCTGTGACAATTTATGTTGCAGGTTATACAATAAGGGGGTTTCGGCCTTGAGTTCGGATCATAAATGGGTAGTACGAGTTGGGGGAGCGAAGTGTGAGTGGAAAGAAGAAAAGAAGAGGAGTTCATTGAGATGATTTTTGGTGAGATCGAATTGTGTTTCTGTAGGAGTATGGTGGTCAGGATAATCGGCTATGGCCATTGTTAGGAGCAGATACGATCGAGCATTTGGGGTAGACGGGTTATATTGTGGAGCGGGTGGGCTGTGAGTGGGAATGGGCCAGCGTTGAAAAGGTTAAAGCCCAAGTATATTTTAATTGACTAAGTTTATATTTAATCCAATATTGTGTAATACCTTGTAAATATCATATCTTCTACATACGATATCAGATTGACGAGCCGTAAGTTGCATTGGGACTGTATGAACGAGAGCTTCACAATGAAGCTGACTGAAAGTGGATTGGGACTCGCATGAATTTATGGCAAAATAAATTGTTTGATTCAAATCAAACAAACAGTTTATCGTTCTTTAACGATGAACTGCCAGTGTGAGTAAAACTCACCAACTCTGAACAGTTATATTTATATAATGTATTATTTGAACTGTTAACCATCTGTTGATTGGTGTGTGTTAGCTTCTGGGTTGAATTACTTATGTGTTGATTGAAATTATAGATAACGATATTTATATATATCGATAATCAAATATTGATTCTGTTTAACAGAATATTTCATATTGAAATGAAATGGATGTTATTATATTGTTTAACATCTGTGATTCAGGGAAACAGGTTGGAGGAATCTGACTGGATTCCTCAACATTTATTTTACTGTTTTTCATATATTGTGATATATGATGTGTTATATAATCGGTTATGGATTATGTGTGTTAGAATGATATTGATCCATGTTATTCGATATTTTAAATATCATAAAAAGACCCTGGGATGTAAAAAGAATTATTTCAATGTATATTGAAATAAAGGGATTTTATAAAATCAACAGATTTTATAAAAGGAAATATTTTGAAAGTAAATAAAAGGAAAATGTGTATAAAACGAATAGAGTTTTATATAAGGGAAAATGTTGTTAAAACGAAATAAATAGAATAAAGGAATATCTATTTAGAAAATAAATAGAATAAAGGAATATTTATTTAGTAAATAAATAGAATTATAAAAGGGAATATTTAGTTGGAAACTAAATAGGATTTATAAAAGGGAATTGACAAGATAAAAAGGAGTTAATCAAACGTAGTTTATCAAAAGGAGTTAATCAAAAGTAGTTTATCAAAAGGAGTTAATCAGACATAGCTATTTAGGATAAGTTACCATTTAGCATGACTACTAGCGTAATTCGCAGGGCTGCAGATAGCCTACGGTGGTCGGATGTTTCCTGAGGGAATCAAGCGTAACCATTGTGATCGCTGCGATCTAGAGTTAAGCAAATGGATTTAAATCTAATATTAGTTATTCGAACAAGAGTTAAACAAATAGAGTTACTCAATTAGAGTTAATAGAAATAGAGTTAAACAAGATTAGAAACTGACAAGAGATTAGTTAAGTTAAATAGTTTTCTAAGTATCATCTGATGTTGGTTGGCCTTCGGGGTTTATACTTAGAGAATTGTTCTCCTACTAATTTACGGTTAGGGACTGATAGTTGTGGAATGATAATGATATGTAAAAAAACAATGGAAATGTTTTCCAGTGTTAATATCGTATATTTTCTAAACATAGAAAATGAGGATATATATATATATATATATATGATTTATGATTGATTGATAAAATTTCCATCTGGAAATAATATTGTTGTTTGCACACGTGTTTTTCTTTGATAGTTAAATCACAAACTATCAAAGTTTTGACCATTTTTAATGTTGTTAATATGGAGAGACCGGTTGGATTATTATCCGAAGAACCACTCCATATTAGCATAAGCGTTGCGAATCATATATGCCAAAGATAATTGAAGATGGAGTAAAGTAAAAGGGATGTTGCATAAATCTTAGATAACAATTGCCTAAGATGGATGTACTGAATAGTGCCTTCGGTTTGTCCAGTCCCAGGACAACTTGTATGGACGAAGGTCTAACAGACTATATCTAATAAATCACGTAAGTTTATCTCTTCAAACGTGTTCACGTTTGGTGGCAGAGGAATTCGTTTCTCTTAGCTTTATACCTGTGATATTTTTGGATAAATCAATTTGTGATTTGGCGGGTATGACGATGTGACATTCTAAGTGAATGAAGATGTGGTAGGTAAAAGATAAGCATAGCTTCATGCCTCACATCCGATAAATGACAGAAATCGGGCAGGCAGCATGGCTATGTAGGTCTCACCTATTAGGGTGTATAATCACCTGATCTAGAGTTTCATTTACTTCTAAAAATCTATTGTTGATGTTGTCCCATTCGGGAAACGGTTGTTGATCCCAACCGTTGGCGATATACATTCGATACACTCAAGCGAGATGAGTGGTCGATCATGTGTGGTCGGGTTGCAAGATGTTCTTGTTGAACCCAATGTATTCCTCTCTAGAGGTACACTAGCGAAAGGTGGTTCCATACCTTGTCATAGTTGGAAATCCATTACCCAATACGTGCTTGTGGTTTTGATTGTATACTATATATGTAGAACGTGGGATGGAAGCGTTTCTGCTAGATGATTATTATATTGTGGTTGATAGACATTATTATAATATCAAAAAGGTTTTTGATATAAAGATAAATTTGGATTCTCATAAGGGAAAAACCCATTCCGTTATACGGCGTGGTCTTATGAGGTATCATTTACTTGTTCAAACTGTTTTTAACTGTTTTACTCATACCAGTCCCATGACTGACCCGGAGTTTATTTTGTTTTGTTTTCCCTAAACTCTTGGGTGCCCAATTTTGTATGGCCAGCCAAGTAGTCAGGATTTACACATACTTGAAGAGCTGGAGCAGGAGGCTTCAGGATCATATAGCTATTGTTTATTTCCGCTGTGTTGTAAGTGTTGTACTTGATAATGATATGTATATTCAATTAAAACCTTAAATTTTAAGGATATGTTATCTATTATATGTTGTTTGTTCTGTTGTGAGATTCATGTTACTCTGATGTTGTGTCTTCTTCTTCTTCTTCTTCTATTCTAATTTTCTATCTTATCTTTCCTCACTCTTTATCTTCTTTCTATTAGTTTCTTGGATTCCAGTTTAATTTGGGGTTGGACTTGTGTTTTTGGTCAGCTCAAATTGGACCGGATTTTCGGGTCACTACATTAAATGTAGATTTTTGCTTCTGATGTAAGCACAACAGAAGCAACAAATAAGGTCTCGTTACCTATTTTTTGCTTTGACGGTTGGGAACGAAAACAAAAAAGGACGTTTTTATTGCTTCAGTTGTGTGCTAGAAGCAATAAATTTGGATCTATTTGCGTCTTCTTCATTTTCTTATGATGTTGAGCTAAAGCAATAGGGGTAAGAAACAGAAGCAAAAAAGGTTATTTTGCTTAGCTTACCCAGCCGAAGCAACAACTTTTGGTTTATTGGGTCGTTTGTAGTGGCTTTGGTTGTCAAACAGAAGCAACATGGGTAAGACTACAGGAGCAACATGCCAGTTTTATAGTAGTGTAAAGAGAATGAAAGCTCATCGGATGTTATGGATTGGTTTCATTTAGAATCAAAGAAGATGGAACTTATTCCCACATTTCTTCTAAGAAGTAGTTGAGTTGTCGAAGAAGCTCGTGAGGTCAAAGCAGTTGATGAAACATCATGTAGTCCACATGGTTCCTTTAGTAATATTAGTGATGTACATGATACTGGAAAGGATTGGACTTAAGGTGACAGCATTGCTATTAGGGTTGGTCGATGTGCATTCCGACCATTCGAAAGATATGGTGATTTAAACTATCTTATCTTTTGTGATAATTTGGACTTTGATCTTCATATTGTCCAAAATGAGCCGATGGACCTTGATGATTTCATGGATTTGAATGATAGCTCAATATGGATTTATTCCATAGAGAAAGAGATGTAATCGTTGATGAAGAGCCAAACTTAGGAGTTGGTTCCAGTTCCTAAAGGAAACCATGTTATAGATTGCAAATGGATATACAAGATGGAGGACAATAGGAGATATAAAGCTAGGTAGGGGCAAAGGGGATTGCACAAAGGAAACAAAAGAAGTATGATGGTATTTTTTTATTTTTGTATCCGTTTGTACGTCATAATTCGATTTGGATTTTACAAGCCATATTTGTTATCCATGATTTGGAGTTGGAGCAACTTGGTGTGAAAACCGCTTTCTTGCATGGTGACTTGGAAGAAGACATCCACATGGAGATGGAAGTGTTTATGGTAAACGATAAGTCAAAATTGGTTTGCAAGTTAAAGAAATTACTAAACAATTTAATGCAATCACCTAGGCAATTATACAAGAGATTTGATCATTTTATGCTTGAAAAGAATTTGATAGAAGCATCAAGGATGCTTATGTTTATTTCAAGAGGTTTGAAAAAAAATGATTATTAGGTGTATTTACTTTTGTATGTGGATAACATGCCCATTGCTTTTAAAGACAACAAGGAAATCTACAAGCTAAAGATGCTTTTGAAATCGAATTTCAAAATGATACATCTTGGAGAGGCAAAGAAAATCATGGGCATGGAAAAAAAGAGGAACCAAAAGCATTTTCAGTTGAGATTAACTCAAAATAAGTACATTAAGAAACTGCTTTGCTGGTTTAACATGGAGAATGAAAAGGCATTAAATACACCTTTACCTTTGCTTATGAAGCTTTCATGTAAAAGATATCTTGAAATGACAAGGCTTATATGGAAAAGGTGTCATACGCTACTGCACTTGGAAGTTTGATATATGTCATCATGTGTACAAGGACTGATATTGCAAATGTTGTCCGGATGGCTAGTCGTATATGGCTAATCTGGGAAAACTGCATTGGGAAGCCACGAAGGTTATTTTGAGATACTTTAGAGATATGTCTTCTCATGGTACCCTTTTTGGTAGTATTGATGGGATGAGTTGCAAGTTGTTTGGTTATTATAACTCGAGCTACACCGGTGATAGACGTCGTTGTTGAATATAACAATATGATTTTTTGTTTAAAGATAACAAACATATATATTGTAATATAAATGTGTTTGTATTTGCACTATTCTATATTGCATCACATGCATAAATAAATATTTATTTTGAATAAAATTCTATTGCACAGAATTTAAAATTCAAAACAATGTCTTTTATTTAAATAAATATTTTATTTCAATATTTGGAATAGTACAAATTTCTAACTCCACTATTGTACATTTCACTGTGATATAATACATTCGGTTTCATTTATTACATTCATTTCCCACTACAATTCACTCATTTTACCCATTTACATATTCACTCAGTTATATTCACTTAGTTTCATGTACAGACGACTCTTACTCACATACTGACACACACCTTGTCTTCAGGCTGCTTTAGATCAAGTCCAGTCACCAGTATACCTGTCATAGAAACACAAAATAGATTTAAATTCTATCAAGTATAAATTACTTTTAAATTTTATTTGCCTCAGAATTTTAGTGTATTTCTCATCATATTTCTAGACTTGTCTGATATATACACACACGTCTATTTGAGTCTACACTGTTTGTGATATTCATAGTGATTCACTGTGAATACCATAAGGCAAACTGTATGCTAGTGCTCGCAGATCAGCCTCAACACAGCTATAGTGGTATGCTAGTAAGACCAGCCTCGACTCACATTTGTGGTCTGCTAATCTCGACCAGCCACGACACATCCTATAGTGGTCTGCTGATGTAAACAAAAAAAATATTTTTGCACATGTATACAGTGATTTTCAGGTGAACATGTACAAAACCAAATCAATGCACAAAGATGTCAATTACTCAAGTCAGATCAACAAAGAAGCAAACTCAAATGCACAACAAATAGAAATAACTATTTTTTAGAACACCACAGAAACACACATATATACACGTCATTGTGTGTATACATATATACATACATATAAATACACACACACACATGGTGCAAGAAAATAGCCAAGCCAGGTTTTTAGCATGCATATGAAGGAAGAAGAGGGACAAAGGTGCAACAATGCAAAGTTACAAGGCACCCTAAATATACAGTGCAACAAGGAATGCATGGGTAGCAAATAGCAAGGATGGCACAAGCCAAGGCATAACACAAGCAAGAGCACATGGAACATACCAAGCAATATAATATAAATACATAACATCATTGTATATATATATATACATATATATATATATACATATATATATATAGCAGTACATTATGGTGCAGATCAGGTATTCATACAAGAAAGAAAATGCAACAACTTCCAGGTTTAATAGCAGCAAGTAAGGTAAGTCAAGAGCATCAATTAATTTTTGGAAAGAGGATAAATTTTCATCCTTTATTTAGTAAGAAAAAATTCCATAGTTCAACACACTAAGATTATATTTGGCAACAAATTTCAGCACTTTCCAGATAATTGTAGATAACAATTTTGGGCAAGAAATTAATTCGATGTTTCCAGAAAATCTAATGTGACTTTTTAGCCAAGAAAATCAAGAACGGTTTTATAACCAAGAAAATCAAGCAAAGGTTTCCAAAAATCAAATGATCACATGTACGAAAAATTCAATAAGCATGTATCATGCATTATCAAGGCCAAGTCATCAGAGATAATTAAGGGTTTGTAAACCCTATTTAAGAACCTATTCATCACTGGCCAATTATCGAAACAAAAACAATTCATTAAAGCATCGAGAAAATTCAATCTTATATACTCACATTTTCGATCAGAAGCAAGACCAAATCGGTGGACAAGAGAGCAATAAGAAAAGCAAGCCATCAAAAAATTATCCCCATTTTTCAAGAGTTGCGATTTGGGAAACAAAACCCTAAATTTGTTTTTGGTGCCATTGTTTTTAAAGCCATCATTTTTATTCTCAAGTGACAAAGGACAAAAGAGAAAGGGGCCGATCTTTTAATTTAAATTCTACGGTTTTGTTGGTTTTTTTGTCTTTAAGTTGTTTTTTAATCTTTTGTAAACCGATAATTTTCTAGCTTTCTGGAAATTAGGGTTTAGCTATAGGATTCATAGTTAGTATAACACCCTGTAATTCTACAATAATGATAAAGTAAGGAATACATAATTAAATATTAATAATTAAGTAAAACGGACTGCGCCATTGCGTCCGTCTCGAAATTCTGCTTAAGATAGACACCAAGTTTGGGTAAAATGGACATCGTATGAAGAAGTTATTAAGTTTAGAAGTTTGTATACGCACAAGAGAATTATATATATATATATATATATATACATAACCAATTCAAAACAGTTCAAAATATTTCGAAAACCAGAAGCGCGAAGGCGCGGGAACTCGGCCCGTTGGGGGTCGACTCCATGCCCTAAGGGTGTCGACCCATGGGTCGACACCACAACAGGGGTGTCGACACCCATGTCGACCCCCCCCCCCCCGATGAATTTGGACATGTTGTCCGTCCTTGTTCATTGAATGATGGGTATATAAAGGACCTTAATACCATTTTTTATTCATCTAAATTAATGGCGACAACGATGTGCTGCCCCAACTCAGAGTAAAATAGCCTATTCTTCTTCAACAGCAAGTTATTCATATTATGTGCTACACCATCTACGATTAATCTTCTATTCTTTAGATCCAATCACAGTGAGTTCATGTTATTTTTAGATATAAACATCTAAAATATAATCTTGACATGTTTATAAGTTTGGATCTAAGCCTATGCCGGTTAGAACTCTAAATCACAACATATCTGCTATTTCTTGTATATTTCCTGCTTAGATCTCATATGCCTACTCATAATATCCATATTCTATTAGTTGGCCTAATCAAGTCACCTTATGCATATTCTGTCAGTCTGCTTAATCATGTCACCTTATGCTTATTATGTTAGTTGCCTAATTATGTCATCATATTTCAATTTTATTTTCTACGCCTATTCTTGTTCTCTTCTCTCCCTCTTTCCCTTTTTATTTTTATAGTCAGGCTACCTTCGAGCCTATGCCTATCGCTGAAATACATGAACGTACGAAATTGGGAACGATTGGGAAAGGATAATTTGGGGCCTAAATCATATTGAAAAAATGTTTGGGAAATTTGGGCATAATTTGTACGTTGAACCAAAATTTTGAATTTTGGGGTCATAACCTATATCTTGATCTAAACCTTAAAGTGGGGCATAACCTGTACCGCAGATCGGACGGGGATTTGGGGCATAATGAACATGAAAATTGATTAATAATGAAAATGCCTAGATTTATAGTAATTAGAAACTGTAACCGCGCTTAGACACGAGGTTAGATTAAACTTGTGGCAGAATCTGCCCGGAACCGCCCGGCAAATCCAGCAGCCACAAGTGGTAAATCTAATGTGAGGGGTCTAAGTGCATAAACGTACACATGACGGTGCTAAGACACGAGGTTAAGTCTGACTTATGGAAGAAGTATGCCCGGACCCAACCGGAATATCCAGCATCCACAAGTGGCAGGCTTAATGTGGGAGGTCTAGCACATTTATAACCATATATGAATGAATGGTGATAAACTTGTAATACTTAACCTTTTGAATCTAAAAGGATTACATGAACCCGTTAACTTGAGTGGGGGTTAGGTAAACTTGCTTGAATTAAGTGGAAGGATTAAGTTACTCTTGTTAAATATGTGGTGGAGGGTTATACATATGAACCCGACAAACTTAACCAGTAAGGGTTATGCAATCTTGTTAAACTGGTAGGCATAACCTATGGAAATCCTTGTAGTGGGGATGCAAGCCTAAGGGTAAGCTTGTATCATCTGTTGTATGGAACCCGTATTAGTCAATAACCTATACCGGTATCAAACGGGGAACCCCGAACTAGGTTGGGGTCAGGGCATGCTTATTGAGATGGTTATAAGAGGTCACTTGGGTAAGGATGTTTTGACGGCGTGTTCCATCAGGGTCATGTGCGTGCATGGGTGCTCTTGCTCGTGCAAATAAGACGATGTGACATCAACAGGTATAACCGTGTATCTTGAAAATAACGGGGTTGTCACTTTAGGAAGTGATACATCCTACTATGGGGCCAGCATGGGTATCTATGGGATAGGGAGCAGATCGATTGGGTAATAATTAGGGTACATTCAGTCTTGCTTGTTTAGGAGGTATTATTATCATTGGGGGTAACACCCGTCAGTTCTGTTGGGCTACCTGTTATTGTATGGGGTAAAACCTCTCACTAGAATTACATTTAAGTCTACCATCTTGTACTTGTTGGGATCATCTTATTCTTGTTATACTAGTATTGGTGGAGAGAAAAGTATTAGAAAAGAGCAATGCATGTTCTGTTATGTTTATCCTATTTACCTTTTATACCTGCCTTATGACACTGTTATCTCTCTCCCCCACTTGTATGCCTGTCATGATGCTTTTACTTATTTATATGCTAAAAGTAACTGAACTCGCCAGATTTATGTCTGACCCATTTTGTTTCCTCTTCCGTTCCCCCCTCCCCCTCCCCCTCCCCCCCCCCCCCGATTCTTAGGGTGGGAATACTAAAGCTTGACCATGATTCTTCTTTTTTGCTTTGAGCTGGTTAGGTGTATTTCTCGTTTTCGCTTTTGCTCTACTATGGCTATGTTTTGGGGATTATGCACTTTTTATGCATTATTGTACTCTGATGATGATTTTGTACAAGGCAAAAGTTTTATGTTTTCAGTATTCCAGACTTATTATGTAATTGGGTTTCAACCACGAAACTTTTCTATTTAATAAAGTTTTAATTCTAATGTTAATTTATATGTGTCTTGTAATGTTTCTGTTTACCTATAACGCTTCACGAAACTTAATACATTCTGATAAAGAGTGACATTAACGGACTTGGGGTGTCACATTTGGTATCAGAGCGGAAGGTTACTAGATCGGATAAAAGATTTTGAAAATTGTTTTCGAAAGGTTTTAAAAGAAAGAATTTTCAAAAGAATTAAGTCTTTTTTGAAAAAATATTACCCAAAACCATATGAAATATGTTTCGATTCTCTTTTTGAATCCCTTTCTCCGTTTCTTTTCAGCATGTCTAGGGAACCTAATATTCCTGAGGGCATTCAGATACCAGCTTGGTTTTATAGGTTTTTGGAGGCTTTGGCACCCGCGGAAGGCCAAGCAGACGCCCCTCCCCTAGCTGTAGCTGTTGTTCCTTCTCTTTCTCCTCCACATGCTGATAATTTCTCTAAGATATGCAAATATTTCTGTTCTATGGGTGGAAAGCCATTCCAAGGAACTGAGACTTTCGTGAGGCAAGGAATTGGCTTAAAAGACAGAGGATTTGTTTGGAATTTTCGAAGTTGACGATCATAGGAAGATTCTGTTAGCTGCTTGGCAGCTGAAAAATGAAGCTTCATTCTGGTGGGAAGTGACGCAAGCAGGGCATCCAGTGGAGACTCAGGATGATTTCCAACAGAGATTTGAAATGAAGTTTCTTTCTCAAGCTGAGCAGAGTATGCAAATGGAAAGGTTTTTGGCGCTTAAGCAAGGAAGCATGTCTGTTAGAGAGTATGTTAATAAGTTTAATCAATTGGCGAGGATTGGTTTGGAAATAGTAGATACCCCGCACAAGGAAGCTTTGAAGTTTGCTAGAGGATTGGATGAACCCCTCCATGGGTTGGCAATGTCTCATATTCCGATGGGAGCATCTTTTGAGAAACTCGTCGATATAGCATTAATGCATGAGGAAGATAAAGGTGAAAATAAAGAGGCTAAGGTTGAGGAAACACAACAAGAAAGTGTGGCCTAGGAAAGAACAACATCAACAAAAGAAGGGCGGTAAGAATGGCAAAGGTCGAGATAAGAGGAAATGTCATCATTGCTGACGCGAGGCTCATGTAATCAAGGATTTCAAGAAAAGAAATAACGCTTGTTTCCATTATGGAGAGGTCGGACACTTTTCTAAGGAGTGCCTGAAAAAACTTGGACAGGGTCAAAGGGAAGGATCTTCTAGAGGACAGGTGCAGTCTCTCGTGGGCAGCACGCCAGTTAAAGGTAGGAAAGTTTCCATTGAAGGTTTGATTTCTCTTCCAATCATCCAGTTAGAACTCTTTTTGATTCTGGCACTTCGCATTCTTTTATATATGATTCTGTGGTTGAGTCTCTACACATTAGTACTAGTATGGTTTTGGATCCCGTTGTTGTCTCAAACCCCATTGGTGGTACAGCTCATCTGTCTATGATTTGTAGGGGTTTGAGGACATATGTATTAGGCGTCGAGTTTGAATGCAACGCATATGTGCTTGGTTTCATGGGCTATGGTTTGATTCTAGGGATGGATTGGCTAGCCATATATGGTGCCATTCTGGATTAAGAGAGGAGGGTCGTTAGACTTTTGACTTGCCATGGGAGTACCCTCTAGATTTCTTGTGACCCACTTCCAAGGATAGATGATCTGTTTGACCAGCTTTTTGGTGCATCTGTTTTCTTCCAGTTAGGGTTTCATCAGTTGAGGTGGCCAAGGATGATATAGACAATACTGCTTTTAGAGCTCCATATGGTTTCTTTGAGTGGCTCGTCATGCCTTTTGGGTTGACGAATGCACCCGCCTATTTTGTTGGTCTAATGAGTAGGGTGTTTTGGGAGTTTCTAAATAAGTTCATTGTGGTCTTTGTTAATGATATCTTGATCTTCTCGAAGATCGAGGAAGAGCATGCCTTACATTTGAGGGAGGTTATGAAAACTCTCTGTGCGCACCAGCTTAAGGCGAAATTCTCCAAATGTCATTTTTGAGAAAAGAAGTAAGATTTATAGGGCATGTGAACTCTAAAGATGGGATAGCAGTAGATCCCATGAAGGTAGTTGCAATTCAAGATTGGTAGATTCCAAAGAATGCAACGAAGATGAGGAGTTTTCTTGGATTAGAAGGCTATTATAGGAAGTTCATAAGGACTTTGCAAAGATATCAACCCCACTCACCAGGCTGACAAAGAAGTATCTGATATTTTCTTGGGATATAGATTGTGACGATGTTTTTCAGCGATTTAAGAGGGCTCTGACAATAGCCCCAGTCTTGACCTTCCCTAACAGGAACAAAGTGTTTACAGTATACACTAACGCATATGGTACAGGGCTTGGAGCGGTTCTAATGCAAGAGGTAAGGGTGGTAGGTTATGGAGGTAGACAGCTAAGAGTTCATGAGAAGAACTACCCTACCCATGACTTAGAGTTAGCTGCCAGAGTATTCGCGCTTAAGACTTGGCGCCATTATCTATTAGGAGAGAAGTTCGAGTTGTATACCGATCATAAATCTCTCAAGTACTTATTCTCGCAGAAGGACCTTAATTTAAGGCAACAAAAATGGATGGAGTTCCTAGCGTCATATGACTTTGAGATTGCTTATACATCTGGCAAGGGTAATGTGGTGGCAGACGCATTGAGTAGGCAAAGGATGACCTTGTAACACCCCACACCCGCTATAGTCACTCACTAAGGGAATGCCATAGCATCGGTGGAGTATTTTTAGTGAGTATAGAACAGTAAAATTACAACAAGACAGATATAATGTAATACTTGAAAATTTAAAACATCATCTCATAGCAGCGGAAAGTAAAACATGTTTGGTTACATCATAAAACCATAACAAGAGTCAAGTACAAAATATCCATCCTGAATAAAATAAGTACATAATCCCACTACTCATAACAAATAGCCATAACAGAAAAGATAAGATAAGCTGAGCTCTACATCTACGGTCCAAGCTCCAAGAGATAGATAAAGCAAACTGATCAAAGCCCACTAGCACTAGGCCCAACCTGAGGACCTGAAGGAAAAAGATAAAAACAACGGGGGTCAGACATAAGCCTGAGTGAACCCTATCTCCTTAATAATACAATTATTAAAGTAATTAGGGTATGATATGAACTCGGTATGGTATCTTTGGGGAAAATGACTACACTAAGTTGCCCACGAACACAGGACGAACTAAGATAACCGTAAAGACACATCTACCCACCCAAGGATAATTACTAACTGCACCACACCAGTCACTCCTACTCAAAGGTTGATCCCACCCAAGGATATCAAAGATAGATATAACCAGTAGTTTCCTGTACCCTAGTTGACTACATAGGTGCCGTCTGCCCCTATCTCTACTAGGTGTACCCCACTACCCCAAGCGATCGGCTCCCTAACGTAGATACCCGTGCTGGTCCCACAGTGGGGTGTATCACTCCCCTAAAGTGGCTACCCAATACTATCAACGGTGCACGGCTTTATATCTACACGATGCAACAACGGCTTATCTACCAGCCCGGGCCCACACACGCATATGAAACCCGTTGGACTTGCGTTGCCACCGCTACCCCGTTTTGGCCTCTTATAATCAAGCCCAATATGCGTGTCCCGTCACTCGACATGGGTCGAGCCCACAAAGATACGTTTGGGATATTGGTTGAAATGGGCCCCCCACAAGCTACTACTTAAGCTTGTCATTTTATCTAGTGCATCCCACTTAACCCCTTTTTATAATCATGCCCCCTTACATGTTAAGGTTTGGTTAAGTCATCCAATTATATTACAATTGCCCCTTAAGGCACCCACTAGATTTTCGCATGCCACCCAAGGCACTTACTTGATTCCCACATGCCACCCAAGGCACTTACTTGATTCCCACATGCCACCCAAGGCACTTACTTGATTTCCCCATGCCACCCAAGGCACTTACTTAACCCTTTAATCATGTTTAGTTACATGTTCCACTTTGGTTAAGTATTCTTATCGTATTTTCTATTGCCACCCAAGGCAACCCACTAGTTTCCTCATGCCACCCGAGGCACCCCCACTAGTTACTATATGCCACCCAAGGCACCCACTTAACCCCTCATGTCCCACTACATGCTAATATGGTTAAGTGTTTCTTAATTAATTAAGACCGTGATCTCCCATAAAGACCTCCCACATTAGACTGGCTGTTATGACCGCCTGGTTAAGCCGGTAGAGTCCGGGCAGTCTTACGTCATAACAGAGTCTAACCTCGTGTCTTTACCTTAATCACGTATTTAATTTATGGCTAAGACCTCTCACATTGGGCTGACATTTGTAGCAACTGGTTAAGCCGGTCGGGTCCGGGCAGTTTTACACTACCTCGTGTCTTAGTCGATTAATTACACCTAATTAATCACCCCCATATTAATTATTCATAATTAATATCAAGTTTTCCATAACATGGGTAGACCTAACTCAATAGGTAAATTCCCATGGGGTAGACCTAACTCAATAGGTAAATTCCCACTTATGGTAATTTATTTTTATGGTATGCTTAATCATACCCAACCATGCTTTAATTAACATATTTACCAACCCCATCGTTTCCCCACGTAAATCGTTCTCATTTCATGACATAATAAAGGGGAAGATCCATCACAACTATCATGGGTTTAGCATACAACTTTGTCATGGGTTAAGAGGATGTCAACTTGCATATATGAGCATATATTAACCCAACTATATTCAACCCAAACTTGCATATTATCAAACATGTGTCTTACATAACATGTTGCATATGAACTTACATATCATCAAACATGTGATTTGCATAACATGTTGCATATGAACTTACATATCATCATACATGTGATTTGCATAACATGTAGAACTTGCATTTTAGCATATACTTAACTTGCATAAGCACTCACATACTTGCATAAGCATTCATATACTTGCATAAGCTTGCATATCATGTTAAACTTGCATTTCAACATATACATAACTTGCGTAAACATTCACATACTTGCATAGGCTTGCATATTATGTTAAACTTGCATTTCAACATATACATAACTTGCATAAACATTCACATACTTGCATAGGCTTGCATATTATGTTAAACTTGCATTTCAACATATACATAACTTGCATAAACATTCACATACTTGCATAGGCTTGCATATTATGTTAAACTTGCATTTCAACATATACATAACTTGCATAAACATTCACATACTTGCATAGGCTTGCATATTATGTTAAACTTGCATTTCAACATATACATAACTTGCATAAACATTCACATACTTGCATAGGCTTGCATATTATGTTAAACTTGCATTTCAACATATACATAACTTGCATAAACATTCATATACTTGCATAAGATGTTAAACATGCATATAAGCATATACATGACTTGCATAAGTACTCACATACTTGCATAACATGTTTGCATAATGGATCCATATTCACTTAGTGTTTTGCATCATAAACATCATGAAACAACTTGCATAAAAATATCATGATTACATATTATGAAACTTGCATGACATAAGGCATATAACTTGCAAAACACATAATATTCACTACATCAAGCTTGCATAAATATATGGATCCACAAACATAGCCATACTTTATCACATCTTATCATAATCAATTCAATAATTGATTATTAAGGGGATAGAAGCTCACCAAAACAAGATTAGCAAGTTAAATGAAGCAAATCCCAATGATTAAGTAGAAGAAGATGTAGATTAGCTTGCAAACCCTCTTAGGATTTTTAGTGGAGGCTCTCCAATTTTCTAAGTGGTGGCATAATGGCCTTAGATCTATTTTTGGTAAGGATAAGGGGTGTATTAGGGTGTATATATAGATTAGTTAGATGTTTTAGGACCATAGGATATACCCTAGAACCAATCCTAGCCTTTAAAGCATGTCTTGGGGAAGAAGTCAAGTGTAGGAACCATTTAGGGCCCAAAAAAAACAGCCCAAAACTCATCCCGGGCCTCAAAACATGAGCAGTTTTCGTTTTTGATTTTTCGTGAAACTTTGACGGGCCATAACTTGGTCATACGGACTCCGATTTACGAAAACTCGGACTCTATTTCGCGTATTTTTCCGAGACGAACGCAATGGCATAGCCTGTTTCCCCTGATTCAGAATATTAAATTTAATTCTGCTCTGATTTATGTTATAACAAGTTATTTAACATACGGGGTGTTACATTCTCCCCTACTTAAAG
This sequence comes from Allium sativum, assembly GCA_030737875.1. Lineage (NCBI taxonomy): Eukaryota > Viridiplantae > Streptophyta > Magnoliopsida > Asparagales > Amaryllidaceae > Allium > Allium sativum. The sequence continues at coordinate 79,751,367 of CM060914.1, forward strand.
GATTTCGTCCCCGAAATCTCTAAGTCAAGAAGAACGTATCCTACCAACCAAACAACCATCTACTCAACCATCAAACACTGGCATCCATTTTCCTTAAAGTTTCTAATGTTGTATGAACATATGCAAAAAGTGTGTGTATATGTTCCCTATCTAATGCAAAATCAGGCGGTCTACTGATTCAGTTGACCTCCTTAATGCAAACCATGATAGTGCCATGCATCCAATATGTATGCGAAAGAACCCTATCGACACATACTATTTCTACATGCGTGCACAATCATTCACCGAATAAATGCATCATCCATATGATAGCACAACCATCATACATCCATTAATATAGCTACCTACACACATTTATATGCAATATGCAATATGAAGTGATTGAGCCGATCTAGTGCCTAAAGTGTGTGTATATGCATCCACGAGCAACCACTAGCAAACACTTGCATCCACTTGCATCCATCAATCATAACATGTCTCAAACACATGTTTCAACCATAGGTTTACCCTATCTAAAAGGTCAAAGGTGCTAACGAGAGGACATACTAAGGACAAGATAAGTACAAGATAGGCAATAAAGGAGAAGTTAAAGAACATACTCTCGAAAAGAAAAGGGTACAAAGAACGCATCTTCGCTTCCGTCTCCCAAGTAGCATTGCTCTCGTCATCTCCCCATTGCACTTTGACTAGCTGAACCTCTCTGTTTCTCAACTTCTTAATCTCTGACCCAAGGATGCGAGTAGGAGCTCGTCGAATCGTCGCATCACGCTCTACTTCCACTTCTCTAAGCAAGCTCGGCTCTACCACCTCTGCGGTCTCATGTAGGCACTTCCTCAAATGTGACACATGGAAAACATCATGTATACCACTAAGTCTGTCTGGCAACTCCACCCTATATGCCATCCGTCCAATTCTTTCCTTGACAGGAAACGGTCCTACAAACCTCGGTGCTAACTTCCCAGCGGATCCAAAGCGAACAACATTCCGTAATGGAGACACTTTGACAAAAACCATGTCCCCAACTTCAAACTCAAGATCAGTCCTCCTCTTATCTGCATAAGATTTCTGTCTGTCTTGCGCTGCTTTCATCCTTCTTCGAATCAAATCAACCTTCTCTGAAGTCTCTCTAACCATATCGGGCCCTAGCAAGATCTTATCCGTAGATTCCCACCAACATGTAGGTGATCGACAAGGCCTTCCATAAAGAGCTTCAAAAGGTGCCATGCCAATACTAGACTGGAAGCTGTTGTTATATGCAAACTCCACCAAAGGAAGATGCTCTTCCCATGTACCTCCAAAATCCAAGATACAAAGCCTCAAAAGGTCTTCCAAAACACGGTTCACCCTCTCGGTCTGGCCGTCTGTCTGAGGATGATATGCGGTGCTCAAACACAACTGAGTCCCCACCGCCTCCTGTAAACTCTTCCAAAACTCACTAGTGAAGATAGGATCTCGATCACTCACTATGCTGGAAGGTACCCCATGCAATCGAACTATCTCTCGAACATAGACTGAAGCAAGCCATGGAGCAGTCCTCTTACTCTTTACGGGTATGAAATGGGCACTCTTAGTAAGTCTATCAACCACGACCCAAATTCCTGTATTTCCCTTCCTCAATCTCGGTAAACCATCAACGAAGTCCATCGAGACACTATCCCACTTCCATATCGGAACTTCCAAAGGATGAAGCAACCCACCTGGCTTCTTTTGCTCTGCTTTTACTTGTTGGCACACCAAGCATCTAGCAACATACTCGGCCACATCTTTCTTCATACCGGCCCAGAAGAAAGTCCTTTTCATGTCTTGGTACATCTCGTCCCCACCGGGATGAATGGTCATCCTAAAACGGTGTGCATTATCAGGAATAACCTTCCTCAAACCCTCATCTTGCGGTACACAAAGTCTACCGTCTCTACACAAGCACCCCCTATAATCTAGGGTGTACCTACTCAAATGGCTGGACGACTCCCCCCCTTATGAGCTTTTCTACTAACTCAACCAACTGTGGGTCGTCCCTCTGTGCTTCTACAATTTTCCCCAAAAGAGTAGGTCTAACTTCCAAGGAAGCTAGCAAACCGGGTACACAATTAACGGAAGGTCTGAAATCCATCATAGAAATAAACTCTAGGCTCCTTCGTTCAACGAACCACAAACTCGAGGACAATCCCTTTTTCTACTTAAGGTGTCCGCTACCATGTTACCCTTGCCAGGGGTATACGCTATCTCAAACCCATAGGATGCTAAAAATCCCATCCACTTTTACTGTCCTAAGATTATGCGCTTGAAGAGCCTCCAGCACTTCCCTAAGATGTAGGGCATGCTCTTCTCCACCAGGATATCATCCAAAATCATCACAGCTATCCATCCCTCACGCAGACTACCCTAATCGAACTCGGCATTCCCCCAAATGCAAGCCCCAAAGGCCTAAACCAATATCAGACAAACACCCAAGGGATACCTCCTTCGAATTCAGACGACCTTCGTGAGATGATACTAGTAAAAACAGCTAAATAATTAAGCCCCTTGTCCAACCCTGGATGTCCCCGCCAGTCTTACTCCAAAACCACCGTTTTTCCCTAACTGGCTTTGCTCCTAGAAAAGACCAAGATGTCATCCACAAAGACCATCACAACTTATTTAGGTACTCCTTGAACACCCTTCTTATCAAATCATCAAAGTATACGGGGGCGTTCGTCAAACCCAATGGCATCACCAGCCACTCATAAAAAAAATCATCCGGAGTCCTAAAGGCAGTCTTCTCTGTACTATCCTCAGCCACTCTCAACTGATGAAATCCCGTGGCTAAGTCCAACTGCGAAAATACTGAGGCGCCCACTAACTGATCAAAGAGATCATCAATCCTCGACAATGGGTGTCTATTCTTCTTTGTGAGTTTATTTAGCTCTCTTTAGCCTACACAAAGTCTGAGGGACCCATCCGCCTTCGTGGCAAAAACTACTGGAGCGCCCCACTCCGATATACTTCGTCTTATGAACCCCTTCTCAAGCAAATCGCCTACTTACTTATGGAGTTCCCTCCTCTCACGAGGAGCCACGTGGCACACTGGCCAAGACACTGGTTTAGCCTTACCCACCAGATATATTTGGGAGTCAATTTCCAGCTCCGGAGGTAAGCCCTTCACCTCCTTATACACCTCCGGGTATTCCCGGACCGCTCTAACAGATCACAAATTCTAGACCAACATGTCAAGCGATTCTAGATAACTTAGCATAACAGATTCTATGGGATTACAAGAGATCTCGAGAGTGTTACCCAAGCGGCCCATAAGCCTAACAACTCTCCCTCCAAAATCAAAAACGGCACCCCTACTGGATAACCAGTCCATGCCCAGAACTAACCCATAGCCCGTGAAGCCCAACAAGCATCACATCTAAACTCAATGCTAAGTATAAAAACTTTCAAACCCAACCACACCATGGAGCCCAATTGGGTTTGAAACAACTAAGGGATCATCAACCAAACTGGTGTCTAAGTCAGTGACTCAACTATCAATGGTGAGATAAACGAACTCGATATATCAGGATCAAATAAAGTTTGAATCGGATAATAAAGAAATCCAAATTCCAACCTAGACGGTCTTATCCCCATCTGGTACCTTAGTCGTGAGGGAATACAATTACCCCCCAGAAGATTCCATACCTTGCCCTTGCTTCTTTGGACAATCCTAATAACGTGTCCTATTCCTCTCAAAAGGATAACTACTAGCCTTCCTCTTCCCTATTCTCCACTCACAACCTCCCACCAATGAGGTTTCACCCTTCATTAACCAAACAACTATTTGAGCCTTCCTCTCTTCTTGAACCAACTTCTAACCAGATTTACGTCTGAGTCCCTTGAAGTGGTTTTCCATCCTTATCCATCTTAGAAAGATCATCTATACGCGGAGGGGAAACTCAAAATGAGAGAGAGGAAGAGATTCAAAATGGAGAATTCGAAAGATATAGATATGGCTATTGGGGATTATGCTTTTCTTTCAAAAACTTTTCTCTTAAAAGACATGTTTTCGAAAATACTCCTTTCAAAAATATTCTTAGAAAATAGTTTTTCTAAAAAAATTATCTGTTCTGGTAACCTTAAGCTCTGATACCACGTGTAACACCCCACACCCGCTATAGTCACTCACTAAGGGAATGCCATAGCATCGGTGGAGTATTTTTAGTGAGTATAGAACAGTAAAATTACAACAAGACAGATATAATGTAATACTTGAAAATTTAAAACATCATCTCATAGCAGCGGAAAGTAAAACATGTTTGGTTACATCATAAAACCATAACAAGAGTCAAGTACAAAATATCCATCCTGAATAAAATAAGTACATAATCCCACTACTCATAACAAATAGCCATAACAGAAAAGATAAGATAAGCTGAGCTCTACATCTACGGTCCAAGCTCCAAGAGATTGATAAAGCAAACTGATCAAAGCCCACTAGCACTAGGCCCAACCTGAGGACCTGAAGGAAAAAGATAAAAACAACGGGGGTCAGACATAAGCCTGAGTGAACCCTATCTCCTTAATAATACAATTATTAAAGTAATTAGGGTATGATATGAACTCGGTATGGTATCTTTGGGGAAAATGACTACACTAAGTTGCCCACGAACACAGGACGAACTAAGATAACCGTAAAGACACATCTACCCACCCAAGGATAATTACTAACTGCACCACACCAGTCACTCCTACTCAAAGGTTGATCCCACCCAAGGATATCAAAGATAGATATAACCAGTAGTTTCCTGTACCCTAGTTGACTACATAGGTGCCGTCTGCCCCTATCTCTACTAGGTGTACCCCACTACCCCAAGCGATCGGCTCCCTAACGTAGATACCCGTGCTGGTCCCACAGTGGGGTGTATCACTCCCCTAAAGTGGCTACCCAATACTATCAACGGTGCACGGCTTTATATCTACACGATGCAACAACGGCTTATCTACCAGCCCGGGCCCACACACGCATATGAAACCCGTTGGACTTGCGTTGCCACCGCTACCCCGTTTTGGCCTTTTATAATCAAGCCCAATATGCGTGTCCCGTCACTCGACATGGGTCGAGCCCACAAAGATACGTTTGGGATATTGGTTGAAATGGGCCCCCCACAAGCTACTACTTAAGCTTGTCATTTTATCTAGTGCATCCCACTTAACCCCTTTTTATAATCATGCCCCTTACATGTTAAGGTTTGGTTAAGTCATCCAATTATATTACAATTGCCCCTTAAGGCACCCACTAGATTTTCGCATGCCACCCAAGGCACTTACTTGATTCCCACATGCCACCCAAGGCACTTACTTGATTCCCACATGCCACCCAAGGCACTTACTTGATTTCCCCATGCCACCCAAGGCACTTACTTAACCCTTTAATCATGTTTAGTTACATGTTCCACTTTGGTTAAGTATTCTTATCGTATTTTCTATTTCCACCCAAGGCAACCCACTAGTTTCCTCATGCCACCCAAGGCACCCCCACTAGTTACTATATGCCACCCAAGGCACCCACTTAACCCCTCATGTCCCACTACATGCTAATATGGTTAAGTGTTTCTTAATTAATTAAGACCGTGATCTCCCATAAAGACCTCCCACATTAGACTGGCTGTTATGACCGCCTGGTTAAGCCGGTAGAGTCCGGGCAGTCTTACGTCATAACAGAGTCTAACCTCGTGTCTTTACCTTAATCACGTATTTAATTTATGGCTAAGACCTCTCACATTGGGCTGACATTTGTAGCAACTGGTTAAGCCGGTCGGGTCCGGGCAGTTTTACACTACCTCGTGTCTTAGTCGATTAATTACACCTAATTAATCACCCCCATATTAATTATTCCTAATTAATATCAAGTTTTCCATAACATGGGTAGACCTAACTCAATAGGTAAATTCCCATGGGGTAGACCTAACTCAATAGGTAAATTCCCACTTATGGTAATTTATTTTTATGGTATGTTTAATCATACCCAACCATGCTTTAATTAACATATTTACCAACCCCATCGTTTCCCCACGTAAATCGTTCTCATTTCATGACATAATAAAGGGGAAGATCCATCACAACTATCATGGGTTTAGCATACAACTTTGTCATGGGTTAAGAGGATGTCAACTTGCATATATGAGCATATATTAACCCAACTATATTCAACCCAAACTTGCATATTATCAAACATGTGTCTTACATAACATGTTGCATATGAACTTACATATCATCAAACATGTGATTTGCATAACATGTTGCATATGAACTTACATATCATCATACATGTGATTTGCATAACATGTAGAACTTGCATTTTAGCATATACTTAACTTGCATAAGCACTCACATACTTGCATAAGCATTCATATACTTGCATAAGCTTGCATATCATGTTAAACTTGCATTTCAACATATACATAACTTGCGTAAACATTCACATACTTGCATAGGCTTGCATATTATGTTAAACTTGCATTTCAACATATACATAACTTGCATAAACATTCACATACTTGCATAGGCTTGCATATTATGTTAAACTTGCATTTCAACATATACATAACTTGCATAAACATTCACATACTTGCATAGGCTTGCATATTATGTTAAACTTGCATTTCAACATATACATAACTTGCATAAACATTCACATACTTGCATAGGCTTGCATATTATGTTAAACTTGCATTTCAACATATACATAACTTGCATAAACATTCACATACTTGCATAGGCTTGCATATTATGTTAAACTTGCATTTCAACATATACATAACTTGCATAAACATTCATATACTTGCATAAGATGTTAAACATGCATATAAGCATATACATGACTTGCATAAGTACTCACATACTTGCATAACATGTTTGCATAATGGATCCATATTCACTTAGTGTTTTGCATCATAAACATCATGAAACAACTTGCATAAAAATATCATGATTACATATTATGAAACTTGCATGACATAAGGCATATAACTTGCAAAACACATAATATTCACTACATCAAGCTTGCATAAATATATGGATCCACAAACATAGCCATACTTTATCACATCTTATCATAATCAATTCAATAATTGATTATTAAGGGGATAGAAGCTCACCAAAACAAGATTAGCAAGTTAAATGAAGCAAATCCCAATGATTAAGTAGAAGAAGATGTAGATTAGCTTGCAAACCCTCTTAGGATTTTTAGTGGAGGCTCTCCAACTTTCTAAGTGGTGGCATAATGGCCTTAGATCTATTTTTGGTAAGGATAAGGGGGGTATTAGGTTGTATATATAGATTAGTTAGATGTTTTAGGACCATAGGATATACCCTAGAACCAATCCTAGCCTTTAAAGCATGTCTTGGGGAAGAAGTCAAGTGTAGGAACCATTTAGGGCCCAAAAAAAACAGCCCAAAACTCATCCCGGGCCTCAAAACATGAGCAGTTTTCGTTTTTGATTTTTCGTGAAACTTTGACGGGCCATAACTTGGTCATACGGACTTCGATTTACGAAAACTCGGACTCTATTTCGCGTATTTTTCCGAGACGAACGCAATGGCACAGCCCGTTTCCCCTGATTCAGAATATTAAATTTAATTCTGCTCTGATTTATGTTATAACAAGTTATTTAACATACGAGGTGTTACAGACCTTGAGTCCTCTGTTTGTGGAGAGGAAAAACTTGGAGTTTATATCGACTTTTGATTATAGACCCTCCACCGAGTTTACACCTGGTTTATTGGCATCATTAGAGGTGTGACCTACTTTGTTGGATCAAATAGGGACTTCGCTGCGAGAGGACCCACAGCTGGCAAATATTTTGGATAGACTCAGTAAAGGGGAGACTTCTAGTCACCTTAGTAGATATTCCACGGATGATAGAGGGTGGTTGCGAAGAGATAGAAGGCTTTGTGTTCCCCGAGTTAGGTGTCTGTTGAAGATAGTCCTTGAGGAAGCCCAACATTCTAGGATGATTATTCATCCAAGCGATGATAAGATGTATAGGGATATGAAGAGGGTTTTCTTTTGGGCTGGGATGAAGAAGGATATGGCGGAGTTTGTTTCCCAGTGTTTGATTTGCCAGCAAGTCAAAACTGAGCAAAGGAAGCCCAGTGGTTCACTTCATCCTTTAGAAGCCCCACAATGGAAGTGGGAGAGTGTCTCTACGGATTTCATTGATGGTTTGCGTAGATCAATGGAAGGCAACACCAGTATTTGGGGTTGTAGTGGACAGGCTTACTAAGAGCACTCATTTCATCCCTATTAAGGGTAAGAGGATGGCAGCATGGTTGGCAGTAGTTTATCTTCTTTAGATAGTCCGTTTACATGGGGTACCTTCAAGTATAGCGAGTGATCGTGTCCCCATTTTCACCTGTGAGTTTTAGAGGAGCTTACAAGAAGCATTGGGTACGCATTTGTGTTTGAGCACCGCTTATCACCCTCAGACCGAAGGACAGACGGAATGGGTGAATAGAGTCCTTCAGGAACTTTTAAACTGTGTATCCTAGACTTCGGAGGGACTTGGGAAGAGCATCTTTCTTTAGTAGAATTCGCCTACAACAACTATTATCAGGCTAGCACTGGCATGGCACCCTTCGAAGCATTGTATGGACAACCCTGTAGATTACAGACTTGTTGGTGGGAATCTACAGAAAGGCTTCTACTTGGACCTGAGATGATTAGAGAGACTTCAGAATAGATTGGCCTTATCCGCAGGCGCATAAAGATGACTCAGGACAGGTAGAAGTCCTACGCAAATAGGAGAATGAATGACATTGAGTTTGAGGTGGGAGACATGGCTTTCATCAAGGTATCACCTTTAAGGAATGTAGTTCGGTTTGGATCTGTAAGGAAATTGGCACCAAGGTTTGTAGGTCCATTTCCTATAACAGAAAGGATTGGCCAAATGGCCTACAGAGTAAAGCTACTATAGAGATTGTCTGGCGTTCATGATGTTTTCCACATTTCTCGTTTATGGAAATGTTTGCATGATACTGCAGAAGTAGTTGAGCTGAGTATGCTAGAAAAAGTAGAGGTGAAACGGGACACGACAGTTAGACGAGTTCCTACCCGTACTCTTGGATCAGAGGTTAAGAAGCTACGCAACTAAGAGGTCAAGTTGATGAAAATTCAGTGGGGAGATAACCAAGAGGATGCAACTTGGGAGACCGAAGACAAGATTCGCGCTTCGTACCCTTTTCTTTATAAGGGTATATTCTTAACTTCTTTTTCCAAAAGCTTTCATTCATGCTTGTTTCTACCTTTTAAGTATATCATATCGATCGAATTTCCGACCTTTAGGAAGGAAACCCATGTATGTAAACATATGTTTGAGACATGTTATGTTTGGTGGATGCAAGTGTTTGCCAGTGGTTTCCTGTGGATGCATATACACACACATTAGGCACTAGATCGGTTCAATCACTATCATACCGCATATGGATGTGTATGCATATTTTTCTTCTTTTAATGGATGAAAGTGGGTGTATCATCATATGGGTGTTGCATTTGGATGGATGATTGCGCACACATATAGAACTAACATGTTATAATAGGATCATTTGTATACATGTTGGATTCATGGCACTAACATACATTGCATTAAGGAGGTCAACTGAATCAGTAGACCGCCTGATCTTTCGCATTAGTATAGGGACATATACACACACATTTGCATATGTTCATACAAGCATTAGAAATCTTTTAAGGACAATGGATACCTGTGATTGATAGATGAGTAGATGAGTGATGGATGTTAGGATATGCATTATTCTTAACTTGGAGATTTCAGGGACGAAATCCTTTAAGTATGGGAGAATGTAACACCCTGTAATTCTAAGAACACAATAAGGATAAACTAAGGAATACTTAATTAAATATTGAGAATTAAGTAAAACTGATTGCGCCATACGTCCGTCTCGAAATTATGTTTAAGATAGACATCAATTTTGCGTAAAATGGACATCGTATGAAGAAGTTATTAAGGTTAGAAGTTTGTATATGCACAAGAGAATTATATATATACATAACCAATTCAAAACAGTTCAAGTATTTCGAAAACCAGAAGCGAGAAGGCACAAGAACTCGGCCCGTTGGGGGTCAACCTCGTGCCTTTAAGGGTGTCAACCTATGGGTCGACACCACAAAAAGGGTGTCGACACCCTTGTCGACCCCCCCCCCCCCTCCGCCGATGAATCTGGACCTACTGTCCGTCCTGGTTCGTTGGCTGATGGCTATATAAAGGACCTTAATCCCATTGTTTTATTCATCTAAATTAATGGCGATAATGAAGTAATGCCCCAACTCAGAGTAGAATAGCCTATCTTCTTCAATAGCAAGTTATTCATATTCATAGATCTGTGCTACACCATCTACGAGTAATCTTTTGTTCTTGTGATCCAATCACAGTAGATATAAACACCTAAAATGTAATCTTGACATGTTCATAAGTTTGGATCTAAGCCTATGCCTGTTAGAAATCTGAATCACCAGATCTGCTATTTCTTGTATATTTGTTGCTTAGATCTCATATGCCTATTCATAATATCCCTGTTCTGTTAGTTTGCCTAATCATGTCACCTTATGCCTATTCTGCCAGTTTGCTTAATTATGTCACCTTATGCCTATTATGTTAGTTGCCTAATTATGTCATCATGTGCGAGTTTTATTTTCTATGCCTATTCTTGTATTCTTCTCTCCGTCTTTCCGTTTTTATTTTTATAGCCAAGCTACCTTCGAGCCTAGGCCTATCGCTGAAATACGCGAACGCACGAAATTGGGAACGATTGGGAATGGTTAATTTGGGGCATAATTCATATTGAAAACATGATTGGGAAATTTGGGCATAATTCGTACCTTGAACCAAAATTTGAAATTTGGGGATATAATCTATATCTTGAGCTAAATCTTATAGTGGGGCATAACCTGTTTCGTAGATCGAACAGGGATTTGGGGCATATTGAACATGAAAATTGGTTAATAATAAAAATGCTTGGATTTACAGTAATTAGAAACTGTAACCGCGCTTAGACACGAGGTTAGATTACATTTGTGGCAGAAGTCATCCTGAAACCACTCGGCAAACCCAGCAACCACAAGTGGTAATCTAATGTGAGGGGCCTAAGTGTATAAATGTACATGTGACGGTGCTAAGACACTTAGTTAAGTCCGACTTCTGGAAGAAGTCTGCCTGGACCGAACTGGCATATCCAACATCCACAAATGGTAGAGTTAATGTGGGAGGTCTAGCGCATTAATAACCATAAATGAATGAATGGTGATGAACTAGTAATACTTAACCTGTTTGAATCCATAAGGATTATATGAACCTATTAACTTGAGTAGGGGTTAAGTAAACTTGCTTGAATTAAGTGGAAGGGTTAAGTTGATCTTGTTAAATATATGGGGGCGGGTTAAACATATGAACCCGACAAACTTAACCTGTAGGGGTTATGCAATCTTGTTAAACTGGTAGGCATAACCAATGGAAATCCTAGCAGTGGGGATTCAAGCCTAGGGGGAAGCTTGTATCAACTGGAGTATGGGATCCGTATCAGTCAGCAACCTATATCGGTATCAAACGGGGAACCCCGAACTAGGTCGAGGTCAGGGCACGCTTACTGAGATGGTTATAAGAGGTCACTTGGGTAAGGATGTTTTGATGGTGCATTCCATCGGGGTCATGTGCGTGCATGGGTCCGCTTGCTTAAGAAAATAAGACGTTGTGACATTAGTAGTTATAGCCGTGCATCTTGAAAATAATGGGGTTGCCACTTTAGGAAGTGATATATAATGTGGGGACAGCATGGGTATCTACCGGATAGGGAGCCAATCGATAAGGGTAGTAATTAGGGTACATCTAGTCTCACCTGTTTAGGAACCCGTTGTTATCATTGGGGGTAACACCTGTCAGTTCTATTGGGATACCTATTATTATATAGGGTAAAACCTCTCACTAGAAGTACACCTAAGTCTACTATCTTGTACTTGTTGGGATCATCTTGTTCTTGTTATCCTTGTTTTGGTGCAGAGAAAAGTATTAGAGAAGTGCAATGCATGTTCTGTTCTATTTATCTTGTTTACCTTGTTATACCTGCCTTATGACACTGATATCTCTCTCCCACTTATATGACTGTCATAATGCTTTTACTTATTTATATGCTAAAAGTAACTGGACTCGCCAGACTTTATGTTTGACCCATTTTGTTTCCTCTCCTTTCTCTTCCGTTCCCCCTTCCCAAGGTTCTCAGGGTGGGAATACTCAAGGTTGACCAAGATTCTTCTTTTCTGCTTGGTGCTGCTTAGATGTATTGCTCGTTTTCACTTTTGCTTTATTATGGTTATGTTTGGGGTTATGCTCTTTTTATGTATTATTGTACTCTGATGGTGATTTTGTACAAGGCAGAAGTTTTATGTCTTCAGTATTCCAGACTTATTGTGTAATTGGGTTTGAACCATGAAACTTTTCTATTTAATAAAGTTTTTTTTCCGCTATTATTTTATATCTGTCTTGTAGTGTTTCTGTTTCTATTTACCTGTAATGCTTCACGAAACTTAATGCATTATGATAAAAAGTGACATTAACGGACGTGAGATTTCACGATTAGGGAAAATCTGATATCAGGGTTCGAGATCAGTACAGGGTTTTGAACGTAGAATTAGAATAGTTGGAAATGAGTGTCATGAGTTTACAGAGAAATGTAAGTGTAGCAATTGTTTTAATTCTAATAGAAACCTTGGGGAATGCAGCAGTAGGGAGGGGTTTGCCGAAGCTAGGTAAAATTCATGTCATTTATTTTCTGCATTTATTTACTTTACTGTGATCTGTGCTATGATAATTTTATATCCTCAAAACTGTAATAAACCCTGTTCATTCCCTCTGAGGTTAATTTAAAACCTACAAGTGGTATTATAGCAGTTATTTTATTAACTCTAGAGTCATGGATTTCGCTTGTTGTCAATCTAGCAAGAGTCAATCCATTAATACTTCGACTACCTTTGTTGGAACATATTTTTTAAATTAGAAATCAAAAATGGAATTCTATTTAAAATCTATTAATATTAGATGTTGGGATTTTCTTATCAATGGATGTGATATGGTAGATAAGAATGATATAGTGATTAATTCGTGTGCTACACATATTTTATATTCTTATATTAATGATGATCAATATAATCATATCTCCCATTGTTTAGATGCACAGGAAATCTGGAAAACTCTCGAAGCGAAGTATGGAAGAAATGGCAACAAGCACTCAAAACCCTCAAATGTCAACTTATATTCAGATTTATGCTTGACATGATATACAAATGATGGAGACTCAACCAATGATAAGCGATGTGATTTTTCTTTTGTGAAAAATTAACTAAAACCGTTGATGGTCTTAAATTGAAAAATGAAATTTTAAAATATGAAAATCTTGAATTATTATGCAAAAATAATGTTTTGGAAAAAGAGTTGAAATTTTTTAGGATGTCTAAAATTTTCCAAAAATGAAATTTGTGAGAAAGAAAATTTGCTGAAAAAACTGAATTGATCTTGAATGAACTTGAAATTGAAACCTAGAGAATGAGAAATCTCAAGTGCTATAAATGTATGTATTTTCAAAAGGATTTGTTTAATATAAAAGTGTTGACTAGCCTTTTGGCAAGCCATCAAGATTTATTGACATCATGGATCTCGGCAGAATCGACATGAAAGATCACATAAGCTTGATCAAGGAACTAGTCTACTGAGGAAGGTATTGTCAAGATAGATCTTTGGGTTCATTCAGAATCGACAGATCGATCGGTATAAGGTTCGATTCGAACCAAGAGACTAGACTGAGAATAGAAGTCCATAATGGCCATCAGTTGGATCGAATTACCTTTGGTTCGATTGAGTTGGGCTGAACTTATTTCTACACAAAATATCTTCCTGAAGACTTGCTCCTGCTCCTACTTGACCACTTCTAGCCACCCTCGAATATCGGATCAGCTTCTACCTATCACTATGTGCGTAAATCATGTTTTTCAATGCAAGAAGAATGCTTCTCTACGTTTTTCTACAACCTTGAAATGAATGAAACGTGTCCTAGCCAATTTGGGCACTATAACATCTATAAATAGACCTTTTGGACTCAGAAGAAGGGACTTATTTAAAATTTCTTAGTACTCAATTGTCTTAACTACTTATTAACAAAATATTCCATAAATAGAAGATTGTAAAGTGGGAGTAGGCTCGTTAACGCCGAACCACTTTAAACTTGTGTGTGATTGCATTTTTCTTCACTTTTCATTTATTTATCTTCACTTTGATTTCTACATCTTCATCTTTTTGGTGTTGCACTTTGGTGCTTACACTGAGAAGTGATTTTCTTGGGATTTAAAGGATTTTGCTCTACTTTTGGATTGCTAAGTCCGAAACAAGATCCTAAGTCCCCTTCAAAATCGTTGAACCAAGGTTTCCAAGGCTTCGGCTCGTGCTTCCAGAAAACAACAACAATAGGCTCCAACACCTAAGGAGACAGCCAGTGGGTTGTCCAATCTAGGATCAACTTCAAACCAACCTGCGTTGCTGCCTCCGAGACAATCACCTATGTCGGACCAAGCCCCTCCCTTAGCATTTTCCACCCGTGATGACTTTATGATTATGTAGACTCAGCTTCGAGAGACGACGGCGGCACTTGATGCTTAGGCAAGGGACAATGATGCGATGAGACATGATATGAATCATATGACGAGGCAGTAGGAAGAATTCAGAAAGCGCGATCTTCCTATCATCTCCCGGTCTAAAACTCAGAAGGCTCATCGTCATCCGGGGGAAGCAGGGATCGACCTCGTCCACGACGCACACTTCAGAGGCCAGAGAATGTGCAGTAGTTACAATTGGAAGGGCATGCAAACCAGCTTGGCACGGTTGATCAAACCGAGGTCGATCTAGTCGAACAAGGAGACGTCGACCCCTTGGCCTAACAGAACCAAAGTACTTCTCCTACGGCCCGCCGCTATACCACCCGAGCAACTAGAGCTCTTGTTCTTCCTCCCGAGCACTGTGAATGTCCGGGACAATCGGTTTCAAGGAGGTTTCCCCTAGACGGCGACTAGTGGCCCAAAGTGGGAGAAGGGAAGATTCGATTGGTCGAAGATGCCGATCGATATGCTCTCCAGACCTAACTGCTACGGTGCGACATCATGAATGGCAATAGAGGTTACAAGAATGAAGACTGGGGTATAGACCATAGCCACACCCTGTTTACGGATGATATCCTGCATGCAGAATTTCCAAGAAGGTTTAGCATGCCCAAGATTAGTCAATATACAGGCACAACCGATCCACAACAACATCTAATGAGATATTCATGGCATATGGATGCAGTCGCAGCTCCATACGCGATCAAATGTATAGCTTTCCCAATCTTCCTAGGAGAAGTAGCACTTATGTGGTTCTCGCAGCTCCCCCCAAGATCGGTTCCAAGTTTTAAAGATTTAGTGAGAAATTCCTGAATCAATTCCGTCTTCATGCTTCTAAATCGAAGCGTTTTATGGCACTTTCGACAATGAAGCAAGCAAGAGGAGAGTCTCTTAGGGATTACCTCAGTCGATTCAATAGGGCTGTCACAGAAGTGTGTAATCCCAACCTCGAGACGGTCCTTATGGCCATAGTAGAAGGAGTCGACCAAAAGACCGATTTTGGGAAATATCTGGTTGGAAAACCACCCACAACGATTGAATTATTTTACGAAAAGGCGAACATTCAACTAAGGCCAGAAGATGCACAGTTGGATGAGGAAGACGAACCGAAGGACATTACTAATAAGGCTATTCAAAGCAATGAGGCGGTCAAACAATTAGGAGACAACTCCCGAAAAGTGGAAGTAAATGTCGGAAACCATGGCAAGCGAAATAATAGTCAGTAGAAAGGCTCTAATGGGAGTCATGGTCAAAAAGGGAATCCTAGAAAAAGACCTCGATTTCGAGTGTTCGAGAGCTATACCATGTGGAATGTAACGCTGGAAAATATCTATTTTTATACATGGTGTATTTCAGTATAAGAAGTCGCCATTGTGCGAATCTACAAAGAAAGACCGAGCGACCGGGAAGTTCTGTCTGTTCCACGAGATTTACGGGAATACGAATAACGAATGTCGTAACCTCAGGGACATCATTGAGAAGCTGGTTAGACAAGGAAAACTTGATGAGTACAAGGTGGCCCCAAGGGACAGGGCGTAAGGAGCATCTGCCCTCAAGCAGAGTCAGGCGACACCTAGAGCCACTACCCAAGAAAAGGCCAAAGGGATAGTGATTAATAAAATTGTCAGAGGACCTCATCCGGCCGGATATAAAGATCAGATTAGAACATTATGTGAACTCTGCAAAACATCTCGATGTGGGAGAATCAAGCATCCCCTAAGTCTCAATCCCCGCAAAGAAAAGAAAGATGATGACTGACGACATCATCTTCTGCGATAGGGAATCGATAAGGATAGAATCCTGAAGCATTGATGCATTGGTGATCACAGCCATTATATGCCCAAACATGGTATGGAAGGTTCTGGTTGACAGCGGAAGTTCGGTAAACATTTTGTTCAAATAGGCTTACGACCAAACGAAGTTGGAATTAAGAGACCTGAAATCATGCATGGGCCAGATACACGGCTTTAATAGGTCATCCACTGAACTAGTCCGACTAGTCAATTTATCGGTCGAGTTGGGAGATGGAGACCGCAGAAGGGTATGGATCCTGCTATTTGTTGTGTTGGATATAAGTTCCCAATAAAACGCATTTTTGGGATGACCAGCTCTAGTGGAGTTTAGAGCATGTATCGCTCCTTGGTGTTTACTCTTGAAATTCCCTACCAATGGAGGAATTGGAACCGCATGCGGGGATCAAGTGGCGCAGCTAGCATATTACTCAGTGGAATGGAAAGAACTCGGAGGCAACGATAGCATGGAATCAGAAGACAATCCTCCTCCTGCAAAGGGGAAGGAAGCATAGCAACTAAAGAAAACATCCCGACTAGAACCGTCCATTTTCCAACTCGAAGATATTGATCCAAGAGAGGACGAAGAGTCGGGATATAGAAAAGCAGCCCCGAACCACTGTATGGATTCTAATTGGAAATGACAACCCGACTAAGGTCTTGAGGATCGGATCCCATCTTGAACCCCTCAAGACGAGGGAGCTGACTGGATTCCTCCACGGTAACTTGACATGTTCGCGTGGACCCATGCTGACATGTGTGGGATTTCACCTTCCATCATGACTCACTCCCTTAGCATTGATCCTAAATACTCATGTAAAGTAGAAAAGGAAGATGCTCGGCTGAGAAAGGTCCATAGCATTGAAAAAGGAGATTGAAAAACTTTAGAATAATGGATTCATCTGGGATGCAACCTATCCCAAATGGATAGCTAACCCGGTGCTTATAAAGAAAGAAAACGGGAAATAGCAAACTTGTATTGACTTATCATATCTAAATAAAGCCTACCCCAAGGATAGCTTCTTAGTCCCCAGGATCGATCAGCTGGTCGAATCTACAGCGGGGTACGAACTCCTTTCGTTTATGGAAGCATATTCGGGATATAACCAAAATGTAGTGCATGTCCCGAACCAAGAGCATACGAGTATCATAACAGTTCTCGGACTAAATTGTTACGTGGTCATACCCTTCGGACTGAAAAATGCAAGGGCAACCTATTAGCATCTAGTAAATCGCATGTTCCATGACCAGACCGGGAGAACGATAAAGGTTTATGCGATTGATATGCTAGTGAAGTCGACAATCGTATGATCACATCAGGGACATGTCAGAAATGTTCAACATTCTCCGAAGATACGGGA
This sequence comes from Allium sativum, assembly GCA_030737875.1. Lineage (NCBI taxonomy): Eukaryota > Viridiplantae > Streptophyta > Magnoliopsida > Asparagales > Amaryllidaceae > Allium > Allium sativum. Next base: position 79,769,189 of record CM060914.1, read on the forward strand.
TGAAGCTTAACCCCTTAAAGTTCTCTTTTGGAGTCGCATCAGGAAAGATCTTGGGTTTCATAGTCAGTTCCCGAGGAACCAAAATCAATCCCGACCAGATCTTAGAAATCAAAGGTATCCAAGAGCATTAAAGAATCAAGGACGTGCAAAGTTTGCAAGGAAAGGTTGCAGCCCTGGGATGATTTATATCCAAAGCTACCAACAAGTGCCTCCCTTTCTTCGAATTGATTAAGAGAGGAAAAAGTAACTTCTCCTGGACGCCTGACAGCGTCGAAGCTTTCCAGAATTTGCTCAACCATCTAAAAAAGCCTCCTATCTTGTCCAAGATGGTCGATCATGGTGACCTATTTGTGTATTTAGCAGTATCCATGCACGCAATTAGCTCAGTCCTAGTTCGCAAAGAAGATCGAGTACAATGGCCAGTTTATTATGTAAGCAAGAAACTGACAAGAGTTGAGTGCAACTATCTAAGGATTGAGATTATTGCCTACAGTTTGCTGATCGCATCGAGAAAGCTCCGTCGCTATTTTGAGGCTCATCCCATCAAGGTGTTTACTGACCAACCGCTGCACCATATTATCCAACGTCCCAAGGCAAGCAGGAGGTTTCTCAAGTGGAACATTGAACTAAGTTAGTTCGACCTTACTTTTGTGCCGTGGAAATACATCAAAAGGCAAGCGTTGGCCGATTTCATAGCTGAGTTCACTACACCGGAAGACGAAAACGTGGAGGAACACTCTGAACTTCTAAGAAGTGAATCAAGACCGGATGCTTGGAAATTATACACAAGTGGGGCTCGTAACAATCAGTGGTCTGGTGCTGGAATAATACTATTAACTCCCGAAGGATGATCGGTTTATTATGCACTGAAGCTGAACTTTCTCTCTACCAACAGGCACTTCGAGTACGAAGACCTGATTGTCGGGCTCAAACTTGTGAGGGAACTGAGGATAGCAGCGCCGAATATTTTATGTGATTCACAACTTGTTGTGTTTCAAGTTTAAAAAGAACTAAAGGGGCGCGACTTGTCTCCTATCTCAAACAGGTTGAAGAGCTGTTAAGTGGTTTTGATCAGTATAGCATCACTCACATTCCTATGTAAGAAAATCAAAAGGTAGACCAATTGGCAAAATTGGCTAGCACAGATGATCCAAGTGAACCAGAATTGGTCCCGTGGAAATTATAAATACTTCGAGCATCGACCAAATGGAGATCGATCAGTCTTTGGAAACCAAACCTGAGAAGGAGTCTTGAATAACCCCCCATCAAGAATTTTCTCCAGCACGGGACCCTCTGGGAAAAAAATGAATGAGAGGTGAGCACTCTATGTCAATCCTTGAGATATGTCATCAAACAATATAATCTTTATAGGATAGGGTTCTCTGTCCCAATGCTTTGGTGTGTGGCTAACGATGTTGTTAATAGAATACTGTGGGAATTGCACGAAGGTTAATGTGGCTCTCACACAGGAGGTCAAACGCTCGCTAAGGAGATACTACGGTATGGTTATTTCTGGCCTACGTTAGTAAGGATGCGGCCAACTATTTCAAACGAAATGATAAATGCCAGAGATTTGCCTAGATTCCATGGACCCCACAGACTGAACTTACCCAAATGGTCAGCCCTTGGCCGTTTTCCATATGGGGAATAGACATTATCATGAGTCTACCAATATCAAAAGGCAGCGCAAAGTATGCAATCGTGGTTGTAGATTACTTCACGAAATGGGTCAAAGCTGAACAATTAACCACGATTACAGCCAAATGTGTCATCAATTTTGTTGTCAAGAATACTATATGTCGATTCGGACTGCCCTAAACCATCATCTTAGACAATAGGACCCAATTTGATAGCTCAGAATTAGAGATTTCTGTGAAGGATATCTTATTGAGAAGAATCACATTGCGGTTGTACATCCACAGTCCAATGGACAAGTTGAAGTTGTCAACAAAATTATTAAGTCCATCCTGAAGAAGTGCTTGGAGCGGGCCAAAGGAAAATCAGTCGATGCATTACCATTAGCTCTGTGGGCATACCGTACCACCTACAAGACTGCCTAGGGCACACACCTTTTGCTTTATCTTATGGTTCAAAAGCAGTCCTTCCAATATAATTTGAAGTTCCTTGCCAAATACCGACTTACTATGACTCATTATCCAACAAAGCGCTTCTCTTGGAATCATTAGACATGACTGATGAAAAAAGAGAAGAGGTTAGCTTACGCTGAGGTGCAATGTTGATAGGTTGCTCGATTCTATAATAAGAAAGTCCAACCCAAGGCTTTCGACTTCGGTGACATTGTTTTAAAATAGGTTTTCCTGATTCGCGTACACATGGGTCCAAAATAGGAAGGACCTTATGTCATCCAGTAGAAGCTTGATAATGGAACCTTCAGACTAGCAACTGTTGATGGTGATCTTCTTCAAAGAACATGGAATGCTGAGAATTTGTGACGCTATCTTTCTTAGCACTTTTATTCATCTAAGTATTGTAATATGTTGTGTCTTACCATGCATTGTTGCCAATAAATAAAAGCTCCTTTCCTACTCTACTCTAGTAACTATAACATATGTTGTGTTTCGATCGACGTGGGTCGAACTTTGGATTGAAGGAATAATCTACTTCCGACCCTGTTCTTCGGTCCATGTCTCGACGAGTCGATTGAGCTCGGGAACCGAATGAATATAGAACCACAAAACTTAAGTTTGAATGTTGACGCTCAAATCCTCGAATCTCACTCTATGGACTAGAGTGAGCTAACGACTCAATAGTAGACGGCGTGACTGCTTGTTTGAATAACTCCGACTCTAACGACTTAAGAAGGAGTATAAAATATATGGACGAGTGTGAAAGCTGCACCAAGATTAAAAACCCTCGATCTGTGAAACTCTAACTCCTAATGCCTAAAAAAAGAGTATAAAAGGACTTATATCCCTCTACCCAATATCGTTTGACTCCTAATCTGGATTAGATCGATCTCGTGGGTCCATAAGAGGACCTGACATCTAAACTACCCCCCTCCCGACAATGAGGGAATAAGGATGAACGAGTAAGCTAACTATGGGCTCCACTCAGATGATCCTTAAAGTTCGAAATTGGCTGGTGGAACTCATGATGTTCCCCCACGACTTCGTCGCATTCTAACTCTGTAACATATTATTAATTATACAGAGACTCAAAAGCAAATAACTCTATATACATCAACAGAAACTTCATTCACAAAATTCAGGGTTAAGCAGAAGCCAAAATTCGAGGGCCGCACTCGCAAAAACATCCAAAGGGCCTATAATGACGTGAGATAAAAATTATCATCACTGAGCTCGAGGTGGTCGACATTCGGGCCTTTTGACTTCCTCTGTTTCTTTCTTCTTGATCCAATCTTTGGCTTCCTCAGTAGACAAAAGATGTTTTGCTTCTTGGCCTTGCTGCCAAAAGAAATGAAATAACCAGGCACTGTCGAATCATGTTTCCTCTTGCTTTGATCAGTTGAGACTGAATAAAGAGCTCTTTTAGCATGTTGAAGGAATAGCTTGAAGAGGTGGAAGATCGAGGGGATCGGTCGATAGTTCGACTTTGAGAGAGGATACTTCGCTCTCACCTCTAACTTTCATTTCCGCAATAGTTAGGGAATCAGTCTTTTTGATCTCCCCTATGATCATCACATCATCCTCTTCCGACCAAGAGATTTTAGTCTTCGGTTCCTTCAGAGCATCAATAATTTCTTCATTTTTGCTTGGTACGGCAACAAAATCCTTTTTTGGCATTGTGGTCTCTGATCCAGTAACCGTCTTCTATACAGGTGTACCTATAACAAGAAGTGTAACAGTTAGACTTGAAGGAAGGAATACTCTCCAGGTTTGAGAAGAAAGTAGCGACTTACCATCAGTTGTAGATTCTTTCGTCTTGTCAGAATTCTTTACTTTGAAAATAGGAGCAGATGGATTCTTTTGGACTAGAGGAAGAGGGGGATCATACGGACTATACTTCTCCTGAAGACTAATTTGGGGGAGAAGGAATGGTGGAAGGGCCAATAACAACATCACCAGCAGGATGGGGGAAAAATGTTTTCCCTTTGCTTAAGGTAGACTCCCCAGCCAAGATCGACTTTCCTTTCATCTTATATCGTTCGAAGTCTCTTGATTCATCTAATATCCTTTTACCCTTAGCCAACGCCTCTGGCTCATGACCATGCAAAAATTAGGTTATTAAAGCTTTTTCATTCACTAGATGCCCCTCAGCGGGCTCAACCTCTTCTTCATAAAAACCTCCCAAGCCCGCCGGTAGTTATCCATCCAGGAAAGATCTCTGTGACGAAGGACTCAAGCAAAAAACAACAATACCTTGTCAAAAAACTTTTTACGCATCTCCTCTACCTTCACCACGTGTTAGGCCTTGATAGTTTGGATCTCGACATCATGTTGAAGCCGGGAGTTGCTAGCATTCTCGATCACATCCTTGGCGTCTTCTTTGGCCCGTTTTCTAGCTACTTTGAAGGCAGCGAGTTGGGTCTTAAGGATTTATACCTCTAGATCCATGCACCCTTTATCGCTCTTCAAAATCTCATTTTCAGCCTTAAGAGATGCACACTCCTACCCCTATGGTTTCACTTCATCTTGGGCGGGCCGGTAAAAGAATATGAATGATCCAGTCCACACGAAGATGTTCAGTTTTGTCCTTTAAGACCTTCATAGTCTTCTTATACTTTCCTTTGAGGACATCCGCTCGAGCCTCATAGTTCCCCAATTCTTTCTTTACTGTTGCAAGAGTTGTCTTGTCATGGGCCCACTCCGTCTGCATCCTTTCGTTTTCCATGTTCTTTCCCATTTCGCCAATGCTCCTTATCATATGTGTACATTGCATCATATGGAGATAAAGCAAAGTCAACACCAGACCTGACCTGATCACAAACACTTGGTGGAAACGGTTGTAGATCAGAGGTGAGCTTGATTCCAGTAAAGCGAAGATGAGGGAAAAGTTCCTTTATTTCTTTGATCCGTTTGACAGGTGTCCTCTCTTGTGCCAAAGAGATTGATATATGGGGTCTTTTCTCAGGACCTTGATCATGAATTCTAGTTAACCGTGCCTTAGGAAGAGGATCGGTCAAAGGTTCGGGATGGTAGAAAGCAATTGAATGTTCACCAGTTGTCTTGCCGTCACCCCTAGGAGTCATGTCTTGAGAACGAGGTGAAGATCAACACTTGTGAGTCTCATGCTCCTTATCTTTCTCTTAGGGTTTGTCTCTCTCCTTCTCCTCCTTGTCTCTCTTATGCTTTTCCTGGTCCTTCATCTCTTGCCTCTCTCGCTCTTTTCTCTCTCGGTCCCTTCTCTCTCCTTCCTCTCAAGACCGTTGTCGCGGTGTTCCTGAGCCCTTCTATCATCATATCTCACCTTCCATGTAGTCAAGTCGAACGAGCATAACCACCTTTTTTCAAGAGAGAGCCAAAATTATCGTGGTAATACCCGCTTCTCATGGTGCCTGCAAAACAACGGAGAAGCTTTAGTTAGTATTCAGTATACACAGGAGAAAATAGTTTGTGATGTGCAGTGATTGTGTTATGTATACCCTAAGTGATCCCCCGAGATAGACCCGAGCATGGAACTTCTCTTTTGTACCTTTTGGTTTGACAAGTACAGAATCTTCCCCAAACTTCGGGAAGAAAGAAGCTGAATCCAAATTTTGGGAAGATAGGATATTCTGGGAAGTTCCAAACTCTTTAAACCATGATAGCGAGAATCCACTTCTTCCTCATGTGGATCCTGAGTGAAAGAAGGATCCTTGCCAACAACAGAACCTTTCAATCGATGATCACGAGGCTCTTCTGAAATTATCTCTTCTGAAATTTTTTCTACAACCAAGCCCTTTTGTATTTTCAATCAGTCGACTCTCTTTATGGGTCTCTTTCTAGCATTTTTCTTTGCCTTTCGTATTTCTTCAGCAACACTTAAAATGACTACTTTCTCCCCGATCGAGGGTTGATCGGACTACCTCCCGAGTGGAGGCATATTCCTGACAATGGTCGATGCTTCTTCGATTGGGGGTACGTTGGTTTGAACAATGGTTGAAGGAGCGGTCTGACCACCTGGGGATCCTAATGTTCTCTTTGCGTCAAGCAAATGGTAGTGATGTAAACATGCGTCATTCAAACACTTCTTGATGCTTCGACACTCTGGGCTAAGACCAGCCAGTATATCTAAGCTTTCCTGAAACTCTCTCTCCATAGGATTTTCAGGCACTCTCCCTACATAGAAAGGTTTTATGCAAGAAACTTCCTTATGGAACGATCATTCAAAATGCAAGACTTACTACTTGGAGCTCGCAACAGGTACATCCCAGTTGCTGAGGGACATAGAACCAGTTGTGTCTAACGTCCCCTAATTTACTAGGAATGACCTCGATAATCTTCCTCCAGCGGACTACCTCAAAGAAAAAGAAGGAAGGGGTGTAATCGTCTCGGTGCTTGAAATTAAAGAAAAAAACTATGTCCTCGAATGTTGGGGGTTAGTGTAAATACTCTATGTATAAGACGTATACTGACAATAGATTAGCATATGCTATAGGGTGAAGTTGCGTCGGCACCAAGCTCATCTACCTTAGAAAATCGACTATGAACGGATGAAATCGAGGAATGGCTCAAGCATTACATATTGAGTGGGTTAGCGCAATGGACCCACTGGGCGGATTGTAGGGGGATCGTCTCTTTGAGGAATGCAGACGTCGACCCAAGGAATATTTTTTTTTTCATACTCAACCTTTTTCACTATCTTTCACTCATTATACAAGGCCAAGTGTCCACAAGATCTCTTAGAATTATGGCACCAGGATGGGTGTCGTGTGCTTCTATTACAGGTGTCACCCCACTTGTCTCTCTTGTTTCCGTTGTAGGTGGTGGGTTTGCAGATTGATTCCGAGTTTTGGTGTTAAGGCTAGGATTGTATTTTGTTCCATATTTGGAGGCAAAGTCACTCTCTATGTCTATTGGGTTGGATAATACCTTACCCTACCTACTCCAGAGCTATGACTCATGTATCTTCCAGACATTTTTTATGTTATTCATAAGATACTATTTTTTAGAATGTGGTGATCATGACCACCCAATGTGTGTGCTAGTGCATATGTGAGTGGCAGAATGATGGCATAAATGAGAAATAACAATAAAAGGCATGATCAAGGTCATGATGTTCTATCCCAACTGTCCAACGTGTGCAAATGAAATTAGTTATTTCATAAAGACTTGTGTGTAGTCCTAGGTATAAAGCAGATTGTTCTTGGTTTAGATCAGTCGATTCAGAACTGGTAATCCTGGAATACATCTCCCAACTACAATCATCGCGATGGACAGGTATGTAGTTCAACGGATCGAGCGCGTCTCGAATGATTGTCCATTTTTGTTCGACCCCCTAGGGATCAGTCAATAGTTCTACCAATCCAAAACTTGGCTCTATTTTCAGAAATTTTAAAGATAATTGTCATCGCCAATCAGATTTACGGTTATTGGTATGTTTTCTTGAATGGTGGGATACCTCGATCCTAAGTGTGTTGGATCAATAACAAATCCACAAACATCGGTTTTGGAGTCACCTTTGTCTTTTTCTACCTGTCAACATCGGGGGCTTACATCATTACCTGACCATAACCGTCCAGTCACACCCTATTTTTCTTTGCCATGTGTCCTTGGAATTCATGGCGCCTCGAAATTCAAAATGTGTTGAAGAATGAAATACCCATTTATCTCCCTGCTTCTTTACAAGATCATTCTACTTCCATCACCAGTTATCGTTACATTTCTACGAGCACTGCTCGTGGCCGCTGCCTTGCTACCAAATTACAGCTTTGATGAACTCGACTTTGGTGATTCGGTCCATATATCACATCAGAAGCAAATTAAGGCGAGGAAAAGAAAAAAAAGGAGGGGGATTTTGTTAGCCTCCTTTATGACTAGGCCACAAAAAGTTCAGACGATCATTTACGAGTAGTGAAGTCGATTCGAATTGATAGAGAAGTCCCAAGTTGAAGTTGAAAACTCATATATCAACAGTGCCTAAGCCATCCGTATCGGTCGGGAAAATGGGTCAAGTCTGATCCCATAACCCACAAGAAGGAGAAAGATTCAGGATATGATCACCGGATCGGCTCGTGGAAACTTTGACCCAACCCGCTCGTCACATGAAGACACATCAACATTGATTACTCTGGATCAGATAGGTGGTGACCCGATCCCCTCTCCGCATAACTAACTTGTCTCTAAGTGAAGCCATGACCGACTCTCAAGCCTATAAAGGCGAATCGGGGTATATTTGACGTGATCCGCTCTAGGGATGCCTCCTCCATTAACCCACGATCTGTTCCAAGACCTAAGGGATCAACGCCACATCATCATGCAACCCCACCAGCCTCCATGCCTATAAATACACCTAGAGTTGACATTTTGAAGGATCCATTGGCACTCTACACACTCAATCTCCAACATTATTAGTATTTCTCCCTTTTATTCAGATTGTAATCTAGATTTTTGAGTATATTTCTATAGATTCCGAGGGATTATTGATTGTGTTAGACCAAAATCTGGGCCTAACACCCAAATGCAGATCACAGATCATATAATGCAGAAAATGATAAATAAGAGGAGACACACGAAGTTTTTATAGTGGTTCGGCTATAGATGTATCCTATGTCCACTTTATAATCTTAATGTTATACTGACAGATTACAAGAATCAGTTATATGCAGACACACAATCCGTGTGTTAATTGAGATTACAAGAGGAGAATTTATGTGTAGAAAGGTGCAAAGTCCTTGCAATCGGTAATGGCAAAGGCTGTCTAGATGTAGGATAAAGTCTCAGCCAAAAAGTCAGAGAGAATCTCCTTAAAATTCCATGTAGAGGTGTATTTATAGCTGTAGGAGAGCTTCTGGGAAGACCGGTTCGTGATGGGGTACGTGGCACCCGATCTGGAAAAGTAGGAGCAATATGTGGCATGAGAACAGGACAAAACCGTGCGTGTATCAGCAGGTGCAGGGGTCGGTTGATGGTCATGGGATCGGATCGTGATATGGGCTCCACGAACTGAGGTCTGATCGTGAGCTGTATGGTGAAGCTAGTGTGTCACGAGCAGGTTGTGATCAGGAGGTGTACGACGAACGGGTCGTGGTCTGAGGGTGCGCCACGATCCGGGGGGGGCGATCTGATGAAGGGCGAACCGAGGGTGCACCACAAGCCAGAGAGAATGCACGAGCGTTACTCCGATCTTGTTCGTCGCTTTATCCAGGAGATTGCTAGATTACACCCATTCACGGAAACAGGCGTAACTTTTAAACCATAAGTCCAATTGAGCCAAACCAAAGCTCAAACTGAAGCTAATTCAGAGATCTACAGTTAGCTCCGTTATTGCTGTTTCGGGCCCAAAAAAGGTTGTCTGATAGGAGTTTTGGGCCTTTCTTTGTTCGCGATGCGACTTTGACCAAATACCTGCCTATCTTCTGATATTGTTTTCCATATCCGAGCGCGATGCTATCTAGATATTCAGTGTGACAGCTTTTACCAAAAAGTGTGTCAACATGTTTGCCCCCCAAAACATATCTTGCTGATTGAAGGAAGATGTGTTCTGGATAATCTGAGAAATCCAAACCCAGAATGTGACGATCACGCCGGATCGTATTAAGCCCAGAAAACGGACGATCACACGGGATCGTATTAAGGCCAGAGAAATCCAAGAAGACCAAGAGTTTGTACCTGTAAGAAGATAAAACAAATGATGCAAGAATATTTCCTAGATGGCCTTACCGGAGTAAACCATCCGAGGAGATGTTAGAGGGGTTCCAAGACGGCCTTGCCGGAGTAAGACAACCAAGGAAATGCCAAGAAAGTTCCAAGACGACCTTACCGAAGTAAGACGACCAAGGAAAAGCACATGAAGTTCCAAGACGGCCTTACCGGGGTAAGACGACCAAGGAAAAGCACATGAGAATTTGTTTATACCGGACAGGTCCAGTTGGGAGCCAGAGCTCATTGTTTATACTGGACGGATCCAGTTAGGAGCCGGACCTCAATGTTTATACTGGACGGATCTAGATAGGAGCCGGAGCTCAATGTTTTTTTATACTGGACGGATCTAGTTAGGAGCCGAAGCTCGTCAACTACGAGTATAATCCATACTCGAGCTTCCAATTTGAGTACAATCCATACTCATATCCAGAGTGAGCTATACATGCCACAGCCTGACAAGATAGTCCATCATAGGGAGTGATGTGTGATTGACGTTATCCACGTCTACCTGCGAAGTGCTGGTGCCCCCGCGTTAAATCCAATTGAGTAAGGGGGTCTTCGCTGACCATCGACGTTCGGGTCGAAGTTGCCCCCGAGTCATGGATTGCGGGTCGAGTATACCGATCCGGCCCGGTCCCCATGCTCCCATCCGAAGCGTTTCCTGGTGAAGTCCTACTGAACCATGAATTGCATTGATATGAACTGGGGATAGTGTGAGTCGTGCTCGACCCAAGCCTAGATTTCCCATGGTGTTAACGTCTTCAACCAAAATGTGAAGATATGCAGGTTGGTGATTTCCAGAAGGGAGGCTCTTACCCCCAGGTCGCAGTTTGCGCTATCGATCCAACTCGGGTCGTTATGCTTGCAGGTCGGATTGTGAGGGGCGATCCGATCAAATATCGGGGGTATGTCACGAACCGATGTTTACGAGATGGATGCACTTCCGTACATGTGACAAGCGGGTTGGGTCCTCTCTCCACAACCTAAATCAATGCTGAAGTTATGTGAACTGATTTCGTGACATTTCCAATGAGTTGTAAGCTAATTGGCCGTCCACCTATCCAATAGCTAAGTAATCTGCTTCCAATCAAGCTAGAAGAAGAAGTTGTCGTGTGTCCCCCTACCTGGAGCGCCAAAATGTCAGGCCAAAATCTAGGCCTAACACCCAAATGCAGATCATAGATCATAGAATGCAGAAAATGATAAAAAGAGGAGACATACGAAGTTTTTATAGTGGTTCGGCTGTAGATGTAGCCTACGTCCGCTTTATAATCTTATTGTTATACTGACAGATTACAAGAATCAGTTATATGCAGACATACAATTCGTGTGTTAATTGAGATTACAAGAGGAGAATTTAAGTGTAGAAAGGTGCAAAGTCCTTGCAATCGGTAATGGCCGAGGCTGTCTAGATGTAGGAGAAAGTCTCAGCCAAAAAGTCAAAGAGAATCCCCTTAAAATTCCATGTAGAGGTGTATTTATAGCTATAGGAGAGCTTCCGGGGAGACTGGTTCGTGATGGGGTACGTGGCATCCGATCCAGAAAAGTAGGAGCAAGATGTGGCATGAGAACAGGTCAAAACAGTGCGTGTATCATCAGGTGCAGGGGTCGGTTCGCGGTCATGGGATCGAATCGTGATATAGGCTCCACGAACCGAGGTCTGATCGTGAGTTGTATGGTGAAGTTGGTGTGTCACGAGCGGGTCGTGATCAGGTGGTGTACCACGAACGGGTCGTGGTCTGAGGGTGCGCCACGATCCGAGGGAGGCGATCCGATGAAGGGCGAACCGAGGGTGCACCAAAAGCCAGAGTGGATGCACGAGCCGTACTTCGATCGTGTGACGCTTCGTCGCTTTATCCAGGAAATTGCCAGATTTCACCTATTCTCGGAAACGGACGTAACTTTCAAACCATGAGTCAGATTGAGCCAACCAAAGCTCAAACTGAAGCTAATTCAGAGATCTACAAGAGTTACAGAGCTTAGCTTCGTAATTGTTGTTTTCAAGCCCAAAAAAGGTCATCTGATAGGAGTTTCGGGCCTTTCTTTGTTCGTGATGCGACTTTGACCAAATCGCTGCCTATCTTCTGATGTTGTTCTCTATATCCGAGCGCGATGCTATCCAGATATTCAGTGTGACAGCTTTTACCAAAAAGTTTGTCAACATGTTTGCCCCCCAGAACATAACTTGCTGATTGAAGGAAAATGTTTTCTGGATAATCTGAGAAATCCAAACGCAGAATGCGACGATCACGCCGGATCGTATTAAGGCCAGAAAACCGATGATCACACGGGATCGTATTAAGGCTAGAGAAATCCAAGAAGACCAGGAGTTTGTACCTGCAAGAAGATAAAACAAATAATGCAAGAATATTTCCTAGATGGCCTTACCGGAGTAAACCATCCGAGGAGATGTTAGAGGGGTTCCAAGACGGCCTTACCGGAGTAAGACAACCAAGGAAATGCCATGAAAGTTCCAAGATGACCTTACCGGAGTAGGACAACCAAGGAAAAGCACATGAAGTTCCAAGACGGCCTTACCGGGGTAAGACGACCAAGGAAAAGCACATGAGAATTTGTTTATACTGGACGGATCCAGTTGAGAGCCGTAGCTCGTTGTTTATACTGGATGGATCCAGTTCAGAGCCAGAGCACAATGTTTATACTGGACGGATCCAGTTAGGAGCCGGAGCTCAATGTCTGTTTATATTGGACGGATCCAGTTAGGAGCCGGAGCTCGTCAACTACATGTATAATCCATACTCGAGCTTCCAATTTGAGTACAATGCATACTCATATCCAGAGTGAGCTATACATGCCACAGCATGACAGGATAGTCCATCCTGGGGAGTGATGTGTGATTGACGTTATCCACGTCTACCTGCAAAGTGCGGGTGCCCTCGCGTTGAATCCAAGTGAGTAAGGGGGTCTTCGTTGACCATCGACGTTCAGGTCGAAGTTGCTCCCGAGTCATGGATCGCGGGTCGCGTATACCAATCCGACCCAGTCCTCGTGCTCCCATCCGAAGCGTTTCCTGGTGAAGTCCTACTGGACCATGAATTGCATTGATATGAACTGGGGATAGTGTGAGTCGTGCTCGAGCCAAGCCTAGATTTCCCATGGTGCCGACATCTTCATCCAAAATGTGAAGATATGCAGGTTGGTGATTTCCAGAAGGAAGGCTCTTACCCCCGGGTTGCGGCTTGCGCTACCGATCCAACCCGGGTCGTTATGCTTGCAGGCCGGCTTGTGAGGGGCGATCCGATCGGTTATCAGGGGTAGGTCACGAACCGATGTTTGCTAGATGGATGCACTTCCGTGCATGTGACAAGCGGGTCGGGTCCTCTCACCACGACCAGAATCGATGCAGAAGTTGTGTGAACTGATTTCGTGACATTTCCAGTGAGTTATCAGCTAATTGGCCTTCCATCTGTCCGATAGCTAAGTAATCTGCTTCCAATCAAGCTAGAAGAAGAAGTTGTCGTGTGTCCCCCTACCTGGCGCACCAAAATGTCAGACCAAAATCTGGGCCTAACACCCAAATGCATATCATAGATCACAGAATGCAGAAAATGATAAATAAGAGGAGACACACGAAGTTTTTATAGTGTTTCGGCTGTAGATGTAGCCTACATCCACTTTATAATCATATTGTTATACTAACAGATTACAAGAATCAGTTATATGCAGACACATAACTCGTGTGTTAATTGAGATTACAAGAGGAGAATTTATGTGAAGAAAGGTGCAAAGTCCTTGCAATCAGTAATGGCAGAGGCTGTCTAGATGTAGGAGAAAGTCTCAGCCAAAAAGTCAGAGAGAATCCCCTTAAAATTCCATGTAGAGGTGTATTTATAGTTATAGGAGAGCTTCTAGGAAGACCAGTTCGTGATGGGGTACGTGGCACCCGATCCAAAAAAGTAGGAGCAAGATGTGGCATGAGAACAGGTCAAAACAGTGCGTGTATCAGCAGGTGCAGGGGTCAGTTCGTGGTCATGGGATCGCATTGTTATATGGGCTCCACGAACCGAGGTCTGATCGTGAGCTATATGGTGAAGCTGGTGTGCCACGAGCGGGTCGTGATCAGGAGGTGTACCACGAACGGGTCATGGTCTGAGGGTGTGCCACGATCCGAGGGGAGCGATCCAATGAAGGGCGAACCGAGGGTGCACCACGAGCCAGAGAGGATGCACGAGCCGTACTCCAATCGTGTGACGCTTCGTCGCTTTATCCAGGAAATTGCCAGATTACACCCATTCACGGAAACGGGCATAACTTTCAAACCTCAAGTCCGATTGAGCCAACCAAAGCTCAAATTGAAGCTAATTCCGAGATCTACAAGAGTTATGGAGCCTAGCTCCGTAATTGTTGTTTTCAGGCCCAAAAAGGGTCGTCTGATACGAGTTTCGGGCCTTTCTTTGTTCGTGATGCGACTTTGAACAAATCGTTGCCTATCTTCTGATGTTGTTCTCCATATCCGAGCGCGATGCTATCCAGATATTCAGTGTGACAGCTTTTACCAAAAAGTTTGTCAACATGTTTGCCCCCCAGAACATATCTTGCTGATTGAAGGAAGATGTGTTCTGGATAATCTGAGAAATCCAAACCTAGAATGCGACGATCACGCCGGATCGTATTAAAGCCAGAAAACCGATGATCACACGGGATCGTATTAAGGCCAGAGAAATCCAAGAAAACCAGGAGTTTGTACCAGTAAGAAGATAAAACAAATAATGCAAGAATATTTCCTAGATGGCCTTACCGGAGTAAACCATCCGAGGAGATGTTAGAGGGGTTCCAAGATGGCCTTACCGGAGTAAGACAACCAAGGAAATGCCATGAAAGTTCCAAGACGACCTTACCGGAGTAAGACGACCAAGGAAAAGCACATGAAGTTCCAAGACGGCCTTACCGGGGTAAGACGACCAAGGAAAAGCACATGAGAATTTGTTTATACTGGACGGATCCAGTTAAGAGCCAGAGCTCAATGTTTATACTGGACGGATCCAGTTAGGAGCCGGAGCTCAATGTTTGTTTATACTGGACGGATCAAGTTAGGAGCCGGAGCTCGTCAACTACATGTATAATCCATACTCGAGCTTCCAATTTGAGTACAATCCATACTCATATCCAGAGTGAGCTATACATGCCACAGCCTGACAAGATAGTCCATCCTAGGGAGTGATGTGTGATTGACGTTATCCACGTTTACCTGCAAAGTGTTGGTGCCCCCGTGTTGAATCCAAGTGAGTAAGGGGATCTTCGCTGACCATCGACGTTCGGGTCGAAGTTGCCCCCGAGTCATGGATCGTGGGTCACGTATACCGATCCGACCCGGTCCTCGTGCTCCCATCCGAAGCGTTTCCTGGTGAAGTCCTACTGGACCATGAATTGCATTGATATGAACTGGGGATAGTGTGAGTCATGTTCGACCCAAGCCTAGATTTCCCATGGAGCCAACGTCTTCATCCAAAACGTGAAGATATGTAGGTTGGTGATTTCCAGAAGGGAAGCTCTTACCACCAGGTCACGGTTTGCGCTACCGATCCAACCCGGGTCGTTATGCTTGCAGGTCGGCTTGTGAGGGGCGATCTGATCAGTTATCAGGGGTAGATCACGAACCGATGTTTGCAAGATGGACGCACTTCCGTGCATGTGACAAGCGGGTCGGGTCCTCTCACCACGACCAGAATCGATGCTTAAGTTGTATGAACTTATTTCATGACATTTCCAGTGAGTTATAAACTAATTGGCCTTCCATCTATCCAATATCTAAGTAATCTGCTTCCAATCAAGCTAGAAGAAGAAGTTGTCGTGTGTCCCCCTACCTGGCGCGCCAAAATGTTAGACCAAAATCTGGGCCTAACACCCAAATGTAGATCACAGATCACAGAATGCAGAAAATGATAAATAAGAGGAGACACACTAAGTTTTTATAGTGGTTCGACTGTTGATGTAGCCTACGTCCACTTTATAATCTTATTGTTATACTGACAGATTACAAGAATCAGTTATATGCAGACACACAATCCGTGTGTTAATTGAGATTACAAGAGGAGAATTTATGTGTAGAAAGGTGCAAAGTCCTTGCAATCGATAATGGCAGAGGCTGTCCAGATGTAGGAGAAATTCTCAGCCAAAAAGTCAGAGAGAATCCCCTCAAAATTCCATGTAGAGGTGTATTTATAGCTATAGGAGAGCTTCTGGGAAGACCGGTTCGTGATGGGGTACGTGGCACCCGATCCGGAAAAGTAGGAGCAAGATGTGGCATGAGAACAAGTCAAAACAATGTGTGTATCAGCAGGTGCAGGGGTCAGTTCGTGGTCATGGGATCGGATCGTGATATGGGCTCCACGAACCGAGGTATGATCGTGAGCTGTATGGTGAAGCTGGTGTGTCACGAGCGGGTCGTGATCAGGAGGTGTACCACAAACGGGTCGTGATCTGAGGGTGCGCCACGATCCGAGGGGGGCGATCCAATAAAGGGCGAACTGAGGGTGCACCACGAGCCAGAGAGGATGCATGAGCCGTACTCCGATCGTGCGACGCTTCGTTGCTTTATCCAGGAAATTTCCAGATTACACCCATACACGGAAACGGACGTAACTTTCAAACCGTAAGTCTGATTGAGCCAAACCAAAGCTCAAACTGAAGCTAATTAAGAGATCCATAGCTTAGCTATGTAATCGCTGTTTTAGGGCCCAAAAAAGGTTGTCTGGTAGGAGTTTCAGTCCTTTCTTTGTTCGTGATGCGGCTTTGACCAAATCGTTGCATATCTTCTGATGTTGTTCTCCATATCCGAGCGCGATGCTACCCAGATATTCAGCGTGACGGCTTTTACCAAAAAGTGTGTTAACATGTTTGCCCCCCCAGAACATATCTTGTTGATTGAAGGAAGATGTGTTCTGGATAATCGGAGAAATCCAAACCCAGAACGCGACGATCACGCCGGGTCCTATTAAGGACAGAAAACCGATGATGACACGGGATCGTATTAAGGCCAGAGAAATCCAAGAAGACCAGGAGTTTGTACCTGCAAGAAGATAAAACAAATAATGCAAGAATATTTCCTAGATGGACTTACCGGAGTAAACCATCCGAGGAGAAGTTAGAGGGGTTCCTAGACGGCCTTACTGGAGTAAGACGACCAAGGAAATGCCATGAAAGTTCCAAGACGATCTTATAAGAGTAAGAAAACCAAGGAAAAGCACATGAAGTTCTAAGACGGCCTTACCGGGGTTAGATGACCAAGGAAAAGCACATGAGAATTTGTTTATACTGGACGAATCCAGTTGGGAGCCAGACTCATTGTTTATACTGGACGGATCCAGTTAGGAGCCGGAGCTCAATGTTTATACTGGACGGATCCAGTTGGGAGCCGGAGCTCAATGTTTGTTTATACTGGACGGATCCAGTTAGGAGCCGGAGCACGTCAACTACGAGTATAATCCATACTCGAGCTTCCGATTTGAGTACAATCCATACTCATATCCAGAGTGAGTTATACATGCCACAGCCTGACAAGATAGTCCATCCTGGGGAGTGATGTGTGATTGACGTTATCCATATCTACCTGCGAAGTGCTGGTGCCCCCACGTTGAATCCTAGTGAGTAAGGGGTCTTCGATGACCATCGACGTTCAGGTCGAAGTTGCCCCCGAGTCATGGATCGCGGGTCGCGTATACCGATCCGACCCGGTCCTCGTGCTCCCATGCGAAGCGTTTCCTAGTGAAGTCCTACTGGACCATGAATTGCATTGATATGAACTGGGGATAGTGTGAGTCGTGCTCGACCCAAGCCTAGAATTCCCATGGTGCCAACGTCTTCATCCAAAACGTGAAGATATGCAGGTTGGTGATTTCCAGAAGGGAGGATCTTACCCCTGGGTTGCGGTTTGCGCTACCGATCTAACCCAGGTCGTTATGCTTGCAGGTCATCTTGTGTGGGGCGATCCGATCGGTTATCAGGGGTAGGTCACGAACCGATGTTTTCGAGATGGATGCACTTCCGTGCATGTGACAAGCGGGTCGGGTCCTCTCACCATGACCAGAATCAGTGCTGAAGTTGTGTGAACTGATTTCAAGACATTTCCAGTGAGTTATAAGCTAATTGGCCTTCTATCTATCTGATAGCTAAGTAATATGCTTCCAATCAAGCTAGAAGAAGAAGTTGTCGTGTGTCCCCCACCTGGCGCGCCAAAATGTTAGACCAAAATCCGGGCCTAACACCCAAATGCAGATCACAAAATGCAGAAAATGTTAAATAAGAGGAGACACACGAAGTTTTTTAGTGGTTCGGCTGTAGATGTAGCCTACGTCCACTTTATAATCTTATTGTTATATTAACAGATTACAAGAATCAGTTTTATGCAGACACACAATCCATGTGTTATATGTGTAGAAAGGTGCAAAGTCCTTGCAATCGGTAATGG
Source organism: Allium sativum (assembly GCA_030737875.1). NCBI lineage: Eukaryota > Viridiplantae > Streptophyta > Magnoliopsida > Asparagales > Amaryllidaceae > Allium > Allium sativum. The sequence goes on from CM060914.1 coordinate 79,787,381, forward strand.
CAGAGGCTGTCTAGATGTAGGAGAAAGTCACAGCCAAAAAGTCAGAGAGAATCCCCTTAAAATTTCACGTAGAGGTGTATTTATAGCTGTAGGAGAGCTTCTGGGAAGACCGGTTCGTGATGGGTTACGTGGCACCCGATCTGGAAAAGTAGGAGCAAGATGGCATGAGAACAGGTCAAAACAATGCGTGTATCAGCAGGTGCAGGGGTCAGTTCGTGGTCATGGGATCAGAGCGTGATATGGGTTCCACGAACCGAGGTCTGATCGTGAGCTATATGGTGAAGCTGGTGTGTCACGAGCGGGTCGTGATCAGGAGGTGTACTACGAATGGGTCATGGTCTGAGGGTGCGCCACGATCCAAGGGGGGCGATCCAATGAAGGGCGAACCGAGGGTGCACCACGAGCCAGAGAGGATGCACGAGCCGTACTCCGATCATGTGATGCTTCGTCGCTTTATCCAGGAAATTGCCAGATTACACCCATTCACGAAAACGGATGTAACTTTCAAACCGAAGTCCAATTGAGCCAAACCAAAGCAAAAACTGAAGCTAATTCAGAGATCTACAAGAGTTACATAGCTTAGCTTCGTAGTTGCTGCTTTCGGGCCCAAAAAAGGTCGTCTGATAGGAGTTTCGGGCCATTCTTTGTTCGTGATACGACTTTGACCAAATCGCTGCCTATCTTCTGATGTTGTCCTCCATATCCGAGCGCAATGTTGTCCAGATGTTCAGTGTGACAGCTTTTACCAAAAAGTGTGTCAACAGATTGTATTTGTGAGACTGAGCAATTATTTACAATGTACTAGTGATCTATCAATCAATCAAAGGACTATAAAGTGGATGTAGGCTCGTTAACGCCGAACCATTATAAACTGTGTGTGTCGATTGCTTCTTACTTGTTTTTAGATTGTAATTCTCAACAATTTCTGATCAGTTGAGTGTTAGTGCCTTTTTTGTCTAACGTTTTGGTGTTTTCACTGAGAATCTCAAATTCTCAGCTTTCCGTATTATCATTCTACTATTTGGATTTTCATCTCCAAAGAGAAAGTCCGCAAATTTAACGTTTTTGAAGTTTTCATGAATTTTACCAAATCTAAGTTCCATGGTGTAACAACCCGTATTTTCAATAACCTGTTATAACATAAATCGAGGCATAATTTAATCCTAAAATCTGAATCAAGGGAAACGGGCTGTGCCATTGCGTTCGTCTCGGAAAAATACGCGAAATAGAGTCCGAGTTTTCGAAAATCGGAGTCCGTATGAAGAAGATATGGACGAACGAAGTTAGGCAGAAAAACCGAAAACAAGCCAGAATGCACTGGCGCACTTGTGAAGTGCGCCAGCACAAAAATACACTGGCGCACTTGGGAAGTGCGCCCGTGTCGAGCCAGAAACCTGCACAGCCTTCTGGTTTGACCCTGGCTGGCTTGGTGCACCTGTTTTGGTTGTCTGGTCTGTTCTGCTGGCCTATGACGATTTTTGATGGTTTAGATCTAAACTAGGGTTAATCCTATGGCCTAAACTAACCTAAACTTCTATAAAAGGACCCCTGAACCTAGCCTAAATCATCATTAATCAACCCTATAACTAAACTATGGCAAAATCAATCCTCTCATGGCCTCCACTCTCTTCATAAAATTCTAAATAAATTTCTATGAGAGATTTTGCATGCATACAAGTGTTTTCAAGCTTGTATGAGCATCTTTAGCTTGCATTCAAGTCAAGTTTCCACATTTACATCATAAAGCAAGGGTTTTTATTGATTTGGAGCTTGCATTTTGGGTTTATTTGATTGCATAAGGGCTTTTCTCAATCTTATATTTGCTTATACTCATTTGAGTCTTCATAAGCATTGTAAGCCCTATTCTACTTTCATACTTAAACTCTAAAGTTGAATGTATGATATGCAAGTTTGTCATATGATATGCAAGTTATGTTATGCAAGTTTGCCATGTTGTGATATGCAAGTTTATCAAGTTATGATGTGCAAGTTTATATGCAAGTTTGCCATGTTATGATATGCAAGTTTATCATGTTATGATATGCAAGTTTATATGCAAGTTGGCCATGTTATGATATGCAAGTTTGTATGCAAGTTTGCCATGTTATGTTATGCAAGTTTGCTATGTTATGATATGCAAGTTTGCCATGTATGTTATGAAAGTTTGGGGTGATCATTTTGTTCATGTTATTATGTTATGCAAACTTATCTTGAGTATACGGACATAAAGCTTCAAGCTTTATGCTAAAGGTTGCATTTTGGCAACATGTAAGTTATCATATCTCTTATGATAACTTGCATGTGAGGCTAAATGCGAACTTATGGCCATTTCTACATGTCATTTATCACCATGTATCACCAATATGCTAAGTTTGGTTTTATGCATGCTTTTGAGGCCTAAAAATGTAATATGCAAGTATATGAACATATGTACATTTCATATGTCACCATGTTGAACTTGTGGCTTCAACACCTTTATGTCATGATTATGCCAAGTTCCCTCTTTCTATCCTTTATGCGCTATTGCGATATGTAAGCGATGGGATTGCGTTTGGGGTTGGGTAAACTTAAAAGACATAAAAACATAAGCTTGGGAATTTACCTATTAAGTTAGGTCTACCCTTTGGGAATTTACCTATTAAGTTAGGTCTACCCAAATGCTTGAAAACTTGTAACATGTTTTGGAAACATGATGGACATGACACTTAGAAAAGATAAGTGTGACCAACTCGAGGTTGGGTTGAGTTTGTAGCGTAAACCTACCCGGAACCGACCGGCTTAACTAGTTGCTACAAACAATAGGACCCAATGTGAGAAGTTGGCCATGTTGTACCTTGAACCCGAGGTTAGACCAAGTTGTGGTGTAAAGCTACCCGGACCCGCCCGGCTTAACTAGTAACCGCAACAAAGTCTAATGTGAGAGGTTAAGGCGCATTAAATTAATTAATGCCTCATGATTAGGGTTAAGTCATGATCCACTTAATACTTAACCAATTTGGGCTTGGTAGATTAATCGGGGTTAAGTCGTGAACTCATTGTTACACTTAACCAAGTTAATCCATGATTAGCAAGAGGGTTAAACCGTACTTAATCCACTAGAAAATCCTAGCAATGGGGGCCCACTCCAGCAGTAATCCCAAGTTTGTATCATCAAGACCCTATGGACTAGGCTAGGGAGGGGGCACGATTACTGGGCTGGAGGTAAGCGACCAATAAACGACGGCAGGGTGGTACGCCGATGTAGTTCCAGACGGACTATGGTCGTGCACGTAGTCCGTATTTGGAGAAGTCAAGCATGGGTACCAGTAGATCGAGACTGTGCACTCATGTTTATGGTGTCCCGGGGTTGGCACCCTAGGGCTTGATACACCCGAAGGGTGGACCCGGCACAGTTCGACTACAATTATGTTTGGGTCGTATTGACACCAACACGTGACGAGTTAGGCTTAGGGAGTCGATCGACTAGACCGTTTGGTTGGACCTCGTGTTAGGGTCACTTCATGTTATTGGACATCGTGTTAGGGTCACTTCATGTTATTGGACCTCGTGTTAGGGTCACTTCATGTTATTGGACCTCGTGTTAGGGTCACTTCATGTTATTGGACCTCGTGTTAGGGTCACTTCATGTTATTGGACCTCGTGTTAGGGTCACTTCATGTTATTGGGCCAAAGTTTGGGCCAAGGGATCAATACTTGTTCATTCAAGTCATGTTAGTTTGCTAGTACACCTGTGGTGCAAAAACCTTAATCCTGATTATGCGATGACACCTTTATCTACCTTGTTAGTTAATCATCATGCTAGTATGTTGTTATCCTTATGTTCATCCCTGCTTCTCATGCCAGTTAACTTTATCAGTTTACATTGATTGTAGTAGGGCTTACTCAGTCTTTTTGACTGACCTGTTTTTCCTTTCGCCTCTTTTCTTCCGTCCACCCCCCCCCCCCCCCCAGGTTCTCAGGGTGGGAATATTAGAGCTTAGCTTGGATTTCTGATCGCTTGCTTGTGGGATTATAGCTCATGTACGGTCTTGACATGAAGCTAGCTATGGTTATCACTTATTTTGGGGATAGTACTTATGTATTTCAGTTTTTCAGTAATGTTGTTTTTATCTAGACTTGTGTATTTGGAAAGTTAACATTATGTTGTACCAGACTTGTTTTGAAATAGTTTGAAATCTTCCGCTGTTTTACTTATCTTATTTACTCTGTTTACATATATACATATGTTCTTGTTCTGCCTTGATATATCATTATGCATGTTTACCTGATTCAAACACCCCTCCAAAGTCTGAGTGCTTGCAAGAGCCACCCTGGCGGAGGCGGGGTGTTACATTTGGTATCAGAGCATATGGTTTACAAGAAGGAACAAAAAGGTTTTAAAAAAAAAATTTGGAAAACTATTTTCAAAACCAAGTAAAAAGTATTTTCCAAAGAAAAGTCTAGTTTATTTTAAAGGCTATTCCCCAAAAAGCCGTTAGAAAATTCCTTCGTTTTTCTCCATTCTGAATCTATCTTTTTCTTCGTTTTCAGTATGGCCGATAACTTTGCTATTCCGGAGGGAGTACAAGTACCTGTTTGGTATAGGAGACTTTTGGAGGCTAGGGCGGCCGAAGCCGGCCCCGCAGATGTTCCTCCTCCTCATCCGGGAGTTAATGTTCCTCCTCCTCCTGTCGCTGAGGTTCCTCTTCCTCCTCCCCCTCAGCATCCACAAAAGGATTTCATGGAGATTTGCAAAGACTTTAAGGCGATGGGTTGCAAGAATTTCATTGGAACCGAGACTTATGTTGAGGCAAGGAATTGGTTGAAAGAAACCGAAGATCTTTTTACCTTCTTTGATATAGATGACCGTAGGAAGGTTTTATTAGCAGTGTGGTTGCTAAAGGAAGAAGCTGCACGTTGGTGGGTGGTCACCACCGCTACTAGGCCAATTGAGACTTGGGATGACTTTCGGGGAAAGTTTGGACTGAGGTTCCTATCACTGAAGCAAGGGGACATGACTATTAGGGAATACATAGATAAGTTTAATCAACTGGCTCGGGTCGGTTTAGACTTGGTTAACACAGCTCAGAAGAAGGCCCTATACTTTGCTCTAGGGTTAAACGAGCCATTACATGGTTTAGCCATGTCTCATATACCCTTGGGGGCAACTTTCGAGAGTTTGGTGAATATGGCCCTACTCAATGATGAGAATAGGAGTGACAAGAAGGGAATCAAGGTGAATGAGTCTCAAAACAAGACAACGGAGCCCAAAGAGGAGATGAAAAAGAAGGAGGAGAAGTCTAAAGATAAGAAGGAAAAGAAGTGCTTTACTTGTGGAAGCTCGACTCATCTAAACAAGGATTGCAGGAAAAGGAAGGGCACTTGCTTTAACTGTGGAGAAATGGGACACTTCACTAGGGATTGTCCGAAGAAGCGAGGGCAAGGCCAGGGTCAGACTCAGCGTGCTGGACCTTCAGGAGGGCAAGTTCATGTTCTCAATGCCGCTCCAGTTCCCGATCGAGGTAGTATTTCTGTTGAAAGTCTTGTTTACATTTCTGATTTTCCTGTTTGTACCTTGTATGATTTTGGTGCATCGCATAGTTTATTTCATCTGATCTAGTTGAAAGTTTGCACCTAAGTACTAGTCTAGTTAATGATCCCGTGTGTGTTTCAAATCCAATTGGGGGTTCCGCCCATTTGTCTATTATCTACGTGGATTTGAAAATCTCTATCTTAGTGTAGAGGTCTCGTGTGATGCTTATATTCTCAGTTTCATGGGGTATGGGTTAATTTTGGGCATGGATGGGTTGTCCAGTTGTGGAGCCATCCTTGATTTTTGAGCGTAGGGTTGTGAGGCTTATGACTCGCCTCGGTAATACCCTAAAAATTTCTAGTAACCCTATAAGTCCCGTCATGTTGTGTTGTCTTGAATCCCTCAACTCGTCTATCAATAGTTTGCAATCGGTGAGGGTGGTCCGAGAATATCCTGATATCTTGGGGGAAGTGAAGGGGGTTACCCCTAAGCGAGAGATTGATTCCCGCATTTATCTGGTTGATAATGCCAAGATAGTTTTGTGGCCGGTTAGGCACATGGCCCCGCAAGAAGAGAGTTAAGAAAGCAAGTCAAGGAGTTGCTTGAGAAGAACTTCATTAGATGAAGTATATCTGAATGGGGAGCGCCTGTAGTATTTACTACCAAGGCAGATGGTTCTCTTCGACTTTGTGTTGATCATCGTGAGTTAAACGAAGAGAATAGACAACCATTGCCAAGGATCGATGATTTGTTTGATCAGCTGGTAGGAACATCTGTTTTCTCTTGATCTTGCTACTGGATTCCATCAGCTCAGGGCAGCTGAAGATAGCATAGACAAGACTGCGTTCAGAACTCCGGATGGATTCTTAGAATGGCTGGTCATGCCATTCGGTTTGACTAATGCACCCGCCTACTTCGTGGACTTGATGAGTAGGGTGTTCAGGGAGTTCTTGAACAAGCTTGTCATGGTCTTCGTAGATGATATTCTGATCTTCTCTAAGGATGAAGAAGAGCACGCAAGGCATCTCGAGGAGGTGATGGATACGCTTAGAGCGCATCAGTTGAAGGCCAAGTTCTCCAAGTGTCACTTTTGGAGAAAGGAAGTTAGATTCCTTGGGCATATAGTATCTAAGCAAGGCTTAGCGGTGGATCCCGCTAAGGTAGTTGCAGTTCAGGATTGGAAGACTCCAAGGAATGCAACTGAAGTAAGAAGTTCTCTCAGTTAGCGTCCCTTGAGTTTAGACCTACCCTTCTGGATCAAGTAGGGACTTCACAGAGAGAAGACCCGCAGTTAGTCGAGATCATGGACAAGTTGATTCGAGGCGAGATGGCAAGTCACCTCGCTATAGATGACAAGGGATGGCTAAGACGCGATGAGAGAAAGAAGGTTCTTGAAGATGCACATCACCCGAGGAGGTGGCCGAGTTTGTCCCAAGGTGCATGTTGTGCCAACAGGTTAAAGGCCGAGTCATAGAAGCCCGGTGGGCTATTACATCCATTGGAGGTCCCCGCAATGGAAGTAGTAAAGCGTCACGAAGGATTTCGTGGATGGACTGCCTAGGTCAAGGAAAGAGAATATGAGCATGTGGGTCAAAGTAGGTAGACTCACGAAGAGTGCTCATTTCACTCCGGTAAAGAGCGAAAGGACTGCATCATGGCTAGCGACAGTTTACTTCCAAGAAATAAAGCGGTTGCACGAGGTTCCCTCAAGTATAGTTAGTAACCGTGACTCAATCTTCACTAGCCAGTTTTGGGATAGTCTACGGGAAGTCATGGGCAAGCAACTGAATCTTAGTACGGCCTATCATTCGCAGGCGGATGATTCATTTCGTTCAAGCATGAGTTATAGAAAATCACGTTAGTAAGAGCAATTGGCAACATGGATTGGTATTTTCAAGAAAAGTTCTGCTGCGTGGAATACTTTATAGTAAGTAAACGAGGTCCAGGATTCACTAGTGAATTTTGGAAAGCTTGCATGAAACCATGAGGTCATAGTTATGTTTAAGCCAAGAATGATAGAAGAGTAAGTGAAAGAGGAAGACGAGAGGCGACAATGAAATGGGTTCCAACTCATATTTGGAAATAAGAGTTAAGAAGCCAAGAAGTCATGAGGTAAAAGACGGTCAAAGCACAGTGGAGTTAAACTCAAGGAAACTTGACTTAGAAGATTGAAGGCTGGATACGCGCATCATATCTCCTTTTAAGAGCATATCCTTGATCCTTGTTTTCCTGTGGAACTTACTCGCATGTTATCTTTTTATGTATATCCTCTCGGTCCCATTCTCGGTCCTATTTCTGTCGGGAGGCATGACTTATTGGCTAGTTATATATGGGTCAGGGTTAGGAAGGGATTTCTTGTAATCCAAAAAGGAGTATATCCTGCTTATCTTCCCGATCTCTTTGTAGCATATCCTTTGCTATCCATGTTTAGCTAGTTTATCGTGTTAATCTTGTCATGAGAACCTTAGGTAGAAACCCTTTGGATGAAACATGTGTTTGAAACATGTTATGCTTGATGGTTGCAAGTGGTTGCAAGTGTTTGCAAGTGGTTACTCGCATGAGTGTTTACGCTTATTCATGGATGAAAATTTTTGTGTTATCACATGGATGTTGCATATGGATGTATGTTATGTGCACACATATAGATGTTATACATTATGTTAGGAATTGCATACATATGGATTCATTTCACTAACATAATTTGCATTGATGATATTTGCATTAGATAAGTACATATACACACACCTTTGCATATGTTCATGCAACATTTAGAATCTTGTAAGGACAATGATTGCTCGTGGATGATGTTTTGAGTAGATGGATGTTGGATGGTAGGAAACGTTCTTCCTAACTTGAAGATTTCGGGGACGAAATCCTTTAAGGAGGGGAGAATGTAACAACCCGTATTTTCAATAACCTGTTATATCATAAATCGAGGCAGAATTTAATTCTAAAATCTGAATCAAGGGAAACGAGCTATGCCATTGCGTTCGTCTCGGAAAAATACGCGAAATAGAGTCCGAGTTTTCGAAAATCGGAGTCCGTATGAAGAAGATATGGACGAACGAAGTTAGGCAGAAAAACCGAAAACAAGCCAGAATGCACTGGCGCACTTGTGAAGTGCGCCAGCACAAAAATACACTGGCGCACTTGGGAAGTGCGCCCGTGCCGAGCCAGAAACCTGCACAGCCTTCTGGTTTGACCCTGGCTGGCTTGGTGCACCTGTTTTGGTTGTCTGGTCTGTTCTGCTGGCCTATGACGATTTTTGATGGTTTAGATCTAAACTAGGGTTAATCCTATGGCCTAAACTAACCTAAACTTCTATAAAAGGACCCCTAAACCTAGCCTAAATCATCATTAATCAACCCTAAAACTAAACTATGGCAAAATCAATCCTCTCATGGCCTCCACTCTCTTCATAAAATTCTAAATAAATTTCTATGAGAGATTTTGCATGCATACAAGTGTTTTCAAGCTTGTATGAGCATCTTTAGCTTGCATTCAAGTCAAGTTTCCACATTTACATCATAAAGCAAGGGTTTTTATTGATTTGGAGCTTGCATTTTGGGTTTATTTGATTGCATAAGGGCTTTTCTCAATCTTATATTTGCTTATACTCATTTGAGTCTTCATAAGCATTGTAAGCCCTATTCTACTTTCATACTTAAACTCTAAAGTTGAATGTATGATATGCAAGTTTGTCATATGATATGCAAGTTATGTTATGCAAGTTTGCCATGTTGTGATATGCAAGTTTATCAAGTTATGATGTGCAAGTTTATATGCAAGTTTGCCATGTTATGATATGCAAGTTTATCATGTTATGATATGCAAGTTGGCCATGTTATGATATGCAAGTTTGTATGCAAGTTTGCCATGTTATGTTATGCAAGTTTGCTATGTTATGATATGCAAGTTTGCCATGTATGTTATGCAAGTTTGGGGTGATCATTTTGTTCATGTTATTATGTTATGCAAGCTTATCTTGAGTATACGGACATAAAGCTTCAAGCTTTATGCTAAAGGTTGCATTTTGGCAACATGTAAGTTATCATATCTCTTATGATAACTTGCATGTGAGGCTAAATGCGAACTTATGGCCATTTCTACATGTCATTTATCACCATGTATCACCAATATGCTAAGTTTGGTTTTATGCATGCTTTTGAGGCCTAAAAATGTAATATGCAAGTATATGAACATATGTACATTTCATATGTCACCATGTTGAACTTGTGGCTTCAACACCTTTATGTCATGATTATGCCAAGTTCCCTCTTTCTATCCTTTATGCGCTATTGCGATATGTAAGCGATGGGATTGCGTTTGGGGTTGGGTAAACTTAAAAGACATAAAAACATAAGCTTGGGAATTTACCTATTAAGTTAGGTCTACCCTTTGGGAATTTACCTATTAAGTTAGGTCTACCCAAATGCTTGAAAACTTGTAACATGTTTTGGAAACATGATGGACATGACACTTAGAAAAGATAAGTGTGACCAACTCGAGGTTGGGTTGAGTTTGTAGCGTAAACCTACCCGGAACCGACCGGCTTAACTAGTTGCTACAAACAATAGGACCCAATGTGAGAAGTTGGCCATGTTGTACCTTGAACCCGAGGTTAGACCAAGTTGTGGTGTAAAGCTACCCGGACCCGCCTGGCTTAACTAGTAACCGCAACAAATTCTAATGTGAGAGGTTAAGGCGCATTAAATTAATTAATGCCTCATGATTAGGGTTAAGTCATGGTCCACTTAATACTTAACCAATTTGGGCTTGGTAGATTAATCGGGGTTAAGTCGTGAACTCATTGTTACACTTAACCAAGTTAATCCATGATTAGCAAGAGGGTTAAACCGTACTTAATCCACTAGAAAATCCTAGCAATGGGGGCCCACTCCAGCAGTAATCCCAAGTTTGTATCATCAAGACCCTATGGACTAGGCTAGGGAGGGGGCACGATTACTGGGTTGGAGGTAAGCGACCAATAAACGATGGCAGGGTGGTACACCGATGTAGTTCCGGACGGACTATGGTCGTGCACGTAGTCCGTATTTGGAGAAGTCAAGCATGGGTACCAGTAGATCGAGACTGTGCACTCATGTTTATGGTGTCCAGGGGTTGGCACCCTAGGGCTTGATACACCCGAAGGGTGGACCCGGCACAGTTCGACTACAATTATGTTTGGGCCGTATTGACACCAACACGTGACGAGTTAGGCTTAGGGAGTCGATCGACTAGACCGTTTGGTTGGACCTCGTGTTAGGGTCACTTCATGTTATTGGACATCGTGTTAGGGTCACTTCATGTTATTGGACCTCGTGTTAGGGTCACTTCATGTTATTGGACCTCGTGTTAGGGTCACTTCATGTTATTGGACCTCGTGTTAGGGTCACTTCATGTTATTGGACCTCGTGTTAGGGTCACTTCATGTTATTGGGCCAAAGTTTGGGCCAAGGGATCAATACTTGTTCATTCAAGTCATGTTAGTTTGCTAGTACACCTGTGGTGCAAAAACCTTAATCCTGATTATGCGATGACACCTTTATCTACCTTGTTAGTTAATCATCATGCTAGTATGTTGTTATCCTTATGTTCATCCCTGCTTCTCATGCCAGTTAACTTTATCAGTTTACATTGATTGTAGTAGGGCTTACTCAGTCTTTTTGACTGACCTGTTTTTCCTTTCGCCTCTTTTCTTCCGTCCACCCCCCCCCCCCCCCCAGGTTCTCAGGGTGGGAATATTAGAGCTTAGCTTGGATTTCTGATCGCTTGCTTGTGGGATTATAGCTCATGTACGGTCTTGACATGAAGCTAGCTATGGTTATCACTTATTTTGGGGATAGTACTTATGTATTTCAGTTTTTCAGTAATGTTGTTTTTATCTAGACTTGTGTATTTGGAAAGTTAACATTATGTTGTACCAGACTTGTTTTGAAATAGTTTGAAATCTTCCGCTGTTTTACTTATCTTATTTACTCTGTTTACATATATACATATGTTCTTGTTCTGCCTTGATATATCATTATGCATGTTTACCTGATTCAAACACCCCTCCAAAGTCTGAGTGCTTGCAAGAGCCACCCTGGCGGAGGCGGGGTGTTACATTTGGTATCAGAGCATATGGTTTACAAGAAGGAACAAAAAGGTTTTAAAAAAAAATTTGGAAAACTATTTTCAAAACCAAGTAAAAAGTATTTTCCAAAGAAAAGTCTAGTTTATTTTAAAGGCTATTCCCCAAAAAGCCGTTAGAAAATTCCTTCGTTTTTCTCCATTCTGAATCTATCTTTTTCTTCGTTTTCAGTATGGCCGATAACTTTGCTATTCCGGAGGGAGTACAAGTACCTGTTTGGTATAGGAGACTTTTGGAGGCTAGGGCGGCCGAAGCCGGCCCCGCAGATGTTCCTCCTCCTCATCCGGGAGTTAATGTTCCTCCTCCTCCTGTCGCTGAGGTTCCTCTTCCTCCTCCCCCTCAGCATCCACAAAAGGATTTCATGGAGATTTGCAAAGACTTTAAGGCGATGGGTTGCAAGAATTTCATTGGAACCGAGACTTATGTTGAGGCAAGGAATTGGTTGAAAGAAACCGAAGATCTTTTTACCTTCTTTGATATAGATGACCGTAGGAAGGTTTTATTAGCAGTGTGGTTGCTAAAGGAAGAAGCTGCACGTTGGTGGGTGGTCACCACCGCTACTAGGCCAATTGAGACTTGGGATGACTTTCGGGGAAAGTTTGGACTGAGGTTCCTATCACTGAAGCAAGGGGACATGACTATTAGGGAATACATAGATAAGTTTAATCAACTGGCTCGGGTCGGTTTAGACTTGGTTAACACAGCTCAGAAGAAGGCCCTATACTTTGCTCTAGGGTTAAACGAGCCATTACATGGTTTAGCCATGCCTCATATACCCTTGGGGGCAACTTTCGAGAGTTTGGTGAATATGGCCCTACTCAATGATGAGAATAGGAGTGACAAGAAGGGAATCAAGGTGAATGAGTCTCAAAACAAGACAACGGAGCCCAAAGAGGAGATGAAAAAGAAGGAGGAGAAGTCTAAAGATAAGAAGGAAAAGAAGTGCTTTACTTGTGGAAGCTCGACTCATCTAAACAAGGATTGCAGGAAAAGGAAGGGCACTTGCTTTAACTGTGGAGAAATGGGACACTTCACTAGGGATTGTCCGAAGAAGCGAGGGCAAGGCCAGGGTCAGACTCAGCGTGCTGGACCTTCAGGAGGGCAAGTTCATGTTCTCAATGCCGCTCCAGTTTCCGATCGAGGTAGTATTTCTGTTGAAAGTCTTGTTTACATTTCTGATTTTCCTGTTTGTACCTTGTATGATTTTGGTGCATCGCATAGTTTATTTCATCTGATCTAGTTGAAAGTTTGCACCTAAGTACTAGTCTAGTTAATGATCCCGTGTGTGTTTCAAATCCAATTGGGGGTTCCGCCCATTTGTCTATTATCTACGTGGATTTGAAAATCTCTATCTTAGTGTAGAGGTCTCGTGTGATGCTTATATTCTCAGTTTCATGGGGTATGGGTTAATTTTGGGCATGGATGGGTTGTCCAGTTGTGGAGCCATCCTTGATTTTTGAGCGTAGGGTTGTGAGGCTTATGACTCGCCTCGGTAATACCCTAAAAATTTCTAGTAACCCTATGAGTCCCGTCATGTTGTGTTGTCTTGAATCCCTCAACTCGTCTATCAATAGTTTGCAATCGGTGAGGGTGGTCCGAGAATATCCTGATATCTTGGGGGAAGTGAAGGGGGTTACCCCTAAGCGAGAGATTGATTCCCGCATTTATCTGGTTGATAATGCCAAGATAGTTTTGTGGCCGGTTAGGCACATGGCCCCGCAAGAAGAGAGTTAAGAAAGCAAGTCAAGGAGTTGCTTGAGAAGAACTTCATTAGATGAAGTATATCTGAATGGGGAGCGCCTGTAGTATTTACTACCAAGGCAGATGGTTCTCTTCGACTTTGTGTTGATCATCGTGAGTTAAACGAAGAGAATAGACAACCATTGCCAAGGATCGATGATTTGTTTGATCAGCTGGTAGGAACATCTGTTTTCTCTTGATCTTGCTACTGGATTCCATCAGCTCAGGGCAGCCGAAGATAGCATAGACAAGACTGCGTTCAGAACTCCGGATGGATTCTTAGAATGGCTGGTCATGCCATTCGGTTTGACTAATGCACCCGCCTACTTCGTGGACTTGATGAGTAGGGTGTTCAGGGAGTTCTTGAACAAGCTTGTCGTGGTCTTCGTAGATGATATTCTGATCTTCTCTAAGGATGAAGAAGAGCACGCAAGGCATCTCGAGGAGGTGATGGATACGCTTAGAGCGCATCAGTTGAAGGCCAAGTTCTCCAAGTGTCACTTTTGGAGAAAGGAAGTTAGATTCCTTGGGCATATAGTATCTAAGCAAGGCTTAGCGGTGGATCCCGCTAAGGTAGTTGCAGTTCAGGATTGGAAGACTCCAAGGAATGCAACTGAAGTAAGAAGTTCTCTCAGTTAGCGTCCCTTGAGTTTAGACCTACCCTTCTGGATCAAGTAGGGACTTCACAGAGAGAAGACCCGCAGTTAGTCGAGATCATGGACAAGTTGATTCGAGGCGAGATGGCAAGTCACCTCGCTATAGATGACAAGGGATGGCTAAGACGCGATGAGAGAAAGAAGGTTCTTGAAGATGCACATCACCCGAGGAGGTGGCCGAGTTTGTCCCAAGGTGCATGTTGTGCCAACAGGTTAAAGGCCGAGTCATAGAAGCCCGGTGGGCTATTACATCCATTGGAGGTCCCCGCAATGGAAGTAGTAAAGCGTCACGAAGGATTTCGTGGATGGACTGCCTAGGTCAAGGAAAGAGAATATGAGCATGTGGGTCAAAGTAGGTAGACTCACGAAGAGTGCTCATTTCACTCCGGTAAAGAGCGAAAGGACTGCATCATGGCTAGCGACAGTTTACTTCCAAGAAATAAAGCGGTTGCACGAGGTTCCCTCAAGTATAGTTAGTAACCGTGACTCAATCTTCACTAGCCAGTTTTGGGATAGTCTACGGGAAGTCATGGGCAAGCAACTGAATCTAAGTACGGCCTATCATTCGCAGGCGGATGATTCATTTCGTTCAAGCATGAGTTATAGAAAATCACGTTAGTAAGAGCAATTGGCAACGTGGATTGGTATTTTCAAGAAAAGTTCTGCTGTGTGGAATACTTTATAGTAAGTAAACGAGGTCCAGGATTCACTAGTGAATTTTGGAAAGCTTGCATGAAACCATGAGGTCATAGTTATGTTTAAGCCAAGAATGATAGAAGAGTAAGTGAAAGAGGAAGACGAGAGGCGACAATGAAATGGGTTACAACTCATATTTGGAAATAAGAGTTAAGAAGCCAAGAAGTCATGAGGTAAAAGACGGTCAAAGCACAGTGGAGTTAAACTCAAGGAAACTTGACTTAGAAGATTGAAGGCTGGATACGCGCATCATATCTCCTTTTAAGAGCATATCCTTGATCCTTGTTTTCCTGTGGAACTTACTCGCATGTTATCTTTTTACGTATATCCTCTCGGTCCCATTCTCGGTCCTATTTCTGTCGGGAGGCATGACTTATTGGCTAGTTATATATGGGTCAGGGTTAGGAAGGGATTTCTTGTAATCCAAAAAGGAGTATATCCTGCTTATCTTCCCGATCTCTTTGTAGCATATCCTTTGCTATCCATGTTTAGCTAGTTTATCGTGTTAATCTTGTCATGAGAACCTTAGGTAGAAACCCTTTGGATGAAACATGTGTTTGAAACATGTTATGCTTGATGGTTGCAAGTGGTTGCAAGTGTTTGCAAGTGATTACTCGCATGAGTGTTTACGCTTATTCATGGATGAAAATTTTTGTGTTATCACATGGATGTTGCATATGGATGTATGTTATGTGCACACATATAGATGTTATACATTATGTTAGGAATTGCATACATATGGATTCATTTCACTAACATAATTTGCATTGATGATATTTGCATTAGATAAGTACATATACACACACCTTTGCATATGTTCATGCAACATTTAGAATCTTGTAAGGACAATGATTGCTCGTGGATGATGTTTTGAGTAGATGGATGTTGGATGGTAGGAAACGTTCTTCCTAACTTGAAGATTTCGGGGACGAAATCCTTTAAGGAGGGGAGAATGTAACAACCCGTATTTTCAATAACCTGTTATATCATAAATCGAGGCAGAATTTAATTCTAAAATCTGAATCAAGGGAAACGGGCTATGCCATTGCGTTCGTCTCGGAAAAATACGCGAAATAGAGTCCGAGTTTTCGAAAATCGGAGTCCGTATGAAGAAGATATGGACGAACGAAGTTAGGCAGAAAAACCGAAAACAAGCCAGAATGCACTGGCGCACTTGTGAAGTGCGCCAGCACAAAAATACACTGGCGCACTTGGGAAGTGCGCCCGTGTCGAGCCAGAAACCTGCACAGCCTTCTGGTTTGACCCTAGCTGGCTTGGTGCACCTGTTTTGGTTGTCTGGTCCGTTCTGCTGGCCTATGACGATTTTTGATGGTTTAGATCTAAACAAGGGTTAATCCTATGGCCTAAACTAACCTAAACTTCTATAAAAGGACCCCTAAACCTAGCCTAAATCATCATTAATCAACCCTACAACTAAACTTGGCAAAATCAATCCTCTCATGGCCTCCACTCTCTTCATAAAATTCTAAATAAATTTCTATGAGAGATTTTGCATGCATACAAGTGTTTTCAAGCTTGTATGAGCATCTTTAGCTTGCATTCAAGTCAAGTTTCCACATTTACATCATAAAGCAAGGGTTTTTATTGATTTGGAGCTTGCATTTTGGGTTTATTTGATTGCATAAGGGCTTTTCTCAATCTTATATTTGCTTATACTCATTTGAGTCTTCATAAGCATTGTAAGCCCTATTCTACTTTCATACTTAAACTCTAAAGTTAAATGTATGATATGCAAGTTTGTCATATGATATGCAAGTTATGTTATGCAAGTTTGCCATGTTGTGATATGCAAGTTTATCAAGTTATGATATGCAAGTTTATATGCAAGTTTTCCATGTTATGATATGCAAGTTTATCATGTTATGATATGCAAGTTGGCCATGTTATGATATGCAAGTTTGTATGCAAGTTTGCCATGTTATGTTATGCAAGTTTGCTATGTTATGATATGCAAGTTTGCCATGTATGTTATGCAAGTTTGGGGTGATCATTTTGTTCATGTTATTATGTTATGCAAGCTTATCTTGAGTATATGGACATAAAGCTTCAAGCTTTATGCTAAAGGTTGCATTTTGGCAACATGTAAGTTATCATATCTCTTATGATAACTTGCATGTGAGGCTAAATGCGAACTTATGGCCATTTCTACATGTCATTTATCACCATGTATCACCAATATGCTAAGTTTGGTTTTATGCATGCTTTTGAGGCCTAAAAATGTAATATGCAAGTATATGAACATATGTACATTTCATATGCCACCATGTTGAACTTGTGGCTTCAACACCTTTATGTCATGATTATGCCAAGTTCCCTCTTTCTATCCTTTATGCGCTATTGCGATATGTAAGCGATGGGATTGCGTTTGGGGTTGGGTAAACTTAAAAGACATAAAAACATAAGCTTGGGAATTTACCTATTAAGTTAGGTCTATCCTTTGGGAATTTACCTATTAAGTTAGGTCTACCCAAATGCTTGAAAACTTGTAACATGTTTTGGAAACATGATGGACATGACACTTAGAAAAGATAAGTGTGACCAACTCGAGGTTGGGTTGAGTTTGTAGCGTAAACCTACCCGGAACCGACCGGCTTAACTAGTTGCTACAAACAATAGGACCCAATGTGAGAAGTTGGCCATGTTGTACCTTGAACCCGAGGTTAGACCAAGTTGTGGTGTAAAGCTACCCGGACCCGCCTGGCTTAACTAGTAACCGCAACAAATTCTAATGTGAGAGGTTAAGGCGCATTAAATTAATTAATGCCTCATGATTAGGGTTAAGTCATGGTCCACTTAATACTTAACCAATTTGGGCTTGGTAGATTAATCGGGGTTAAGTCGTGAACTCATTGTTACACTTAACCAAGTTAATCCATGATTAGCAAGAGGGTTAAATCGTACTTAATCCACTAGAAAATCCTAGCAATGGGGGCCCACTCCAACAATAATCCCAAGTTTGTATCATCAAGACCCTAGGGACTAGGCTAGGGAGGGGGCACGGTTACTGGGCTGGAGGTAAGCGACCAATAAACGACGGCAGGGTGGTACGCCGATGTAGTTCCGGACGGACTATGGTCGTGCACGTAGTCCGTATTTGGATAAGTCAAGCATGGGTACCAGTAGATCGAGACTATGCACTCATGTTTATGGTGTCCAGGGGTTGGCACCCTAGGGCTTGATACACCCGAAGGGTGGACCCGGCACAGTTCGACTACAATTATGTTTGGGCCGTATTGACACCAACACGTGACGAGTTAGGCTTAGGGAGCCGATCGACTAGACCGTTTGGTTGGACCTCGTGTTAGGGTCACTTCATGTTATTGGACCTCGTGTTAGGGTCACTTCATGTTATTGGACCTCGTGTTAGGGTCACTTCATGTTATTGGACCTCGTGTTAGGGTCACTTCATGTTATTGGACCTCGTGTTAGGATCACTTCATGTTATTGGACCTCGTGTTAGGGTCACTTCATGTTATTGGGCCAAAGTTTGGGCCAAGGGATCAATACTTGTTCATTCAAGTCATGTTAGTTTGCTAGTACACCTGTGGTGCAAAAACCTTAATCCTGATTATGCGATGACACCTTTATCTACCTTGTTAGTTAATCATCATGCTAGTATCTTGTTATCCTTATGTTCATCCCTGCTTCTCATGCCAGTTAACTTTATCAGTTTACATTGATTGTAGTAGGGCTTACTCAGTCTTTTTGACTGACCTGTTTTCCCTTTCGCCTCTTTTCTTCCGTTCCCCCCTCCCGCCCCCCCCCCCCCAGGTTCTCAGGGTGGGAATATTGGAGCTTAGCTTGGATTTCTGATCGCTTGCTTGTGGGATTATAGCTCATGTACGCTCTTGACATGAAGCTAGCTATGGTTATCACTTATTTTGGGGATAGTACTTATGTATTTCAATTTTTCAGTAATGTTGTTTTTATCTAGACTTGTGTATTTGGAAAGTTAACATTATGTTGTACCAGACTTGTTTTGAAATAGTTTAAAATCTTCCGCTGTTTTACTTATCTTATTTACTCTGTTTACATATATACATATGTTCTTGTTCTGCCTTGATATATCATTATGCATGTTTACCTGATTCAAACGCCCCTCCAAATTCAGAGTGCTTGCAAGAGGCACCCTGGCGGAGGCGGGGTGTTACACATGGCTCCAACGAAAGGTACAAAACGCAGACCTCTTGAGAAAACAAAGCTAGGAAAGATCAGCGGAACGGTGCACAAACGCTCACTTCTATCGTCTCTCACAAAACTGGCTCGGGTCCGACCCAGCACGAGGGATCGCCTGGGACCCGACCTGAGAATACCTCCACGATTCGACCCAAGGCAGGAGCCGTGACCCGATCCCAGAACCCCTTAGTTGTTGAAGATTCCACCGAGATACGACCCGATGGGGGAGACCCGAACCCACTTATTGCTAGTGTTTCGACTCGAGCCGACCCAAATGCTCTAACTCCGGAAGTAACTACTAGCAACCAACTTCCTACAACTTCCCCTGTCTTACAGATGGATTTTACACGTTTGCTCGCAATGATGGAGAAAGCTAACGAGGCTTCACAAAATCAGAGACGTAATAGTGTCGCAATCCACGAGAACATGAATGGAATGAATAGGCAGATGGATGAGCTTCGTAGGCAGAGGATGCCTTCTGCAACTCATCGCCTTGCAACAAACTACTCATATTCTTCGGAAAAAAATGAAAGGCGCCCACGTCAAAGAAGGCCATATGAGAGACCTGAGAACCTTGAACAAATGACGTTTGGACAGTTGGGATCTTTAAGAGTTAGCTCGCCGGTTGGGTCCCAGTAACCTTAACATAGCAGAACCAATGTTACTGCCAATGCAGGGATCTAGTGTCCTTCCAAGAGACCTAAATATTACTAATCCTACTCAAGGCCAACTCCTTCAGCCCATGCGCCCCTGAATGACTGGGATCGTAGAGGAAAGGAAACTCTACTCCCGCCAGAAACCGGAGGATGATGCCTGATGTACGAGATGGAAGCGTTAGAAGAGCAAGAAGTGTCGTACCTGATCCTACATTAACCAATGTTGAAGTGGAAGCTATGGTACGTCAAATTATGGTTGATAACAGGGGCTACACTAACGAAGATTGGGGTATTGATCAAAGTCACATGCCTTTCACCGATGACATATTGGATGTCCAGTTCTTAAGGAGATTCAATCTGCCTCCCATGGATTGATATAAAGGAAGAACTAACCCAAGGTAGCATTTGATGAGATACTCATGTTATATGAGAGTTGCGGCGGCCCTTGACGCCATGAACTGTAAAGCATTCCCAATATACCTCGAAGATGTTGCAATGAGTGGTTTACCCAGCTTCCGCCTCGATCAATTTTCAATTTTAAAGAACTAAGCGAGAGTTTTCTGAATCAGTTTCGGCTTCTCGCCCGGAGGTCCAAAGTGTCAATGAGCTCTCTGTGGTTAAGCAAAGTCCGAGGGAAACTCTGAAATCGTATTTGGACCGTTTCAATCTGACAATTACAGAAGTGAGTAACCCACATGAACAGACTATTCTGATGGCGCTAATAGACGGAGTCGATAAAGACACTGAATCGGGAGGTACCTTGCCGAAAAGCCACCATTAACTAGAGAGTTATTTTATAAGAATCCTAACATTGGTCTACGACAAGAAGAGATATATGCAAGCCGAAAAAGAAAATCTGACAATACACCGAGAGAAGATATCCAAAGCAATGTCATCATCAAGAAATCTAGTGATAGTGCAGGGAAAGTTGAAGTGATTGTCGGCAACAAGAGTAGAGGAAATGACTGCAAAGGTGGGAATGACAACAAGAGAAGCAGGAATCGGAGAAACGATCCAAAAAAGAGGCCTTGATTTCAACCCTTTGAGTTACACGACATTGAATGACACCTTAGAGAAAATTCATTTGGATACCTTCAATGTTATCCAATACAAGATGCCTCCACTGAGAGATTCGAGTGAAAGGAACGTGAGACCGGGAAGTTCTGTCTATTTCATGAAACTTACGGCCTCTCCATGAATGAGTGTCGCTACTTAAGAGATGTTGTGGAAAATTTGCTTCGAGCAGGGAAGTTAGATGAATATAAGGTTGCCCCTAAAGGCAAGGGGAAAGGAGGATCGACTCCAAATTAGAACCAACCTGCCCCTAGACATACTGCCCAATAGAAAGGGAAGGGGATTGTAATTAATACTATGGTCGGAGGACCGCATCCAGCTGGATTCAGCAATAGAGACATGGAGCAGTACATCAATGCTGCTAAACATCCCGAAGTGGGAGAGCGTAATTCCCTCGAGGATACTGCTCCCGCGAAGCAGTAGAAGACGATAGTGGACGACATTATCTATCGAGACAGAGAGAGCGTGGGAATTGAGACATCAAATATTGACCCATTGGTAATAACTACTACCATCAGTCCAGCAATAGTGCGGAAAGTCCTTGTGGATTGCGGAAGTTCTATCAGCGTCTTGTTTAAGAAAGCATTTGACCAAATGAAATTGGATGATAAAGATTTAAATCCATGTGGTGGATGGATACGTGACTTTAACAGCTCAACAACAACTCTGATTGGAGTAATGGATTTGTCTGTGGAGCTTGGGAAGGAGACCACCGAAGGGTACGAATCCTCACATTTGTGGTTATGAATATAGATTCGCTTTACAATGGCTTTTTAGGCCGACTGGCCCTCACAAAGTTCAAGGCCAATATTGCACCCTAGTGCCTATTACTAAAGTTCCCAACTGAAGTCGGAGTGGGAATGGTTCACGGTGAGAAAGTTACCGAAAGAGCTTGCTACTTGGCAAAATGGAAGATGCTGCGCAACGGAGATAGCGTAGAGCCCAAGAATGCCTCCCCTCCTGCGAAGGAGGACCCGGCATAGCAAGTAAAGAAGATATTGCAGAAGGAGTCACCTGACGATCTGCCCGAGGATAAACCACAGAGAGGATGAAGATTCGTGATGTAGAAGGGCTACACCTAATGAAACAACTGTAGATATTCCGATCATTGACGACGACCCGACAAAGGTCTTGAAGATCGGATCTCACCTGGACCCCCTCCAGACCAGGGAGCTGACTGATTTTATATGGACGAATCTAGACGTATTCGCTTGAACCCATGCCGATACGTATTGGATTTCACCGTCAATTATGAGTCATGCACTAAGCATAAACCTGAAGTATCCGCCTGTAAAGAAAAAGAGGCATGTACTGGGCCCGGACAGGTCGGCTGCCTTGAAAGAAGAAGTATATAAGTTAAAAGATAATGGGTTAATCAGAGATGCTACATATCCTGATTGGATATCAAATGCCGTACTTGTCAAGAAGGCTAATAGGAAGTGTTGTACATGCATTGATTTTTAGGATCTGAACAAAGTTTACCCAAAGGACAGCTTCTCGTTGCCAAGAATCGATCAGCTTGTGAACTCAACAGCGGTACACGAAATTCTCTCTTTCATGGATGCATATTCGGGTTACAAATAGATTCCCATGCATGTTCCAGATCAAGAGCATACCGGTTTTATCACAGAACTCGGATTGTACTACTACTTGGTAATGGCTTTCGGATTGAAGAATGTCGGAACGACGTACCAGTGCTTAGGGAATCATTGTTCTACAATCAAATTAGGAAATCCATGGAAGTTTATGTGGATGACATGCTTGTGAAATCCAAACGGTCATTCGATCACATAACAGACTTGGCAAAGATGTTCGATATCCTTCGACGCTATGGAATGAAGATTAACCCATTGAAATGTTCTTTTGGGGTCACGTCAGGAAATTTCCTTGGCTTTATTGTTAGCTCATGGGGAATTGAAACCAATCCTAACCAGATTGCAGCAATCAGGAACATTAGTGAGCTGCGAAAGATCAAAGATGTGCAGAGCTTGCTTGGGAAGGTCGCAGCGTTAAGCAGATTCATTTCCAAGGCCATCGATAAGTGCGTTCCTTTTTTCAAATTGATAAAACGAAGGAAATGCAATTTCGAATAGAACCCAGATTGCATTGAAGCCTTTCAGGGCGTGATGAATCATTTAGAGAAGCCCCCGATATTGTCTAGGTTGGTGGATCATGAAGATTTATTTGTATACTTGGCAATATCGTTACATGCTATCAGCTCGGTACTTGTACGTGAGGAGGATAAAATTCAGAGACCGATGTACTATGTGAGCAAGAAATTGGTGGCAGTAGAACGCAACTACCCAAAGATAAAAAATCTTGCTTACAGCTTGTTGATTGCCTCCAGAAAGCTTCTTCACTACTTCCAAGCTCATCCGATAGTTATATACTCCGATCAACTACTCCGACAGGTCCTGTAGCGTCCTGAGGCATCTGGAAGACTGCTCAAATGAAACATCGAGTTAAGTCAGTTTGACCTCAACTTCCTTCTCAAAAAGTCCATATGGGGGAAAGCATTAGCCGACTTGATTGCTGAATTTACAATTCCTGAAAAGGATGTGTTAGGCGAAGAAGGTGGCCCCTTGGAACAGAAACTGGAATCTAACACTGAAAATTGTATATAGAGGTGCTGCTAATAATCGATAGTCCGGCACTGGAGTTGTATCGATCACTCCTGAAGGATGGCCAATCTACTATGCTTTACGGTTATAATTTTCCGCTACTAACAACGATTCCAAATACGAGGCCCTAATTCACGAGTTGAAACTCGCCAAGGAGTTGGGAGTAGCGGCTTTGAACATCTTTTGTGACTCTCAAATTGTTGTTTGTCAGGTTCAGAAGGAACTTCAGACGAAGGCATCACGACTCGCAGCTTACCTAGAAAGGATAAAGGAGATATTAAAAATCCTAGAATATTACGATATATCCCACATTTCGTGAATAGAGAATCAGAAGGCGCATAGGTTGGCCAAGCTAGCAAGCTCCGACAATCTAGAAGAAATAAAAATGATCGTAATCGAGACACTAGAAGCTCCAAGCATTGGTCAGATGAAAGTTGATCTAGTGCTGGAAATCGAAAAAGAGAGAGTCATGGATGACACCGATAAAGAACTTACTACAGAATGGAACACTATCGATGAAAAAGAGTAAAATACATCCCATCATTCACAAGAAATATCATGCAGAGTGAAGTTCTTTACCGACAAGGATTTTCAGTACTCCTACTCCGGTGTATAGAACATGGAGACGTCAAACGTGTGTTGAGACAAGTGCACAAAGGAAAATGTGGAGATCACACCGGAGGCCATACATTGGCAAAGAAGATACTACAGAACTTCTGGTCTACCATAAATCAGGATGCAGTTAATTATTCATGAAGAGGCGACAAGTGCTAGAAATTTGTAAAGATTCCCAGAGAACATCCCAGCCAATTCAATTCGATTGTGAGCCCGTGGTTGTTCGTTGTATAGGGAATTGACATCATTGGAAGCCTTCCGATCACTAAAGGCAGGGCAAAGTACACAATCATGGTTATGGATTACTTTACAAAATGGACATAAGCTGAGCTATTGTCCACCATCACAACAAAGCGGGTGATAAACTTTGTTGTCAAAAACATCATTTGTCGATTCGGGATCCCTAAAATCATCATAAACGACAACAGAACCCAATTCGATAGCACAAAATTCGGAATTTTCCACCAAAAATACAACATTAAGAAGAGATACACCACTGCATCACATCCGCAATTGAATGGGAAAGTCGAAGCAGTAAACAAAATCATTAAGTCCATTCTAAAGAAGCGATTGAAGCAGGCGAAATCCATGTGGGCCAACATATTACCCTTAGCATTATGGGCTTACAGAACCACCTACATATCGGTGACTGGCCACGCTCCCTTCTCACTTTCATTCGGATTAGAAGTAGTCATTCCAATGGAATTGAGAGTCCCCTCTCATAGAACAACGTATTATGGTCTGATGACGAACAAAGATCTTCTCCTTGAGTCCTTAGACATGATTGGAAAAAAGAGAGATGAAGCGGACTTATGTTCCTCAAGGTACATACACCAGGTCGCTCGATACTTCAATAGTAAGGTTCGACCCCGAACCTTTGAATCTGGATACCTAGTTCTAAAGCACGTCTTCTTAGCCGCTTTTTTTGGCCCTAAATGGGAAGGACCATATGTCATCCAACGGAAA
Organism: Allium sativum; assembly: GCA_030737875.1. Taxonomy (NCBI): domain Eukaryota; kingdom Viridiplantae; phylum Streptophyta; class Magnoliopsida; order Asparagales; family Amaryllidaceae; genus Allium; species Allium sativum. The sequence continues at coordinate 79,812,247 of CM060914.1, forward strand.
CTTGAAAGGAGCTTTCATGCTAACAATCGTAGATGGCGATGAAATCCCCAGAGCATGGAAAGCCCAGCATCTGCGGCACTACTTAACTTGAGTTGTAATTATTCTTTTGTTTTGTAAACTATGTAAAAAGGAAAGACTTGGCAAGGACAGTCTAGTTGATATAAACAAAATATTATAAAGTGGACGTACGTTATGACTTAGCCGAACCGCTTTAAAAATTTCGCGTGTCATTTACTTTTCCTGCATTTATTTTCCCGTATTCTGAGATTTTTTTTTTTTTTTGGTCTTTGGCTTGACGTCATGATGTAATTGGTTGGTATTAGACCAATGAGGAAGGGATGATCCACTCTTTTTTATGGACCTCGTTCATCCATCACTTGAATAAGCAGACTTAAATTTTGTGGCCAATCGAAGTTTGATTAGCTAACCTCAAGCTCGATACCTACTCCTGATGCGGTAGAGCCAAAGTATAGGTATGACGCCCAAATATCTTACCCTTTTCATCCCAGGATTTGATGGGGTGAGAGAGGCTTGAACAAGAAGAAAGGGGACACCTTTACCCTCAAGTCGAGGTTTAGAGGTAGCATCTTGGCAAGTGTGATACGACAGCTTTCCCGACAAGCTCCATATGTTAGTGTGAAGCATGAAGTACGGATTAGAATCGAGTGTAAAACAACACTCGAACCGATGGAATCCCGCACTTGGAAATGGAGTATAGAAGGAAAGATGGGGCGTATTGTCATTCGCCTGATTAACTAAAACTCTCATGATCCGAGAGTGGGTATAAAAGTAGGCGTGACTGGTGCACCATGATTAAAGACCATCTCAACAATACTCTAACATGTGCATACGACAGGAGAGTATAAAGGCACTAAGACCAAGTGCCGAAGGAAAAGGGTTCCTACACCACTGAAGAATTGGGGGCAGGATTGAAAGCTGATCTCGCACTCCCCACAGAAGTATTGGGGGAAATATAAGGTCGATTCTAATCAATCCTGAATAATCCTTGATCAGGCAATTTATTCAAGATTGATTGGGGGAATACACATGTCACACCCTTAGGATAATTGCAATATAATGTGGTGTTATTACTTAATTTAGTAATAATTCTCTGATTGTAGCAATTTTTATTTTGGATTTGCCGGGAGGCTAAATAGGAATCTTGGTTTGATATGTGATACAATTTATTGTTTACTACATAGCATAACGATATTTCGATCATAGTTACATTTGATTAAAATAGATAATAAACATGCAAACATACGATATTACAAGGAAACTACTTCATTAACAACGTGCAGATTTACATAGACAACTAGACAAAAACGCGAGGATCACACTCGCAACAATAACCGCAGGCCAGTGGAAAACAAAATAGAAGTCAGAAACAATGCTTTATTTGGACTTAGGAGAATGTTCGGCTTTCTTAGCATCCTTCAACTTCTGCCGCTCATCCTTTTCAGCATAAGAATACGCTTTTTGTTCTTGTCTAAAGGAGGATCATCCAGATTGACAGAGGACTTGGAAGCCAGCTCCCGAGTAATCGACCGCGATGGAATCGTAATTGTTATTTTACCACCAAGAGGGACCATTTGGAGAGGATGGATCGAGATGGGCTCTTCTTCTTTCTTGGCCTCCAAAAGTGCTTTAGACCTAGCTTTCATATGACCAAGTGTCAAATTTTCAGTTTTATCGGCTGCTTTTGTAATAGTAACTTCCACATCCACTTCATCCTATTTGCCATCCATATCCTTTAAAGCATCGACGATATCCCCATCTTTGGGAGCTTCCCTGCTGAAGAGCATTATGGCCTTGTCAGCGGCCTCCTCCCGTTTCTCTTTAGTCTCCTGATTAACATAGAAATGTATTTATTTTATGCTCGTATATTTTATCTTTTGTAAATAAATAATTGATACTTTGGTTACTTATGTGTGTTTTTACAGGATGTCAAGAAATGCCTCCTTCGTTTCAAATTAAAGGCCAACTACAGATAAAAAGCTACTTCCCCGTATTAAAGCCATCTCAATTACAAAAGACATTGTAGCTCACTGGTAATTGCATGGAAATTTGTACTGAGAGACCTGAGTTCGATCCCCGTCGAGCTCACTTTTTGCCAAAGAACGGAACGCGTTCACACTGCCCCTTTGCTATGAAGGATATATTAATTAGTGTTATATTATATATATATATACATAGTCATGTGTATGTATGATATTCACTAATGGACCTTTCAGGAGTAATCATGGAAATCAATTCAGAACATTCATTTTTCAAATTCCAATTAGAAGAATTTCTGATAAAAATATTGTCAAGAAAAGATCAATTTTGAAGATTTTATCCCTTGTTGCCTTTGGAGTCTAATGAGTATCCTTGTTTGAAAGAATTAATCACACACATCTGCTCATCAATCAATCAATCAATTTGCCACATGGAAGATAGGGAAGATTTGGAAGATATTCACCGTGATTTGCTTTCCAATCAAGCTTGGTCAAGGAAGGCAAGAGATTTGATATTACTTCTTGGGAAAAGAGGGGCCATTTAGTCATTGATTTGATTAGGATTTGGTCTACATCTCTATAAATATACATGATGTCCCATTGTAAATGCCATTCATTCAATTTTCTATTCTGTATTCTCTTTTGTTCTAATAAAAGTCTTTTCTTTTCTAGTTTTATTGTTATTTTAATTTCATAACAATTTGTGTTATCTACCTAATTAGGTTTGGGTAGAACGCATATTGTTATTGTCTTTTATTACTGCTTGTTAGCGATTCACTGTTTGATTAGTTTCAACAGGAATCCTACTTTTAATTTTTGTTATTGTTCTAGTCGTTATTCTCTTTTTCTAATAATTGTTCTTTTTCTTTTCAATTGTTGAATTTGATACTGATTAGATTCAGAGTAATTTCAACAACATAAAAAAACAACAACCCCAAACTTTGTCTAACTCGCCCAAGAATAAATAGATAATAATTTTTAATAACACCTCCCTGTGTTCGACCTGTATGCTACACACCTGTGCGCTTGTAGAATTTAACTTAAATGTCGCGCTTTTCTAATTCATAGATTAGCGTCGATCATTCTTCCTCGAATGATGAAACTCATCACAGAGTTGAAAAACCAATAGCTCCATTTCCCCATAGGCTCAACAATAAGAAGAAAGCGGCAAATTTCGATAAAATCTTGGAAATTTTCAAACTAGTCCGTGTGAACATCCCTTTTAGACACAATCGAACAAATTCCTCAATACGCCAAATATATTAAGGAATTGTGGACACAAAAACGTGCAACTAATGTTCCAAAAACCGCCTTTCTAACTGCGAATACAAGCTCTGCTCTTTCGAATCTTACCCCAGTCAAGTACAAAGACCCTGGCTGCCCTACGATTGATTGCAAAATAGGAAACACCCATATCTCTCGTGCTCTACTCGACCTTGGTGCCAGTGTCAATCTTCTTCCTTATATTGTTTATCGTCAACTTGTACTAGGGGAGATTAAACCAACAAACATCACTCTTCAGCTAGCTGATCGATCTGTCAAAAAGCCATTGGGAATTATTGAAGACGTCTTGATACAGATCGAACAGTTTTACTTCCTTGTCGATTTCATAGTTTTAGAAACAGAGCCTGTCTCAAATCCCAAAGTTCAAATGCGGTTGATTTTAGGACGGCCCTTCTTAGCAACATCTAATGCTGTCATTAATTGTAGGAATGGTCAGCTTCGACTTTCCTTCGGGCACCTAACCATTGAGCTAAACATCTTCAATCTCAACAAACAACCTAGGGATTTTGAGACCGATGAAATTGACATGATTCAAACCATAGTTGACGAAACCTCTAAAGACACTTCTGAAGCCTTGAAAATGTGTCTGGAACATTTCGACTCTGATTTCGACGAACTTGAATACATTTCTGAACTAAATGAATTTCTTGACTTAAATCCTTCGTCTTCTGAATCTAACCAAGGAATGTTAACCAACGTTAACACTCAAGAACATCCTAAGTTAGATCTCAAACCCTTGCCACAAGACATTAAGTACGCATACTTAGACTCCTCAGAAACTCTTCCCGTAATCTTGGCCTCTGATCTTACCGAGGACCAAGAAGAAAAACTCTTAGAAGTTTTGCGGGAAAATAAAGACGCCTTGGGATGGGAGCTGAGCGATATAAAAGGAATTAGCCCATCAATTGTGGAACATCGCATACACTTAGTTGATGAGGCTAAACCCATCCGTGAGGCTCAAAGGCGATTAAACCCAAACATGAGAGAAGTGGTCAAGGAGGAGATAATCAAATGTCTAGACAATAACATCATCTATCCCATCTCTGATAGTACCTGGGTGAGTCCGGTACAAGTCGTACCAAAGAAATCAGGAGTCACAGTGATCAAAAATGAAAGTAATGAGCTTGTCCCAACAAAAATCAAAACAAAAGGGCGTGTGTGTATCGACTTTCGAAAGCTCAACTCAGCCACACGAAAAGACCATTTTCCCTTACCTTTTATTGACCAAATGCTCGAACACTTAGCGGGTCATGAGTACTATTGTTTTCTCGATGGATACTCTGGCTATAACCAAATCCCTGTTGCTTAAGAGGATCGACACAAGACCACCTTTACTTGTCCATTTGGAACCTTTGCTTATCGTCGCATGCCTTTTGGTCTTTGTAATGCCCCCGCGACTTTCCAAAGGTGTATGATGAGTATCTTCTCTGACATGGTGGACGAATTCTTGGAAATATTCATGGATGATTTTTCAATCTATGGATCATCTTTTTCCCAATGCCTCACTCATTTAGAACTCGTCCTAAAACGTTGTAAGGAAAAATCACTCGTGCTTAATTGGGAAAAATGTCACTTCATGGTAAAAAGGGGGATAGTTCTAGGTCATGTCGTCTCCAAAGATGGCCTTGAGGTCGATAAATCTAAAATCGATTTGTTTGCTAATCTGCCTCCTCCTAAGTCTGTTAAAGATGTTCGTTCATTTCTTGGCCACGCGGGATTCTATAGAAGATTCATTAAGGATTTCTCGAAAATTTCAAAACCTCTCTCAAATTTACTTGCCAAAGACGTTAAGTTCGAATTCTCCAATGATTACAAAACATCTTTTGAAACTCTTAAGTCAATCTTGACCACAGCTCCCATCATTCAACCTCCTGATTGGACTCAGCCCTTCGAACTTATGTGCGACGCTTCTGACTTTGCAGTTATAGCCATCTTAGGTCAGCGTATCGATAAACTCTCTCGAGTCATTTATTACGCTAGCAAAACCTTAAACGAGGCCCAATTGAATTACTCAACTACTAAAAAGGAATTTTTGGTAGTTATCTTCGCTCTTGAGAAATTCAGACCATATCTCATAGGATCCAAAGTCATAGTTTACACTGATCATGCTGCCCTCCGATATTTGCTTTCTAAAAAGGATGCCAAGGCCCGCTTGATTCGTTGGATCCTTCTTCTTCAAGAATTCGATATAGAAATACGAGATAAAAAGGGTTCTGAAAATGTTGTAGCTGATCATCTCTCTCGAATTGTGCACGAAAATGTTAACGACACCCAAATCGATGACTATTTTCCTGACGAACAACTCCTTTCGATCTCTAACACCCCTTGGTACGCTGACATTGTGAATTATCTTGTCACACAACAAATGCCCGCTGAATGGTCAAAACAAGATAAACAAAAATTTCTCTCGAAAGTTCGAAACTTCTATTGGGACAACCCATATCTTTTCAAGTACTGCCCAAACCAAATCATTCGAAGGTGTGTGCCCGATCATGAACACCAAAGTATTCTCTCTTTCTCACATGACCATGCTTGTGGCAGTCATTTTGGAGCAAGAAAAACTGCTGCAAAAGTCTTGCAACACACTCTTCCGTGACGCTTTCGAATTTTGCTCTGAATGTGATCGATGTCAACGAACGGGTCGAATTACTAAGCGAAACATGATGCCTGTCAACCCCATTTTAGTGATTGAGTTATTCGATGTTTGGGGCATCGACTTCATGGGACCATTCCCTAATTCATTTGGGAATCTTTATATCTTGCTTGCGGTAGATTATGTCTCAAAATGGGTTGAAGCCATTCCGACCAAAACCAACGACAATAAGGTTGTTGTCAAATTCCTCAAAGAAAACATCTTTTCACGCTTTGGCACACCTCGAGCTATCATTAGCGATAATGGCACTCATTTCGGTAATCGTGCTTTTGAGTCCTTGCTCAAGAAATACTCAATCACACACAAGCTGTCAACACCTTACCATCCACAAACTAGTGGACAAGTAGAAGTTTCCAATAGACAAATCAAACAAATTCTTGAGAAAACCGTGAATTCCAATAGAAAAGATTGGTCCGTAAAACTGATTGATGCACTTTGGGCTTTTCGCACTGCTTATAAAACCAATCTAGGGATGTCACCATATCGATTAGTCTTTGGAAAGGCCTGTCACTTACCTCTTGAATTGGAGCATCGTGCCCTTTGGGCCATAAAATTTTTGAATTTTGACTTAGAGAAAGCCGGCTCACACAGGAAGTTACAAATTTCTGAATTAGAGGAATTAAGAAATGAGGCGTATGAAAATTCGAAAATCTACAAAGAAAGAACCAAAGCCCAACACGACAAAAACATACTCCGTAAGGAATTCAAAGTAGGTCAAAAAGTTCTTTTATACGACTCTAGACTTCACTTGTTTCCAGGAAAACTCAGATCTCGATGGACTGGACCTTATGTCGTGAAAACAGTATATCCTAATGGAGCGGTTGAAATTGAAAATCCTAGGGATGGAAAAGTCTTCAAAGTAAACGGTCAACGACTGAAACCATTTTTGGAATTTGAGCAATATGACGAAGACGACCCTATCGATCTGCATGAGCCTGATCATCCACCATGAAATCAGGTGGTACACGTTCTTTTTCTGTTATTTTTCTTTTTCATTTTTTTCATTTTTTTTTTTGTTTTTCTGCCTTAGACAGTTGGGACACTGTCTCAATCAAGTGTGGGGGGGAGTCTGCATTGCATTCTTTTGATTTTTCTTTAATTTTTCTTTCTTTTCATGTAGGACCATCATACATTTTATATCGTAGTAACATACCATAAAAAAAATTAAAAATACGACTCATTTTCAATTGATACAACAAAATAAGTTTACAATTTTTAGTCAGTTGATAGTATTTTTTTCTCTCAACTTAGATCGAATAAGAAATATAATGAAAATTTTAATTTTGAGGGATAATAGTGTAACCGGTACATAGGGAGATTCTTAGGTGATGGCCATGAAATCTATTCTATATTGTAGACTTTGTTTAAATAAGTGGAGGACTTAAAATACTTATAATAGCTTGTCAAATCTTTAAAACTAACTTGTGCTAAGTTGAATTCGCTCAACTCTCTTTTTTTGTGCTTATAAATTCAATAATAATAATAATCCAAGGATATCCAACATTGCTTGTATATCGAGCGTTGGTGTGCAAACCCGCCAAGCTCTATCCGACATGTTGTTGACAAAGTCAGCGTTGGAATATCTTGGTCTCATTTTATGAGATTGGACACCTAAGGATTACCGACACGTTGTTGACAAAGTCAAAGTCGGCCTGCACAATCCTCCAAGCTCTTTACCCACTCTCCGTTAGTCCACGAGGCGGTGCATGGGTGGTAAACCTTGGTCTTCTAAGTTAGGTGTATGTACTTAATCATAAATTTTAAAATTTTATAGAATAAAGAATAAGCGATGATGCCCAAACACTTCTTGACCTTATTGATTTGACTAGCCATACATGAGAAAATTAGAATACCACTTTGCAAACTGTGCCAAGCAAACTAAGAATTTATTTCATGGTTGCACTATGTTATCGACCGAACTAACTGGCCAAACTGGAATTTAACATTTGAAAACTTGATTTATATTGAAAAATTAGTGACAAGTTGAGGTATCTAAAATAAAATCAACTGATCAGAAATTGTTAACTTAATTTGTTATACCACTTTCCTGAAATAAGTCGTGTTTTCATTTTTCATTTTTATTTGCATATGTCCATTGCATTCATGTAGTTTCATTAAATCATAGCATACTGCATTTGGATTTTGTGGGTAGTATCCACTGAAAACCCTCACGAGACACCACTCGTCCTACTAAGGACACCTAGAGGTTTAACGGCTTGTTGCATACGCTCAATGCAATCGTGTTTCCTACGAAAGTGCGACCTATCTAGTTAGTTTTTCATTTTCTTTTTACTCGAGGACGAGTAAAAGATAAGTGTGGGGGTATTTGATTAACATAGAAATGTGTTTATTTTATGCTCGTATATTTTATCTTTTGTAAATAAATAAATGATACTTTGGTTACTTTTGTGTGTTTTTACAGGATGTCAAGAAATGCCTCCTTCGTTTCAAATTAAAGGCCAACTACAGATAAAAAGCTACTTCCCCGTATTAAAGCCATCTCAATTACAAAAGACGTTGTAGCTCACTGGTAATTGCATGGAAATTTGTACTGAGAGACCTGAGTTCGATCCCCGTCGAGCTCACTTTTTGCCAAAGAACGGAACGCGTTCACACTGTTCCTTTGCTATGAAGGATATATTAATTAGTGTTATATTATATATATACATAGTCATGTGTATGTATGATATTCACTAATGGACCTTTCAGGAGTAATCATGGAAATCAATTCAGAACATTCATTTTTCAAATTCCAATTAGAAGAATTTCTGATAAAAATATTGCCAAGAAAAGATCAATTTTGAAGATTTTATCCCTTGTTGCCTTTGGAGTCTAATGAGTATCCTTGTTTGAAAGAATTAATCACATACAATCTGCTCATCAATCAATCAATTTTCCACATGGAAGATAGGGAAGATTTGGAAGATATTCACCGTGATTTGCTTTCCAATCAAGCTTGGTCAAGGAAGGCAAGAGATTTGATATTACTTCTTGGGAAAAGAGGGGCCATTTAGTCATTGATTTGATTAGGATTTGGTCTACATCTCTATAAATATACATGATGTCCCATTGTAAATGCCATTCATTCAAATTTCTATTCTGTATTCTCTTTAGTTCTAATAAAAGTCTTTTCTTTTCTAGTTTTATTGTTATTTTAATTTCATAACAATTTGTGTTATCTACCTAATTAGGTTTGGGTAGAATGCATATTGTTATTGTCTTTTATTACTGCTTGTTAGCAATTCACTGTTTGATTAGTTTCAACAGAAATCCTACTTTTAATTTTTGTTATTGTTCTAGTCGTTATTCTCTTTTTCTAGTAATTGTTCCTTTTCTTTTCAATTGTTGAATTTGATACTGATTAGATTCAGAGTAATTTCAACAACATAAAAAAACAACAACCCCAAACTTCGTCTAACTCGCCCAAGAATAAATAGATAATAATTTTTAATAACACCTCCCCGTGTTCGACCTGTATGCTACGCACCTGTGCGCTTGCAGAATTTAATTTAAATGTCGTGCTTTTCTAATTCATAGATTAGCGTCGATCATCTCCTCAACATGATTGGCACCTAAAGAACTGAAGCAACAGTTATTAACTCTGGGGAAAACATAGGTCTTTCAATTGTCTTCATCAGAACACGATGACACGCTATGATAGTCTTAAAAAATTGCGGTGAAAAGGTAGAGCTACCTTCGGTGGACTTGTCTCCAGGAGTGGCAAGAGTAGCTTCCTCCTCGATGGAGATAGGAGAGAAGCCTTGGAGATTGCTGGATGTTTGAGATCATATCCCTCCTTCTCTACAGCTCCAGGCATTGCAGAAGAGGAACTGGAACCACCTACGATGGTATTCTTTTCCCTGCCTTGGCGCTTCTCCTCTTCCAGAGCTTCCGGAATTAATTTACTCCCCTCATCTAAACGATCTAGCTCCGCGCCTCTCAAATATGTCTTCATCAGCTCCTCCTCATCGATGCTGTCAACCTTCAACTGCTTCCTCTCATCTTCAACAATTTGATCCCACACATCGACTAGAGTTATCAGGTAATGCTGGATCCAAGATATATCCCAAGTCTAGAGCACTTGAGCAAAGAAAGATATCATGAGATCCCCATATTCATTTTAATCTTTCTGGGTTTCATCAAGATGTGCATTAATTTAGAAGCGGATTTAAGGGCAACATCAGCGTTCCCTTTAGCAAGTACTGCCCTCGCCTCGACCTCGGCCTCTGCCAATCCGGTCTCCAGACTAGCAGTTTTCTTTTCTAATTCAACCTTTTCTTGTTTGTGGCGAGTGCAAGATAGCTTCATCTTGATGTTTTATGACTAAATGTCCTCAACTTGTTTTTACAAGGATGTGAGCTCTTGATTGTGAGAATCAAGCTCGGTATAGTAGCGCTGCTGCAATCCTTGGAATGTTTCTTGTAATTCTCATCATCACGCTGCACGAGAGCAAGCTTGGCCTGTGTGTCCTCGAGCTCTCTCTCGGTGATATCTTCAGTTTAAAAGTCATCTTTCGGGTGCACTTACGCATTTCCTTGTATTGTTTATCCACAAAGTCTATCTTAGCTTTGACTTTTGCCGCGCAATCCGAAGGTACCGGCTCAAGGTTCGGAACGAAGTGCGTGTTCCTGACATGATGATCTGCAAACTGCCCCCTCAAAACCTTTAGTTTGGCCTCATTCTCGGAATCGAGTATTACAAGGCTCGTTGTGGTGATGTCGATGTTACGACGTTTTGCGGGCATAATCGCTGCACTGCTCTTACCTTTCTCCTTGCCCGGATCTTTTGCCTTGTCTTTGGGATCGAAATCTTTCCTCAATGGCTTATCTTAGGTGTGGAGTCTTTTGGGGGAACTGGAGCATTAGGAAAGTATTTATCTCCCCCATGTTGGCTATGATAGCTCTTATGCTTCTCTGGACCTAAGTGGACTGGAGAGCGAGAGCAGGAAGATTGGCGATGCAGAGACTGATAAGGCCTCCTATCGTCTCTCCCGTGAATTTCTCGTCAATCATATTCGGTATCGGATCCATACCGGGGAATGCATGAACGAACGTCCCTGAGATCATATCTACAGCAAGGCATCCCTCCTGCAAATTAATAGAAACCAATACTAGAATCAAGAAGAAATGTAACCCACAAAAGTTGTGGCATGCAGTGCTAGTGTGGTGTGTGTCCTAAGTGATCCCCCCGACGGACCAGAGTCCGAGTAAGGCTTGTCTGTGTGGTATCCCCATCTTTTACAGGAGTAACTTCCTCTTAAGAGGTAGGGAAGAAAGAATCTATACCGGTATCTTTGGAAGTATAAATCTTATCAAGCAAAGGGAGCTTAGCCAAGTCCCTGAATATGGGATCATCTAGCTACGAGTTGCCGACGAGAGATCTAATTGGAGACGGTGTCTTATGAGAAGTCTTCCTTTCAGTGATAGAAGCATCTATTGGATCAGCATCCTGAGGTTTCTCCCCAACTGGCCTATTCAGAAGTTCATCATCTTAGATGTGCCTCGAAGAGGGACTCTTTAGAAAGGTGTCTAGATCTTGTGCGAGAGTCGTCTCTTTATCTCCCGGCGGCGATACTTCCCCGGAACCCGAAAGTTGGAGCTCTCTCCCTTCTCAACCGAAGTTATAAATTACCCCTCGACTAGGGGAACACCGATGGTTTCTGCAGAAGTGGGAGGAACCTGAGTTAGGGGCACGTATGTGTAACCCCGACCTCCATGACCAATGCTCCAGCTTATATCAAGTAGACGTCTATGCAGAACCTCATCCACCAAGCACTTTCTGACATTCGAGAAGTCTGGGTTACCATTCAATAGATGACTCAGACGATCTAAGTACATTCGGCCCTGCTCCTTTTTGGGATTTGGAACTACAAATAGAAAAGGAAGGCCAGTGCATTTACTAATATAGTTGAAACACCCCACCTCCGTTAGGGTCACTCTCAAAGGGAATGCCATAATTTTGGTGGAGGTTTATAAGTATAAGTCACAGATATACAAGACAGATATAAAAAAACACATATTTGTAAACAGCGGAAAAACAACAACTTTTATTTCATAAAAGCAAATACGTGTTACAACAACATTACCATAATTGTCTTACATCCTTTCCAAAAACATAACATAACACTTTCATAATCTGTCTTGATTACATTATTTAAAGAAGCATAAATAAAACGTAGATAAACTGCAAAAGCCCCATAGTGGTTGTCCAAAGCCATAGTTCAAAACGAAAGGGTCCAAGCAATACATTTCTCCTCTTCAAGCTGGATGTTAAGGCTGGTCAAGCTGCAGTGTTCCCTCCCTGTGGACCTGGGGGGGGGGGAACGGAAGAAAAGAAGACGAAAGAAAAGTAGAGTCAGACATAAAGCCTGAGTAAGTCTAGGACTATTCTGTCTATGAATAAAGAACTGGGTATGATAAGTATAAACAGAAGTGGGAAAGCACTATAAACTTGGTTAAGTTATCTAGGGTCGAATATACTATCGTACCCCATGTAAATCTCTGAACCCATATAAACTAGTTCCCAACTGGCACCCCATAATCAGGGTGAAGTGATCCATTCTATGATGATCGGCTCCTACTCGCATAGTTACATGTGTCTTACGGCCCCCGATGTTGTAGTTACCTATGCTGGTCCCATCATGGGGTGTATCAAGTCCCATGGTGGCGGCCCGACACAATCCTAGAATGCACAGGTATGCTACTGGTGTCCAGTGCCTTATTTTTCTGCGCCGGAGTGTGTGCACGCCCGCACCCCGTTAGAACCTACACTGCTACACCACCGCCGTCGCTTTGACCTCTTACAATCAGCCCAGTAATCGTGCCCCACCCTGCCTAGTTTCAGGGTATCATGATACACCTTCTAGGGTTACTGCTGAAAAGGGTCCCCCGTTACTAGGTTTTCTATCTCTAGCCAACATGCTAAGTTGGTTAAGTGTTTTCTAACCTAACCCCCACCAGTCCGTTTAGTTTAGCATGTTCCATTTTGATTAAGTCTTTGGTTCACTTAATCCTAACAATCTTGACTCAGCCTTAATTGTCTTATTAAAGCCTTGACCTCTCACATTAGACAGGTATTGTTGTGGCTGCCTGTTGCCGGTTGGTTCCGGGAAGTCTTACGCCACAACTCAGTCTAACCTCGGGTCCTTATTGGGCTCCATGTTTAACCTCCCACATTGGATAGGTATTGTTGTGACTACTGGACAGCCGGGCGGTTCCGGGCAGGTTTACATCACAACTCAATCCAACCTCGGGTTAAACACATCGTATGTTCTACATTTACATATTTTGTCTTTCTTCTTTATTTTCTTATATGTAAATATTTGCGGCCCATTATTAAGTTAATGGTGTAAAGGTTACACCAATCATGGGCCCAACCCATACTTGAATTTGGGCCCCTTTTATATTTTCATTTATTAATTAATTTGGCCCAACGTTATTTACCCCCGTTTAATACGCTCGTTTATTATATATGTTGGGCTTAGGCTTTTAAGCCCAACTTAGCCATGAGAAAAAGGGGAGGCTTAAAACGTTCATACACTAAAGGGGAATGTGAACGCATGAACTTGCAACATAACGTTGGAACTACAAATCAGAAACTGGTGTACTTGCATAGCAATAACGTATACTTTGGTCATAAAGCATAAGTGACATGAATCAAAACTTGTAGTTAAGTTAAGAATCTAAATTGGATATTATTGTTGACACATAGTCTTAACTACAACATAAATCTATATTTTTGTTTAGGCATAATGTCAAACATAAGCAAATCATGTTCATAAGATTACTACAAGTTTACAAAGGTGCTTACTTTTGTTACCAACACAAAAGTATAGTTCAACTTAATCATGATTTTAAATCTATTCACATAACCATGGCATAAATATTTCTAACATGAAATCATGATTTTTACTTTAGTCATGCAAACTTGCAAATGGGATTTTGAATCTAACCTAGCTATGTACCACATATGTCATCATATAATTCTTGTTAACAATATAGACCTAACATGGATTTCAATTAAGCAAAATATCAATCATAGCCTAGTCATATTCATAAGTTTGCAAATAAGTTTTCTAGTACAAAAGCATGGCTTAATACATAGATCATGGTGCCAAAATTTCAACATAGTTTCATATGAACTATAATAACCCAAATTTGTTCCAATTACGCACAAAATGATTTTTGTACAAAAATATACATTATGATGGCATAGTAGCAAAGCCTCAAACTTGCATGAATTCAATTAAACAACTATATACATGTAGCTTCAACATGAATTACATATTTTGAGAATATCCAAACGTATACTTGCATAAAAGTACCGCAAACATGTAGTTTTTATAATGAATAACATACTTTGCGAATATCCAATCGCTATACAATATTCCAAATCGATAAGAATCATAGTAACGCACAAATATGAATTATTTATCACCACAATCAAGTATACAAACCAACACAGTTATTTGTTCATACCAAAATAATACTCTACTTACAATTGTGTGACGAATTCTCCAATTTAGGAATTTGGAGATGCGATTCCTTGTTGATTTGATTTGATTAAGTTGCTTTATGCTTTAGAATTTGCCTCCTAATCCTCTCTCCAATTGGTGGCTACTCTTAGTCGTTCCTCAGCAACATGATGGCCTTGTTCTTATTTTTGAATGAATATATTAGGTTGAGTCTAGGGTCATTTTTATAGGGGTTATGAACTGATTAGGACCATCGATGTTGCTTGGATTGATCGTAGCCATTCATTCGAAAGAGAGACCAATTAGAGCCTGCCACCTAGGCCTAATGACAAAGCAGACTTCTGAAAATCGACCAACATAGAATAGGCCAGCCAGGTTGGGCTGGGTTCGACCTGGCTCTTGACCAGGTCGACAGCCCTGTCGACCTGGCTAGACCAGGTCGACAGCCCAGTCGACCTGGGTGCATTAGGCGGGAGTTTTCCCGCCCTGGCCAATTGGGCCCAATTTTGGAATTTAAACTTGTTTTTCAGAGCTGTTTTATTCTGTTCGAATTTTAAACTTAATTCAGAAACTTCCGAAGGCCATATCTTCTTCATACGGACTCCGTTTTTCGAAAACTCGGACTCTATTTTGCGTATTTTTCCGAGACGAACGCAATGGCATATCCCGTTTCCCTTAGTTCTTTGATTTGAAATTAATTATACTTTAATTTGTGAATTTCACAGTTATAGAATTCGCTGGGTGTTACATTCTCCCCCACTTAAAAGGATTTCGTCCCCGAAATCTTCAAGTTAGGAGGAATGTATATCCTAACATCCAATCATCCATCTACTCATCCATCAAACACGAGCATCCATTGTCCTTAAAAGACTTCTAATGCTTCATGATCATATGCGAAGTGTGTGTGTACATGTACTTATCTAATGCAAAATCAGGCGGTCTACTGATTCAGTTGACCTCCTTAATGCGAATTATGTAAGTGCCATGAATCCATTATGTATGCAAATTTTCCTATTCATGATTCTACATGAGTGCACAATCATTCAATACAAATGCAACATCCATATGACAACACATTAGAGTTCAACCATATACGAATGCAAACATATATGCATATGCAATATGAAGTGACTGAGCCGATCTAAAACCTAGATTGTGTGTGTATATGCAACCACGAGTAACCACTAGCAATCACTTGCAACCACTTGCAACCATCATCCATAACATGTTTCAATTACATGTTTCCATCCAAAGGGTTTCTACCTAAGAGATAAGGTCGAGGAAATATACCTAAAAAGATAGATAAAAGCGCAACTTAAGGAAAAGGAAAGATCAAGGATGTACCCTCGAACAGAAAAGGGTAGGCAGTGCGTATTCTAGCTTCAGTTTCCCAAGTCGCGTCTCCCTCGGCGTCTCTCCACTGAACTTTGACGAGCTTGACTTCGCGGTTGCGTAGCTTCTTCACTTCCGTTCCTAATATGCGGGTTGGAACTTTTCTAATGGTTGCTTCGCGTTCCACTTCGGCCTCTTCGAGGATATTTGGCGCTACCACCTCAGCCGACTCATGTAGACATTTTCGGAGATGTGAAACGTGAAAAACGTTGTGGACTCCAGCCAACTTCTCGGGTAGCTCTAATCTATAGGCCATTTTCCCAATTTTCTCGATGATAGGGAATGGCCCTACGAACCTTGGTGCCAGTTTTCCTGTGGTTCCAAAACGAACAACGTTCCTTAGCGGTGATACCTTGAGAAAAACTCTGTCTCCAACCTCAAATTCAAGGTCGGTCCTTCTCTTGTCGGCATAGGACTTTTGTCTGTCTTGGGCCGTCTTCATCCTTCTTCGTATTAAGTCTACTTTCTCTGAAGTCTCTCGGATCATATCTGGTCCAAGTATGAGCTTATCCGTAGACTCCCACCAACAAGTGGGCGATCGGCACGGTCTTCCATATAAAGCTTCGAAGGGCGCCATTCCGATGGTTGCTTGATAGCTGTTGTTGTAGGCAAATTCTACCAAAGGAAGGTGGTCTTCCCATGTCCCTCCGAAGTCGAGGACGCATAGCCTTAAAAGGTCTTCCAAAACTTTGTTCACTCTCTCTGTTTGGCCGTCGGTTTGGGGATGATAGGCTGTGCTCAAGCATAACTGCGTTCCTACTGCTTCTTGCAGACTCCGCCAAAACTCACTGGTGAAGATGGGGTCTCGGTCACTAACAATGCTAGATGGTATTCCATGGAGTCGAACAATTTCCTTGAGGTAAAGTGATGCTAGGGATGAGGCAGTTCTTTTACTTTTGACAGGTAAAAAGTGGGCGCTTTTAGTAAGCCTATCCACTATTACCCAATGCTAGTGTTGCCTCTCCTAGACCTAGGCAGCCCATCGATGAAGTCCATTGAGATGCTATCCCACTTCCACTGCGGGACCTCCAGAGGATGTAGCAGTCCGCCAGGCTTTTTCTATTCCGCCTTAACCTGTTGGCACACCATACACTTAGAAACGAACTCTGCCACGTCCTTTTTCATGCCGCTCCAGAAGAAAGTCCTTTTTATATCTTTGTACATTTTATCTCCGCCTGGATGTATCGTCATCTTGGAGTGATGTGCTTCCTCGAGAACCTTCTTTACTAAATCTTTTGTCTGTGGGACGCATAGTCTTCCGTCTCGCCTTAGCAAACCCTTATCGTCGATGGAATATCTGTTGAGGTGACTTGAAGTCTCACCCCTAATTAGCCTATCAATTGTTTCCACAAGCTGAGGGTCTTCGCGTTGTGCTGTCCCTACTGAATCCACTAAAGTTGGGCGCACTTCGAGAGATGCTAGCAAGCCTGGTGCGAAATCGGAGGAAGGCCTAAAGTTGAAGCTGGCTATAAACTCTAGGCTTTGTCTTTCAACAAACAACGGGCTTAGGGTCAATTTTTTTCGGCTCAACGCGTCTGCCACTACGTTGCCTTTGCCCGGAGTGTAGGAGATTTCGAAATCGTACGAGGCAAGAAACTCCATCCATCTTTGTTGCCTCAAGTTAAGATCCTTCTGCGAGAAAAGATATTTCAACGATTTATGGTCAGTGTAGAGTTCGAACTTCTCACCTAGGAGATAGTGTCGCCAAGACTTGAGTGCAAAGACGATGGCGGCTAACTCAAGATCGTGGGTTGGGTAGTTCTTTTCGTGCACTTTCAACTGCCTCCCGCCATAAGCTACTACCCTTCCTTCTTGCATTAAGACGGCGCCTAGCCCTGTCCCACATGCATCCGTATAAACAGTGAACATCTTGCTCCCATCTGGCAGCGTCAAAACTGGGGCTGTTGTAAGAGCCCTTTTCAGTCGTTGGAAAGCAAACTCGCAATCCAAATCCCAATTGAACACTAGATTCTTCTTAGTCAATTTCGTGAGCGGAGCTGAGATTTTCGCAAAATCCCTTATAAACTTTCGACAGAAACCTGCTAGTCCTAGAAAGCTTCGGACCTCAGTTGCATTCCTTGGTGTCTTCCAATCCTGTACCGCCACTACCTTAGCAGGGTCCACTGCTAACCCTTGTTTGGATACTATGTGCCCAAGGAACCTCACCTCTTCTCTCCAAAAGTGGCATTTAGAGAATTTGGCTTTTAGTTGATGGACTCGCAAAGTTTCCATGATTGCCCTTAAGTGCTGAGCATGTTCCTCTTCACTTTTGGAGAAGATAAGGATATCATCTACGAAGACCACTACGAATTTGTTGAGGAAATCTCTAAATACCCTACTCATCAGGTCCACGAAGTAAGCAGGTGCATTTGTCAAGCCGAAAGGCATGACAAGCCATTCAAAGAAGCCGTCTGGGGTTCTGAATGCCGTTTTATCGATGCTATCTTCAGCCACCCTTAGCTGATGAAAACCGGTTGCTAAATCGAGTTGGGAGAAAACAGACGCTCCTACAAGCTGGTCAAACAAATCGTCAATTCTAGGGAGCGGGTGCCTATTCTTTTTCGTTAGCTTGATGAGCTCCCTATAGTCAACACATAGACGGAGTGAACCATCCGCCTTTGTAGCGAACACCACCGGAGCGCCCCATTCTGAAATGCTTCTCCTAATGAACCCCTTTTCTAGAAGCTCTTTAATCTGTTTACTGAGCTCTTTCCTTTCCCGTGGAGCCATGTGTCTAACGGGTAACGCAACGGGCTTTGCATTATCTACAAGATATATGCGGAAGTCTATTTCCCGCTTCGGAGGCAAGCCCTTCACCTCTTCGAAGACATCCGGATATTCCCGGACCACTTTAACTGATTGCAAATTTTCAACAGAGGCATCTAGCGATTCAAGGTAACTAAGCATAACCGCGTATGAGGGATTACAAGAAATTTCCAAAGTATTACCGAGCTGGGTTAGGAGCCTAACAACCCTTTTCTCACAATCAAGGATGGCCCCATTACTGGATAGCCAATCCATACCCAAAATCAAACCATAACCCGAAAAGCCCAAAACAAAGGCACTACATTGAAACTCTACACTTAGAATAGAAATTTTCAATCCCAAACAGATCATAGACAAATGAGCTGGGCCCCCAATTGGGTTTGAAACAATTAAGGGGTCCTCTACCATACTAGTTTTTAGGTGCAGAGATTCTACTAAAGCAGACGAGATAAAGGAGTGTGACGCGCCAGAATCAAATAAAGTGCGAACGGGGTGATCATAAAGATAAACTACACTTTCTACAGAAGTATTTATACCTCGCTGTTGCAGAGGTGGCGCTTCCAGCACATGAACCTGTGCCCCTGGGGTGGATCCAGCCCTCTGCCCCTGTCCTCGTTTCTTTGGGCAGTCCTTAGCCCTGTGGCCTGTCTCACCGCAAGAAAAGCACCCACCATTCTCCTTGGCCTTCTTTTTCCGGCAGTCCTTAACTAAGTGCCCCACTTTGCCACAGAAATTGCACTTCCTCTTCTCTTTGTTGCCTTTTCCGCCCTTCTTAAAGTCTGTCTTCTTAGGCTGCAAACCCTCTTTCTTCCCTTGAGAGCTTTCTGCCTTTGTCTCCTTCTTGCCCTTATCCTCTTCATTCAGCAATGCCATTTGCACCAATCTTTCATACGTGGCTCCCATGGGTATATGGGTCATGGCCAAACTGTGTAATGGCTCATTCAACCCTTTGACGAAACGGAGAGCCTTCTTGTGCGGGGTGTTGACTAGGTCAAGCCCAAACCTAGCCAGCTCATCGAACTGATTCACATACTCTTTGACTGTCTTGTCCCCTTGCTTAAGAAATAAGAATTTTTCCAACTGCAAACTTCTTTCCGCATCTGAGAGAAATTTAGTCTCAAACCTTGCCCTAAAGTCCTCCCATGTCTCCACTGGTCTTTCAGCATTAGTGACTTCCCACCAGTAGGAAGCCTCGCCATTCAATAGCCATACTGCCAATTGTACTTTTTGTCTATCCTCTACCTCAAAGATGATGAATAGGTCCTCCGTTTCTTTCAGCCAATTTCTAGCTGCCACGAAGGACTCGGTTCCATGAAAATCCTTTCCTCCCATAGCTTTAAAATCTTTACATATCTTAGCAAACGTGTTTCCCTGAGGAGGAGGTGGAGGAAAAGGTGCCGCTGCAGCTGGATGATTTCCGGCAGCTGGGGGAGGAGGAACGGTAGGACCTGGCTGAGTGGCTCTTGCTTCTAAGAACCGTCTAAACCAACCAGGTATTGGCACCCCTTCTGGCAAGTTAAGTTCTCCGGACATGCTGAAACAAAAAGGATAGATTCAAAACGAAGGATAAGAGATAGTACCTATGGCTTTGGGGAGTGGACTTTGCCTTTTTAAAATAAAATAATATTTTTCTTCTAAAATTGCTTCTTTAAATTTCCTTTTTGAAAGTAAATTTTCAAAACTTTTTATCTTATCTGGTAAACCTATGCTCTGATACCAAGTGAAACACCCCACCTCCGTTAGTGTCACTCTCAAAGGGAATGCCATAATTTTGGTGGAGGTTTATAAGTATAAGTCACAGATATACAAGACAGATATAAAAAAACACATATTTGTAAACAGCGGAAAAACAACAACTTTTATTTCATAAAAGCAAATACGTGTTACAACAACATTTCCATAATTGTCTTACATCCTTTCCAAAAACATAACATAACACTTTCATAATCTGTCTTGATTACATTATTTAAAGAAGCATAAATAAAACGTAGATAAACTGCAAAAGCCCCATAGTGGTTGTCCAAAGCCATAGTTCAAAACGAAAGGGTCCAAGCAATACATTTCTCCTCTTCAAGCTGGATGTTAAGGCTGGTCAAGCTGCAGTGTTCCCTCCCTGTGGACCTGGGGGGGGGGGGGGAACGGAAGAAAAGAAGACGAAAGAAAAGTAGAGTCAGACATAAAGCCTGAGTAAGTCTAGGACTATTCTGTCTATGAATAAAGAACTGGGTATGATAAGTATAAACAAGAAGTGGGAAAGCACTATAAACTTGGTTAAGTTATCTAGGGTCGAATATACTATCGTACCCCATGTAAATCTCTGAACCCATATAAACTTGTTCCCAACTGGCACCCCATAATCAGGGTGAAGTGATCCATTCTATGATGATCGGCTCCTACTCGCATAGTTACATGTGTCTTACGGCCCCCGATGTTGTAGTTACCTATGCTGGTCCCATCATGGGGTGTATCAAGTCCCATGGTGGCGGCCCGACACAATCCTAGAATGCACAGGTATGCTACTGGTGTCCAGTGCCTTATTTTTCTGCGCCGGAGTGTGTGCACGCCCGCACCCCGTTAGAACCTACACTGCTACACCACCGCCGTCGCTTTGACCTCTTACAATCAGCCCAGTAATCGTGCCCCACCCTGCCTAGTTTTAGGGTATCATGATACACCTTCTAGGGTTACTGCTGAAAAGGGTCCCCCGTTACTAGGTTTTCTATCTCTAGCCAACATGCTAAGTTGGTTAAGTGTTTTCTAACCTAACCCCCACCAGTCCGTTTAGTTTAGCGTGTTCCATTTTGATTAAGTCTTTGGTTCGCTTAATCCTAACAATCCTGACTCAGCCTTAATTGTCTTATTAAAGCCTTGACCTCTCACATTAGACAGGTATTGTTGTGGCTGCCTGTTGCCGGTTGGTTCCGGGAAGTCTTACGCCACAACTCAGTCTAACCTCGGGTCCTTATTGGGCTCCATGTTTAACCTCCCACATTGGATAGGTATTGTTGTGACTACTGGACAGCCGGGCGGTTCCGGGCAGGTTTACATCACAACTCAATTCAACCTCGGGTTAAACACATCGTATGTTCTACATTTACATATTTTGTCTTTCTTCTTTATTTTCTTATATGTAAATATTTGCGGCCCATTATTAAGTTAATGGTGTAAAGGTTACACCAATCATGGGCCCAACCCATACTTGAATTTGGGCCCCTTTTATATTTTCATTTATTAATTAATTTGGCCCAACGTTATTTACCCCCGTTTAATACGCTCGTTTATTATATATGTTGGGATTAGGCTTTTAAGCCCAACTTAGCCATGAGAAAAAGGGGAGGCTTAAAACGTTCATACACTAAAGGGGAATGTGAACGCATGAACTTGCAACATAACGTTGGAACTACAAATCAGAAACTGGTGTACTTGCATAGCAATAACGTATACTTTGGTCATAAAGCATAAGTGACATGAATCAAAACTTGTAGTTAAGTTAAGAATCTAAATTGGATATTATTGTTGACACATAGTCTTAACTACAACATAAATCTATATTTTTGTTTAGGCATAATGTCAAACATAAGCAAATCATGTTCATAAGATTACTACAAGTTTACAAAGGTGCTTACTTTTGTTACCAACACAAAAGTATAGTTCAACTTAATCATGATTTTAAATCTATTCACATAACCATGGCATAAATATTTCTAACATGAAATCATGATTTTTACTTTAGTCATGCAAACTTGCAAATGGGATTTTGAATCTAACCTAGCTATGTACCACATATGTCATCATATAATTCTTGTTAACAATATTGACCTAACATGGATTTCAATTATGCAAAATATCAATCATAGCCTAGTTATATTCATAAGTTTGCAAATAAGTTTTCTAGTACAAAAGCATGGCTTAATACATAGATCATGGTGCCAAAATTTCAACATAGTTTCATATGAACTATAATAACCCAAATTTGTTCCAATTACGCACAAAATGATTTTTGTACAAAAATATACATTATGATGGCATAGTAGCAAAGCCTCAAACTTGCATGAATTCAATTAAACAACTATATACATGTAGCTTCAACATGAATTACATATTTTGAGAATATCCAAACGTATACTTGCATAAAACTACCGCAAACATGTAGTTTTTATAATGAATAACATACTTTGCGAATATCCAATCGCTATACAATATTCCAAATCGATAAGAATCATAGTAACGCACAAATATGAATTATTTATCACCACAATCAAGTATACAAACCAACACAGTTATTTGTTCATACCAAAATAATACTCTACTTACAATTGTGTGACGAATTCTCCAATTTAGGAATTTGGAGATGCGATTCCTTGTTGATTTGATTTGATTAAGTTGCTTTATGCTTTAGAATTTGCCTCCTAATCCTCTCTCCAATTGGTGGCTACTCTTAGTCGTTCCTCAGCAACATGATGGCCTTGTTCTTATTTTTGAATGAATAGATTAGGTTGAGTCTAGGGTCATTTTTATAGGGGTTATGAACTGATTAGGACCATCGATGTTGCTTGGATTGATCGTAGCCATTCATTCGAAAGAGAGACCAATTAGAGCCTGCCACCTAGCCCTAATGACAAAGCAGACTTCTGAAAATCGACCAACATATAATAGGCCAGCCAGGTTGGGCTGGGTTCGACCTGGCTCTTGACCAGGTCGACAGCCCTGTCGACAGCCCTGTCGACAGCCCTGTCGACCTGGCTAGACCAGGTCGACAGCCCAGTCGACCTGGGTGCATTAGGCGGGAGTTTTCCCGCCCTGGCCAATTGGGCCCGATTTTGGAATTTAAACTTGTTTTTCTGGGCTGTTTTATTCTGTTCGAATTTTAAACTTAATTCAGAAACTTCCGAAGGCCATATCTTCTTCATACGGACTCCGTTTTTCGAAAACTCGGACTCTATTTTGCGTATTTTTCCGAGAAGAACGCAATGGCGTATCCCGTTTCCCTTAGTTCTTTGATTTGAAATTAATTATACTTTAATTTGTGAATTTCACAGTTATAGAATTCGCGGGGTGTTACAATAGTTGAAGTGGAAACATTAGAACTTGAAGCTTATTTGATTGCAGCCACCTTCTAGCACACCCGGCTTCGTGCTTGATATAGAACTACTCGGGATTTACCTCCCCCGCATTGTTGTATCCTTCATGTAGAATTTATTTGCCGTAGACTCAAAGAAAATGAAAAAAAGGAGTTCCTTTGAATGATGCTTGAAGTGGTAAAAGAAGTTCAGATCCCCAAAAGTTGGCTTTGTGCCCAAGATCTCCATATATCCCACGTATAATGTATACATGAAGCATACGCATTAGGATGGAGCTGCATAGGAGCGATCTACATTCGTCTTAGAAATTTGACGACGAATGGCAGAAATGGAGGAATGGCCCCATTGTGCACATCAACCGACTGATATCCATATACCCCTCCGGAGGTTTATGCGGTATGTCTACATCGGTTGCAACTAAAACTTCTTCCCAAGGAATTCCATGCCTAAGGCATATTCGCCTAAGTTTAGCTTCATCGATTATAGAGGTCATAGAATCACTAGGTGCATCTAGAATGGTTGCACTCCCAAATTCATCAGGAGCCTGGTTGTCGCCTACTCCCTTTTCTTCTTCTTCTTTTTCGTCTACTCAAACTTCACCTCCATACGATTTCGTTGTATCATGAAGCTCAATCTCGAAGTTGGAACCTTTGTTGTCCTATCCTGATTCTGATGTTGATGAAATTCATCGGCGTTGAGATGGCTAGATGATTATGGAACTTTTCTCTTGTCCAACTCTGAGTATCTCATCTGATATCTCCTTGACATACTAGTTGTACTATTGAAGAAACACCATGTATTAGAGCTTAGTTGCCCGTGCCTCCCCCCCCCCCCCCAACCCCCCGTATATGTATTAGTGTGTGCTAGTGTATGTGGTGCAAACATGAGAAAAACAAGAAGAACATGCAGTTAATCGATATGATTCAAATTATGGGACAAACTTATGTTTGTTAAGTCCAAAATGATTCATCTTGTAGGATCTATCCTAACCGTCCGCGAAGTTATAAGTCATGATCAATTTCGACTGAGTTATATACAAGTGAGTACGAGTGGTTCGCAGTGTCAAAATCCTCGAGTCGGTCAAATTTGGCATGTGCAGTAGTAAACAAGTCTTGAGACATATGTAGATGGGATCTGGTCAGGGTTTCCTAGACACACGCAGTGGATCGGGTCAAACCAACTCGACCCAACCTGACCGTGGTGGAGCATCACTTCTTCTCCATTCACATATCCTTGACTCCTCACTCCCCCTTACCCGCCAACATCAATCCCTCCTATTCCACCATCTTCTTTATTTTTCTACTCCATCAAAGATTATGTCCCTATATCCTCTTTTCCATGGAAATAAATGGGTGAACTCCACTCTATCAAGCTCCTTAATGCCAGCATCACCACTCAATCATTGACGAAGCCTTACCTATGAATTGGATCTGAAAGCTTGGGCGAGGTGGCGAGATTTTGAAGCTAGGGTTTCAGAGGAGATTGGGAAATACGGCTGCAGGAAAGTAAAAAGAAAAAGAAGGAAGAGAGTTGGTTTATATAATTGTCCCAAAGGACCGTTCATATTCCTAAAATGATGACCCTATTAGACTCGATCCGACATAAATGTTACGAAAGCCATCCAAACTATAGCGGTTCAAATTGAGCAGTGGATCGAGTAAGGCGGTGGGTCAAGTTAGCTTGATCCAACCCGATGTACGAGCTTCAGCTCGAATAAGATGAAAACAAAATAAATCAAAAGAAAATATCAAATATCATATGAGCATGAGAAGGAATAATGACGTGGAAACATAATTGAGTCGGATAAGTGTGACCTTTTGATACGACAGGGGTCGAATAAGTTACCTGAAAACTCGCCTATAATCAATTGGTTGGGAGCTCCAATTTATCAAATGCATCAGAAATGACTTTGGGTCAGACTTTGTATTTATAGTCATTGCAAAAATTAAGGACCAAGACTTCACCAAACGTCATGACTTTACAGGCAGACATGACTGTTGGCAACTTCTGATTCAGTAATTGACAGGTTGATAATTTTGAAGCACGCCTCATATGTGATAAGACATAATTCAAGGGGGAAAATGTTAGCCTACTTTGTGGCTAGGTCACACAAATTTCAAGCGATCATTCACAAGTAGTGAAGTCGATTTGTATCGATAGATAAGTCCCAAGTCGAAGTGGAAAACTCGTACATCAACAGTGGCTAAGCCAACCGTATCAAGTTAGGAAAATGGGTCAAGTCCAATCCCCTAACCCACGAGAAGGAGATAGGTTCAGGATATCATCACAGGATCAGCTCGTGGAAGCTATGACCCGACCCACTCATCACATGAAGACACATCAACATTGATTACTCCGGATCTGATAGGTGACAACCAGATCCCCTCTCTGCACAACTAACTTGTCTGCTTAGTCATGCCACGACCGACTCTCAAGCCTATAAAGGCGGATAGAGGTACATGTGGCGTGATCCGCTCTAGGGATGCCTCCTCCACTAACCCATGATCTGCTTCGAGACTTCAGGGTTCAACGCCACATCACCATACGACCCGACCACCCTCCATGCCTATAAATACACCTAGACGTGACATTTTGAAGGATCTTTTGGCACTCTACATACTCAAGCCCCGCCATTATTAATATTTCTCCTTTTTATTCAGATTGTACTCTATATTTTTTAGTATAATTTTATAGATTCCGAGAGATTATTGATTATATTTGTGAGTTAAGCGATTATTTACATTGTACTAGTAATCTATCGATCAATCAAAGAATTATAAAGTTGACGTAGGCTCATTATCGTCGACCTAATGTAAATCATGTGTTCTGATTGCTTCTTACTTATTTTTAGATTATAATTCTTTACAATTTCTGATCAACTGGGTGTTAGTGCCATTTTTTGGTCTAACAGATTTATATGCAAAATCATACGATAATATGCGTTAAAGACAAGAAAAAGGAATTAATTCTTACCTGAAGACTGCTTAAAGGAGAAGATCTTGTTCTTCAACGGAGAAAGGTTTCTTTAGTTTCTTGGAAATTAATGGGTTCGGCTGTAGTAAAAAAGAAAAGTAAAATAATGAAAGTGGGCTAGCCTTTTATAGTGGAACACGGGGACTCTTCGTGTTCCATTTACATGACCATTGACTATGACTACTGGGTTGGCGTGTCATCACAATAATGAGCCGGAACAAAATGAATTGGCGTACAACTGCAAAGCTTCGTCCTCTTCAAGATCAATTCGGATTCCGAGTGAATGACCGCCCAATTGTTGACTTGTGATTTTAAGTAATTCATGGAAGAATCTCTAGGCCAATATGTACATGGCCTGCTTGTTCGAGAATGGAGATTTGATGACAACAAACTTATTTCAATTATCATTGATTATAAAATATATATTGTGATGGCCCGCCCCGCACCAGCCAACATTTCCAATGAAAGTGCGTTGTGTCAATGCCCGACTAGCATGGGACGGTCGCTAAAGAAAGGAAAAGAAAGGAATTTGAACTAACAAGGAACCTATAGAATGTCTCACAGCACATGGGATAAAATATAATAATAACATAACTTTGACATAAAACAGGCGGGACGGTGCATAAGCTGAAAACTAAACCATCATAGCAGCGGAAAGATTCAAAATACAGCTTATGGTCTAAACCATTCATTATTACAACTTTGAAATTATGTCTCTAAAGCAAAAGAAAGAGGTACACTACTAATGCCCAAAGTAGTGACCAGCAACAACACAGGGAGATCATATATATATATATATATCATACGTGGAAGCCTCATACTCGTCTCCGGTACAGCTACTTATGCATAATCACTTGACCTGTCTCTAGTCTGCCCGTTTAAGAGCACCCAGAGTAATAAGAAAAGACATAAAACTCTGGGTCAGATAAAAGTCTAGTATGAGTGATGAGCAGCAAAACAGAACAAAAACAGGTTACATAACCATACCTGAACCTGGACCTGCAACCAAAGAGTTAGCACAAAAGGATGTACAATACTCTAAGGTAACACTGACACATGTATGAAAATAATGGGGAGGGGTGTGCATGTCCTGGTGATAGCAAACATCAAGCATAGCAGTCATCCTCACATCTCTCACTTAGTGCGTAAAGTATACGATGTCCACCACTTTGATCACCCAATCCTTTGTTATGATCACTCTGCCCCCACGGAGTCATGGCGGCTCCACTGCATTGATCCGTAACCACTAATACTTTGGTATGTCCACTCTGCCCTCATGGAGTCATAACAACTCCAACGCATTGGCTCATAGCCCTGCTATGATCACTTTGCCCCCATGGAGTCATAACTACCCCACTGCACTGACCCATAGCCACAAATATGTCTCTCAGTGGTGAGTTAAAGCTATAGACATCGATAACCCATTTGCACATGTCCCACAGCAAAGTCCAATTCATAAAGTTAACTCATTAGTTCCTATCTGGATCCTGAGTTCTACTTCCCATTTGGACTTCCTTTGCATCTCGTGTTTTGGTCGAATTGGAGTTGGTCTTCAGAAGAGTCGTCGTGTAGAACTGGTAAAAGTCCAGAACCGGTTCGGTTAAGTAATGGTACTTAAGCCCTAGTTCGAAGTACTTTGCTCTAGTTCGTTCGGATGTATAGTTTGGTGTTTCAGCTTTGATTCGAATGTGTCATGGCCAAGCTCCCTGTTCGGTTCGGCTACCTTAGTTCGGTTCGGGTCTCTCCATCTGGTTCGGTTCGGTTACGACGAACCTATCCCATCCGTTGCTCCAGCTCCTCTGCTCCGATCCGATCCACTCCATGCTAGGCTCTGGTCCGATCCAGTCCCTACTCCAACTCCAACTCTATACAAGTGGCCTTCCTTCTTGCCAAACCTCCTCTAGTGCCAAATTCCAATCCAAATCGAATTCCCTAGCACGGTTCTCCTATCTGATCCGAGCCCTATTTCCGATCCGATCCGAAACCCTAGACATTTCCTGCAACTTTTCCAGGGACTGTTTTACGCCATATGACGGCGTTTTCGACCATTATAACTTTTCTAATCAATCACAAAGCATACCATACAGTCATAGCAACATGTACAATCAACCATAAACACCAAAAAGATGAATAATCGTGCCAATATGAATCAAACAAACCAAATCCCATGGTTTTACCCTTAATCATGTTTAACTATAACTAATGACAGTATTAGCAAACTTACTCCAAATTAACCAAATTTTTTATCAGAGCCCTAAAATAATATTTTATAATTTTACAAATTTTTTCCATATTTTTCTGAGTCATAATTTTGCTAATTAACACAAATCACCCCTAATTAGCCATAATTAGTGAAAACAATGCAAATCACTCACCTTAGCCACAAATTAATCTTATATCTGAAAATATCTCTGATTTGGGTCGAATATCTATGCGTTTCAGCAGCTCTATCCTAAATTCTATGTTAATTTGCCTTGGTTTGATGTTGATTAGGTTGTGTTGGAGGCCATTGTTAGGGTTAAAGAGATGTAAGTGGGAGCTAGAAAATGATAAAGAAAAGGTTTTGTAACCCTAATCGTCCATTATATGGCCCTAATCCCGAAATCCCCGATGGGCCAAGCTGCTAATTACCCTATTAAGCCCATTTAAGCTGTTTTTCACCTTCCAAGCCTTAATTCAGCCATACCTCCCAAAGGGTAAGTCCGTTTGGCTAATGTGACCACTCTACGGAAAGGTAAACCATCATCCGGATCTAATGGAAGTGGTTTCAGGTCAAAAATCCTTACCAATCAAAAGTTATAGGCGAAACAAGACTCACCAGGGGAATCGGCTAAAATCGTGAACATGGGAAACGGCCCCAATAGTCATTCCCCAACGTTACATGACCATACGACTTCGTATGAAAATGAAATAAATATTCTACGAACCTCGATGCCTAGAATACGGGTCGTTACACTCCCCCCCCCCCCCCCTCCCCCGCCTCCCTTAAGAAATTTCTCCCCCGAAATTCCTTAACCAAAAACATACAAAGGTGTTCTGCATGCCAATCAGTCAATCACAAATAATCAAACATACACAACAAGCCTACCCTAGCATGCAGTTTAGTAACAAGGGAAGAAACTAGCGCTATTAAAATTTTACCAGGCAAAGAGTTCTGGATGCGATTCCCTTATGTTCTCTTATGTTTCCTAAGTACAGTCACTCTCATTCTCGCCCCCACTGAACCATGACCAATTTCACCGCCTTCCTTCGAAGTTGCTTTGTATCGCTCTCGACAATACGGATCGGCTTGCGGTTCCTAACCGCCTCGGGTTCTACTTCAATGTCATCCGATTGATCCGGTGAAATAGCATATCGGGGTCGTGCACGAACTTCCTTAATTGGCAAACATGAAATACGTTGCGAACTCCTTCCATCTTGTCAGGCAACTCAACTTTATATGCCAAATTCCCAACTTGCTCAAGAACTGGGAATGGACCAACAAATCTTGGTGTTAACTTGCCTCTCCTAGCAAATCGAATCACGCTCTTTAATGGAGAAATCTTGACAAAAACCAAGTCACCAACGGAGAATTTTAGATCAGTTCTCCTCTTATCAGCATAACTCTTCTGCCTATCTTGAGCAACCTTCATTTGTTGTTGCATAACCCTGATCTTGTTTGAAGTTTCTCTTATCACATCTGGCCCAAGCACAAACTTTTCACCGGTTTCTAACCAACATGATGGTGAGTTGCATGGTCTTCCGTAAAGCTTCAAATGGAGCTATACCAATACTGGACTGATAACTATTATTATATGCGAACTCCACTAGATGCAATTGGTCATCCTATGACCCTCCAAAATTTAATATGCAAGCTCTCAAGAGATCTTCTAATACTCGATTCACCCTCTCCGTTTGACTATCGGTTTGAGGATGGTACGCAGTATTGAAAAGTAATCCTGATCCTAAAGCCCCTTGTAAGCTTTTCCAAAATCCACTAGTAAACAACGGATCTCGATCGCTCACAATGCCTTTGGGTACTCCACGAAATTTCACTACCCACTTCGTATACAGTTCCGCTAACTTAGCTGCCGTTCTGTTCGACTTGACCGGTATGAACCATGCACTCTTGGCCAATCGATCTACAATCACCCAAATACTATCATGACCCGATCTAGTCCTCGGCAAACTGTCAATGAAATCCATTGAGACTTGTTCCCATTTCCATTCGGGAATTTCTAAGGGTTGCAACAAACCACTAGGCTTCTTTTGCTCGGCTTTAACTAGCTGGCAATTCATATGTTTGGATATAAACTTCCCAACATCTCTTTTCATCCCTTCCCAGTAGTAGGTCTGCTTCATGTCTCGATACATTTTGTTACCACCGGGATGTATAGTCTGTTTTGAGTGATGACATTCTCCAGGAACTTCATCTCTCAATCCATTGACATTGTGTACAACTAGTCTCCTATTCTTTCTAAGCCATCCTTCTCAATCGAGACCATACATTTTCATCTCCTTACTGTCGATACCCATCTCTAACTTGGAGATGACTTCCAATAAGTTAGGATCGTCCTTCTGACTGGAACCAATCAGCTCAATCAGAGTGGGTCTGATCAACAAAATTGCCAACATTACTGGATCCAATTCGCACTTTGGTCTGAAATCATACCCTGCGATATATTCCTGTTGCTTTCATTCAAGAAACATAGCCCCTAAACGGACATGTCTCCAACTCAATGCATCAGCTACTGCATTGCCCTTTCCAGGTGTATATGCGATATCGAAATCATAGGAAGCCAAGAATTCTAACCATCTCTGCTGACGGAGATTTAAATCCTTCTGAGAGAAAGGATACTTTAATGTTTTATGATCAGTAAACAACTCGAATCTTTCTCCCAAGAGATAATGTCTCCACATCTTCAACGCGAATACGATCGCTGCCAATTCCAAATCATGGGTAGGATATCTTTTTCATGCGGTTTCAGTTGCCGACTAGCGTAAGCTACGACTCTTCCTCCTTGCATCAATACAACACCTAGTCTGGCACCACATTCATCAGTGTATACTGTCATCTCTTCATTCCCTTTAGGAATGACTAACACTGGCGCATGCGTCAGCTTTTCCTTTAGACTCTTGAATGCATTTTCACACCTTCCGTCCCAGATGAAATCTTGATTCTTCTTGGTCAACTGAGTTAACGGTGTTGCTATCTTGGAGAAGTCTTGGATAAACTGACGATAATATCCAGCCAATCCCAAAAAAAACCTTATGTCTGTTGCATTCTTGGGCGTAGACCAATCTTGTACCATAGCCACCTTCATAGGGTCCACGGCAATACCATTCTCTGAAACAACATGGCCCAAGAATCTCACTTCCTCCTCCAGAAGTGACATTTATAAAATTTTGCTTTCAATTGGTGTTTTCTCAATACCTCCGTTACTATTCTAAAATGTTCCTTATGTTCTTCCTTTGTCCTCGAATAAACAAGGATATCGTCCATGAACACAAGAATAAACTTATTCAATTGATCTCTGAATACCCTGTTCATAAGATCCACAAAATATGTTGGTGCATTGGTCAACCCGAATGGCATGACCAACCACTCATAGAATCCAAACGGCGTCCGAAAGGCCGTTTTAGGTATACTCTCGGCTGCTACTTAGAGCTGATGAAATCCTGTCGCGAGGTCCAACTGGGAGAGCACTCTTGCTCCCTCCAGTTAATCAAACAAATCATCTATCCGTGGAAGAGGATAGTTATTCTTCCTAGTCGCTTTATTCAACTCGAGATAGTCCACACATAAATGAAGGGAACCATCTGCCTTGGCAGCAAATACAACTGGTGCTCCCCACTTGGAGAAACTTCTTCGGATAAATCCCTTCTTCAAAAGATCGCTTACTTGCACCCCGAGCTCTCGCTACTCCCTTGGTGCCATATGATGAAATGGCATTACTATAGGTCTGCCATCTTTCACTAAATCAATACGGAACTCAATCTCTCGGTGTGTTGGAAGTCTGGTCACTTCCTCGAAGATATCCGGATACAAGCCAGCAATGGGAACCCCTGATAACTCATCCTGCGGGATGTCGAGGGATTTAGAAAACTAATCATCACCTCATCACTAAGTAGGCCACCAAACACTACCCTCCGCCCGTCATCCGCACTAATAGTCACCGAAAATCCCTCACGGTCTACCACCAACCCATATCTTTGGAGCCAATCGACTCCCAAAATAATGCCAAACCCAGTAAAGCCCAAAACAAAGCAATCACAAGCAAACATACATTCATGACTCGATAAGACCAAATTTCGACAAATAATACTAAGGCTAGTCGATCCACCAATCGGGTTCATCACAATTAAAGGTCTATCGATTATCTCGGGCTTCAATTCCAACCTATCTACCAGGTCACTAGATATGAAGGAACGGGAAACCCCCATACCAAACAGTACTCGAATAGGAACATCATAAATAGAAAGCATACCTTGAATGACAACATTCTTTCCTTTCTCCATCGCAGTTGGGGCATTCGACGAAGAAAGAATAGCATTAATAGCATATGATTTCATAATCTGCTTCTCTTTAGGGGGTTGTGGACAATTATCCTTGTGATGTCCCATTTGGCCACAGTTGAAGCACTTCCTATCCACTGGTTTTGCTTGACATTCTTTGGCATAGTGGCCCTTCTTGCCATAGCTAAAGCACTCAACCTCTTTCTTATCTCTCTTTTTTTGACCATCCTTGGTCTGACTCTGCTTCCTTTTATTCTGAGAATTATTCTTGCCTCCACCGCTTGCCTGCGGCTTTAGTCCCTCTGCTGATGCAACAGCGACTTCAGTCTTGGGCTTAAGATAAAGGCTCTCTGATCTCAATGCTTTCCTAACAATTGATTCAAAAGTCTCATCAATGTGATTTATAAGCCTTTCCCCCAGGTATCGAACTCAGCAATATACTCCAAGAATACCTTATCCTTCTTCTTAAGCTCTAAGAAATTCTTAAACAATTCTGATTACTGAGCAGCTACGATAAAATTGTCACTGAATCGGGCCTTGAACTGATCCCAAGTAACTTGATCCTCAGGGGTAGCTGCCTTAATAGCATTCCACCAATTCATAGCCCATCCTTGCAGCTGATGGGATGCTACCTTCCTCTTCATCACATCATTGATTCCTAAGTCCTCGAAGATGCGCTCACAACTATCGAGCAAATCTTGAACTTCTATAGGCAATTCCGTTTCGTGGAACAGCTTCCCACCAAGACTAGTGTAGTCCTTACAGAGCTTGGCAAAATCGGCCCTAGGCGTCTACACCGCTGCACCACCACCATTTGCAGCAATAGGGGCTGCACTCTGAACATCCCTAAGCATCTCTCTCATGAAGTCAGTGAACATCGTCCTCATATAAGAAGCATTCCTATTATTGGCTCCTGAACCAGTATTCCTCTTATATCGGCTCATCATTCCATTTGTAAGGAGAAAACGATTAACCATCTCTTCAGTGGTGCTAGTGCAGTGTGATTGACATAGAAATGTGTTTATTTTATGCTCTTATATCTTATCTTTTGTATATAAATAAATATTACTTGGGTATTGTTTTGTTACTTTTACAGATATTCCAACCCAGCCCGCATGCAACCAGAAAAGTAGAGAAATAGAGATGAAATTGATATATATTTACATTTTGAAGAATTGTAGATGAAGATCTCACATCTAGTTGCTGTTGGACAAGAAAAGGATTGATAAAAAGGCTTTGCACATCACAAATCAATGAAGAAGTGTCAAGGAAGCAAGAGGAAAAGAGAAAAGGCCCAAATTTGCTTTATTTATCTAAGGCCCATTTATGTTTCTTATTGTAAACTCTCTTGTGATTTCCCTAAGGCCCATTTATCATTGTATTAGGGTTAGGGTTAGGGTTTGGTTATCTCCTATAAATACCCTTGTAATAGCATTGTAGCCACCATCTCATTTTCTATATTCCATTACTCTAATAAAATTCTTCCATTTTTCTTTTATTTTCTAGTATTTTTTTAGCAACTAGTGTCATCTACCTGATTAGATTCGGTAGAGTACTAGTTGTATTTTACATTTGTTTCATTAGTGATTAGTCGTTTGATTAGTTTCAACGACAATCCTAATTTTATTTTTTTTGTTCTTCTTCTTATTCTGCACTTTTATTTTCTGCATTGTTGTTCTTGTTTTGCAATTTACTTTCTTTAGTGATTAATCGTTGATTAGATTCAACGATAACCCTAAGTTCGCAATTTCAATTTGCTTTTATTTCAACAAAATCTCCAGGCTTCATCTAACTCGCCCAAGATATTAGATAAATAATTTGATTTTAATTCAACTCCCTGTGTTCGACCTGTATGCTACACACTTGTGCGCTTGCAGTATTTAATTTAAAATTCGCGCTTTTCTAATTCATTGGAAAGCGTCGATCAAGTTTTTGGCGCCGTTGTCGGGGAGGTAAAGATTAAATTTTATTGTTTATTTAATTTCTGATTCGTGTTAGTTTTTATTTTTGTTTTATTTTTAAAAAAATCTCTTTATTAGTTGATTTTGTATCAAACATTGGTGCGGGAATCATCTAAACAAGAAAAAAATTTGCTTGCTACTTTTGTCTTTTCTTTTCTTTTCTTTTCTTTTCTTTTCTTTGATCTCATCTATAATCCTTCCTTCCCAATTTTTACATTTGTTTCTCTTTCTGCTTTCCTCTTTTCAAAAATATATATATATATATTTCTTTCTGATTTTCTTTCTTTCTATATTTTCTCGCCGTGATTTTATTTCTACCAAACTACCCATCGTCCTCACTACATACAGCATCTACCACAAATTCACAAACCACCCTACATAACCAAAGTGCCACGTCCAATTCATAAAAATAAAAAAAATAAAAATAAAAAGTTCTTTCTTTCTTCTGTCTTTCCACAGACTCACGTCCACCCTCAATCCCTCCACTCAGTCAAACTATCAACTACCAAAATAGTCCTGCTACCATACCCCGAATGTTCAAAACCATAGCAGCGCCCTTCCAAACAAATTACAACAGAACTCCTACAGTACCCATCACCGAAGCCAACAGCATCACGCTCTCCCAATTGCTCCACCTCTGCCACTAGCAAGCTTGGCAATCCTGACCATATCCACCCCTTCCCTACCAACGTCCCTTCAAATACAAGAAAACTTCTGAACTCCGGATCCCTAAACTACCTCGCTTTCACCAATACCAACCACCACTTCAATTCACCATACCCAACGTCCGACACAAACTGTTGCACAGTCACCCGCCCCGCACCACAGCCAAACCCAACTGCAGGCCAAAGATCACTGAAATTCTTGACCGCAGGCGTCTCACCCTAACACAATAACGCAAGCATCCGCAACCCCAATCCGAATTCGCAACCAAATCATCACCGTCCCAGATCCGAACCACAACACCTGAAGCCAACCCTTCATCACGCAATAATACCATACCGCAAGCTTCCAAACCCGAACTGCAGTCATCCACCTTTTTGTTCATTACAGCCTCACAAAAATCAAACACCAATCCCTTTCCACAACAGACCCTCTCCACCTTTTTTGCCAATCACGTACACCCTCGGAAAACCATATTCCTCCCACAAATCGAAACAGACCAGAACCAGCTCCCCAACCCAGATATGTTCAAAACCCAACTGTTTGAACGCCCCCTTCAAACAGCCACAAGCCGCACCTCAAATCCTCCTCAATCAAATCCCTGACCACCATTAAAGCCAACCAAACTGAGCCACAACAGCAGATCCGAACCGCAAAATCTGCAGCACCGCTGAATCTCAACCGCAAAAAAAAAGTGTGATTTGTTTTGATTTTGAGGTTCGATTATTTCCAGATTTGTAGGAGTGACGATTTGTTTCCAATCTTTCTTTGGAACAAATTGTTTTGAAA
Source organism: Allium sativum (assembly GCA_030737875.1). NCBI lineage: Eukaryota > Viridiplantae > Streptophyta > Magnoliopsida > Asparagales > Amaryllidaceae > Allium > Allium sativum. The sequence continues at coordinate 79,848,774 of CM060914.1, forward strand.
AAATATATATTAAAAAGGGGCGTGTATCCATTGCCATATTTATTTCTGAGGGGGGCGTGTTATTTTTCTTGCTGTTGAGGAATATTTTTGTGGCTTTGAGAACAAAGGGGCGTGCCTATATCTGAGGGTGCACCCTTACAGCACCAATTCGTTTTGTTTATTTCTGAGAACAACAAATTGTGTTATTTTGTTTGTTTGCTGAGTCCACGCATGGGAGTTATATTGAGTTCTGTGTGAAATCGAATTTCACAATTTAGGGCATAGTTTGGTTTTGAGGAATTCCTCCTGAGAGATAATATGTGCGAATGTCTATTTCTGTTTGAACGGTCTGGGTTTAAGTGGCCTAAATTTTGAGGAGGTGATGGTTTTCATCTGAGAATTGGGTTCCTTTTAGTCTAAGTATTGAGACGCATTCATACTTGAGTATTGACATGTTTTGATTTTTGGCGATTTTTGAGAAATAATTCTCGAGGCATATTTGTTTGCTGGTTTGTTGAGCTCATCTCATATTTAGTTGTTTTCTTTATTATTTCTTTTCCTATTTTCACTTGGCAATCGTAGTGCTTTGTTTAAAAAAAAGGAAGGAAAACAGTCAAATATCAGGCCGGCGTATAAGAGAAAGATCAAAGGAATTCAAGTAACGAAGGATTCAAGAGTCAAGCAATTTGTAAACACTGTGATTTTAATCATTGAAGCTATTCAATCACTGGACGGACCGCCATACCCCACTGTAAAATTTCTTTTAACTCTACAGGTTCTGTAGCTACTTTAAAAAATTTATAGAAATTGCTTGTAAAATTCTTCTGCAGGGGCAGCGGCTTGCTTGTACAATATTTTGATTTTCTGTTCTGTGACGGTTCTGTTCTGTGATTATTCTGTGACTGTTGTGTTGTTGATATTTCTGAATCTGTGGTGAGGAACGATTTTCCATAACTAATCACTCTCGTCGATTTTCAATTTTAACACGTGATTTTGATTTTCAAAATAATATAATTGAAAAGTGGAGTTTTGTGAAGTTGATTGTCTCGTATAATTGGATCGCGGATATATAGTAGTTCAATTTATTGAACTATTAGCAAAAGAGGTTGCATACTACCCGTAAAACATTGGTCGTATCCCTTAGTTTTATACTATACGTGAACGGCCATAAGACCCTCTTCCCCCTTCTAATTGAGTCAGTTAATTAATAGAGCACAACTCAATATTTTATATTATTTTGAACTAAAAATAAGTTCTGTCTTCCCTTGATTTCATTTCAAATGTCTGATTCAAAAAAATCTTTGAGAGAATTGTGGGATAATAATCGGAGTAGACGTCCTCTTGAAAAGTATGCATATGAATTACAACACATGAAGCAAAATTTTCCGAAATTTCGTGAGCCCAATGCCAACAATTTTCAAAATTTTCCAACTGACGAACATTTCAAAATCATAGAAATGATCGAAATTGCGATTTCAATTAAAAATTTAATAAATTCGATTATGGGCCACATCCACATCAAAATGGCTTTGAATCTCAACATCGAGCTGATCCACAGCAATATTGGGTTGTAAATCACTTCGAAAATAATTTTGAAAATGAAAATGATTTTCAAATAAACCAAAATTTCCAAAGTTACAACCCATATCCACATCTTGAGATTAACCAAAATTGCAACTTTCCCTCGAATTTCAACAGTTTTGGTTACGAACCTGATTTTCAAAATCAAAATGATTTCCAACCTCAATTTCAATTTTCTGAAAATTCAAACTATTTTGAAAATCAAGAAATCCAAAGCGAGAGCTCTCAAATCAACGACTCTGAAGAATGTAATTTTGATGAGAGGGCGGAAAGGCTAAATAAAAAGATGGATGAACTTCTTTCTTTAATGGCGTCTTTTAAAGAACAACAAGAGCAACAAAATCAAATGAGCGTTGAATCAGAAAATAATCCAATTTCTACTGACATTGAAAATTTTCAAATAACGACTTTGGAAATTGAGAATAATCATCTTGATGAAGATTTTCAAAATTCAACAAATGATTTGGACTTCAACTCTTTTCAGAAAAAAGATTTAAGCTTAGATTTTGACCTTCCTCTTTCAGGCTGTGAAAAACTTGAAATTCTAGAAGTTGAACAAAATGAAAATGTTGAATTTTTCAAAAACTCAGAGTCGGAGAAGAATTTCAATGAACATGAATTTTTTGGATTGAATGAAGAGGAGTTGCCGAATGAGGATGAAACAGAATTAGGCCACGAGTCCAAGTTTGAAAATTTTGAGATTTCAAATGAACTTGAAATTGTCAGTGTCGAAAATACATTGTCAGTTAATGATGAGAAATGTGATCACATAGTCTTGAACAACACTCAGATTTCCAATTTCACTGAATTTATATACGATCACAATTTTTTGAAAAATTACACTGATAAATTTGTTGAACACATGAACTATTTTTGGAATGTTAGTTTGATTGAAAAACTTCATGTTAGGACGACCTTGAACATTCATTTACTGGACTATAAATCTAGGTTTAAAGATGAGATGGTTTTCAAAAACCTTTACTTGTTAGAAAACACGCCTCGACATAGTGGGAATGGGACTCATAGGGCTAGAACCAAGCATGGGAGAAAATGTTGGTGGAATTCTTTGCATCGCATACATCGCAAACACATATATCATTGTACATATGATCCATTCTTACATATAGTTAGATTGCATTTCATTTTACAAGTCATTTTACGTTTAATCCATCTTTGGTTACGATCTTTCAAATTTAGGAAACGTTACAGTGTGGACACTGTTTAGTTCAAGTGTGGGGGGAGTCTGCATTTCATCCATTTTCATTTTTCTTTGTTTTTATTTCTTTTTATTTTCAGCCATTTAAGTAGGACCATCATACATTTTAGATTGTAGTAACATACCATAATATATTTTTTGGTAAATACGAGTCATTTTAGATTGATACAACAAAATAAGTTAAGGATTGTTAATCAGTTGATAGTATTTTTTTCTCTCAACTTAGATCGAATAAGAAATATAATGAAAAGTTCAATTTTGAGGGATAATAGTGTAACCGGTACATAGGGAGATTCTTAGGTGATGGCCATGAAATCTATTCTATATTGTAGACTTTGTTTAAATAAGTGGAGGACTTAAAATACTTATATTGGCTTTTCGAATCTTTAAAACTAAGTTGTGTTAAGTTGAATTCGCGTAACTCTCTTTTGTGCTTATATTTTCAATAATAATAGTAATCCAAGGGTATCCAACATTGCTTGTATATCAAGCGTTGGTGTGCAAACCCGCCAAGCTCTATCTGACATGTTGTTGACAAAGTCAGCGTTGGAATATCTTGGTCTCATTTTATGGGATTGGACACCTAAGGATTACCAACACGTTGTTGACAAAGTCAAAGTCGGTATGCACAATCCGCCAAGCTCTTTACCCACTCTCCGTTAGTCCGCGAGGCAGTGTATGGGTGGTAAACCTTGGTCTTCTAAGTTAGGTGTATGTACTTAATCATAAATTTTAACTTTTATAGAAATAGAGAATAAGCGATGACGCCCAAACATTTCTTGACCTTATTGATTTGACTAGCCATACACAAGGAAATTTGAATACCACTTTACAAACTGTGCCAAGCAAACTAAGAATCTATTTCATGGCTGCACTATGTTATCAACCGAACCAACTGGCCAAACTGGAATTTAACATTTGAAAACTTGATTTATATTGAAAATTTGTGAAAAGTTGAGGTATCTAAAATAAAATCAACTGATTAAAATTTGTCAACTTAATTTGTTGTACCACTTTCTTGAAATACGTTACGTCGTGTTTTCAACTATTGTTTTCAATTGCATAAGTCCTCTGCATTCATGTAGTTTCATTAGAATCATAACATACTGCATTTGGATTTTGTGGGTAGTATCCGCTGAAAACCCTCACGAGACACCACTCGTCCTACTAGGGACTCCTAGAGGTTTAACGGCTTGTTGCATACGCACAACGCAATCGTGTTTCCTACGAAAGTGTGACCTACCTAGTTAGTTTTTCATTTTTGTTGTACTCGAGGACGAGTAAAAGATAAGTGTGGGGGTATTTGATTGACATAGAAATGTGTTTATTTTATGCTCTTATATCTTATCTTTTGTATATAAATAAATATTACTTGGGTATTGTTTTGTTACTTTTACAGATATTCCAACCCAGCCCGCATGCAACCAGAAAAGTAGAGAAATAGAGATGAAATTGATATATATTTACATTTTGAAGAATTGTAGATGAAGATCTCACATCTAGTTGCTGTTGGACAAGAAAAGGATTGATAAAAAGGCTTTGCACATCACAAATCAATGAAGAAGTGTCAAAGAAGCAAGAGGAAAAGAGAAAAGGCCCAAATTTGCTTTATTTATCTAAGGCCCATTTATGTTTCTTATTGTAAACTCTCTTGTGATTTCCCTAAGGCCCATTTATCATTGTATTAGGGTTAGGGTTAGGGTTTGGTTATCTCCTATAAATACCCTTGTAATAGCATTGTAGCCACCATCTCATTTTCTATATTCCATTACTCTAATAAAATTCTTCTTCTTTTATTTTCTAGTATTTTTTTAGCAACTAGTGTCATCTACCTGATTAGATTCGGTAGAGTACTAGTTGTATTTTACATTTTTTTCATTAGTGATTAGTCGTTTGATTAGTTTCAACGACAATCCTAATTTTATTTTTTTTGTTGTTCTTCTTATTCTACACTTTTATTTTCTGCATTGTTGTTCTTGTTTTGCAATTTACTTTCTTTAGTGAGTAATCGTTGATTAGATTCAACGATAATCCTTAGTTCGCAATTTCAATTTGCTTTTATTTCAATAAAATCTCCAGGCTTCGTCTAACTCGCCCAAGAGATTAGATAAATAATTTGATTTTAGTTTACCTCCCTGTGTTCGACCTGTATGCTACACACCTGTGCTCTTGCAGTATTTAATTTAAAATTCGCGCTTTTCTAATTCATTGGAAAGCGTTGATCATAGTGCGACTCCACCCTTAGATATACTAATAGTATATATATATATAGCTTTTGAAAACCAAAGTACCACAAATACGCGCTCTCATATATGTACTATCTCTCCATGGTGTCTTTCCCTAGGTTAACTACGCAACCTAGAGCTCTGATACCAAGTGTAATGGCCTGCCCCTGCACCAGCCAACATTTCCAACGAAATTGCGTTGTGCTAATGCCCGACTAGCAGGGGACGGTCGCCAAAGAAAGGAAAAGAAAGGAATTTGAACTAACAAGGAACCTGTAGAATATCTCACAGCGCATGGGATAAAATATAATAATAACATAACTTTGACGTAAAACAGGCAAGACAGTGCATAAGCTGAAAACTAAACCATCATAGCAGCGGAAAGATTCAAAATACAGCTTATGATCTATACCATTCATTATTACAACGTTGAAATACTGTCTCTAAAGCAAAAGAAAGAGGTACACTACTAATGGCCAAAGTAGTGACCAGCAACAACACAGGGAGATCATATATAAATATATCATATGTGGAAGCCTCCTGCTCGTCTCCGTTACAACTACTCGTGCATAATCACCTGACATGTCTCTAGTCTGCTCATTTAAGAGCACCCAAACTAATAAGAAGAGACATAAAACTCTGGGTCAGACAAAAGTCTGGTATGAGCGATGAGCAGCAAAACAGAACAAAAACAGGTCTACATAACCATACTTGAACCTGGACCTACAACCAAAGAGTTAACACAACAGGATGTACAATACTCTAAGGTAACACTAACAAATGGTGTGAAAATAATGGGAGAGGGTGTGCATGTCATGTTGATAGAAAACATCAAGCATAGCAATCATCCTCATATCCTCACTCAGTGCGTAAAGTATACGATGTATACCACTTTGATCACCCAATCCTTTGTTACGATCACTCAGCCCTATGGAGTCATGACGGCTCCACTGCACTGATCCGTAACCACTAATACTTTGGTATGTCCACTCTGCCCCATGGAGTCATAACAACTCCACCGCACTGACTCATAGCCCTGCTACGATCACTTTGCCCCCATGGAGTCATAACAACCCCACTGCACTGACCCATAGCCATTAATCCATCTCTCAGTGGTGAGTCAAAGCTATAGACATCGATAACCTCTTTGCACACGTCCCACAACAAAGTCCAATTCATAAAGTTAACTCGTTGGTTCCTATCTGGATCCTGAGTTCTACTTCCCATTTGGACTTCCTTTGCATCTCGGGTTTTGGTCGAATTGGAGTTGGTCTTCAGAAGAGTCGTCGTGTAGAAGTGGTAAAAGTCTAGAACCAGTTCGATTCGGTAATGGTATTTAAGCCCTGGTTCGAAGTACTTTGCTCCTGTTCGGTTCTCATGTATGGTTTGGTGTTTCAGCTTGGATTCGAATGTGTCATACCCAAGCTCCCTGTTCGGTTCGGCTACCTTGGTTCGGTTCGGGTCTCTTCATCCGGTTCGGTTCGGTTACGACGAACCAATCTCATCCGTTGTTCCAGCTCCTCTTCTCCGATCTGATCCACCCCATGCTAGGCTCTGGTCCAATCCAGTCCCTACTCCAACTCTAACTCTCTACAAGTGGCCTTCCTTCTTGCCCGAATCGAATTCCCTTGCATGGTTCTCCTATCCGATCCGAGCCCTATATCTGATCCGATCCGAAATCCTGCACATTTCCTGCAACCTTTCCAATGATTGTTTTACGCCATACGACGACGTTTTCGACCATTCTAACTTTTCTAATCAATCAAAAAGCATACCATACAGTCATAGCAACATGCGCAATCAACCATAAAAACCAAAACGATGAATAATCATGCCAATATGAATCAAATGTACCCAAAACCCATGGTTTTCCCCCTAATCATGTTTAACTATAACTAATGATAGCATTAGCGAACTTACTCCAAATTAACCCAAATTTTTATCAGAGCCCTAAAATAATATTTTACAATTTTACAATTTTTTTACAGATTTTTCTGAGTTATAATTTCGCTAGTTAATACTAATTAGCCATAATTAATGAAAACAATGCAAATCACTCACCTTAGCCACAAATTAATCTTAGATCTGAAAATATCTCTGATTTGGGTCGAATCACTATGCGTTCCAGCAGCTCTATCCCAAATTCTATGCTAATTTTCCTTAGTTTGATGTAGATTAGGCTAACACTTGATTAAACGGTGATTAGGAGGTGATTTGGGTGTCGGAGGTCATTATTAGGGTTGAAGAGAGGTAAGTTGCGGCTGGAAAATGACAAAGAAAAAGTTTCTGTAACCCTAATCAGCCTTTATATAGCCCTAATCCCGAAATCCTCAATGGGCCTAGTTGTTAATTACCCTATTAAGCCCATTTATGCTGTTTTTCACCTTCCAAACCTTAATTCGGCCGTACCTCCCAAACGGTAAGTCCACTTGGCTAATGTGACTACTCTTCGGAAAGGTAAACCATCATCCGGGTCTAATGGAAGTAGTTTCAGGTCAAAACTCCTTACCAACCAAAAGTTATAGACGAAACAAGACTCGTCAGGGGTAAAACAGTCATCTAAAAATTGGCAAAAATCGTGAACATGGGAAACGACCCCAATAGTCGTTCCCCAAAGTTATACGACCATACGATTTCGTATGAAAATGAAATAAATATTCTACGATCCTCCGATGCGTAGAATACGGTTCGTTACATATACACACACACATATGCAGGATTATATACAGGAAATATTACTGAAGACTGTACAGTTTAAAAGATGATATAGATTCATAATTCATACAAATTTCAAGACTCATGAGTATTCAAGATTTCAAGAGTTCAAGAGTTTAAGATTATTATAATTATAGAGTCTAGATTGTGTAAGACTCTAAAAAGCACTCCAGGTTCAGTATTCAAATTCTGATTTTCAAACTCTGATTTTCAATTTTGTTTTCTATCCTCAATTCTCTTTATCTTATTTCTTATATTTTCTATTTTCTTGTTGATTCTTTATTTATTTATTTATTTTCAAACTTAAGTTTTATATATTTATGTTTTCATACTTTATATTTATATAGTTTAAAACCTTATAATTTTATAAATCTGTTTATATAGTTTAAATTTATGTTTCCATATGTTTTTCTACTTTATAATATTAATTTACAACACTATATTTTTATTCAAGAATTTCCAAAATTATATTTATATCAAAAACACTTGAAAAATGTTTAAAATTCAAATTTATACTAGAGTATGTCGACATACATAAAACACTATGTCGACATATAACTGTCAGAAATTTAAATTAGAAAGAAAATGTCTTTTCACCATTTGAAACGTTTCAGAAACGTTGCAACCTTTCACACACTATAAAAACGGCTTGAATTCGAATTTTTAATTGTCTCTTCTTCTCTACTTTCACTCTCTTTCATTATATAATTATTCTTAATCATTTTTATGATTTCTAGACTTATACTCTGCCAAATTCAATTCCGTTTTGATCGAACTTCTTATCTCTACACTCTCTTCTCATCTCTATCTGAATCAAGTGTTATTGAAGAGTTATAGGGTTGTTTGTAATTTCTTGGGTTGAGTAAAGTAGGAATCAGTGTATTCCTTGTAGCCATGAAATCAAGGAAGTAGGAACCGGTGTTTTCCCTGTAGCCGTGAAATCAAGGAAGTAGGAATCAGTGGTATCCCTTATAGCCATGAAATCAAGGAGGTTGTACTTGACTATTGATATAATAATAAAACTCGGCGCAATCCAGCGTTGTGCGGGACTGGACATAGGAGAAATCCGAACCAGTATAAAATTCGGTGTGTTCTTTCCTTTTCTGCATTTTTATTTTTGTTTATTTTGCATCTATCTATGTCTATGATTGTGTTTGTAGTGTTTGATTCATTCTGTTATTCATATAAATTTTAGATTTTATTTAAATTCTCACAAACACTATTCACCCCTATCTAGTGTTTGTTTTGCCTTAATGATCCATTCCACAATCCCTAACAACTGGTATCAGAGCAAGGTTTTTTAAAAAGTTCATAATCTGATTTTTGAATTTTTTTTAAAATGGCAAATTTTGGAATCTTTATTAATACTAGTATCAATTCATGCATTGCATCAATGTTGAAAGTGTCTACATTTAGTAATGTCAAAAAGGCATGTGATCTATGGAAATATTGTTCAATTCAGAAAAGGATGAATTCTATGACTTTTGAAAATTCAAAAGTTTAAAAGATGGGTAAAGTGGTCGTTGGCAATTCAAATTCTGAAAAGGTGGATGTTGGAAATTCGAATTCCGAACTGGTGTGTTACATGGCTGTTTAAAATTCAAATTCTAGAAAGCAATTGGTGGAAATGAAACGGGACAAATGGATATTAGATTGTGGCCGTTCGAGACATATGACTAGAAATCCAGAACTACTCAATAATCTGAAGTATGAAGATGGTGGAAGGGTGAACTTCGGAGATAACTCTAAAAGATACATTATTGGAATCGGCAATGTCGATAATTCTGAAACTCCTACTATTTCTGATGTTTTATCAGTTAGGAATTTAAAACACAACTTCCAAAGTATAAGTCAACTTTGCGATAAGGGTTATAAAATAAATTTTGAAAAGAATAAATGTTTTATAGAAAATAGGAATTCAAAAGTTATATTCGAAGGAGATAGAAAGAAAAATATCTATATATTGAGTATGAAAATCTCTAGCGATAATTTATGTCTTATGGCTAATACAAGTGATCCCTGGATCTGGCATAAGAGATCGGTCATACAAATTTCAAACACATCTCTAGAATTTCTAAATTAGATTCAGTTAGAGGATTCCCCAAAATGAAATTTAAATTTAATAATTTATGCGATGCTTGTCAATTCGGAAAATTAAAGAAGAGTTCGTTTAAATCAAAATAAGAAATTACTACTTCAAAACTATTAGAGTTAATACACATGGATTTATTTCGTCCATCCCAAGTTCAATCGACAAATCATAACAGATATGTGTATGTAATAGTTGACGTTTTTTCTAGATTTACTTAGGCTTTATTTCTTAAAAATAAAAGTAATGCTCTCGATCAATTTAAAAAAAATCTAAAAGAATTCAAAATTTATTATCAGTAAAAATTAATGTATCTTTAACTCCAAGATAAAGTATGAAAAATGAGCATTTTGAAAAATATTGTAATAAAAGGGAATAACCCACAATTTTTCAACTCCAAGAACCCCTCAACAAAACGAAGTTGTTGAACGTAAAAAATAGAACAATACATGAATGTACAAGAACTATGTTATCCGATAATAATTTACCAAGGAATTTTATGGCTGAGGCAGTTGCAACAGTTTGTTATATTATTAATAGAATTTCGATTAGACCTTTAACTCATAAAACCCCATATGAACTTTTGTATAACAAGAAACCAAAAGTAGCATATTTTAAAATATTTGGAAGTAAATGTTTTATACTAAATACAAAAGATAATTTAGACAAATTTGATTCAAAATCAGATAAAGGAATATTTATTGGATATTCAGAAGGGAGCAAGGCTTATAGAGTTTTCAATACTCGAACTAATACTATAGAAGAAACATTAAACGTATCTTTCAAAGAAAACTATAAAAGTATAACTCAAAACAATGAAGATGATTGTGAAAATGAAATAAATTATGAGGATAATCAGCCAAATAAAAGAATTAGATTACTTAGAGACCATCCTGTAGAAAATATCTTAGGAGATACTGAATCCGTTATTAGAACTTGTAAATAATTAAATAATATGAGTGATACTGCATTCATATCAACTATTGAACCAAAAAATCCAAAGGAAGCTTTTTCCGATGATTCATCGATACTTGATATGCAAGAAGAACTGGATCAATTTACTAGGAATGAAGTATGGGAACTTGTTCCTAGACCAGAGGATAAAAAAATAATAGGATCCAAATGGGTATATAAAAATAAAATGAATGAACACGGTGAGATAGTAAGAAATAAGGCACGACTAGTGGCACATTATTATACTCAAGAATAAGTAATAGATTACGATGAAATTTTTACCCCATAACAAGACTTGATGCTATTAGAATTTTACTAGCTTTTGCGAACTATAATAATTTCAAATTATATTAAATTGATGTAAAAACGCTTTTTTAAATGGATTTATCAAGGAAGACGTATATGTAGAGCAACCACCCCTATTTGAATATGAAAAATTACCAAATAATGTATATAAGCTGAAGAAAGCATTATATGGATTAAAACAGGAAGGAAAAGTAGTAAGGAGTTTACTTAAATACATAATGGATAATTAGGCTAATCCGATTATCATCAATGATGATAATCAAGCCACGGAAGAGGAGGAAGAACTAGAAGAAGAACCAGAGGAAGAATTAGAAGAGGAAGAAGAAATGATGGAGAAGGAAGAACAACAAGAGACTCAACCAATGATTACGGAAGAAGACGATAAGGTTGAGTGTGTATGAGAGATTTTATTTGATCAAAATGGGAATGTGATTAAAAAGAATGGAGAATTTTGTCTCCATTATCCACATTGTCCAATTCACCAAACTCTCATTGTCAAATTAATTATTTAAGGGTTTTCTTGTTCTTTCGTTTTATTATGTTCCTACTATAAATCATATTTGTATGAATTCGTGTATATGTATAAATTCATGTTTAATAAAATTGTCGTTCATGTTTTAATTAGTTATAATTCTCTAAAACATAAAAATATGGATATAAGATTAATGGGGAGTATCTTCATTGGGTTAGTTACTAAAGTTTTATTTAGAAAGTTATACAATCTAGGGGAAGTACCTTTAGAATTTCTTTTTGATAATGCCAAAGGAGGAGAAATTATAAAATATAGGCATAGTTTATAGGATTCTTACAGACAGGGGGAGTGTTAGAAGGACCATCATCAATAGTTATACACAGGTATGATATTTTATAAACTAAGGTTGTCATCATCAAAAAGGTGGAGATTGTTGGAGAATGGAGTTTTGATGACAACAACCTTATTTCAATTAGCATTGATTATAAAATATATAATAACACTTTTTGTATAAAATATATATACACACATATGCAGGAATTGTATACAAGAAATATTACTGAAGACTGTACAGTTTAAAAGATGATAGAGATTCAAAATTCAGACAAATTTCAAGACTCGTGAGTATTCAAGATTTCAAGAGTTCAAGATTATTATAGTTATAGTGTCTAGATTGTGTAAGACTCTAAATATCACTCCAGGTTCAATGTTCAAATTCTGATTTTCAAACTCTGATTTTCAATTTCTATTTCCTATCCTCAATTCTCTCTATCCTATTTCTTATCTTTTCTATTTTCTTGTTGATTCTTTATTTTTGTTTTTCAAAATTAAGTTTTATATATTTATGTTTTCATACTTTACATTTATATAGTTTAAAACCTTATAATTTTATAAATATGCTTATATAGTTAAAATTTATGTTTCCATATGCTTTTCTACTTTATAATATTAATTTACAACACTATATTTTTATTCAAGAATTTCCAAAATTATATTTATATCAAGAACACTTGAAAAATGTTTAAAATTCAAATTTATACTAGAGTATGTCGACATGCATAAAACACTATATCGACATATAACTATCAGAAATTTAAAGTTGAAAGGAAGTGTCTTTTCACCATTTGAAATGTTTCAGAAACGTTGCAAACTTTCACACACTATAAAAAGGGCTTGAATTCGAATTTTTAATCATCTCTTCTTCTCCACTTTCACTCTCTTTCATTATATAATTACTCTTAATCATTTTTATGATTTCTACACTTATACTCTACCAAATTCAATTCTGTTTTGATCAAACTTCTTCTCTCTACACTCTTTTCTCATCTCTCTATGAATCAAGTGCTATTGAAGAGTTACAGAGCTGTTTGTAATTGCCTGGGTTGAGTAAAGTAGGAATCGGTGTATTCCTTGTAGCCGTGAAATCAAGGAATTAGGAATCGGTGTTTTCCTTGTAACCGTGAAATCAAAGAAGTATGTAGTCGTGAAATTAAGGAGGTTGTACTTGACTATTGATATAGTAATAAAAATCAGCGCAATCCAGCGTTGTGCGGGACTGGAAGTAGGAGCAATCCAAACCAGTATAAAATCTGGTGTGTTCTTTCCTTTTCTGCATTTTTATTTTTATTTATTTTGCATCTATCTGTGTTTGTGATTGATTTTGTAGTGTTTGATTCATTCTATTATTCATAAAAGTTCTAGATTTTGTTTAAATTCTCACAAACACTACTCACCCCCTCCCCCTCTAGTGTTTGTTTTGCCTTAACGATCCATTCTGCAATCCCTAACACTTCTTATTTTCCAATTTTAAATAAATCACCTAGAGTTGAAGAGTTTAAAGCACACTCCAATCTTTACATGACATGCTTTAAGGGGTAGAGTGTTGACCATCCTTTTGGCAAGGCCATCAAGATTTATTAACATCATGGATCTCAGCAGAATCGACATGAAAGATTGCATAAGCTTGATCAAGAAACTAGTCAACCGAGGAAGTTACTGCCAAGACAGCTTTTTGACTTCGTTCAAAATAGACAGATCGATTGATATAAGGTTCGACCCTAACTAAGAGACTAGGTTGAGAATAAAAGACAGATATTCCCGCCAGTTGGATCGAATGGCCTTTGGTTCGATCGAGTCGGGCCGAATTTATTTCTGCACAAAATATCTTCCTGAAGACTTGCTACTACTCTTACTTGACTGCTTTCAGCCACCCTCGAATATCGGATCAGCTTCTACCTATCACTACGTGCGTAAATCTTGCTTCTCTATGTATAGAGAATGCTTCTCCGCGTTTTCTTACAACCTTGGAACGAACGACAAGTGTCCCAGCCGATTTGGGCACTGTAGCGTCTATAAATAGACCTTCTGGACTCAAAAGAAGGGACTTTTTGGACAATCTCTTATTACTTAATTGTCTTAACTACTTTGCAACAGAATATTCCACAATAGAAGATTATAAAGTGGACGTAGGCTCATAAAGGTGGAACCACTATAAACCCATGTATGATTGAATTTTTGTTCATTTTTCATTTATTTATCTTCACTTTGATTCTCTACATCTTCATCTTTTGGATGTTGTACCATTTTTGGTGTCAACAAAAAGATAAATTCAAAACACTTGAAAATAAAAGCATGATTTTGAAAAACAATAAGATTGAAGTTTCTCAAATAAATCCCGATTCGAAAAAAGAAATTGAAAAACTCAAGGATTTTGAAAAACTTTAATTTGATAAGAAAAAACAATTTGAATCTGAGATTTCCAAGTCCAAGGCCAAAATTGAAAAGCTTGTAAATGAGAATAACTTGATGAAATCCAAAGTCAATGATTTTGAGTTGAAATTTAAGAAATTTTCAAATAGTCAAAATTCTTTGAATTCTCTTTTGAAAAATAATTCCATATCTGAAAACAAGAAAAGACTTGGATTTGGAATTTCAACTGAAAAACGAAATTCTTAAAAATTCTCGATTTCTTCGAATTTCTTGTATTGTGGAAAAGGCAATCACAATCAAAATAAATGATGGTCTAAAAAAATCCTTTTAAACAAATCTGGATCCGAAAAGATAACAAAAAATTTGGTTAAAACTAAACAAATTTGGGTTACTAAGAGAACTTTAGTGGATAAAAGGGGATCACTATATAAACAAATTTGGGTACCAAAAAATTCAAATGAAGATAGGAATAGGGGCGACAATTAGACCCGATTTGATGGACCCAGACCCATCAAATCGGGTCTAATTGTCGCCCCTACTCCTAATTTCATTTGAATTTTTTGGTACCCAAATTTGTTTATATAGCGATCCCCTTTTATCCCCTAAAGTGCTCTTAGGAACCCAAATTTGTTTAGTTTTAACCAAATTTTTTTGTTATCTTTTCGGGTCCAAATTTGTTTAAAAGGATTTTTTTAGACCATCATTTATTTTGATTGTGATTGGCTTTTCCACAATATAAGTAATTCGAAGAAATCGAGAATTTTTAGGGTTTTGTCAGGTCTGAGCTATACTTTTCAAAAATCTAGACCCGACCCGAGCTTCGAGTCGAGTTAGGCCGGTTCAGGTTTGATAGAGTGGTAACACTAAAAATACATATATTAAATTGCTTTTTGGTCGAGTCTTTCGGGTCAGGTTAATTCGGGTCGGGTTTGATCGGGTCTTAGTTGTATTTTTCATCACCTAGATCCGACCCGAGACCTATAGGGTTCGGTTCGAGTTCGGGTCGGTTGTGGTTTTCGGTTCATGGTTCTAATTATCATCCCTAGATAGGGGTGGTAAAACAATTTTATTAGACCACTCGATCCAATAATCAAATAGGTACCAAAGGTGACTAAGGAACAACTTCATGAGAGATAAAATTCAATTTGTTCTAAAAAAAAATTTCGAGCTAAATTTTCAAAATTCCTTTGCCGTGATTGTTAAGTTGGAGATCCACAACGTTAATGGTAAATCAGGTATGATCTCTAAACTCATATTTTTCCTCCGTTTTTATTCTTCTGCTTATTCTTCCTCGTATTCTTCTTTTTATCCTCTCTTTCTATGTTTGTTAATACTGAATCATTTTGACACCCTCATAGTATTTTTGACACTTATTGAGCTTCTTAATTTCTAATTGCAAAATTCTTGATTTTCTGGAAGTTAGATTCATTTATCTAAAACTTTCACGGTTTGATGATTTCCAAATTTTGAACTTAAATTGTAAATATCTGCAATTCTTTTGAAGTTTAATTTTTTTACTGATTCCTGAAGTTTTAAAAACCTAATGAAATTTCTCACAACTTTGTTGTTTTGAGTTTCTCTAATTCATCCTGGATAGCCTTGAAAAACTGCACTTATTACAGCACACTACTTAAAAAAATTGGCAAGGCCGACGGGGTTAAGTGGACCCCTACCACTTTATTGATGCACCGAAGAAAAGAAAGAAAATACAACACATACAAGCAGACTTAGAAACACGGTACGCCAATCACTAAGAAAACGGGACAAAACACATATGTACACATTAGTGCAGTAACGCAAGGAGTATTCCCAGGACGAATGTAAAGTTTAATTGCCTCAAACCATTCCTAATTCCCATCCTCGTAATCATCCTGTATTCTTGAGTATTCTTATCTTGTAGAGGAGTGAACACTCTAGCATTTATTTCCCTCCACGTCATTTGTATGAATTTCTTAAGAACAAAACACAGTAGCCTTCCTTTCACAGTCTTCCTACTAGTCTGAACACTAATTTTCCTCTATTCTTCACGGCGATCTTGCACATAATCTGTTCTCCCACTGTCATACATGATTTATTTCCAAACATGAAAAGAAATATAGCACTCAAAATATAAATGTTGCACAGTCTCATTCTGCATGGTACACAAAACACAAACAGGGTCCACATTCATTCCTCTAACAATTAGTTTGTCTTTGGTAAACACAGCTCTATTATTACCTTTTAAACCATTAAATTTTCATTAGCATAGCTGTTTGTAAACCAAATCTTCCTATACCATTTGTTGCAGATAACATCATTGTATCCAGCGAGAGTAAAGTACATCACCTTAATACGAAAATGTCCTTTACCATCCCCATTGTGTAAAGTCTTTACCACTACAACCAATCTTAACAATTCTTGCATTCCTCCAGTACTGATTAACTATCGGAATAGATGTGATAGGAATAGAAATTTTACCATTCATAATATAATCACTAACCTTAGAATTCCTATTAAAGCCAATCACTTCTATTTCTAGGTCAGTAAGAGCATTCTTAAGGATTAGGCCATTACAAAGCCAAGGATGATTCCACATTCTAACAGAAGAAAATGGAAGGATTATGTGCCCAAAGTGCGGCAGTATCATAGGTCTCAATTTGAAGATACTCCTCCACGTCCAACTTAACTTCCACAGTTGTTTCATGATCCATAAGTCTCTATTTTTTATGACATGCTTCGTTGACCATTCGACCCACACATTTATTGTAACACCCCACGCCCGCTATGGTCACTCACTAAGGGAATGCCATAGCATCGGTGGAGTATTTTAGTGAATATAGAACAGAAAAATTACAACAAGACAGATATAAATAGTATTTGAAATTTAAAACATCATCTCATAACAGCGGAAATAAACATATCTGGTTACATCATAAAACCATGATAAAAGTCGAGTACAATATCCGTCAAAATAAAGAAGTACATAATCCCACTCTCTCATACAATAGCCAGAACAAAAGAAAAGATAACTGGATAACTGGAGCTTTACATCTATCCAAGCTCCTAAAGACTGGAACAGCAATCCGATCAAGCTCCACTACTGCTAGGATCCACCGTAGGACCTGAGGGTTGGGAAAAAGATAAAAACAACGGGGTCAGACATAAGTCTGAGCGAGTCCTATAACTTTAACAATACGATCATTAAAGTAACCAGAGAAGATATAAACTTGACCCACAGTAATGTCTGGGGATGAATGGCTACACTAAGCAGCTTGGTAGACTTAGGATAAACTAAGATAACCGTAAAGGTGCATCTACCCACCCAAGGATAATTACTACACTGCACCACACCAGTCATTCCCACTCAAGGATTGATCCCACCCAAGGACTTAAAGAAAGATATAACTAGTAGTTTCATGTACCCCTAGCTGACCACATAGGTGCCGTCTGCCCCTATCTCCACTAGGTGTACTTAGTAATTTTACCCAGTAGTTTCGTGTACCCCTACATAGGTGCCGTCTGCCCCTATCTTTATTAGGTGTACCCACTACTCCCCATCGATCGGCTCCCTACCGTAGACACCCGTGCTGGTCCCACAGTGGGGTGTATCACTCCCCTAAAGTGGCTACCTGATAATATCAACGGTGCACGGCTTTATATCTACACGATGCAACAACGGCTTATCTACCAGCCCGGGCCCACACACGCATATGAAACCCGTTGGACTTGCGTTGCCACCGCTAACCCGTTTTGGCCTCTTATAATCAAGCCCAATATGCGTGTCCCGTCACTCAACATGGGTCGAGCCCACAAAGATATGTTTGGGATATTGGTTGAAATGGGCCTCCACAAGCTACCCACCTAAGCTTGTCACTTGTCTAGTGTATCCCACTTAACCCTTTAATCATGTTTAATTACATGTTTCACTTGGTTAAGTATTCTAATCGTATTTTCTATTGCCACCCAAGGCAACCCACTAGATTCCACATGCCACCCAAGGCAACCATTAAATTTCCACATGCCACCCAAGGCACCCACTTAACCCCTCATGTCCCACTACATGCTAATATGGTTAAGTGTTTCTTAATTAATTAAGACCGTGATCTCCCATAAAGACCTCCCACATTAGACTGGCTGTTATGACCGCCTGGTTAAGCCGGTAGGGTCCGGGCAGTCTTACGTCATAACAGAGTCTAACCTCGTGTCTTTACTTTAATCACGTATTTAATTTATGGCTAAGACCTCTCACATTGGGCTGACATTTGTAGCAACTGGTTAAGCCGGTTGGGTCCGGGCAGTTTTACACTACAAATGAGTCCAACCTCGTGTCTTAGTCGATTAATTACACCTAATTAACCACCCCCATATTAATTATCCCTAATTAATATCAAGTTTTCCATAACATGGGTAGACCTAACTTAATAGGTAAATTCCCATGGGGTAGACCTAACTCAATAGGTAAATTCCCACTTATGGTAATTTATTTTTATGGTATGCTTAATCATACCCAATCATACTTTTATTAACATATTTACCAACCCCATCGTTCCCCACGTAAATCGTTCTCATTTCATGACATAAATAAGGGGAAGATCATCACAAATATCATGGGTTTAGCATACAACTTTGTCATGGGTTAAGAGGATGTCAACTTGCATATATGAGCATATATTAACCCAACTACATATAACCCAAACTTGCATATTATCATACACATGATTTGCATAACATATGGCATATGAGCTTGCATATTATCATACACATATCTTGCATAACATGTTGAACTTGCATATAAGCATTCTCAGAACTTGCATAACATGTTAAACATGCATTTAAGCATACACATAACTTGCATAAGCATTCACATACTTGCATAAGCATTTACATACTTGCATAAGCATTCACATACTTGCATAAACATTCACATACTTGCATAAGCATGCATAACTTGCATATCATGTTAAACTTGCATTTAAGCATATACATATCTTGCATAAGCATTCATATACTTGCATAAGCATTCATAACTTGCAAATCATGTTAAACTTGTATTTAAGCATATACATAACTTGCATATAACTTGCATATCTCACTTTGCATAAATCCACCTATTAAATATGCATAAACCCACTTGTCAAACATGCACAAACCAACTTGTTAAGCATGCATAAACCAACTTATCAAACATGCATAAACCCACTTATTAATTATGCATAAACATAGGAAAACATAGAGTAGCATATCATTATAAATGATTCAAACTCATTAATCCGCATTTAAGACCATAAGTCTCATTACACCCAATCTACTTACTTTAACAATTGATGTTAAAGTGATAGAAACTCACCAAAACCAAGATTAGCAAACTTATGAAGGGGAATTAGTTGCTAAATATGAAGATGGTGATGATTAGAGATTGATTAGAGAGTGATTAGCTTGCAACTTCCTTCATAAACAAGTGGAGGCTCCTTCTAAGATTTAATTTGGCGGCATGAGGCCATCATTTCTATTTTTAGTATGGATTAGGGTAGGTTTAGGGTGTATTTATAGATTAGGAAAGTGTTTTAGGCCCTTAGATTAACCCTAAATTAGATTAGGTCCGTTAGATTTAGGAAATCTCTAGAACCCAGCCCAGCCCTAACCAGAAAACCAGATCTGGTGCACCCAAGCACCCTGGTTCGACACGCCGTGTCGACAGGCATGTCGACTCCCCCTGTCGATAAGCCTGTCGACAGCCCTGTCGACATGGTCAAGGCGGGAATTCTCCCGCCTGGCCCCGCTGGTTCTAATTTGAAATCTGAATTTAAATTTCTAAGTCTGTTTTTAACTTTGAATTTTCTGCAAACTTCTTTGGGCCATAACCGGGCCATACGGACTCCGATTCTCGAAAACTCGGACTCTATTTCGTGTATTTTTCCGAGACGAACGCAATAACGCAGCCCGTTACCCCCAATTCCCACGTCTGAGATTATTTATCCTGTAATTAGTGAATTTTAGTATTAACTAAAATTCGGGGTGTTACATTCTCCCCTCCTTAAAGGATTTCGTCCCCGAAATCTCTAAGCTAAGGAGAATGCATATCCTACCATCCAAGCAACCATCTACTCAAACCATCAACCACGGGCATCCATTGTCCTTAAACAGTTTCTAATGATGTATGAGCATATGCAAAAAGTGTGTGTATATGTTCCCTATTTAATGTATGAACATATGCAAACCATGATAGTGCCATGCATCCATTATGTATGTGAGAGAACCCTATCGACACATACAATATCTACATGAGTGCACAATCATTCACCAAAATGCATCATCCATATGATAACACAATCATTATACATCCATAAATATAGCTTCCTACACACAATTTTATGCAATATGCAATATGAAGTGATTGAGCCGATCTAGTGCCTAGAGTGTGTGTACATGCATCCACGAGCAACCACTAGCAACCACTTGCATCCACTTGCATCCATCAACCATAACATGTCTCAAACACATGTTTCAACCATAGGTTTACCCTATCTAAAGGTCAATTAGTACTAACGAGAGGATATACTAAAGATAAGATAAGTACTAGACAACGATAGAGGAGAAAGTAAAAAGATACCCTCAAAAAAGAAATGGGTACAATGAACGCATCTTTGCTTCCGTCTCCCAAGTGGCGTTGCTCTCATCTTCTCCCCATTGCACTTTGACTAGCTGAACCTCTCGATTTCTCAATTTCCTAGTCTCTGACCCAAGGATTCGAGTAGGAGCTCGTCGAATCGTTGCATCACGCTCTACCTCTACATCTCTAAGCAAGCTCGGCTCTACCACCTCTGCCGTCTCATGTAAGCACTTCCTCAGATGTGATACATGGAATACATCATGAACACCACTAAGTCTGTCGGGCAACTCCACCCTATATGCCATCCGTCCAATCCTTTCCTTAATAGGAAACGACCCAACAAACCTCGGTGCTAACTTCCCAACGGATCCAAAGCGAACAACATTTCTCAACGGAGTTACTTTGACAAAAACCATGTCCCCAACCTCAAACTCAAGATCCGTCCTTCTCTTATCCGCATAAGATTTTTTCCTATCCTGCGCTGCTTTCATCCTTCTTCGAATCAAGTCAATCTTCTTAGAAGTCTCCCTAACCATATCAGGCCCAAGCAAGATCTTATCCGTAGATTCCCACCAACATGTAGGTGATCGACAAGGCCTTCCATAGAGAGCTTCGAAAGGAGCCATACCAATACTGGACTGAAAGCTGTTATTATATGCGAACTCCACCAATGGAAGATGCTCTTCCCATGTACCTCCAAAATCTAAGATACAAAGCCTCAAAAGGTCTTCTAGAACACGATTCACCCTCTCAGTCTGGCCGTCTGTCTGAGGATGATATGCGGTGCTCAGACACAATTGAGTCCCCACTGCTTCTTGCAAACTTCTCCAGAACTCGCTAGTGAAGATAGGATCTCGATCACTCACTATGCTAGAGGGTACCCCATGCAATCGAACTATCTCTCGAAGATATACAGAAGCTAGCCATGGAGCGGTCCTCTTGCTCTTCACAGGTATGAAATGGGCGCTCTTAGTAAGTCTGTCTACCACCACCCAAATTCCTGTATTACCCTTCCTCGATCTGGGTAACCCGTCAATAAAATCCATCGAGACGCTATCCCACTTCCATTGCGGAACTTCCAATGGGTGAAGCAACCCACCAGGTTTCTTTTGCTCCGCCTTCACTTGTTGGCACACCAAGCATCGAGCGACATACTCGGCCACATCTTTCTTCATACCGGCCCAGAAGAAAACCCTCTTCATGTCTCGGTACATCTTGTCCCCACCGGGATGAATGGTCATCCTAGAACGGTGTGCATCATCAAGAATAGCCTTCCTCAAACCCTCGTCTTGCGGTACACAAAGTCTACCGTCTCTACGCAAGCACCCCCTATCGTCTAGGGTGTACCTACTCAAATGGCTGGACGACTCCCCCCTTATGAGCTTCTCTACCAACTCAACCAACTGTGGGTCGTCCCTCTGTGCTTCTCCAATCCGCCCCAAAAGAGTAGGCCTAACTTCCAAGGAAGCTAGCAAACCGGGTACATAATCAATGGAAGGTCTGAAATCAAACATCGAGATAAACTCCAAGCTTCGTCGTTCCACGAACAATGGGCTCAAGGACAACCTCTTCCTACTCAAGGCGTCCGCCACCACGTTACCCTTGCCAGGGGTATACGCTATCTCGAAATCATAGGATGCTAAGAATTCCATCCACCTTTGCTGTCTCAGATTCAAATCCTTCTGAGAAAACAAGTACTTCAATGATTTGTGGTCAGTGAACAATTCGAATCTCTCACCAAGAAGATAATGGCACCAAATCTTAAGCGCAAAAACAATAGCGGCCAACTCTAAATCATGGGTAGGGTAATTTTTCTCATGTGCCCTCAACTGCCTTCCACCATAGGCTATCACCCTTCCCTCTTGCATTAAGACTGCGCCCAGCCCTGTCCCACAAGCATCAGTATAGACAACAAATGGCTTGCTCCCATCTGGCAACACTAAAACTGGAGCGGTGGTTAAAGCTCTCTTTAACCGTCGGAACGCATCATCACAATCTACGTCCCATGCGAAAACAAGATTCTTCTTCGTTAAGCGGGTTAATGGGGCTGATATCTTCGCGAAGTCTTTGATAAACTTCCTATAATAACCCGCCAACCCCAAGAAACTTCTTACTTCGGTAGCATTTTTCGGAACCTTCCAGTCCTGAATTGATACTACCTTCGCGGGATCCACAGCTATCCCTTCCTTGGAGACCACGTGCCCCAAGAACCGCACCTCTTTCCTCCAGAAGTGACATTTAGAGAATTTAGCCTTAAGGCTATGTGCTCGAAGAGTCTTCATTACCTCCCCAAGATGTAGGGCATGCTCTTCTTCATTCTTAGAAAATACTAAGATATCATCCATAAAGACCACCACGAATTTATTAAGGAACTCCCTGAACACCCTACTCATCAAATCAACAAAGTATGCAGGGGCGTTCGTCAACCCAAATGGCATCACCAGCCACTCATAGAAACCATTTGGAGTCCTAAAGGCAGTCTTGTCTATGCTATCCTCAGCCACCCTCAACTGATGAAACCCCGTGGCTAAGTCCAACTGAGAAAATACTGAAGCGCCAACCAACTGATCGAAAAGATCATCAATCCTCGGCAATGGGTGTCTATTCTTCTTTGTGAGCTTGTTGAGTTCTCTATAGTCTACACAAAGTCTGAGGGACCCATCCGCCTTCGTAGCAAATACAACTGGAGCACCCCACTCCGATATACTTCGTCTTATGAACCCCTTCTCAAGCAACTCCCCTACTTGCTTATGGAGTTCCCTCCTCTCACGAGGAGCCATGTGGCGCACTGGTAAAGATACTGGTTTAGCATTATCCACCAGATATATTCGGAAGTCAATCTCCCGCTTCGGAGGTAAGCCCTTCACCTCCTCAAACACATCCGGATATTCCCGGACCACTCTAACAGATTGCAAACTCTCGACCGAAGCGTCAAGCGATTCAAGATAACTTAGCATAACAGAGTCCCTGGGATTACAAGAAATCTCGAGAGTGTTACCCAAGCGGGTCATGAGCCTAACAACTCTCCTTTCGCAATCAAGAACGGCACCATTACTGGATAACCAGTCCATGCCCAAAATCAACCCATAGCCCGTGAAGCCCAACACAAAAGCATCACATCTAAACTCAATGCTAAGTATAGAAATCTTCAAACCCAAACATATCATGGACAAATAAGTGGAGCCCCCAATTGGGTTTGAAACAACCAAGGGATCATCTACCAGACTGGTGTCTAAGTGCAGTGACTCAACTAATGATGATGAGATAAACGAATGCGATGCGCCTGAATCAAACAATGTACGGACAGGATGATCAAATAGAAAAACCAGACTTTCAACGGAGATAGTTCTACCTCTTTCCTGAATTGGTGGGACTGCGAGAGCCTGTACTTGCCCCCTAGCCTGACTTGGTGCCATAAGAGCTTGCACCTGTGCTCCTGAGGTAGATCCCGTCCTTTGCCCCTTCTTAGGGCAATCCTTCACTAAATGCCCTGCTTCGCCACAGTGGAAGCAGCCAGTCTTCTTCTTCTTGCGACAATCCTTGCTTAGGTGGCCAGGTGTCCCACAATTGAAACACTTCTTCTTCTTGCCCTTGCCACCGTTGCCTTTCCCACCTTTGTTTTGCTGTTGTTGCTGAGGTCTCTTTTGATCTCCCTTCTTCTCGGGTGTCCTATTAGCATTGGGACCCTTCTCTTCTTCATACATGAGTGCCATGTCAACTAGCTTCTCAAAGGTGGCCCCCATAGGGATATGAGTCATAGCCAACCCATGCATCGGTTCATTCAAGCCTTTCACGAACCTCAAAGCCTTCTTCTCCGGTGTATTCACCATGTCTAGGCCAAATCTTGCCAATTGATTAAACTTGTTGACATATTCCTTCACCGAGAGATTTCCTTGCTTTAGAGTCAAGAATCTTTCCATATACAAGTTTTCCTCCGCCCTTGAGAGAAACTTTGCCACAAATCTTTGCCTAAAATCCGCCCAAGAGTCAACGGGGCGTTCTCCATTAGTGACCTCCCACCAGAATGAGGCCTCTCCCTTCATTAACCAAGCAGCCAATTTGACTTTCTTTCCTTCTTCCATCTCAAAGATATCTATCAATTCTTCCACCTCCTTAAGCCAATCTCTAGCCTCCACAAAAGTTTCAGATCCTTGAAAAGGTTTCCCTCCCATAGCTTTAAATTCCTTGCAAGTTTTAGCAAAAGTATCCGTGCGAGGAGGAGGAGGAGGAAGATCGGGTGCTACGGTTGGTGGAGGAACATTTGCTGGACCCGCAGTGGTGGCCCTAGCCTCCATCAATCTCCTATACCATGCTGGTACCGTCACACCCTCCGGAAGGTTAAGATTCTCGGCCATGCTGAAACGAAAAAGGAAAGATTCAAAACGGAGAATTCGAAGGATATAGATATGGCTATTGGGGATTATGCTTTTCCTTCAAAACCCTTTCTCTTTAAAGACATGTTTTTGAAAATATCTCTTCCAAAAATGTTTTAGAAAAATAGTTTTCTAAAAATTTTATCTGTTCCGGTAACCTTTGCTCTGATACCACGTGTAACACACCACGCCCGCTATGGTCATTCACTAAGGGAATGCCATAGCATCGGTGGAGTATTTTAGTGAATATAGAACAGAAAAATTACAACAAGACAGATATAAATAGTATTTGAAATTTAAAACATCATCTCATAACAGCGGAAATAAACATGTCTGGTTACTTCATAAAACCATGATAAAAGTCGAGTACAATATCCGTCAAAATAAAGAAGTACATAATCCCACTCTCTCATACAATAGCCAGAACAAAAGAAAAGATAACTGGATAACTGGAGCTTTACATCTATCCAAGCTCCTAAAGACTGGAACAGCAATCCGATCAAGCTCCACTACTGCTAGGATCCACCGTAGGACCTGAGGGTTGGGAAAAAGATAAAAACAACGGGGTCAGACATAAGTTTGAGCGAGTCCTATAACTTTAACAATACGATCATTAAAGTAACCAGAGAAGATATAAACTTGACCCACGGTAATGTCTGGGGATGAATGGCTACACTAAGCAGCTTGGTAGACTTAGGATAAACTAAGATAACCGTAAAGGCGCATCTACCCACCCAAGGATAATTACTACACTGCACCACACCAGTCATTCCCACTCAAGGATTGATCCCACCCAAGGACTTAAAGAAAGATATAACTAGTAGTTTCATGTACCCCTAGCTGACCACATAGGTGCCGTCTGCCCCTATCTCCACTAGGTGTACTTAGTAATTTTACCCAGTAGTTTCGTGTACCCCTACATAGGTGCCGTATGCCCCTATCTTTATTAGGTGTACCCACTACTCCCCATCGATCGGCTCCCTACCGTAGATACCCGTGCTGGTCCCACAGTGGGGTGTATCACTCCCCTAAAGTGGCTACCTGATAATATCAACGGTGCACGGCTTTATATCTACACGATGCAACAACGGCTTATCTACCAGCCCGGGCCCACACACGCATATGAAACCCGTTGGACTTGCGTTGCCACCGCTAACCCGTTTTGGCCTCTTATAATCAAGCCCAATATGCGTGTCCCGTCACTCGACATGGGTCGAGCCCACAAAGAAACGTTTGGGATATTGGTTGAAATGGGCCCCCACAAGCTACCCACCTAAGCTTGTCACTTGTCTAGTGTATCCCACTTAACCCTTTAATCATGTTTAATTACATGTTTCACTTGGTTAAGTATTCTAATCGTATTTTCTATTGCCACCCAAGGCAACCCACTAGATTCCACATGCCACCCAAGGCAACCATTAAATTTCCACATGCCACCCAAGGCACCCACTTAACCCCTCATGTCCCACTACATGCTAATATGGTTAAGTGTTTCTTAATTAATTAAGACCGTGATCTCCCATAAAGACCTCCCACATTAGACTGGCTGTTAT
This sequence comes from Allium sativum, assembly GCA_030737875.1. Classification (NCBI taxonomy): domain Eukaryota; kingdom Viridiplantae; phylum Streptophyta; class Magnoliopsida; order Asparagales; family Amaryllidaceae; genus Allium; species Allium sativum. The sequence continues at coordinate 79,875,535 of CM060914.1, forward strand.
GACCGCCTGGTTAAGCCGGTAGGGTCCGGGCAGTCTTACGTCATAACAGAGTCTAACCTCGTGTCTTTACTTTAATCACGTATTTAATTTATGGCTAAGACCTCTCACATTGGGCTGACATTTGTAGCAACTGGTTAAGCCGGTTGGGTCCGGGCAGTTTTACACTACAAATGAGTCCAACCTCATGTCTTAGTCGATTAATTACACCTAATTAACCACCCCCATATTAATTATCCCTAATTAATATCAAGTTTTCCATAACATGGGTAGACCTAACTTAATAGGTAAATTCCCATGGGGTAGACCTAACTCAATAGGTAAATTCCCACTTATGGTAATTTATTTTTATGGTATGCTTAATCATACCCAATCATACTTTTATTAACATATTTACCAACCCCATCGTTCCCCACGTAAATCGTTCTCATTTCATGACATAAATAAGGGGAAGATCATCACAAATATCATGGGTTTAGCATACAACTTTGTCATGGGTTAAGAGGATGTCAACTTGCATATATGAGCATATATTAACCCAACTACATATAACCCAAACTTGCATATTATCATACACATGATTTGCATAACATATGGCATATGAGCTTGCATATTATCATACACATATCTTGCATAACATGTTGAACTTGCATACAAGCATTCTCAGAACTTGCATAACATGTTAAACATGCATTTAAGCATACACATAACTTGCATAAGCATTCACATACTTGCATAAGCATTTACATACTTGCATAAGCATTCACATACTTGCATAAACATTCACATACTTGCATAAGCATGCATAACTTGCATATCATGTTAAACTTGCATTTAAGCATATACATATCTTGCATAAGCATTCATATACTTGCATAAGCATTCATAACTTGCAAATCATGTTAAACTTGTATTTAAGCATATACATAACTTGCATATAACTTGCATATCTCACTTTGCATAAATCCACCTATTAAATATGCATAAACCCACTTGTCAAACATGCACAAACCAACTTGTTAAGCATGCATAAACCAACTTATCAAACATGCATAAACCCACTTATTAATTATGCATAAACATAGGAAAACATAGAGTAGCATATCATTATAAATGATTCAAACTCATTAATCCGCATTTAAGACCATAAGTCTCATTACACCCAATCTACTTACTTTAACAATTGATGTTAAAGTGATAGAAACTCACCAAAACCAAGATTAGCAAACTTATGAAGGGGAATTAGTTGCTAAATATGAAGATGGTGATGATTAGAGATTGATTAGAGAGTGATTAGCTTGCAACTTCCTTCATAAACAAGTGGAGGCTCCTTCTAAGATTTAATTTGGCGGCATGAGGCCATCATTTCTATTTTTAGTATGGATTAGGGTAGGTTTAGGGTGTATTTATAGATTAGGAAAGTGTTTTAGGCCCTTAGATTAACCCTAAATTAGATTAGGTCCGTTAGATTTAGGAAATCTCTAGAACCCAGCCCAGCCCTAGCCAGAAAACCAGATCTGGTGCACCCAAGCACCCTGGTTCGACACGCCGTGTCGACAGGCATGTCGACAGGCATGTCGACTCCCCCTGTCGACAGGCCTGTCGACAGCCTTGTCGACATGGTCAAGGCGGGAATTCTCCCGCCTGGCCCCGCTGGTTCTAATTTGAAATCTGAATTTAAATTTCTAAGTCTGTTTTTAACTTTGAATTTTCTGCAAACTTCTTTGGGCCATAACCGGGCCATACGGACTCCGATTCTCGAAAACTCGGACTCTATTTCGCGTATTTTTCCGAGACGAATGCAATAACGCAGCCCGTTACCCCCAATTCCCACGTCTGAGATTATTTATCCTGTAATTAGTGAATTTTAGTATTAACTAAAATTCGGGGTGTTACATTTACTCTAGAGTTGAGATAATTTTCGTCATGTTTGAGAAATGCAGTTGTGCTCCAAATTAACATATCGGTGATGCCAAGGGAACCTTTATTTACAGGAATTTCAACACTCTTGAATGCTATTGGAGCAAGAAATCTGCCTTCACTTTATCCTTTCCATAAGAATCTCATAAACGTTGTTCTAATCATTTTGATAAGCTTAGAAGGTAGGATGAAGGTCCTGGACTAGTAGACATGCATGGAGAAAACAACTGATTTAATTAAGGTTAGTCTACCAGCCTGACTCAAGAGTCTACTAGTCCAGAAGTTCAATCTGGTAGTAATTCTATAGAAATTGTGTCTGCATTATTAACCAGTCATGTTTTAACTTGGATCACATTAATTTGGCTGTCAGAAAGACCAGCAATCTGCATATCAGATTTCTCAATATTTATCCTCAAACCAGTCATTTTATAGAAGTTATTAAGCATGCCAAAAATAGAATCAATAGTCCATGAATCAGGTTTACAAAAGATAACAAGATCATCAACAAATATTAAAAAGGAGATTTTAGGATCTTTACACCTAGGATGAAGCTGGAAATGACCGAAATCTCTCACACGGTTTAACATCTGGGTTAACATCTCCTTCACCAATATAAATATGTAAGCTGAAAGGGGGTCTCCTTGTTTGATACCTTGCTTACTACCAAAAAAGCCTACACGACTCATTTTAGATTAATACAATAAAATAAATTAACAATTGTTAGTCAGTTGATAGTATTTTCCCATTTTATGAGTTAGACACCTAGGGATTACCGATATATTGTTGACAAAGTCAGCGTCGGCATATCTTGGTCTCATTTTATGAGTTGGACTCCTAAGGATTACCGACATATTGTTGACAAAGCCAGCGTCGGTCTGCACAATCCGCCAAGCTCTTTCCCAACTCTCCGTATGTCCGCGAGGTAGTGCATGGGTGGTATACCTTTGGTGTTTAAGTTAGGTGTGTAATCAGTCATAAATTTAAATTTGTATAGAGATAGAGAATAAGCGACGATGCCCAAACACTTCTTGACCTTATTGATTTGACTAGCCATATACAAGGAAATGAAAATACCACTTTGCAAATTGTGACAAGCAAACCAAGAATTTATTTCATGGATGCACTAGGTTATCAACCGAACCAACTGGCCAAACTAGAGTTTAACATTGAAAATTTGAACTATGTTGAAAATTTGTGACAAATTAAGGTATTTAAAATACAATTAACTGAATAGAAATTGTTAACTTAATTTGTTGTACCACTTTCCTGAAATAAGCCGTGTTTTCATTTTTTTTATTTTCATTTGCATATGTATGTTGCAATCACGTAGTTGCACTAGAATTATAGCCCATTACATTTGGATTTTGTGGGTAGTATCCGCTGAAAACCCTCACGAGACACCACTCATCCTACTAGGGATACCTAGAGGTTCAACGGCTTGTTGCATACGCTCTATGCAATCGTGTTTCCTACGAAAGTGTGACCTATCTAGTTTAGTTATTTTATTTTATTTTTACTCGAGGACGAGTAAAAGATAAGTGAGGGGGTATTTGATTAACATAGAAATATGTTTAATTTATTCTCTTATATCTTATGTTTTGTAAATAAATATTACTCTGGGTATTTTTGTGTTTGTGTGTTTTTTACAGATTGTAAATAAGAGTCCCCTCTGTCTCAATCAAATACCAATTGCATGGTTCTTGGAATTAACAAGTTTTAAATCGCAAAGGATCTTGTAGCACATTGTTAAAGGCCTAGAAAGTTTGGTGGAGTGTTTCGACTTCGATCCCTATCAAGTACTATTTTTATGAAGAAAGGAACACGAATGCTTCACACCCCGCCTCATGTGTTTTGAAGAATAAATAAACTAAGTGATTTATTATATATATAGTCATATTTATGCATATATATATAATATGCACTTAATAAAGATTTTAGGAATTTGGCATAATCCTCTCGAAGAATTCAAATCCAATCAATTACAGTTAATTGCCATGCAAAAAGAAAGGGAAGGCTTTGATTACAAATCTTCAATCAAGCATATGCTTATCTTCCCACTGATAGTGCCATACATCAAAAGGAAAGGCTTTGATTACGAATCTTCAATCAAGCTCCACGAAAGGAATATTCCCTCATCTTTGGAAAGAATTTTTTCATATATTTTTTTGGCCTTATATTCACACGGAGAGAGGAAGCTACATCCCCTATAAAAGTACACATTATGTTCATTGTAAAACTCTGTTCCATTATTCTGTATAATGTTCTTATCCTTAATAGTTTTTCTTCATTCTAGTTGATTGTTCTTTCCTTTCATAACAAGTTGTGTTGTCTACTCAATTAGTTTTGGTAGAACACATATTGTTATTTTTCTTTTATTATTGCATGTTAGTGACTGACCATTCGATTAGATTCAACGGCAATCCTAATTTTAATTTTATGTTATTATTTCTATTTGTTTTTTTTTTCGTTTTCTAGTAATTTGTTCCTTTTGTTTTAGTTGTTGAATTTAGTATTGATCCTATTAGATTCGGATCCATCGTAAATTCAATAGCAATATTTGAAACCTCATCTCCAAATATTGTCTAACTCGCCCAAGAAATATATGTATATAATAAAATTTAAAATTTCTCCCTGTCTTCGACTTGCATATTACACAATCTATGCACTTCTAGTTATTATTACAATATTTGCGCTTTTCTAATTCATAGAAATTGGTCAAACAAGTTTTTGGCGTCGTTACCGGAGAGGAAAAAACTTGAATTTTTGTTTTAATTTCTTTCCAATTACAATTCTCTTTCACCACCCACAGTCTCTCTTTCCATTTTTTTTATTTCTTTCCTATTCTCCTTCACAAAGACTAGAAAAAAAGTTGCCTAATTTCCCCCGATTCCTTCCCTTTCAACCTTCTTTCCTGTTTTCACTTTTCAGTACATAGCTTTTCTTTTTTTTCCTTTTTCTCTACAAGTCCAAATTTTTTTTCCATTTCTTTCTCTTGGTTTCTCTCCTTTTTCTTCAATTTTCTTTCCAATCTTCTACACTCCTTCTTGTTTGCAATTTATTTTCAAAAAAGAAAATCATTTTGCATATTTTTATTTGTTTCCCTTTCTTGCCTTGTGCATCTTTTGTCTCTCCTTTTCTTGCCGCAAACCAACCTTGTTTCCCTTCTTGATTTTATTTCCTTTTTCTTTCATTTACTTATTTCCATTTTGCAACTTCTCTCTCTCTCTCTCTTTCACAACAATAAATAAAATAAAATAAACTTTACATTTTTTTCTATTTCTCCCTTCTACAAATTCGTACTTTGACCACTACTATTTATACCAACCATCCTCCTCTAAAATAACTACCACAAATAGTTTCCCATCAGCACCTCACTCACGCATCAACCTGCAGATTCCCTCTCATGCAACCACAAGCCACTCACAACAGCACCGTGATCATGCACACATACTTAAACATACTCTACATCTCCTTCAACTACAACCACATGCAATTCACCAATTCCAACATATACATCACTTCCCATCTTCTTTGCGAAGCCAAAATCATCCACTCATACGCAAAAGCCAAAATCTTCACTGTGAAGCCAAAGTCTATTGCGTGTGAAATTAAGAAGGTTTACTACGCCATGAGAAGGTCTTAAGTGGATGACTATCTTTTTGTTCAGTTTGGGTCTTAAGTGGTTAGGACTAGGATCCCTCTGAAGGTTTATTCCTTGGAGAGGAACCAAAGGCATGGTACCCCTCCCCCCCATTAGATTTGAAGTAAGTCTTTGGGTTCTCCTTCTCTAAAAGTGGTCAGGCATAAAATAGTAACATAGTAGGGTAGTTCACGGAGATGTCCTCTTCCTCTATAAGCTTGTAAGGGCTCAACTAAGGACATATTGGTAATTGAAGGATATGTGGCCATTGCATGCTCACCAACTGTCTAAAGGAAGTCTTAAGCGACATAGGTGTCCTACCGGGTAATATCAGTTAAGTAGTAACGTTCGTAAAACTACTTCTCAAATTACAAATGAGAGAATAGACTTAAGAACGTTAACGTATTAGGACGGGATCTGAAAGGGCTAGGGGTCCGATTAAAGGTTATAAGAGATCGTAAGAATTCCACCTTTAATAGGGCCACAAGTGACCGAGAATGCCACCTCATTGGGTCTTTTCCCTAAAAACACCAACGGGCAATTGATTTGGATATCCACCTCATTGGTTAGATACTTGTGTTTGCGTGAATCTTGTGTGTTGCGAAGAATACCTTGACATATGTAACCTGCTAAAAATATAGGGTATGGACATTAAGTAACACTATATTTCAGTCACATAGAACTTTATGTTCTGACCCCTCTCCTTAACATCCAATGGGTTAGTAGATGGGGTAAAAGCCATGGATGAAGTCATGATTGAAGACAATGAAGAAAACGAAGTTGTTATGTTATTATTAGCAGTTATTGCTTTACTTCTTTTGGAATCTTATGAAAATGAACTATTTGATGTACCCATTGAACAGATGTAACTGTGACTGTTGTATTTCTGAGATTTTTAAATAAATGGTACATTTTATTTGAGTATTATATTTTCTCTTTTCGCTATGTGAGAATTTCGTTCGAAGTATATGTTATTATTATCTGTGCAAATGTAGTCCGTACAGGAGCCAACAATCCATTTAGAATGGCTCTAAGTTTCGATGGGCCTTTTTTTTAAGTCGAAATTTAGGCCTATTCTGGACGGGTTGTTAAGCCGTATTTGGATTTGATTTCTAAAAACAAATTCCATCAAGTGATTTCAAATAACTTTTTTTGGTTTAAATCATTGATTGTTTCTTGAAATTGCTGTAAATATTATGAAAAAAAATCTCTTGAGAAACTTGTTCTAAAATTGATTTGTCTGTTGCTCTGATAAAAAGAATTCAATTGCTAGATTTGTCTGCTTGGTTCGGATACATTGTAATTATGGGCATTAGGACCGGCAAAAGATATCAATTTTAGAAGTATTGAAAATTCTCACATTCAACTATTTGATTTTTTTAAACTGGTTTACAACTTTTACAGTTCTTTCGGAATCACTCTTGATATTGATATTTTCAAATTTAACATTATTTTTTATTATTAATTCAACATTTGAAATTACTGACCAATTGAACTATATTTGGAACTCATACAAATTATTATTAGATTTATGAAATTATGTCGAGTTGTGACTATAGTATATTTCATAACAAGAGGTGATATTATTTAAACTCTAATGATGATTGGAATTTTTTTATAATATCTTTGAATTGGTGCTTATTTCACGGTTATCATCTTTTTCTACCATCATTCTGTCATTCATCACGATTTTATTTAATGTGGAGAGTTTAATTTTTTATCATTAAAGAAAGAACAATTTCAAAATTTGTGATGGAAATGTTGACTATACTATTTTTTAAAATGAGAGAGAATTAAAAAATTTCAAAAATCTCGGTACGGTTGAACATATTTCATAATATTATTAATTTAGAAATTTATCTTACGACCATTTCTAACTCCACCATATTTCTATCATCCATTTTGGTTTTATATACTGAGGGATTTTTATATAATAGGGGTTACTCTAATCTCATTTAAAAAAAAACCTAGATATGGTCATGCATAGTTAGAAAACGCTTGTAATTTAAGTTGCAACTGACCTCATTTAAATGTCCTTATGGTTATGCATGGTTAGTGTGCTCTTAAAAGAAAAGAAAGAAAAGGAAAAGAAAATAAAATGAAAGAATATATATATATATATATATATATGAAATCCTACTTGTTATGTAAAACCGACCTATCAATCCATTTTCTGGATTGTGAAATGTGTTAATATTTTATGATATATTATGATTTTTCGGTAGATAGTTTTGGGATTTTCGATAATTTGATTTTTTTTTTCTTGATTTGAATTAATAACTATAGTCCAAATCCATTAATTTTAAAAAAATTACTTAAAAAAATTTGGAATCCATAGTCATATTCAAGGTTTTATAACTCTCTCCATTTAATAAAATTCATCGTAAATCCATTATTCTGAAATGTGAAATTTGCTTCTAGTTTGAAGAATATTATGATTTTTGTTTGAATAGATGAGGTTTACGATATTTATTCTCTCTCTTAAAGTGAATTTGTATTTCTAGTCTATATTCACAGCTATTTCAATTTCGATTATCCTTTTGATGACAACAAAAGGGGCAGAATAGTTAAGATTTTTATTGATGAGTGAATATTTCATGAATATTTTAATGTTGGAAACTCAATTCATTTCTTACTTATATGCACATATATTGGGGAAGTTCAGTTATAGGTGGAGCATATGTATAGGGGAGAACTATACTTCACTTCAAATACGTTTATCACATTCAAAATCTTTGTGTATGATGTGCACGAAAAAGTGCACATTTATATTCACATATTTACTCTTGTTTAATTAATAATGAACATTTTTTGATATTTTATATGATTAAACAATGTTTTAAATATTTTCAAAATCCACTTACTCTTAAGCTTCATATTAGAGACTAATTAGATGAGACAAAAGGCTTCATGCATTCTACATGACTCATTAGTGGCTAAGACAAGATTAGAAGCTTCATGAAGTGGGCTTTTGGGGATTTCGTATTATGAGTACAAACGTTTTTTTTTTGCATTTGTACTCCAGCACCCCTTTTTGAGGTGAAGTTAGTTTTACATGTCAATAGTAGGGAGTTGAGGGAACACAAAATTTGGTAACTGATGTTATGATTAGATTAAGCTTTGCATTGATCTACATATACATATAACAATGGGATTTACCTCTGATTTGCATGTATAACGCTAGGTTGTGATTATGTGTATTAGTGAAGACGAATTGGTTTAGAGACAAGTGCTTTTTAAAATAAATTTGATGATTCAGTTAGACAGGAAAATGAGCCATGCCTAACGAAGTGTAACCACCTACATGCAAGGACGTACACGTTCTATGAGTGGGAGAGGGACAAGTTTGAGAGATCACCTTGTTCGGTTTTGATTGATTAATTTCAGGACTTACGATGGGAGCTCGACTGGCATCACGGTGTTCGCTACAACGAGCCATAAGAGCTACAGTGCATTGAAGTTGGGGAAGTTGAGTGTTGATTTGCATGAGTGTAAGGTAGCGTTTGGAGCTAACATACCCATTAAAGCGGATTCAATGCTTATACGATGGATTTCGATACTACTGATATGATTTTATTTTATTTTTTCTTTTTATGTATGTAATCATGGGCTAGTAATGGTAGCCATGAGAGGTTCAAGGGTTGTGTGTGCTGATGTGGTGTATTTATTTGTATATGCGATGTACAGATGTTGTACTTATGTATAATATGTGTGAAATAAAAGAACCCATTTTCAAAAAAAATAACAAACATATATATTATAATAAAACAATATGATTTTTATTTTGATGATAACAAACATATATATTGTAATATAATTGTGTTTTTATCTATACTATTCTATATTGCATCACATACACACCAGGAAAGGGTAATGCGGTAGCCGATGCATTGAGTAGAAGACATGCCAGTTTAGGGGCTATGTTTATAGAATGGAAGCAACTGGAGTACATCGCTGGGTATGATTTCAGACCAAGGTGCGAATTGGATCCAGAAATATTAGCAAGTTTGACGATCATACCCACTTTGATTGAGCGGATTGGTTCCAGTCAGAGAGACGATCCTAACCTATTGGAAATCATCTCAAAGTTGGAGATGGGAATTGACGGAGAGATGAACAAGTATGGGCATGATCGAGATGGATGGCTTAGAAAGAACGGAAGACTAGTTGTACCCAATGTCAATGGATTGAGAGATGAAGTGCTCAGAGAATGTCATCACTGAAAATTGACTATACATCCCGGTGGTAACAAAATGTATCGAGACATGAAGCAGACCTACTACTGGGAAGGGATGAAAAGAGACATTGGGAAGTTTATATCCAAATGCATGGACTGACAGCTAGTTAAAGCTGAGCAAAAGAAGCCTAGTGGTTTGTTACAACCATTAGAAATTCCAGAATAGAAATGGGAACAAGTGTCAATGGATTTCATTGATGGGCTACCAAGGACTAGATCGGACCATGATAGCATTTGGGTGATTGTGGACCGATTGACCAAAAGTGCAAGATTTATACCCATCAAGTCAAATAGGACGGCAACTAATCTAGCTGAACTATATGTAAAGTGGGTAGTGAGATTTCATGGAATACCCAAGAGCATCGTGAGTGACCGAGATCCGTTGTTCACTAGTGGATTTTGGAATAGCTTACAAGAGGCGTTAGGATCAGAACTACATCTCAGTACCGCATATCATCCTCAAACCGACGGACAGACAGAGAGGGTGAATCGGGTGTTAGAGGATCTCTTGAGAGCTTGTGTATTGGATTTTGGTGGGTCATGGGATGACCATTTGCATCTAGTAGAGTTTGCATATAATAATAGTTATCAATCCAGTATCGGTATGGCTCCATTTGAAGCTTTGTACGGAAGACCGTGCAACTCACCGTCATGTTGGGTAGAAACTGGTGAGAAGTTTGTACTTGGACCCGATGTGATAAGAGAAACTTCATCTAAGATTAAGGTTATCCAACAGCGAATGAAGGCTGCCCAAGATAGGCAGAAAAGTTATGCTGATAAAAGGAAAAGATATTTAAAGTTCTCCGTTGGCGACTTGGTGTTTGTCAAGATTTATCCGTTGAAGAGCGTGATACGATTTGGCAGGAGAGGCAAGTTAGCACCAAGATTTGTTGGTCCATTCCCAGTTCTTGAGCAAAGTGGGAATTTGGCATACAAAGTTGAATTACCAGACAAGATGGCAGGTGTTCACAACGTATTTCATGTTTCCCAGTTAAGGAAATTCGTACACGACCCAGATGTGACTATTTCACCTGATCAGTTGGATGATGTCGAAGTTGAACCCAAGGCGGTTGGGAACCGCAGGCCTATGCGTATTGTTGGGAAAGATACGAAGCAGCTTCGAAGGTAGGCGGTGAAATTAATCAAAATTCAGTGGGGCGAGAATGAGAATGACTGTACTTGGGAGACAGAGGAGGGCATTAGGAAGACGTGTCCAGAACTCTTCGCCTGGTAAGATTTCAGTTTTGTTTGTTTTGCATGTTTGATTGTTATATATATATGATTGGTAGGCATGCGGAATCCTTTGTATGTTTTGGGTTAAGGAATTTCGGGGACGAAATTTCTTAAGGGGGGGGGAGAATGTAACGACCCGCATTCTACGCATCGCAGGATCGTAGAATATTTATTTCTTTCACACATGAAGTCGTATGGTCATGTAACTTTGGGAGATGACTTTTGGGGTCATTTCCCATGTTCATGATTTTTCCCGGTTTATAAATGACCGTTTTGCCCCTAGCTAATACTGTTTTGGCCATAACTTTTGACTGGAAAGGAATTTTGATTTGAAACCACTTCCATTAAATTTGTTTGATGGTTTACAATTCCGTAGAGTGGTCACATTAGCCAAACGGACTCACCGTTTGGGAGATATGGCTGAAACAAGTTTCAGATAGTGAAAAACAGCTTAATTGGGCTTAACCGGGTGATTAACAGCTAGGCCCAATGGGGAATTTCGGGATTAGGGTTATGAGGAGGCTGAAATCAGTTAGAGAACGATCTTATTTTCATTTTTCAGCCGCCACTTTCATTCTTGAAACCCTAACAATGGCCTCCAACACTCAAATCAACTTCTAATCACTTTCTAATCGAGTTTTGGCTTAATCAACATCAAATCAAAGAAGATCTCCACCAAATCGGTACTAGAGCTGCTGTTAGACATCAGATTCGCTCAAATCAGCGAGATTTCAGTTCTTAAAATTTTATCGGTGGCCAAGGTGAGTGATTTGCATAGTTTTGCACTAATTACGGTTAATTGAGGGTAACGAATTCATACATTAATAAATTCTGGAAAAATATTTGAAAATCCTTAAATAATGTTTTAACCTCTGTTAGAAATTTGGTTTGATTTGGTTAAGTTTTACTAATCATATTATTAGTTTTCCCTAAATATGCTTAAGGGAAAATATAGGATTTTGGGTATGTTTGATCCATTTTACATGCTATAGTTGTTGTTTTGGTGTTCATGATTAATTGTACATGTTGCTACGACTGTATGGTATGCTTTGTGATTGTCTAGAAGTGTTAGATTAGTCGAAAACGCCGTCGAATGGCATAAACAGTCGCTGGAAGAAGTGCAGGAATCTGGCCGATCCGGATCAGATCGGAGGAAGGAGCCCTGAACCGAACCGCCCCTCCAAGCTGCTTATCCACGAGACGATCTGAAAAACTGGGGAACATCTTCTCCGACCCAACCCGCATAACTACCTCCGAACCGAACCGATGCATGGCGATTGGACTTGAAGAACCCGACCCGATCCGCCAGGAGGTGATGATGACCAATCTGAACCGCCACAAGATGAGGACCCCGACCCGATCCGATGGGGGGTAGCTCGACCGATCCGAACCGAGATGCTTGGACATGAGGCATGAATCACGAACCGAATTTGAAGTATAGACTAAAGTGAAGAACCGATCCAGAGAAGACTAATAACCCGAGATGCAAAGGAAGTCCAAACGAGGAGCTATGACTCAGGATCCAGTTGGGAACCAATGAGTGAGCTTCATGATTGGGCTTCGTTACGGGATGTGTGCTAAGGGGTTGTCGATGTCTGTAACTTTGAATCACTATATGTAGGGAGTACGTGAACGGATTCAGGGCCACAGTGGCCTAGGTACGACTAAAGGGCTATAGACCAATGAAGTGGGGTCATTTGTAAAGATTGGTCATGAGTCCATGTGGTAAGCTTGGTAGTAGCAGTAGTTGTACAAGTCGAACTCCGTCACTACTTCGATGGGTCTAGTGATTGACAGTGGTGGACATCGTATGCTTTACGCATTGAGTGGGAGATGTGAGGATGGTTGTTATGGTTGATTGTTTTCCATCATTATGACATGCACACCCCCACCCCCGTTATCTTTACACCATTTGTTCAGTGGCACCTTAGAGTATTGTACGGTATGTAGTGCTAACTCTTTGGTTGCAGGTCCAGGTTCAGGTATGGTTTAGTATACCTTTTATTGTTCTGTTTAGCTGCTTATTGCTCATACCAGACTTTTTGTCTGACCCAGATTTTTATGTCTCTTCTTATTACTTTGGGTGCTCTCACGAGCAGACTAGAGACAGGTTAGCTGAAGATGCACGAGTAGCTGATTCGGAGGCGAGCAGGAGGCTTCCACGTATGATATATATATATATATATATATATATATATATATATATATATATATATATATATATATATATATATATATATATTCTCCCTGTGTCGTTTGTGGTCACTACTTGGGCATTAGTACTGTACCTCCCTTATCTTGATTTTACCCTTAGAGACAGTTTGAAAAGTTGTAATAATGATGATGTGGAACATAAGCTGTATTTGGATTTTCCGCTACAATGATAGTTTGTTTTCAGCTTATGCACTGTCTCACCTGTTTTATGTCAAGTATATGTTATGATTATATTTTATTCCATGCGCTGTGAGACATTCTATAGGTTTCTTTGTTAGTTCCTTCATCTTCTTTCCTTTCTTTGGCGACCGTTCCGTGTTAGTCGGGCATGTGTACAACGCACTATCGAAGGAAATGTCGACTGGTGCGGTGCGGGCTGTCACACCCGGCAAAGTTCTAAGTTTTCATAATTCGTTTATATAACATTTGATTGCTTTGGTTTGAAAATTTGATGTTTTGGAATTTATAATCAAAATTCATTGAAAATCTCTTGTTTAAATGTTTGTGCATGTGAGTTTGGTATTATGAGTTGTTTCGGTGAGTTATTAGAAGCCTTATTTGCATGTATATAACATCATAGGCCTTTGAGCATTGGATGATATCATTCCAGACATGTTTTCAAGACGAAAATGTAAAAAATTTAGGGGTTTGATAGCCATTCATACATTAACGGCCGAACAGATGGCCTTCGTTTGGCCATTAATGGTCGAACAGAAAAAAATTAAATTTTAAAATGATCATAATATTTTCACACGAACTCGGAATTAAGCAAAACAAGAGCTTTGCAATGAAACTGATTTGGAGTGATTTGGAGCTCATGACAATTTTTGATGGAGAAAACATCCAATGTAAACAATCGAATGTTTATCGTTATTTAACGATTTCAGAACTCATAACTTTCTCATACGTTGTCAAAAATTCGCAAACTTGGGTTCGTTGGAATCATGACGGCGAGCACTACAACATGAAAACGTGTAAAATAAATTATGAATAAATTTGGAATTTATAAATCTTTCAATTAAGATTTAATGGAAAATTTTCCAAAGTGAAAATTTCCAATTTAATAAACTAAATTGGAATTGAATGGAATTCGATTTAATAATAATTGAGATGAGCTTCTATGAGTGAAGACCGCTACTATTATGGAATTTAAAAGGCCTTTTCGCTATTCCACTTATAGTATTATTTTGATATGGAAATTTATATCAATTATGAACTGTTCAAATATCCATGAAAGTTCTACATTACTTGGAAGATGATTTTGGGTTTATCGTGAATTGTGTTTTAAATAACATTTGTTCTTTAACCCGAGTAAATGAAGTATTAATTTCCAGAATGAATAGATGGTAATTAAACTTACCCAAAACATGAGATGTGATATAAACCAAATACACTTGGTTTTTGATATTGATTGTGATTGATTGATTTTTGGGTTGTGCTCGACCAGTTTATAAGCAAAATATGCTTTTACATTTAGCATTGGGTTGGGTAGAAATATTTGTATGCTAACACCTTGTGAAACACTTCACGATTTGACTATGAGGTGTTAGCGATGTTATTGAATTCATTTCAAATATACTGATCTTTTTTTTTTAAATGTGATTTTCTTAAATGAAAAGAAGTATCCGAGACAGAGTATCACCATTTTTACTCTGTTTGATTGTTAAATCTTTAATTAGATTTGAACGTGAAATGGTAATTAAATTTACCGATAACACAGTGGGTGTTAGATATGTAGTTCTACCAATTTTGCTCCATAGGATGAATAGGTTGGGATTGGGATTAATAAAATTGGTTACTTCGGTAAATATCGATAATCCCGACTAGTTCTTAAACCTTAAATTGGTTTAAGTTGTGGAAAGATAAAATAAAATCTTTTGAGGATAATATCCAAAGGAAGAGTAAAGAACAAGCTTAAAAGAACTTATCTTTGATAAAATTAATGGGAACCTTTCCCTAAACATGGGAATATTTGAATAAAAGAATATTCCAAATTGCAATGAGATGCATGCTATCTTTGTGTATTTATCACTTGATTTTAAGAGTTGCAAGTTATTTGGGAAGATCGGGTTTAACCCATTCTGAATAACTGATACGACGATTAAAAGTCGAAAATATTGAAGATGGCGCAAGATTGACAATCTTCACATCGAAAGAATTACTATTGATGCCTTGGTTTTGGGTAGCTTCCATGAACGGGTTATACTGGTAGTTGTCCGGACGTACTTGTTGATTGTTCGGATATGCGGGGGCCTCTATCCTGTATTGGACATATAGGACGAGAATAAGGTGCCTCCGGTTTCGTTCAGACCTAGAACGGACTTGCAAATGGATTGTATGTCTGAAATTGTATTATTTTTGCTGTATTCGTTGGTCTCTACTAAATATATATATGTTGGTGGCAGAAAATTTATTCTCTTGCTTAACACCGTTCTCCGAGACTTATGATCTTAGAGGTTATATATCGGTAGACATCAATGATATGGTATGAACTGACAATGTGGCATGCTAAGATGCAGTGATCCAAGCTTTTGTTGAAAAGCAGAGCTTGGAGGATGATGATCAGAGCATAACTTCAATTAGTTTGTAGCGCTAATTCGCGAGCCTCACACACCGGTATGATGGTGAACTGAATATACTTTTAAGATGAGGATAGACGACAACTTTTAGGGTTTTCATGGATTCGGTCGACCGAGCTATGCTTTGTGTGTTTGCTCCACACCTAGTAGGGATAGGGCTTATACCTGATTCCTAGATGGATAGAGTAAGCAGTGTTTTCCAAAACTTTGAACGTAAGTCGCAGTGATACTTGTTTCCTGGATATAGTGCGGACGTGCATTACGGTGTTTTCCAAAAGCCATGGACGTAAGCCGTGGAGTATTGCTCTACGTGATTGATCTTTCGAATCAGTTGCCATCATAATGGAAATCCAACTTTCCAATACGAGTTTTGCGGTTTTTGTGGTATACTTATATGGCGATATAATAGGATGGGGTATTATACCGTCTAGGATTGATACATTTATTTTTGAAATTGATTTCTACACTATGCACTTAGAGTAGTAAAAGATAAATTTCATGTATCAAACATATTTGGCTATTATAAGGTAAAACTCTATCCTCCGTCTTGCATTGCTTTGTGTGATGGGACCTGAGTCTTATAATAGCTTCATTTTTCTTTTATTTAGCATTGCGAGTCTTGTTTTATGGCATTCGTGGGAGTAAACCCGTTCCGTGTCATACGGCATGGTCTCGCGATTTACCTAACTTTAAAATAAAGATAATAACTGTTTTTAGTTCTCACACCAGTCCCATGACTGACCTGGAGTTTATTGTTTTCGCCTAAACTCTAGGTGCCCATATTTTCCACACAGGCAGCTAGTAGTTTAGGTTTTGCAGATATTCTATTTATACAAGATCCTGGATTATGGTTGGAGCTATGGTCTGGATTATTTTGCAGTCTTTTGCTTATTATATTCATGTATTATAGTTCCGGTGTGTATTATTTATTCGTACTCTGATATTCTGTACTCTGATGTAACATTATTATGATGTTAATAAAAGTCTTCTGTTGTTTGTTCTGATGTGTTGTGTTCCCATAGCAATCCGAGGATTTCCGACTTTTGGATCGGACCCGTGTGGTTTATGGTCGATTCGAAGGGCGGCGACTTGCGGGTTGCTACAATTACATTCATTCCTCACTACAATTCACTCATTTCACTCTGTTACATTCGCTCAATTTCATGCACAAACTCTTACCCACATACTAACACTCACTTTGTCTTCAGTTTGCTTGCCTGTATACCTGTCACGGAAACACGCATAGTAAATTGGAACAAAATGGAATTAAATTCTAGAAAGTATAAATTTATTTTGGATTTTATTTGCTTCAGAATTTTGGTATGTTTCTCATCATATTTCTAGACTTGGTCTAATATATATACACATCTATTTAAGTCTAGACTGCTTGTGATATTCACATTGATTCACCGTAAACACCATAAGGCATACTGTATGCTATTAGATCACAAATTTTTGATTCATGACAAGGAAGAAGAGAAGATCAAAGGAGTAGTGATATAGGTTATGATTATTTATTTAATTGAGCCTTAGATTTGTTATATATTGTTATAATCTATCCTCAAATAATTCTACACAAATGCACTTATGGAAAAAAAAAACTAGTTGACTAGTACTCCCAATGGTCATATTTCCCAGTGATCATATTTTCCAATGGTCATATTTCTCTACGGTCATATTTCCCAACGGTCATATTTCAGCAAAATGACACTTCCTTTCACCAAGGGAATTAACTAGTTGACTAGTCATTTTTTACTAGTTGATTAATAGTCCTAACTGGCATATTTCAGCGAAAAGACACTTCCTTTCACCAAGAGTTTTCAATCCAATTTCAAGAGAAATAGTCATTTCTTTTCATTGAAAATTTTCATGAATAATTACTAGTCTTCGATTAATATTTATACACTATAAACATCACTTTCCAAATCATCGAAATCACTGATTCTTACTCTAATATTTGATCTTATTTTCTATATTCTCTTGCATTCTAAAAGCATTCAAATTTGTTCTTATTGCTTTGAATCATTTATTCTAATTTTATATTTCTCGATTCAATTAGCAATATACTTCCCTTAAATCTTCACACACACATCATATATCTAAGGATAAGATTATAGGAAGGGTGTATTTAATTCGTGACTAATCTATGTTACTTAGAACACATATTAAAGTCAAAGCGCTTGTTGTATTGTTGAAGTCTTATCTGATTGCTCGGGTGTGTTGTTAAAGTCTTGTTCGGTTTGCTCAGGCATGAAATCCCATTCGGTTGCTCGGATGTGTTGTTAACATGTTCCTCTAAGTGAAGTGAGGGTGTTGCTAGTGAAAAGCCAGAAGACGTCTGAGATGGACGTAGAACGGTGCTCCGAACCAGTATAAAAATTCCTAGTGTCATTTATTTTACTTTATTGCATCCATTTATTTCTTATTTGTGCTATCATTACTTTTATTTATTAAATTTTTACATGCATAACTATTGCATAGATCAGAATATCACATTATCTAAGCTTCCGCATATTCATATCAATCCATATTACTCGATCTTACTCTAGCAATCTTTTCAGTTGGTATCAGAGCCTGTGATTCTAGAGATCGTAACAACATCCTGGAATATATGGCAATAAAGAAATCTAGTCAAGGAATTAGAAAGTGGAAGAATGGCAAAGCAGAATCAATGGAGGAAGCAAGCAAATGTCTCATGGCTAAAGTCAGATCACAATCGATAAGTGTAGATTCATTATATAAAGATCTTTTGTTAGACCATGCAAAATTGTTAAAAGATTATAAAACTTTAAATAAACTTAATGTAGTTATTTTATCCAACCCTAAAGATTATGAGCAAGATAATTCCAAATTAAAAGAGGAAAACAAGTTTTTAGTAAAATAAACTAAATGCTTTGAAAATAACTTAGAAGAGTTTGTTTTTCAAAAGGATTTCCTTCGAAAAGAAAATGAGTGGCTAATAAATAAAAACAGTGACCATTTAAAGGAAATCGATGGTTTACAAAATAAAAATACATATTTAGATGATTCTTCAAATAATTCTAGTTTTTTTAATTTTGACTCTAGAAAAAGATAATGGAGCTTTAACTGAAAATAATTTAGAATTATCTAAAGAATATGAGATTTTAAAAGTTAGTAACAATATTTTACAAAAAGCAATTTCTGAATCAAAACAAAATTTTGAAAAATTACAATCATCTTTAGATAATTCAGAATCTCAAATGAAAAGGAAGAATCAGAATTAAATATGGAAATTGATGATTTAAACAATAACAAAATTTCTTTTGGAAATGTCGATCGTGAATTTGGAATCAAAATTGAAAAATGCACAAATAAGATTACAAAATTTAATAAAGTTCAAAATGATTTATATATGATTTTATCTAGATCTCGACCTTTACACGACAAAAGTGGTTTAGGATATAATAAAATTAATCATAGGAGTGGTACTAGATATGCCTTTATGTATACTAAAAATATCACTGCTATTACTAAAGCTCTAGTAAATCCAAGATCCAATTCTTATAGAAATTTGAATACTTCTATGACTAGAGATATTTATAGTAAAACTAGAAGTATGAAAGGAAATACCACTAGAAATTATTTAAGTATTTGGGTTCCTGTAAATTAGAAAACAGAGAAAAAATATATCGATAATTATTTTAATTTTGTAGTTAATAATGGAAAAATTATTTTTAAAGGTTCCATTAAACCCTCTTGGGTATGGTTACCTTCCATCTAACCCGTGGACCCTAACGAAGCAAGTGGGTACCAAAGTATATATATATATATCATATTTTTGCAGGTACACCACAGCAAGAAGAAGACTATTTCGGTTTCTTTATAAATATTTTGAGACTTGTACTAAATAGTCTCATATGATCTTTGAAATTTATTATTTTGGCTTTTGAATATCTATATGAACTCTTGTGTGTGTTATATATCATGTTATTTGATCCTTTTTATCGATGACAAAGGGAGAGAGGTAAGTACACTAACAACTATTGCAGGAAAAATGTAGCCATATACTCAGGGGGAGAAAAATTCATATATTCAAGGGGAGAAATATACATTTCAATAATATCTACAATATATTGCAAGAGGTTGTCATCAATCAACAAAAGGAGGAGAATGTTAGATCACAAGTTTTAGATTCATGACAAGGAAGAGGAGAAGATCTAAGGAGAATTGATGTAGGTTATGGTTATTTATTTGGTTGTGTCTTAGATGTATTATATATTGTTAAAATCTATCCTCAAATAATTCTACACAAATTCACTTATGAAAAGAACTAGTTGACTAGTACTCCCAACGGTCATATTTCCCAATGGTCATATTTCAGTGACAAGACACTTCCTTTCACCAAGAGATTTAACTAGTTGACTAGTCATATTTTACAGTTGACTAGTAGTCCCAACTGCCATATTTCAGCGAAAAGTAAATTCCTTTCACTAAGAATTTTCAATCCAATTTCAAGAGAAATAGTCACTTCCTTTCATTGAAACTTTCCATGAACAATTACTACTCTTCGATTACTATTTATACACTACAAAATCACTTTCCAGATCATTGATTCTTACTTTAATTTCTGATCTTCTTTTCTATATTCTCTTGCATTCTAAAAGCATTAATATCTACAAGAAATTGCAATAGGTTTCATTAATCAAAAAAGAGGAAGAATATTAGATCATAAGTTTTTGATTTATGGCAAGGAAGAAGAGAAGATCAAAGGAGAAGTGATATAGGTTATGATTATTTGTAACATACTGACTTTCCCGTACCCTTTGAGTCGACAATCACAACCCACGTTGCATAGAAAAGCAGACAGTTAACAGAAAGAAATTAAAGGATGAGATGAGAAAGAAATAAATATTAGAATAGAAGAAGAAGAATCAACACAACACAGAGTCTCACATAGTAGCGGAACAAAATATAATATAGAAATAAATCTTTATTGAGAGCTTGGAAAATACATACAAACATCAGAGTACATCAATACACTTGGACAGTTAATAACAACCTTTCATCATATATAATACACAGCGAAATAAACACTAATACGTCTGAACTTCTCCATCACGTCTTCTGAACTTCGTAGTATCCAATAACCCGAACCTGTAAAACCCAGTCTAACCCGAGCATTTCAAATACCAGGTCAGTCTAGTGAACCAGATGGAGAAACTCACTAAGTTCATTACAACATCCAACTTGATTTTAAAGTTAACAAATCCTTTTTGAAATAAAAGGATAATCGTAAGACCGATCCACACATAAACACGGATGGTTTTTACCTTGCAATAACCCAAAACATTTTGAAATCGTATATATATATATTCTGATATCATAATAGTGTCTAAATACAAGTAAATAACAATCTAGCGGAATGCTTGCATCTCATGCTCCACATATATAGTATACAATCAAAACCGCGGGCACTTATTGAAGATTGGATTCCAACTATGACAAGGTATGGAACCACCTGCCGATAGTGTATCTATAGAGGGGAATACACTGGGTTTAACAAGAACGACTTGTACCCGACCCACACATAACCGACCACTCATTTTGCTTGATTGTATCGAATGTATATCACCAACATTTGGGCTCAAACCACCGTTTCCCGAAAGGGACAACATCGAAATAGATTAAAGAAGGAAATGGATTTTCTCTAGATAGGTGATTATACAACCTAATGGGAGCGACCCACATAGCCATGCTGCCTACTCGATTTTTGTCATTTCCTGATAGATGAGGCTTGAGGTCAGAATTTACCTTTAGAACATCTAGCCACCATTTACTTTGAATGCCACATCGTCAAATCCGCCAGATATCACTAATTGACATCAAAAAAATACTCTGATTGTTAAGCTAAGAGAAGTGTCCTTCTCCGCCACTAACAGAAATACGTTTATAGAAATCAATGTACATATTTCCTTTGGAAATACTCTGTCAGACATTCGTCCATACAAGTCATCCAAGAACAGGATGAACCGAAGGTACCCTCCTACCACACCCTATATAGGTATCACCCCAAGGATCAGTTGTGAGTAGTCCTTGAAATCCGAAGATTCCAATTACAATAGAATCACTGCTGAAATACCTTTGGGAGCTAACTAGAGAAGTTCAACAAGTTGTTCTTCCACTCATGAAGATCAACGGTCTTCAATTTGCTCCACCTTGATCAGAATTCTTCATCATTAATGTTTACGTATTTGCTGGTCAGAATGGTTTTCGAATATAAATTCAATCGCGGACTTTCCGTACCCATAGTCGATTTGGCCCGGTTTTGATGGTCGGTGATTTAACTATCAAAATAATCAACCATCATCCCTAGAAAAATAAAGTGGATTCATTGGTCCAGTACACAATGTCACTTGGCCTTTTTAGTTAAACAGTTGTTAATTAAATTTTAAATCTTCAATATTTGGAATCCCACTTTTTCACTTCTTATTTCCAAATCAAATTATTCAAATTATAGCTTAAAATATTCTTCATGGAAATATTATCTTAATATCCTCAATCACAATCGTTTCTAAACTAATACCATCCCTGGATAATCATGAAGTCGTTCAAGTTGGGGTATTTTATTTACCTCTCAGACCTTGAGTCGACAACATTCTTATCTTCGGAATAGATAGAAGTTTACTCATGAAAGCTCATTCTGGTAATTATCCTAACACTTCTATTTACCATAGAATCCCTTTATAAACACCTTGTTTAATTAACTCCATTTCATAACTAAAACATTTATCTCTAGATCTTATCGCTCGATTTTCCCTTTTTCAATCAAATTCAATCCACTTAAGCTCCCATTCGATTTCAACTCATATTAAATCTTGTTTAAACTTTCTTTTTATATAATTCCTTTCCGGAAATAAATACAAAATCTAACTCATATAAGTATGAGTAAACTTATTAAAAATCCTTTTTAATTATAAACAAGGTTTTCCTCAACTAATTCCCTTTATCACCATTTCCATCTCAACCTGGTTTCTTTCAAACATTAGTTACTTTAAAGTTAATATTATTCTTTTTATAGAAATTTGGACTCGATATATCAAAACAACTTAATTTCATTTGAAAACACTATTATATATATTCAAATCCTGTCTATCAAGTCATTTTATGAATTCATATTCATACTATACTTTTTAAAAAAATCTCGTTTACAGGTCAACTCCTCGTTAATTGTTTAACATCCTTTACATCAAATAGTTTACTTCATTATCAACTATAAATAAAATAATTAATCTTTCTTAAAAGGTTATTTCAAAAATGATGTTTAACTTTAATAATAATTAACAATCCAATAATGGTTTTTAATAATCAATTCTCGTGCAAGTAGTCGACTTGGTTATCTCAAACAAGGTTACTTTGTTAACCATTTCCACTTTGTTATTTCCTTTAAATTAATAAATAAAATTAACTAAAATAATTCTAAATTGATATGATTAACAATATCATTAAATTAAATAATCTCATTTAATTGTTTATTGAAAACAATTAATTTAACTCTTAACCATTTTGTTAATTCTGCTTGCTTGCTTATAATACTCCTTAATCTACGAATCTCGCTTTATACACTCGTTTTATAATTACAATATAAAAATAATTATTCATTTCCTTTAACAACTTCATTTAAAAATAATCTATATAAAATAGATTTCAAAACATGTCTTTAGTTATAAACGATATTATAACTTTGTTTCTATTGATTTACTTGACGGTAAATCAATTTCTATAAAAGAATTCATTTATAGGCCATATGCCGATAATTACTCATCCAATATCACATACTGGTTAATACCAAACAAGTGTTGAATTTGGATTCAAAAACCAACAATCAATCAAATTGATTAAACAATTTATATAAGTAAACAACATATATGAGGAATCTGGTTGGATTCCTCCAACCTGTCATTCCCCGCATTAAAATGAGTTAACTCAATTTCAATATAACAATATATTTATTGCGATAATCATGAATAAATAGTTTAATAAAAAACAATAATCAATTAACAATATCCAATCAAGCACCCAATTATTTATTTAATACGTTTATAGTATTATAAACGTAACCAATAAGGTAAGTTACCTTGTTTGGAATCTAATCGTTAAAATAACGATTTAAATTCAATTAAATTAAACAAACGTTTAATTTAATCAGTGAATATTAAATATTCAGCATACATGTAAACAGTCATCTAATCATCATTCATTAGCAATCATTGCACATAAAATAAAACCCCAGCTTATATAAAATATAAACGGGATAAAGTGAATGAGTTAAACTCACCTTGATTACCGTCAGTTGCTTAAACCGTTCATTTTAATTAAATTAAACATGCATTTAATTTAATTAAAATTTCCAACTGCTTCCGGTTCCGTCCTTTCCAACTCCAGAATGTAGTATTCCTCAGCATGGTTCTAACGCTTCTTGCTTGGTTAAATTTTGACATTGTATGATCGAGTTATAATTTCAATAAGTTAATTGTTTATAATAAATTTATTAATCCTTAATCAAACCGACCTAGGTTTCCCTACTGTAAGAGAGCCAAAAACATATTGTATGTGCCAATGAAATTCGGCTGTAAAATCTATATTCCACATTCTTCTCCTCTTTGGTCTGATCTGTTTCTTCCTCTCCTACGCAAATTCCTATGTTATTCAAATAAACATGCAAATCCCTCCGCTTTTCTCACTGTTTCCATTTGATCGAGAAAAGCTGATTTTTTTTTCATCGATTCATTCACAATCTAAATTCCGCGTCATTCTCCTCTCATCTCTGCTCTGCTTCTTCCTCTCCTATACAAATCAATTCGGAAATATTAACTCTGAAAAAGTCGATCTTCAACCACAATTGACAAATTGAAAGCCTGATTTTGAACCAAAGTTAATCAATTGAAAGTGTATCACTTGGATTTCGCTTGCTTCTATTCTGGGATTTTCGATCCTCTAGGTATGCATATTTTTTCTTTTTTCAAAATTTTCTATTAGGCTAATTTCGAAATTTAACAATAGAAAAATATTTTTTTAAGCTGATTACAACATCGATTGGCACAAGGAATAAAAATATATATGTAGCCAAAAAAATAATATACACGATATGTTAATACTTCATGGTTTAATTTTAAAGAAGCTGTTTTGATATCTTAAATTTATTAGTTTGTAGATCAGGTTGATATGTTGCCCATTAATTTATTTCGTGAAAATGTATACTTAAATAATACTTGAAATTTATTCGGTTTTTGTTACGTACCATTTTTGGCTTACAGTTCGAGACAATGCAGAACACTCGTTTGTGATAATTCGTGTAAGGGTACATATTTTTGTTAGCTTATGCAACACCATTTATGAAAATTTAGCCAAATAATTCATTTGTCTTTGTGTTAATGGTCAATTCGACATGACACTCATACAACTTACAATGCAAATTTGAGAAGTTGAACTTTGAAATGGACACACGACAAATATGATTATGTGTTAAAAATATATTTTGATCAATGTGGATCACTTTATATGTGTTACAATTGGATGAATTCCTCTATCTCAACTTCCTCGTGACGACTGAAACCTCAACCTTGCATCATTTCTTTAGAAAAATAATTAGTGGTTCCACATGCAAAATAAATGGAGTAGATTTGATGGAGTCCAAAGGCGCCAAAGTTTGCGAATCAGTCCCGGTTATAATAATAAGAGATATGGACACAATACACCACTTTTTGCCAACTTGGGGGAGGATAGAGGGAGAAGTAGTGATGTTTATCCGTGCTATCACATTTTTTTAATTATTATTGATATTGTTACCATTGTTAGCTATGTTATAGAATATGGAAGAAAGGGAACTGCATTTCTGGTATGTAATAGAACATGAATCTTCGTGTAATAACTTTGATAACGCGAACCTACATGATACTAATATAGCCATCCAGTTGACAAGTCATGTGACTATTAATCCAAAATAATGGCACAATCAATTCAATGTATTGCTTATCATGAATATATATGCCAAGGCTCATCTCATCCAGCAAAACATGGAATTGATTGTATAGGATTCAGCGGTGTTTCAATTTTCCTCAAAAGTACTAACATGTCATTTCAATCTTTCCTATTTGATTGCAATTTTATATCACGTGCACGCATGAGAATATCTTGCAAATGATGCGTGCATGATTTTTGGCAGATGTAGAAAAACAAAACATCTAAAATGGTTCATATTGATTTGAATGATATGCCTTTATCCGACAATGATGAGCAAACATTCGCGCATCAAGTTGATCCTATACCGGTGTCCACAATTGAGTTATATAATCATACGGAAATTTCTCAAATTAACCTATCTTTATGTTTTATACTTTTATCATACACCTAAATCATATTGTTTTGGATGCATGACTTTTGCCTACCAATGAATAGCAACAATATGGGAAACATATCAGCCATATGCAAGAAGCTACAACAACAAAATGTATTGGTCAAGGTAGTCTTTCGAACCAGCAGATTATTTTTTCTCAAAAACATTTTTTTGCTTCTATTTTAAGTATTGCATATTCCTCAAATTTGTAAATCAAATTTATTTTGTTAATTGAGAAAATGTGATATCTTATGTATTTTAATAATGCAGGCATCAGGTGTGCATTTGATTTAAATGTATCACTTTTGTCTAGTAACGTCGACCAACCACTTGAAGTTGCTTATGTACAAAATCATCAATATCTTGTCTTTCACATACGGTAATTAATTTCCCGTCTACATTTTAACTTACTCTAAGATTTTGTATTTAAAATGAATTAACATGATTCATTAAGCTATTGATGCAATCAAATAATTATTGTATAAATTCTAATTTAATTGATTTGCACAGAAGTTCTGAGCAGCCATTTCTTCTTCAATAATAATGAGGGCACTCAAACGCAATTACTGGTGCCTTCATATGGTTAGATTCAATGCCTTCGGTGTTTATAACTGTATAGGGAGAAAAAGCTGAATCTAATGAATTGTGCAGGGATAATGAAGCCCATTTTATCTCATTTAGATATTCCATTGACGCTGCTCTTTTTTCTTCTTTCAGGTACTCAATATACTTACCATTTCCCCTCATTTTGAATTGTGTTTTTCTTGTCATCTTCAAAATACCAATATTTAAACATCTGCAATGATTTCATAAAATTATAGAAAAATCATCAATTTTTTCTATATAAATCTTGATTGTGTCAGTATATTCATACTTCAATCTTTGCATACATTTTAAAAGTTATTAGTATATTTTGTGTCTTATCTTGAGATTTTGGTGTCATATATCACAGACTCCACTCAACTGGGTACTTATCTGATATTTGTATGCGCAAAGTAGGATTAGATTACTTGAAGCCAGGCAAAGGTTATCATTTTCCTGATGGGTAAGTTCCTAATGTTCATATTTTATTTGTTCTAACACACACAACAAGCTTTTCAAAATGGTACTCAAGCATAAGTCGAAAAGGGAACGATTTAGATAGAAACGTGATTCATGTCATAAATGACAGATTCAAATAGTTATCACGAGGATTGTGTTGATCATTTAAAGTTGGGATTGCTTCTCTTTATCGCATTTGAGGATTAGTTATCATGAGGATTGTGCTGAGGAATACATGCTCGAATGATATGGTTTGGATGAAGAAGGCGCTTATATATCATGGAGGTCGAGCGCACCATCACTTACACTTACTCAATTTTGAAAACCTCTTTGCCATAACAAATATGTCATCCACAGGTATTAATAAATTCGGGTTCTAACAACTTATTCAATTTTTAATGTTGAATAGTAAGTATTTATGCATCATTGTATTGTCCGGGTTTTGAAATTGACAACTTTTTCTTCTTCTTGATGTTTGCTTTATTTTTGTTACCAATTTAGTAAACAAAGCATTTTTAGGTAAACATTGTGAAATTGAAGTTTTGAGTTTGTTGGAACTTAATTTCCTATTGTAAAGCTTATAAGTAAGCATAATAATATTGTTTATATATGTAGCAACTGAAATCAACACGGGCTGATCCTAAACATGATAAACAGGGTATGCTTGCAAGAAACCAATCCACTTCCAGATATAATAATAGATACAATGGTGTTGAAGCTTCAGAGAATCAGTTATCTCTAGATTTTCCTGTCTCCATTCATAATCAAGATCAGCCCAGAAACAAGGATTGTGCATTGGTATGTTCTTCACTTTGAAAAAGAAATAAATATAACCAATAATCACTCGTGATAATGACGGTAAGACTGTTGACCCACAGGAATAATACCCTAAACTATACTTATTGATGTGATGATCCAATCAAAGATTTCGTATTTAATTTCTTTATGAATACATAATAGCCAAGTTAAAAATTAAAGTCATGAAACAATGACTATGGTAAGACTGTTGACCCACAGGAATGATACCCCAAACATTATACTTATTGCTGTGATGATCCAATCAAAGATTTCGGATTTAATTTCTTCATGGATACATAATAGCCATGTTAAAAATTGAAGTCATGAAACAATGACTACTAGTAATATTAATAGCATAAATTGTGGTTGTACGGAAAAAAATTTTGAGTTTCACTAATCTGTGCATATATTGTAAGTTTATAAGCAAGTAAACAATATTTTACAGCATTTTTGTTAACATTTCAAGTTTAATATTGTTTACAGGGATACAAAAATAAGAACAAATACTGAGATTATACAGTTAGCTCTTCGTCCTAACCTCATGTTCTTTTACTTCGAAGGTTCATGTACTGCTATCTATCAAAGCGTGCAGCTGGTATTCGTTATGTATTTATTGGGAAGTAGTTGAATCAGAGACCCAGATACCAAATACTGAGAGTTTTCCTCTTAATTCAGCTTAGCATTCTTGGTGCTGAATGGCTAAGAAAAAGCAAACCTGTCTTTAATTGCCAGCTCTGTTAATCTGACATCTTTTGGGACCTACCGTTCCACCGGACGAGGCATGTCTATTTTGGACGAAGATGGAAATTTAATCACCAATTCTAACAATGCAAAAGGCAATTGGGCATCCAGTTCAATAGCAGTTCAAGAGTCCCAAACTTTAAGTGGTTCAAGCAAGTGTACATTCTGCCTAAGTACCCACCATCACCCTACTTCTACTCTATGCGGTCATGTTTTTTGTTGGAGCTGCATTATGGAATGGTGCAATGAGAAGCCTGAATGTCCTCTTTGTTGTACTCCTATTACTCATTCTAGTTTAGTTTTTTTGTACTATGCAGACTTTTAGTGCATTAAGAATGAATATATAGCTAAGTGGTTACCTTCTCTCCTCTTCTATGTAAAAACAATGAAAAATGCAAATGTGCATACATTAATTTGGATAGCAACTTCAGCAAAAATACATTTTTGTTGAGAGTCCTCCAAAGGTAAAACTGAGAAAAAGGTGCATGGTATTTTTTCATAGCCTTAGAAATATTACTGATTTTTTTACCAAAAAAGAAAGAAAGAGTTAAATCAAAATTAGATATACAAAAGAACCTTGTCATTTTTGCATTCAGTATACCATGACATGAATATTTTGCATTTATACTCTCTATTGTGGGTTGTCACAACATACAAGAAAAGGGAAGGTGGACTATAATGATTATAATGCATGTACATACATTTTAATTTTAATGTGTGTGGGCCCTTTCACTTTAAGAGCAGAGATAAACTACAATTTTGTAGTGTAGAGCACTTGAACCTTCGGTAAAGTGAATACCTAGCTAGGTTGAAAGACTTTGAAATCTAAATTTGTTGAAAAACAATGGCTGAGTCGCGAACTAGGTCGATTTCTTGAAGACAATTCGGCGATCTGCTCAAAGGTGCAAACCAGTTCGTTCCTTCGTCGTCGCCTCTAGGATAAAACAGCCTCTAAAATTGATAACCGATTTGCTTGCATAACAAATCAGTGCAGATTTGCACTTTCGAAAAATAATATTGCTCGAATTTTCTGTAATAAAGATTTAATGGTGGAGGCTAGAAGAGAAAACAGAACTCGGTATTTTTTCTGTCTGCAGATAAAAAGTATATATAGAATGAGAATTAGGGTTTGGAAGAAAAAACCGGATCTGCTAAAATTTCGAGGGACGATGTTTTTACCGTTGCAGAAAAAAAAATCGATGCAGAAATTAATTTTCCATAAAAAAAACGGTTCGAAAACTGAAAAGTTTTATGGTCCAAAAATATAAGTGTCTACACCACAAAGCCCAAGCCCAAACCCGAGCCCGAACCGGACCGGGTCGAGTCGGTCGGTCGCGCGCATGTGTGGTGTTCATGATGCATGGTCTCCCTCCTCACAACAAAGCATGTATTGGGAGCCTAAGGCCCCAACATGATTTCTTAGAAACAAGTATAAATCCTTGCCTCTTCCATATAATCCCATGACGTGGGACTATTCACACATAGGATTCATTCATACACTTATTCAACATTTTTAGTAATTCACTTAATGTTTGTAAAACATTTCCAACAATCGCCCACTTGAATTTTTAAAAATATTTTCGAGCAATTTCTAAAAACATAAGATTGTGCATAAACAAAGGTGTCATCGACTTGAACCTTTGCATAGTGAATAAGATTCAGTTTTTACTAGAGTGACACGTAGTCTTGAAATCTATTCCTGATATCAAACCACATACAACCTTTTCTATAGTGCAATCAAATAAACCCGTGCATTTATGGCCATGCACGTCTATCCTAGTTTAGTGAATGCTCTAGAAGTTTTGCCCAAAAACTCCATAGGAAACGACCACATTTCCACATTCACAAAGGTGAGTCTGTCAAGAGTACTCCTAAAGGTAGGTACTCCACTCCAAATAGAGTATAGATCTCATTAAGAGTTTCTATTAACTCATCCTCTAATCACTTCAGGAGTACATGCTTCTTGGTTTATTAAATAGCATGCTCAACTCCTATCACTACACAACTTGTTTTTACCCATTGAACCTACTTCTTGGGATCTCCGGTCATTTAGGTCGGGTTACCATTATGCGTGACTCAACAATCTAAGGGCAATAGTCCCATTCTTTTAGAAGAACTGTGGACTTTCTCTCTTGACAGTCCTTTCGTCAAAGGATCTGCCAAACTTTCTTCACTACGTACGTAATCCACTCTAACGGTACCTGTGAAAAGCAGTTCTCTAACATTGTTGTGCTTACGACGTATTTGTCGTCTCTTACCATTATAATAACAGTTCTAAACTTTTGCAATAGCCGCGGTACTATCGCAATGTATCAACACAGCCAGTATCGGTTTTTCCCATAAGGGAATCTCAGCTAGCAGGTTTCTCAAATACTTTGCCTCTTCACTAGCTGTAGCTAGTGCTATTAACTCAGACTCCATAGTAGACTGAGCCAAAATAGTTTGTTTCTTGGATTTCCAAGAAATATCTCCTCCAACGTTGCTAAATATATAGCCACTGGTCTCTTTAGAATCATCATATAAGGTATTCCAGTATGCATCAGAATATCCTTCAAGTACAGCTGGAAACCTTTCATAATGTAATCCAAGGTTCATGGTTCGTTTAAGGTATCTCATCACCCTTTCAATAGCATGCCAGTGCTCTATACTAAATCTACTGGTAAACCTGCACAATAATCCCACGACATAGGCAATGTCGGGTATACCGAAGGCATACCGAAGGCTGCCAATGATGCTCGCATAATCAGACTGTCTTACACCTTCACCAGTGTTCTTAAATAACTTTACATTGTGATCATATGGTGTACTTGCAGGTTTACAGTCAAAGTAATTATATTTCTTTAGGATCTTCTCAATGTAGTGAGATTGATCCAAAGAAATTCCCTTTTCTGACCTAGTAATTTTAATACCAAGGATTACACTCGCCTCACCTAGATCTTTCATATCAAAATTGGCACTTAATAAGGATTTGACTGAGTTTATGGCATGAATGTTTGACCCAAAAATGAGTAGGTCATCTACATAAAGGCATATAATAGTGCAAATGTCATTCTCAGATTTGTAATAAATGCATTTGTCACTTTCATTAACTTTAAAACCATGTGAAATGATTAAATTATCAAATTTTTCATGCCATTGTTTAAGTGCTTGTTTTAAACCATATAATGATTTATCTAATTTGCATACTTTATGTTCTTGACCATGTACCACGAATCCTTCAAGCTGGTCCATATATATTTCTTCGTCTAATTCACCGTTCAAAAATGCGGTTTTCACATCCATTTGGTGTATTAACAAATTATGAATAGAGGAAAGTGAGACTAATACCCGAATAGATGTGATTATAGTAACAGGTGAAAAAGTGTCGAAGAAATCTATGTTTTCTTTTTGTTTAAAACCTTTGGCTACTAGTCGTGCTTTATATTTATCAATAGTGCAATCGGGTTTTAATTTCTTTTTAAGTACCCATTTACAGCCTATAGACTAACAACAGGGGGTAAATCTACCAAGTGCCAAGTCTTATTGGATTCTAAAGAATCCATCTCATCATTTATAGCCTCTTGCCAAAAATCGGCATCTAAGGAAGATAAGGCCTCTTGGAGGTTTATAGGATCCTCCTCAATAGTCAAAGCATAAAAATCTGAACCAAATTCTTTTATGGTTCTTACTTTTTTACTTCTTCTAGGTTCAGCTTCAGAATTTTCATTAAGTTCTGTTCTAATAGGCATACTTGAAGTGCCTCCACTATTCCTTAATTTAAAAGGAAATTTAGTTTCATAAAAATTAGCATCATTTGATTCAATTATATTATGTGCATTAAGGTCATAAAATCTGTATGTTTTGCTATTAATAGCATAGCCTATAAATACACATTCATATGCTCTACTTGCCAATTTTATTCTCTTAGGGTATGGAATGCGAACATATGCTAAACAACCCCAAGTTCTAAAATATGAGACATTGGGTTTATGATTCTTTAAAATTTCATAAGGTGAAATTTTATTCTTAGATTTGGGGATTCTATTCAGAACATAGCATACAGTCAATAAAATATCCCCCTACAAATGTTTTGTTGCACCAAAGTTTAGTAATATGACAACTACAAGTTCGGTAAAGGTCCTAATTTTCCTTTCAGCTTTACCGTTCATCTCAGGAGAATAGGGTGCAGTTCTTTCATGTACTATACCATGTTGTTTATAGAATTCCAGAATTGAAGTGGATTCATATTCTGTTCCTCTATCACTACGAAGTCTCTTAATTTTCCTATTTGCTTGATTCTCAATCTCACTTTTGAATGTTTTAAACATGTCAAAAGCATCACTTTTATTTTTCATAAGGTATACATATGTGAAATCAGAACAGTCATCAATAAAAGTGATAAGGGTTCAAAACTTCTATCAACAGATATAAGGGTTCAAAACTTCTATCAACAGATATACGAGGTTTCTTTGTGATTTTTTCTTATGTACATAATTCACATTTATCAAGTTCAGATTTTTTCAATTTAAGAATCATATCTAGGGTGCTCATGTTGTGAATTATTCGTTTATTAACATGACATAATCTAGAGTGCCAAATATTAAAATCATACAACATATAAGCAGAAGTAGTCACTTTATTTGTTTCAACATTCAGTTTAAACATACCCACACAAGCATAACCCTTTCCCACAAAAGTTCCCTTATAAGTTAGGGTATACAAACCAGCCCCAATAACTTGTGTAAACCCAGCCTTATTAAGGAGAAAGCTATACACCAGATTCTTGCTAATCTCTGGAGTATGCATAACATCTTTCAGAATTACAGTCTTTTCAGAGGTAAACTTAATTTCCACATTGCCAATCCCTGCAACTTTAGTGGTGTGAGAATCTCCCAACAACACTTTCTGATTTTCAGCAGTCGTGTATGTAGAAAACAAGCCACGATCATAGAAGACATGGCGAGAGGCACCAGTGTCTACCCACCAACCGTCTGATCCACCAACAAGGTGAATCTCAGTAATCATAGCCGTAAGAGGATCTTCAGTCAGGTTAGCCTGCGGTGTAGAGTTTGGCATGTTCCGACACTTTCGTGCCATATGACCTGGTTTTCCACAGTTGTAGCAAAGAAACAACTGTCCAGAAACATTCTTTTGGGCTGGTTTCTGTTGTCCTTTTGGGTTTCCTTGCGGATTCTCATTCTGTTTGTTGCGCCTGTTCTGATTCTTAATAGATTTCTGATTCGGTTTCAGAACAGCGACTGTGGTCTTTTTAGTGTTGTTGTTATTGACAATCAACACCTCTTCTTTCTGGTCCTGTTTGCGTGTCTCCTCCTCAATACGGAGGCGCGTGATCAAGCTTTTATGATGTAAAACATTTTTAAAATCTTTCCAGCCGGGGTTAACATGTCAATGATAACAGCAATTTGAAATTGTTCGTCCAATGCCATACCTTCGGAGATGATCTCATGAGCTATTTTCTGCAGCTCATGAGACTGCATCTCAACTGATCTGTCGTCAGTCATCTGGTACTTTAGGTAGCGGCTTACAGCATATTTCTTTGCCCCTGCCTCCTCTGTATCATACTTCTTTTTCAGTGCTTCCCAGATCTCCTTTGTTGTCTTCTCATCTGAGTTATAGTGATCATACAGATCATCGCTTAGTCCATTCAGAATGAAGTTCTTGCATAGATAATCATGTTCAGTTCAGGTCTGCAGTTGCTTTGACAGTTCAGTCCATGATGCCATCTTCGCTGCATCGGCCTCGTCAGTTTTATCTGGTAGCTGCGGTTTTTCAGCAGTCAACGCAGCCACAACCTTTCTGATCATGGGGAAGAACTCCATCTTCTGACGCCATCACTTGAAATGCAAGCCTTCGAATTTGAATGGAGCAGCAGTCATGAGAGAGTTCTCGAAAGCAGAGGGTGGAGCAGCATCGTCTACGGTTGAGTTCGAAGCCATTGTTTCAGAACGTCTTCAAATTGTTGAAAAACAATGGCTGAATCGCGGACTAGGTCGCTTTCTTGAAGACGATTCGTCGATCTGGTCAAAGGTGCAAACCAGTTCGTTCCTTTGCCGCTGCATCTAGGATAAAACAGCCTCTAAAAACAATAACTGATTTGCTTGCACAACAAATCAGTGCAGATTTGCACTTTCGAAAAATAATATTGCTCGAATTTTCTGTAAGAAGGATTTAATGGCGGAGGCTAGAAGAGAAAACAGAACTCGGTATTTTTTCTGTCTGCAGATAAAAAGTATATATAGAACGAGAATTAGGGTTTGGAAGAAAAAACCGGATCTGCTAAAATTTCGGGGGATGATGTAACGACCCAGAAAATCTGAACCAATTTAAAAAAATTTAAATTGGCTAAAATAATGGATTTTAAATATTTACAATAAATATTTAAAATAATAACGATGAAAACTGAGTTTGAATCGACAATTGAAAACGAATATAATTAATTATAATTATAAACAAGGCCTGAAATGGCGCTGTAGTTTCAAAAATTGAATTCAAACTTTGTCGGACTGTACCGGGTGCAGAACAAAACGGATTTTAGTGAACCCAAAAATATTTAAATCTGTTAGTGAAGACCTTTCTAACGAATCTGAAAAATCGAATTTTCATAGCCGAAAGCAAAAGT
Organism: Allium sativum; assembly: GCA_030737875.1. Taxonomy (NCBI): domain Eukaryota; kingdom Viridiplantae; phylum Streptophyta; class Magnoliopsida; order Asparagales; family Amaryllidaceae; genus Allium; species Allium sativum. Next base: position 79,910,908 of record CM060914.1, read on the forward strand.
TATGGCCGAATGATTTTCAGAAAGGTCGCTATGGAATTTATATAGCCCGTGAAATTGGCCATTTTGCATACGACCTCGGAATTCGACGAAACCACTTTTGTTGGATCCGGGATGCGAAGTTATTGCTAGGTTTCAAATTTCATAATTTTTGAAGCTAGTATGTGAGCGTGGCAAAAGAAAACGTGTTTAGATCAATTACAGTTAAATTGGATCGACCAAAAATGGACCTTTTTGCAAACGGTCTCAGAATTCGACGAAACTAGTTTTGTTGGGACCGTATCGTGAAAACATAGCTAGATTTATTTTTCTGGAATTTTTCAAATCAGTTTGTGGCCCTGGCAAATTGAAATGTACGTTCAAATTAAATACTGAATGTTTTATACATTAATTTGAAGGAAAACTGACTAAAACATTCGAATGGGCCTTCGAAACATATCCCATTGTGTTCGGAATGGGGGTAAAACGCTAGGGACGACAGTCGTTGGGTTTGGATAGGAGTTCGTATGTGAAGAGGGGTATTTTCGGATTTTTGAAGAAAAAAAAAGTGAGCCGGCCAATCACAATCCATCTTCCACCTCGCTCAAGCACGTAACCCCCCTGCGCACGAGACGGAAATGATTTCAAATCTTCTAGGAGAGATTTCTCTCTCGTTTCTCAATGAAATCGAGTGATTCCAGATCCATTTTAAAGCTCTTCTTCCCCTCTTTAAATCCATACCAAGTTTGAATATTTTCATTGAGTGTGGAGAGAGAATCGAGCTCGAGAAGGTCATAACTTTGGGGCACCGCCGTGGCCACTGGGCCCCACCGAACCGGCCGCCTCCACCCGCCGTTCAGGCGCCTTCCAGCCCTCTTCGACACCGTATGACCAGATTCCCCTATCGCGCAACAGTTTGGTTGAAAGATCAAAACCTAATTTCGAACCAGGTTTGAAAACTAACGGCTGCTCTATATTTTCAACTGTTTTTACACTTTTAAGTGTTGCAAACTTTGAAAAATCATATCTTTTTGCTTTGTGGTCGAAATTCAGTGAAACAAGAGACAGTGGACCCGTGTGGACGCCTTCTACATTTTAGAAGAGACCGCATATTTTTCTGAGCCTTCTACTATTTATGGTGGAGTGGAACCCAATGTGAGATTTCTAATTTATAAACGATATGGAAAACGACGATGTATAAATTATATAGTCGATGTATGGGTTATATAAGCGTTGTACACCTCATGTATAAGCGTTGTTTAAGTTGTACGTTCGATGTATAAGTTATATAAGCGTTGTATAAGTTGTACGTTCGATGTATAAGTTATATATGCGTTGTAAAAATTATATATGTGTTGAAATAGAAGTGAATTGCTATATATATATATATATACATATATATATATATATACACGCCCCTCGTCCACAAACCATGGACGATATTTATTGGTTGTGATTGGTGTGAAAATTGATTGATAGCGAATGGTTGTTTGGGATTGTTTGTGGTTGATATTGATTGATTGTGGTTGAAAAATACCCATTTGTGGTTGAGAAATATTTGGTTGAAACCACATAGGATTAGTCTGTGGAAATGAAATAAATATATATATGCCTCTTGCGTGCGAACTAGATGCATGATTCCCATTGTCAAAAACCGCGAGGTTTTAAGGTAGAGCGAGGAGCCGTACTAGGGACGGTCCCGGTTTTAACTACCCTGCCGTTATGCTGCCGAAATTTTGAATAATATTCATGTGTTTGAATTATTTTCATTTGCTGAAACTATATTTATTCGTTGAATAGAAAACCTTCATGTGTTGAATCGATATTCATTCGTTGATTAGAAATTCATGTGTTGAATGGTATTCGTGTTTTAACTACAAAAATCACATTTTTATCTATATATAGAAACTATAGAAAACCTTCATGTATTGAATCGATATTCATTCGTTGATTAGAAATTCATGTGTTGAATGGTATCCATGTTTTAAATATAAAAATCACATTTTTATCTATATATAGAAACTATAGAAAACCTTCATGTATTGAATCGATATTCATTCGTTGATTAGAAATTCATGTGTTGAATGGTATTCATGTTTTAAATATAAAAATCACATTTTTATCTATATATAGAAACTATAGAAAACCTTCATGTGTTGAATCAATATTCATTCGTTGAATTGAAATTCATGTGTTGAATGGTATTCATATTTTGAAATAAATTGTTTCATAATAAAAATCACCTTTTATCAACTATATGGACTATGTAAAATAATCTCGTTTTAAAAGAAATTGTTTTATAATAAAAATCCTATTTTTATCACCTATATAAACTATATAAAATAATAGTGTTTTGAAATGAATTGTTTTACAATAAAAATCACATTTTTATTATATACATGAATTGTTGAAATGTGAAGTGTTAAAAATAGCAACTCGTTCAAATAAATATGCATGAGTCGAAATATTCACTAATTAGCTAATGATGTGATTTTTACCTATGCATGCAACATTAAAATGAATGGTGTTTTTAAACCAAATGGAATCAAATATGAAGTCGAATGGAAAATGATAAGTGATAAGAACTGTATATATGTATATGCATATTTATTGAACAGGTTATAGCAAAGGGGCTAGAGAAGAGGAATAAAATTTTGTGCCCGACAAATAGGTACACATTTATTGTTTTGTTTGGGTGATGATTTTATGAGCCTATTGGCTAGCCGCTTGGCTTTTTCTTTTTCTTTTTGACATGAGACGCCCATGTGGCTATTTGGGAATTTTCCCAGCCCCTCCCGTACAAAGGAGGTTATGGCGAAATTTTCCAAAATTTACAAGCGTTAGTGAAATATTTGAAGTGAAAACGATATTGAAATTGTTGAATGAACTATATTTATATAAATATATAAATATAAATAAAATTAAAACGAAACGTGGCCGTGCAGTTCGTGTTTTGAAACCGTGATTTCAAACAACTAGTGCGGGAAATCCGACCGTTGGATTTTCCCGAAACCGCAACCGTTGGGTTCGCCTTGGAAATATCTTTCCAACGGTACCAACTTTGTAAAAATCCAACGGTTGGATTGTTTGGAATGTTTAATTCAAATCTGAAGAAAAACAGCGCCAGAAACGATTATATATATATATATATATATATATATATATATATATATATAACTATATTTAATCGAATAACGACGCTGCAGTTCATATTTTGAAATCGAAACTTCAAACGATTGTACCGGGAGATCCGACCGTCGGATTTTCCCGAAACTGGAACCGTTGGATTCGTTTTGAAAAGACCTTTCCAATGATGTAAATTATGTGAAGATCCAACGGTTAGATTTTCAGATATGTGTAAATCAAATCTGAAGAAAAACAGCGTCACGGCCGTGTTATGGCCCGAAGCGTCGTTTAGACTAAATTGGCTATTTTAAAATAAATAAAAATAGTGATAAATTGTTATAAAATATCATAAACGATATGGAATGGAAATAAACTGAATTTGCTCGATTTATGTGGCTTTTGATGGTTGAATGTGTTTGGTGTGAAAAATACATTAAAGAACAAGTTGGTGTTGTCGATTGATTTAACCATTGAAATAAATTGATTTGAAATTCTAAAAATGCGTGAATTATTTGAAAAGGCCGAGTTAATTCTCATTTCAAATAATTGACCGACGATTGAAAGTCGAAGATGAAGACGATGGTCGAAGACCGGAGATCTTCACCTCGTTTGGACGGTAACCGAGGTCCTGATTGGGAGGCATCCCGAAATATGGATAATGAGTGGTGATCGTCCCGACGTACGTGGTGATCGATGGGTTTGCGAGGTATTTAGTGCCTCCGGTTTCGTTCAGACCCAGAACGGACTTGTAAATGGACTGTGTGTCTGACATTGAATTTTATTCTATGTCGATTGATCTCTATTAAATATACATCTGTTTGGCGGCGGAGAATTTATTCTTTTGCTTAACGCCCTTCTCTGAAACGCACGAGCTCAGAGGTTGTATATCGATGGACATCAGTCGCATGGCATGAATTGCTAGTGTGGCATGCCTAAGTGGCAAATGATCAGAGCTTCTGTTGAAAAGCAAAGTCTTGTGGTGATGATCAAAGCACCGCCTGTATGGCGTAGCTTTGTGTATAACGTGGAATCGCGAGCCTCACACCTCGGTATGAACCAGAAACGGGAGAAGGACCTCTGGGAGGGCATGCGTTTCTTTCTAGCTAGGGTGGTGTAAGTGACCTACCAGCCCTAACATTTATATACTTTTCACCTATGTGGTTGTTGCTGTTGCGAGGCACCTCGGTTTGATCGGACGATCCGGGTCCGATGGAGTCATTCGTTGGCTCGTTTACGCCCCAAAGGGCGGGGAAACATATTGTTCAGGCATTTTAATCCACATCGGTGGACCGGCCCTGTCGCTCCAAGGGCCCACCTGAGTCTGGGTCCTGTGGCTCGGGCTAGAGAGTCACGAATTCGGTAAAGACTATCTTTTGCCTTGGTTCAGGACGGAAATCCAATTTCCAAATACGACATCGTGCGGTTTTGATTGTATACCTATATATGGCGACATAGTGGTATGGGGCATTAATGTCGTCTATGATTGATAGTTATGATTTGAAATTGTTTTCAAAACATATAAACACTAGCAATAATATCAAATGCCTTTGTTTTATTCGTATCAAGCATATCTTGGCCGTTTTAGGGTAAAAACTCTATCCTCCGGTTTGCGTTGCATTGTGTGATGGGAACTGAGTCTTATAATGGCTTCATTTTTATAAAATACATTGCGTTGTTTAAAAGAAAGATTTGTTTTAAAGCACTGGCAATCCAATGGAGAAAACCCGTTCCACGAAAGTGGCGTGGTCCTTTGATTAGCCAAATTATATATATGTATTGAGTAGATTTCTCATACCAGTCCCATGACTGACTCGTAGTTTGTTTCACTTTCAAACTCGGGTGCCCCTTTTTCTACACGGGCAGCCTTGTATTCAGGTTTAGCTGGTTCTTTCTGGATAGCTGGAGCTGAAGATGGATTCTATCATTTATCTCTTTTTATGCTGTTCAGCTCCTATTGTACATTATGTTTGTTTTTCCGCTGTAGACATATATGTATAGTTGAACTGTATTTGTACTAAGTATGATCATGTATACCATGTAACTCTGATGATTACTTCTATACAGTATATTATGTTGTTCATTATCTGGTGTATTTATTTATTTCTGTTCTGTTATTATATGTTTCTGTGTTGTATTCCACGGATTACCCTTGCCACCGTCAGTACGGGGTTTGGGGTTGTCTCATTTGGTATCAAAGCTTTGGTTAAGCTTAGTTCTGGAATATAACATATTAACGATCTCATCAGAAATAGAACCAGTAGTGTTCTAGGACGGGCAACTCAATACAGATAGGATCAGTAATATCCTAGTATGAGTAAAGCAGAATGAAATAACACCTCGATAGACACATTTACATTGAAGTATATGTTTCTATGTTTTAAAAATATCTTTTCTGTGACCTGACACTTGATCTGCTGTTTGCAGAAGTACTAGAAAATGAGTGTCAGAAACAGGAGGAATATAGAACCGGATATTGAGGCCCTATTAATCAAATATCGAAACATGGGTGGAATACCGTTCTCTGGTGAAGAATCTATTATGAAGACACAGGCTTGGATTCGTTCGGCTGAAAAGATCTTTGATGGTTTAAAGCTGAGGGATGACCAGAAAAGATTACTGGCATCCTGGGCACTCAAAGATGAAGCTTTGTTCTGGTGGGATTCGGTTATAGAGAATAATACAGAAGGTGATATCACTTGGGACAGATTCAAAGTGACTTTCCTAGAAAGATTTACTCCTCCAGAAGCGACTGAGCGATTATGCGACGAATTTTCTTATCTAATACAAGGTGACATGACCATCCCAGAATATCATAAGAAATTCAACGAACTTTCTCATTTTGCTCCTCATCTGATTAAAGACCCAAAGAGGAAGAATCTTAGATTCATTCACGGGCTTCAATGAAAATATCAGAACAGTGTAATGAGGAACGTGAAGCTCCCCTTTTCTGAAATGATTTATATGGCTTATCAGTATGAAGATCTCCATAAGAAAGGAATGTTATGCGACGAAGAAGAAGTCAGTTCTAGTGACAAAGCAGAGTCGGAAACTGATATTCCTGAAGCTAGTACGACGTCTGAGATCAGTAAGAAGCCCAGTGCCAAGAGGAAAAGGGCTGAATCTGGGAAAGAACCCGTAACGACCGCCGTATGCAATAACTGCAATAGGCAAGGACATCTCTCGATAAGTTGCAGACCTCTAAAGAAACAAGTAAAGGATGGGTCTAAATCCGGTAAGAGGTTATAAGAGAAAAGAGGATGCCATAAGTGCCATCAGGCTGGGCATATTGCGAAAAACTACCCGCAATCTCAGAAATCTGAAGTAGTACAAGTGAATGAAGTGGCAGAAGTGCCTGCATCTTCATCTGCTCAGGAAAGGTCTGATGTTTTGGAAGGCACGCTTACTGTCAAAAACATTCCAGTTAAAGTACTGTTTGATACTGGCGTGTCACGAAGCTTTATTGCAAAGAGTACAGTCAAGAAATTGGATTTGAAATTGAAGAAGCTCAAAGAACCAATGACTGTCCAAAATCCGGTTGGGGGTTCCATCGGTCTCAGTTGGGTTTGTGGGGTGCCTGTCTCTTTTTCTTGCTATAAATTCCCTACTATCTCTATCGTCATGAATTTTAATGAATTCGATCTTATTCTGGGATTGGATTGGCTAACCAGATATGAGGCGGAGGTTAGATGCGCCGAGAGAGTTGTTAAGGCAAAGGCACAATCGGGGAATTATATAACCATACCATGTGAAGGCCCGACATCAAATAGAAAGGACTTCTGGGCAGCTCTCGATGTTTCCCCTGCTCAAATGGAAAATGTCCCTGAAGTCACCGAGAATATTCCTGACCTCATCAAAGATATTCCTGTCGTTAAAAACTATGCGGATGTGTTCGAAGAAGTTGTTCGCTTACCTCTGCAGAGAGAAATTGATTTCAAAATTGCTTTAATTCCCAATGCAAGGCCGGTATTTCACGCTATTCGAAGAATGTCCTTGAAAGAAAAGGAGGAATTAGACAATCAAACACGACAGCTAGTATGGAAAGGTCTGATCAGGCCTAGTTTCTCTGATTGGGGTGCAGCAGTGGTATTTGTCCCAAAATCCGACGGTACTCTACGGCTATGCGTGGACTATCGTGATCTGAACAAGCAGACAATAAAGAACAAGTATCCATTGCCGCGGATTGATGATTATTTGGATCGATTAAATGGAGCACAAGTATTCTCAAGAATGGACCTAGCTACAGGTTTCCATCAACTTCGAATTGTCGAAGAGTGTGTTCCAATGACAGCATTCAGAGGTCCCGACTTATTCTACGAGTGGTTAGTAATGCCGTTCGGCTTATGTAACGCTCCAGCTTACTTTGTCTATCTGATGAACAGAGTATTCAGAGGAGTCTTGAATAAATTTGTTCTGGTTTTTATTGACGATATTCTAATCTTCTCTAAATCAAAGGCCGAACATGAAAAGCATTTGGAATAGGTTCTAGAAATTCTGAGAAGGAATGTATTAAAAGCAAAGTTTTCCAAATGCATATTCTGGCAAGATGAAGTGAAATTTCTAGGCCACGTAGTATCGAAAGGAATTGCTGTGGATCCAAGCAAAATCACAGCCATTCAGAATTGGAAACAGCCAGTACCCCTACTGAAGTCCGCAGTTTTCTCGGATTGGCTAGCTATTACCGAAAGTTCATTAAAAACTTTTCGAAGATATCTGGTCATTTAACGAAGCTTACAAAGAAGCACTCTAAATTCAAATGGACTCCAGAAAGTGAGGAGGCTTTCGAAGAGCTAAAGTTAAGACTAACGACTGCTCCAGTGTTAACCATCATCGATGGCAATCAAGATTTGAAAGTCTGGACTGATGCGTCTAGAGAAGGCCTTGGGGCAGTGTTAATGCAAAGAGGCCAAGTGATTGCTTATGCTAGCCGTCAACTGAAGCCACACGAGAAGAACTACGTAACTCATGATCTTGAGTTATTGGCTATAGTATTCGCCTTGAAAATCTGGAGACACTATCTCCTGGGTGAGAGATTCGAACTGTTTACAGATCACCAGTCGCTAAAGTATCTGTTCACTCAGAAAGACCTGAATCTGAGGCAGCAACGTTGGCTGGAGTTCCTTGCAGCATATGACTTTGAAATCATATATACTCCAGGGAAAGCCAATGTCGTGGCCGATGCGCTGAGCCGAAAGAATGTAATGATCGCCAGCTTTATTATCACGACTTCCTTGATTGACAAAATATCTATTCTTCAGAAGGAGGATAACTTTATTAAGGATATGATTAAAAGGATTCAGAAAGGCGAACCCTCGTGTTTTCAAATAGATAACGACGAGACTTTGAGGTTGAAAGGAAGGATTTGTGTTCCTGATATCCCAGAGTTAAAAAGGGAAGTGTTAGATGAGTGTCATAAGTCCAAGCTGAGTGTCCATCCTGGTGTGGCCAAAATGTATAACTATCTCAAACGAACATTCTGGTGGAAGGCTATGAAAAGAGACGTTTCAATATACGTTAGCCGATGCCCTACTTGCCAGCTAGTCAAGAGCGACCAACAAAAACTGGCTGGATTGTTGCAATCGCTAGAAGTTCCGGGCTGGAAGTAGGAACATATTTCTATGGATTTCATTGATGGTCTGCCCAGAACCAGAAAAGGGGATGACATTATTTGGGTGATCGTAGATCGCTTCACGAAGACCGCCCATTTCATACCTGTCAGATCAAACAGAACTGCTCATATTCTGGCGCAGATATACTTCAGGGAAATAGTTAGACTACATGGAGTGCCGCTCAGTATAGTCAGTGATAGAGATACAATATTCACTAGCAAATTCTGGGAGGCGTTTCAAGTCGAGCTGGGAACGAAGTTGAACTTAAGCACCGCTTATCATCCTCATACAGACGGTCAGACTGAGAGGGTGAATCGTATTTTAGAAGATCTATTGCGGGCTTGTGTTATAGATTTCGGTGGATCATGGGAAGACCATCTGCATTTGGTTGAATTCTCATATAACAACAGTTACCAGGCGAGCCTGACAATGTCGCCATTCGAAGCATTGTATGGTAGACCGTGTCGATCTCCTGCTTGTTGGGTCGAGCCCGGAAATAGACTTGTGTTGGGTCCGGACATGATTCGAGAAGCTGCCGACAAAGTCGATTTTATCAAGAAACGATTACTGGTCGCTCAGAGCCGACAAAAGAGCTACGCCGATAGGAGAAGAAGAGATATATCCTTTGCTGTTGGAGACTATGTATATTTGAAAGTATCGCCGATGAGAGGAGTAATCCGGTTCGGTAAAACAGGGAAATTGGCGCCCAAATTCATAGGTCTGTTTCCTATTCTGGAACGGATCGGAACTCTCGCTTATAGGGTTAAATTGCCTGAGTGGTTGCCTGGAGTTCATGATGTATTTCACATATCTCAACTTCGAAAGCACGTTCATGATCCAGACTTGATCGTGGAAGAAGCATCTCAGCAGGATATTGAAATTACTCCAGAATTAGCTGTGAGAAGAGAGCCGCTAAAGATTATCGGCAAGGAAACCAAAGAGCTTTGGAACAAGAAGGTTCACTTAGTCAAAGTGCAATGGAGTGGAGATCCACGAGATTGTACTTGGGAAACTGAGGAGAGCATTCAGAAAGCTTATCCTAGATGCCGAGTGGATATCTCTGATTGACTCTGGTGCAAGGTACATTTACCCTACTTTGCATTACCATTTAATTCTCTACTCTGTTGTTATTTCCTTTTCATGGATGTGCACTTTTAAATTCTATAGTCTGAATGATTTTAAAAAGAGTATAGAAGTTGATCAGTATATTTTTGAAAGGTTAAAACGATTTGATTGTTGGTTGTGTTGTGTGATTGTAGATTTATCAAACCACTTTCGACTTTGTTCCTTTTCGGGGACGAAATGTTTTAAGTGGGGGAGATTGTAACGACCCAGAAAATCTGAACCAATTTAATTTATTTTAAATTGGATAAAATAATGGATTTTAAATATTTAGAATAAATATTTAAAATAATAACGATGAAAACTGAGTTTGAATCGACAATTGAAAACGAATATAATTAATTATAATTATAAACAAGGCCTGAAATGGTGCTGCAGTTTCAAAAATTGAATTCAAACTTTGTCGGACTGTACCGGGTGCAAAACAAAACGGATTTTAGTAAAACCAAAAATATTTAAATTTGTTAGTGAATACCTTTCTAACGAATCTGAAAAATCGAATTTTCATAGCGGAAAGCAAAAGTTATGGCCGAATGAATTTTCAGAAAGGTCGCTATGGAATTTATATAGCCCGTGAAATTGGTCATTTTGCATACGACCTCGGAATTCGATGAAACCACTTTTGTTGGATCCGAGATGTGAAGTTATTGCTAGGTTTCAAATTTCATAATTTTTGAAGCTAGTATGTGAGCGTGGCAAAAGAAAACGTGTTTAGATCAATTATAGTTAAATTGGATCGACCAAAAATGGGCCTTTTTGCAAACGGTCTCAGAATTTGACGAAACTAGTTTTGTTGGGACCGTATCGTCAAAACATAGCTAGATTTATTTTTCTGAAATTTTTCGAATCAGTTTGTGGCCCTGGCAAATTGAAATGTACGTTCAAGTTAAATATTGAATGTTTTATACTTTAATCTGAAGGAAAACTGACTGAAACATTCGAATGGGCCTTCGAAACATATCCCATTGCGTTCGGAATGGGGGTAAAATGCTAGGGATGACAATCGTTGGGTTTGGATAGGAGTTCGTATGTGAAGAGGGGTATTTTCGGATTTTTGAAAAGAAAAAAAAATGAGCCGGCCAATCACAATCCATCTTCCACCTCGCTCAAGCCCGCAACACCCCTGCGCACGAGACGGAAATGATTTCAAATCTTCCAGGAGAGATTTCTTTCTCGTTTCTCAATGAAATCAAGTGATTCCAGATCCATTTTAAAGCTCTTCTTCCCCTCTTTAAATCCATACCAAGTTTGAATATTTTCATTGAGTGTGGAGAGAGAATCGAGCTCGAGAAGGTCAGAACTTTGGGGCACCGCTGTGGCCACTGGGCCCCACCGAACCGGCCGCCTCCACCCGCCGTTCAGGCGCCTTCCATCCCTCTTCGACACCGTATGACCCGATTCCCCTATCGCGCAACAGTTTGGTCGAAAGATCAAAACCTAGTTTCGAACCAGGTTTGAAAACTAACGGCTGCTCTATATTTTCAACTGTTTTTACACTTTTAAGTGTTGCAAACTTTGAAAAATCATATCTTTTTGCTTTGTGGTCGAAATTCAGTGAAACAAGAGACAGTGGACCCGTGTGGACGCCTTCTACATTTTAGAAGAGACCGCATATTTTTCTGAGCCTTCTGCTATTTTTGGTGGAGTGGAACCCAATGTGAGATTTCTAATTTATAAACGATATGGAAAACGACGATGTATAAATTATATAGTCGATGTATGGGTTATATAAGCGTTGTACACCTCATATATAAGCGTTGTATAAGTTGTACGTTCGATGTATAAGTTATATAAGCGTTGTATAAGTTGTACGTTCGATGTATAAGTTATATATGCGTTGTAAAAGTTATATATGTGTTGAAATAGAAGTGAATTGCTATATATAAATATATATATATATATACGCCCCTCGTCCACAAACCATGGACGATATTTATTGGTTGTGATTGGTGTGAAAATTGATTGATAGCGAATGGTTGTTTGGGATTGTTTGTGGTTGATATTGATTGATTGTGGTTGAAAAATACCCATTTGTGGTTGAGAAATATTTGGTTGAAACCACATAGGATTAGTCTGTGGAAATGAAATAAATATATACATGCCGCTTGCGTGCGAACTAGATGCATGATTCCCATTGTCAAAAACCGCGAGGTTTTAAGGTAGAGCGAGAAGCCGTACTAGGGACGGTCCCGGTTTTAACTACCCTGCCGTTATGTTGCCGAAATTTTGAATAATATTCATGTGTTTGAATTATTTTCATTTGCTGAAACCATATTTATTCGTTGAATAGAAAACCTTCATGTGTTGAATCGATATTCATTTGTTGATTAGAAATTCATGTGTTGAATGGTATTCGTGTTTTAAATATAAAAGTCACATTTTTATCTATATATAGAAACTATAGAAAACCTTCATGTATTGAATCGATATTCATTCGTTGATTAGAAATTCATGTGTTGAATGGTATCCGTGTTTTAAATATAAAAATCACATTTTTATCTATATATAGAAACTATAGAAAACCTTCATGTATTGAATCGATATTCATTCGTTGATTAGAAATTCATGTGTTGAATGGTATTCGTGTTTTAAATATAAAAATCACATTTTTATCTATATATAGAAACTATAGAAAACCTTCATGTGTTGAATCGATATTCATTCGTTGAATTGAAATTCATGTGTTGAATGGTATTCATATTTTGAAATAAATTGTTTCATAATAAAAATCACCTTTTATCAACTATATGGACTATGTAAAATAATCTCGTTTTAAAAGAAATTGTTTTATAATAAAAATCCTATTTTTATCACCTATATAAACTATATAAAATAATAGTGTTTTGAAATGAATTGTTTTACAATAAAAATCACATTTTTATTATATACATGAATTGTTGAAATGTGAAGTGTTAAAAATAGCAACTCATTCAAATAAATATGCATGAGTCGAAATATTCATTAATTAGCTAATGATGTGATTTTTACCTATGCATGCAACATTCAAATGAATGGTGTTTTTAAACTAAATGGAATCAAATATGAAGTCGAATGGAAAATGATAAGTGATAAGAACTGTATATATGTACATGCATATTTATTGAACAGGTTACAGCAAAGGGGCTAGAGAAGAGGAATAAAATTTTGTGCCCGACAAATAGGTACACATTTACTGTTTTGTTTGGGTGATGATTTTATGAGCCTGTTGGCTAGCCGCTTGGCTTTTTCTTTTTCTTTTTGACATGAGACGCCCGTGTGGCTATTTGGGAATTTTCCCAGCCCCTCCCGTACAAAGGAGGTTATGGCGAAATTTTCCAAAATTTACAGGCGTTAGTGAAATATTTGAAGTGAAAACGATATTGAAATTGTTGAATGAACTATATTTATATAAATATATAAATATAAATAGAATTAAAACGAAACGTGGCCGTGCAGTTCGTGTTTTGAAACCGTGATTTCAAACAACTAGTGTGGGAAATCCGACCATTGGATTTTCCCGAAACCGCAACCGTTGGGTTCGCCTTGGAAATATCTTTCCAACGGTACCAACTTTGTAAAAATCCAACGGTTGGATTGTCTAGAATGTTTAATTCAAATCTGAAGAAAAACAGCGCCAGAAACGATTATATTTATATATATATATATATATATATATATAAAAATATAATTATATTTAATCGAATAACGACGTTGCAGTTCGTATTTTGAAATCGAAACTTCAAACAATTGTACCGAGAGATCCGACCGTCGGATTTTCCCGAAACTGGAACCGTTGGATTCGTTTTGAAAAGACCTTTCTAATGATGTAAATTATGTGAAGATCCAACGGTTAGATTTTCAGATATGTGTAAATCAAATCTAAAGAAAAACAGCGCCACGGCCGTGTTATGGCCCGAAGCGTTGTTTAGACTAAATTGGCTATTTTAAAATAAATAAAAATAGCGATAAATTGTTATAAAATATCATAAACGATATGGAATGGAAATAAACTGAATTTGCTCGATTTATGTGGCTTTTGATGGTTGAATGTGTTTGGTGTGAAAAATACATTAAAGAACAAGTTGGTGTTGTCGATTGATTTAACCATTGAAATAAATTGATTTGAAATTCCAAAAATACGTGAATTATTTGAAAAGGTCGAGTTAATTCTCATTTCAAATAATTGACCGATGATTGAAAGTCGAAGATGAAGACGATGGTCGAAGACCGGAGATCTTCACCTCGTTTGGACGGTAATCGAGGTCCTGATTAGGAGGCATCCCGAAATATGGATAATGAGTGGTGATCGTCCCGACGTACGTGGTGATCGATGGGTTTGCGAGGTATTTAGTGCCTCCGGTTTCGTTCAGACCCAGAACGGACTTGTAAATGGACTGTGTGTCTGACATTGGATTTTATTCTGTGTCGATTGATCTCTATTAAATATACATCTGTTTGGCGGCAGAGAATTTATTCTTTTGCTTAACGCCCTTCTCTGAAACGCACGAGCTCAGAGGTTGTATATCGATGGACATCAGTCGCATGGCATGAATTGCTAGTGTGGCATGCCTAAGTGGCAAATGATCAGTGCTTCTGTTGAAAAGCAAAGTCTTGTGGTGATGATCAAAGCATCGCCTGTGTGGCGTACCTTTATGTATAACGTGGAATCGCGAGCCTAACACCCCGGTATGAACCAGAAACGGGAGAAGGACCTCAGGGAGGGCATGCGTTTCTTTCTAGCTAGGGTGGTGTCAGTGACCTACCAGCCCTGACATTTATATACTTTTCACCTATGTGGTTGTTGCTGTTGCGAGGCGCCTCGGTTTGATCGGACGATCCGGGTCCGATTGAGTCATTCGTTGGCTCGTTTACGCCCCAAAGGGCGGGGAAACGTATTGTTCAGGCATTTTAATCCACATCGGTGGACCGGCCCTGTCGCTCCAAGGGCCCACCTGAGTCTGGGTCCTGTGGCTCAGGCTAGAGAGTCACGAATTCGGTAAGGACTATCTTTTGCCTTGGTTCAGGACGGAAATCCAATTTCCAAATACGACATCATGCGGTTTTGATTGTATACCTATATATGGCGACATAGTGGTATGGGGCATTAATGCCGTCTATGATTGATAGTTATGATTTGAAATTGTTTTCAAAACATATAAACACTAGCAATAATATCAAATGCCTTTGTTTTATTCGTATCAAGCATATCTTGGCTGTTATAAGGTAAAAACTCTATCCTCCGGTTTGCGTTGCATTGTGTGATGGGAACTGAGTCTTATAATGGCTTCATTTTTATAAAATACATTGCGTTGTTTAAAAGAAAGATTTGTTTTAAAGCACTGGAAATCCAATGGAGAAAACCTGTTCCACGAAAGTGGCGTGGTCCTGTGATTAGCCAAATTATATATATGTATTGAGTAGATTTCTCATACCAGTCCCATGACTGACTCGTAGTTTGTTTAACTTTCAAACTCGGGTGCCCCTTTTTCTACACGGGCAGCCTTGTATTCAGGTTTAGCTGGTTCTTTCTGGATAGCTGGAGCTGAAGATGGATTTTATCATTTGTCTCTTTTTATGTTGTTCAGCTCCTATTGTACATTATGTTTGTTTTTCCGCTGTAGAAATATATGTATAGTTGAACTGTATTTGTACTAAGAATGATCATGTATACCGTGTAACTCTGATGATTACTTCTATACAGTATATTCTTTTGTTCATTATCTGGTGTATTTATTTATTTCTGTTCTGCTATTATCTGTTTCTGTGTTATATTCCACGGATTACCCTTGCCACCGTCATTACGGGGTTTGGGGTTGTCTCAGATGATGTTTTTACCGTTGCAGGAAAAAAAATCAGTGTAGAAAATAATTTTCCATAAAATAAAACGGGTTCAAAAACTGCAAAGTTTTATGGTCCAAAAATATAAGTGTCTACACCACAAAGCCCAAGACCAAACCCAAGCCCGAACCGAACCGGACCGGGTCGTGTCGGTCGGTCGCGCGCGTGTGTGGTGTTCATGATGCATGGTCTCCCTTCTCACAACAAAGCATGTATTGGGAGCCCAGGGCCCCAACATGATTTCTTAGAAACAAGTATAAATCCTTGCCTCTTCCATATAATCCCATGATGTGGGACTATTCACACATAGGAGCCATTCATACACTTATTCAACATTTTTAATAATTCACTTAATGTTTGTAAAACATTTCCAACAAAATTTATTCTCGAGCCCTTGAAATTTTTATGAGCTTTAGGAGTCAATTAGTTTTATTGTTTCGTGCACTGAATGAAAACTTATAGAAATTGAGGTTAGGATAATTCTCCTCAACTATATATGAATTCATCCTCAAAAAGATATACTTAAGAAATAGAAATATAGAAAAGAAGAATCCATGTGACTATTGTACTCATTTAATGCTGATGCTTCTATATAAAAATCAAGAAATTTTCTCTACATTATGAAATGGGTTTGTGATCATAAGTTGTTCTCCGTTCGGGCTTGGCATGCACTAGCTCCAAGTAAAATCTTTTTTTCCTATTTTTTTCAGGATTTGTAATGTTGATTCGTGTTACAAAACAGTTTGATTAGTTGTAGCTGACAACAGATTTTATTGGTGGATTGATCCTATAGATGTTATCAATCTTCCATATTATGAATTGGTTGGAGGATGTTTTTGAAATGCAATATTTTTTACAGTGTTTAGCAAATTTTTTTTGCAATATAGACAATGGTGAGTTGATACTTGAGCTTAGGAGATATTGAAACATTAATGTAATTTTTAAGTGTTTTTGAATGATTTATGCATTGTGATGTTTAACAATATTCATTTTAGTTTGGTAATTTTTATTCTACTACACGATTTTAGTAAGTTAATCCACCATTTTACTTTAATAAGTTAATCTACAATTATTTTATAAGTTAATCCACGAGTAGATAAACTGAAAGATTTCACTTATCATGCTATATTCTGCGATTCTTAGTTTTACTTTTACATTTTCATTTATTTTACAGCCACATAGGTATAAACTTGGATTACTGAATCATGAAAAAAATTACCTCTCTATCTTGTAGGAATTCTGGTCATATGTATTGTTGGAAATTTATGTGAATTATTTAAAAAAATGAATAAGTGTGTGAATGGCTCGGGCCTGAGCTTTGGCTTGGTAAACACTTATATTTTTAGCCAAAAATACCATGTATTTTGAACCAGTCTTTTATTTGACTTGGTAAATTCAGATCCATTTTTTTTAGATCTGAATCGACTCCTCCACAATTATATTATCACGTTTCCTCAGGAAAAATGTACTACATTTTTTTTCATCACTTCTTCTTCCTCTACCATTAAAAATTCCTCAAAATAAAATTAGAACGAGCAGTTAAATTCTATTTGAAAGTGCAAATCTGCACTGATTTGTTGTGCAAGCGAATCAGTTATTACTTGTAGAGGTTGTTTTATCCTAGAGGCGGCGGCGAGAGTACGAACTGGTTTTGCACCACCGACCAGATCGCTGAATCGTCTTCAAGAGAGCGACCTGGTCCGCGACTAAGCCATTGTTTCCCAACAATTTGAAGACGAATCAAAAAACAATGGCTGAGACCAACCCTTCCTCACTCTTTTTTCAACGTCGACGGATACATAAATTAACAACAACGACCAAAATTCCATCATCTCTTTTATCGATGGATCCAGATTGTGCTTTACAGCTCCTTTTTTCTTGTCCTTCCGGTCTTCCAAAATCTCTTGTATGGAATCGAAGAATCGAGTAAAACCCATCACTTCACAACGGAATGAAGTTTAGGATTCCTGGCAAAGCAAGGCAGCCTCGCGCGCAGCAGAGGCGAGACGTTGGAACTTCGGTGAAGCGGCACCACCGTTTGGGCAACGCTGTCGGAGTTTAGGGCTGTGCTGGGTTCTGCAACTTATGGTGTTGCGATGGGAGGTTGAGGGAGAGTTCGACGTTGATGAGGCGTGCAAGTTTCTGGAGATGGTTGGAGCACCCATTTGTAAATAAGATTCTGAGGTATAAAACTCCAATTTCTTTATCCCTGAATTTACATAGTACCTCAGATCTGTTATCTGATATTTACGATCTTGGAAGTGACATTTCGAATTTTGAGATTAGCTTTAACTATCCAAAATTGTGATATACTTTGCGCAAGTATGATGACAGTATATAATAACCATTTTTTTAAGGAAGATAAGCTGGTTTATTAGTTTAAATACAACACTGCAAGTGCCAACGCAGCCTCCACAGCTGGTCAGTGGTGAATAGAATGGGAATCCGCAAGGAAACCATAAAGGACATCAGCGACCAACCCAAACGAATGATTCTGGACAGTTGTTCTATATTACAACTGTGTAAAACCAGGTCATATGGCACGAAAGTGTTGGAACAGGCCAAGCCCTGCACCGTAGGCTGACCTGACTGAGGAGCCTATTATGGCTATGATTAATGAGATTCACCTTGTTGATGGATCAGAGGGTTGGTAGGTAGACACTGGTGCATCTCTCTATGAGTGTTATGATCGTGATATGTTCTCTACATACACAGCTGCTGATGTTCAGAAAGTGTTGTTGGGAAATCCTCACACCACTAAAGCTATAGAGATTGGTAATGTGGGAATAAAATATGAATCTAGTTATATTCTGGATATTTATAAATTACATGGTATAGAACATGAGAGAACTGCACCATATTCACTTGAAATGAACGGTAAAGCTGAAAAAAATAGGACCTTTACCGAATTAGTAGTCGCCATCCTATTAAATTTTGGTGCAGCAAAACATTGGTGAGGGGATATATTGTTAACCGAATGCTATGTTTTGAGTAGAATCCCTTAATCAAAGAATAAAATTTCATCTTATGAAATTTTAAAGAATTAAAAATCCAATGTGTCATACTTTAGAATTTGGGTTTGTTTAACATATGTTTGCGCTCCAAATCCTAAGAGAATAAAATTGGCATATGAATGTGTATTTATAAGCAATGTTATTAATAGCATTGCATACAGTTGTTATGACCTAAATACACATAATATAATTAAAAAAAATGATGCCAATTTTTATGAAACGAAATTTCTTTTAAAATTAAGGAATAGTGGGGGCACATCAAGTACGCCTATTAGAACAGAACTTAATAAAAGTTCTGAAGTTGAACCTAGAAGAAGTAAAAGAGCAAGAACCGTAAACGAATTTGTTCGAATTTTTGTGATTTTACTATAGAGGAGGATCCCTTAAACCTCCAAGAGGCCTTATCTTCTTTAGATGCCGATTTTTGGTGAGAGGCTATAAATAATGAGATGGATTCTTTGAAATCCAATAAGACTTGGCATTTGACATATTTACCCTCTGGTTGTAAATCTACAGGCTGTAAATGAGTACTTAAAAAGAAAGCTAAAACCTGATGGTACTATTGATAATTACAAAGCACGACTAGTAGCTAAAGGTTTTAGAGAAAAAGAAAATATAGATTTCTTCGACACTTTTTCACCTGTAACTAGAATAACATCCATCCGGGTATTAATCTCACTTGCTTCCATTCATAATTTATTAATACACCAAATGGATGTTAAAACCGCATTTTTGAACGGTGAATTAGAAGAAGAAATTCATATGGACCAGCCTGAAGGATTCGTAGTATATAGTCAAGAACATAAAGTATGCAAATTAGATAAACCATTATATGGTTTAAAACAAGCACATAACAATGACATTAAAAAAAATTGATAACTTTAATCATTTCACATGGTTTTAAAGTTAACGAAAGTGACAAATGCATTTATTACAAATCTGAGAATTGACATTTGCACTATCATATGCCTTTATGTAGATGACCTACTCATCTTTGGGTCAAACGTTCATGCCATAAACTCAGTCAAATCCTTATTAAATGCCAATTTTTGATATGAAAAGATCTAGGTGAGGTGAGTGTAATCCTTGGTATTAAGATTACTGGGTAAAAAGGGGATTTTCTTTGGATCAATCTCATTAAAATGAGAATACTCTAAAGAAATACAATTATTTTGACTGTAAACCTGCATATACACCATATGGTCTCAGTGTAAAGTTATTTAAGAACACTGATGAAGGTTTAAGACAATCTGATTTTGCGAGCATCATTGGCAGCCTTCGGTATGCCACTGAATGTACTAGACCCGACATTGACTATGTCGTGGGATTATTATGCAGATTTACCAGTAGACCCATTATAGAGCACTGAAATGCTATTGAAAGGGTCATGAGATACCTTAAACGAACCATGAACCTTGGATTAGATTATGAAAAGTTTCAAGCTATACTTGAAGGATATTACGATGCTGACTGGAATATTTTATCTGATGATTCTATTGCGACCAGTGTCTATATATTTAGCATTGCTGGAAGAACTGTTTCTTGGAAATCTAAGAAACAAAATATCTTGACTCGGTATACTATAGTGACTGAGATAAGAGCACTAGACACAGCTAATGAAGAAGCAGAGAACTAAAGAAATCTGCTAGTTGAGATCCCTATACGGGAAAGATAGACACCAGTAGTGTAATCGATTGTGATAGTTCCGCTGCTATTACAAAAAGTATAGAACCGTTATAACAACGGTAGAAAACGACGTCGTAAGCACAATACTGTAAAAGAACATCACATATACAGTGATGAAAGATTTGACGACTATTGAAAGAAAAACAGAACCGATAATACAACGGTAAGAAATGACAGTCGTATGCACAGTATTGTTAGAGTACATCACATATGAAGTGATGATAATTTGGCAGATCCTTTGACGAAAGGACTGACCAGAAAGAAAGTCCTTAATAATTCTAAAAGAATGGGACTATTGCCCTGAGATTGTGGAATCACGCACAATGGTAACCCGACCTAAATGACTGGAGATCCCAAGAAATAGGTTCAATGGGTAAAAACAAGTTGTGTAGTAATAGAAGTTGAACATGCTATTTAATAAACCAAGAAGCATGTATTCCTGAAGTGATTAGAGGATGAGTTAATAGAAACTCTTAATGAGATCTATACTTTATTTGGAGTGGAGTACCTACCTTCAGAAGTACTCTTGAATAGACTCACCTGTGTGAATGTGGAAATGTGGTCGTTTCCTATGGAGTTTTGTGCAGAACTTCTAGAGCGTTCACTAAACTGGGATAGACGTGCATGGCCATAAACGCATGGGCTTATTTGATTGCACTATAGAAAAGGTTGTGTGTGGTTTGATGTCAGGAATAGAGTTCAAGACTACGTGTCACTCTAGTAAAAACTGAATCTTACTCACTATGTAAAGGTTCAAGTCGGATGACACCTTTGTTTATGCACAGTCTTATGTTTTTATAAACTGCTCGATAATATTTTAAAAAATTCAAGTGGGGGATTGTTGGAAATTTATGTGAATTATTTAAAAAATTGAATAAGTGTGTGAATGGCTCGGGCCTGAGCTTTGGCCTGGTAAACACTTATATTTTTAACCAAAAATACCATGTATTTTGAACCAGTCTTTTATTTGACTTGGTAAATTCAGATCCATTTTTTTTAGATCTGAATCGACTCCTCCACAATTATATTATCACGTTTCCTCAGGAAAAATGTACTACATTTTTTTTTTCATCACTTCTTCTTCCTCTACCATTAAAAATTCCTCAAAATAAAATTAGAACGAGCAGTTAAATTCTATTTGAAAGTGCAAATCTGCATTGATTTGTTGTGCAAGCGAATCAGTTATTACTTGTAGAGGCTGTTTTATCCTAGAGGCGGCGGCGAGAGTACGAACTGGTTTTGTACCACCGATCAGATCGCCGAATCGTCTTCAAGAGAGCGACCTGATCCGCGACTCAGCCATTGTTTCCCAACATGTATAACAAAAACTACATAACTTTTACATATGATTTAAATATCTGTATGTTTGTAGTCTTAGACTTCTTTACTTTATACATATCGTTGGACAGTGTAATTAATATTCCACCATTACTCTTTACATCCATTAACAGATTAACGGTATATATATAAAAAATTGTTCACTTTCAGTTTTTTCAACTACTGTAATAGTAAACCAAATATGATTATAAAATACAATAACAAGAATGATTAGCAGACAGATTTAAAAGGGTTACTCAGTAAAATTCCTCTATAATTTGATGCACTATCTTTCTGATCAGCATCAAGGTCAAAGACAATCTTCATACTAAGATAAAGCGATGATAATTTTTTTTTTTTTTTTCCCTTTCAAAAAAGTTGAGAATCTTTCCTTTCTTTTTATACCGTTTTGAACTATGGAATGTATGTGTTAACATATATTGCAAGGACTACAATCAACTATGATAAAAAAGACATAAAAATAACGGCTACTCGTTCATTTTTCCTTTTTAAATTGTTATATGCTTTCGGTTGATCAGAGTAATAGAGGTTGACTGACTTCATCATCAAATAACTTTAGTAGTCATTAAAATTATAATCGAGCCTAGTTTAAAAGTAAAGTGCTTGAGTGAAGAGAGAAAATTTGCATAAAGAGTATGACTAAAAAATTAACAAATGTGGATTAGCTAACTAATTTTTAATTAAATATTAAATTTATGTTTAACATATAGGTTGGGTGGATGAACAGAATAATGATGTGGAAGTAAATAAAATTTATCTTTTAGTTTGTGATGTAGAGATTTATCTTTTGCTCCAATTAAATATTTTAAGGGTCTCCCCCCGTTGTTATAATACTAGTTAAACTAATTATTAAACCAATCTAATTACGGTCATAATATAAGATCATGTCCGATAATATCTTTCCTTCCTCACTGTGTTCCCCCTTTACTCTACTGTGCCTGTTCGAAATAACCGAATTACAGGCCACCTCCATATTTTTCTTTACGTCACTGGCCACGCACCATGCTACTTGCATGCAACCTTTAAGTCTTCGCACCATGCTACTTGCATGCGACCTTTAAGTCTTAACGCAAGACAGCACCGCCCACGCCCCGCTTCAGACAGCACGCCCACGTTATGCTACTGCATACTTTCTTCACAACGCAGGTATCCTTTTTCCTTTTTATCCTTATTTACGTTTTTTTTTTTTCTTTCTAACAAGGCCCGATAGCCCAACTATTTAAGCTCAGCCCACCCATGTTGTCTTCCCCAAACCTTTTCTGCCAGTTTCGTTTCTACTTAGCTATCCATATATATATATATATATATATATATATATATATATATATATATATATATATATATATATATATATATATATTGGTCGCTGTTATGCTGAGGATAAGAACAGTGTTTCCTCAATACGTACTCATAGGAGCAAAAATTTCCACTATAGCTGTGAAAATAGGAGCTCTAGCATGTGCGTGAATATTTGAGGCAAGACTTGCAGATGAAGTAATAGGGTAGTAGGAGACAGTGTAGAGGTATGCGCGACAGTCAGTGAAGGAGAAAGAAATACATTACCGTATTGTCCCTTTCAATCGGTGTCTTGCACTGTAGTCACAGATTAGGCTCGAAAAAGAAACATATAGGGTAACTGTTTTTTCGGGTGGCTGATGCATAGTATTAGGCATGAGTTTTGTACATTATATTCTTAAGACTTTTATGTTATAAATATATATTATTATTAGTTTGCAAACGGTTAATAAATTCCTACTGCTGACTATGCTAACGGTAAATGGCCGCACCGCAACACCGACTCCAAACTCAACAAATATATATATATATATATATATATATATATATATATATATATATATATATATATATATATATATATATATATATATAGCTATATCTTGACTTCTCGGTCCCATTAAGATTAATTTCGTTGGTTTCCAACTACGTTCGCAAAAATGACCTTAATTTATATTCAATTTATTTATGGGGATTGTTAAAGGGACTTCAAATTTGGTTAAGGGGAGGATAATTTTAAGGGAACTCCAGCTTAATATTCTTTTGTTAAGGGGGGTTTGATTTATTTTAAAAAAAGAAAAAAAAAAGACCTAACTACCCCTGATTCATCACTTATGTTAAACACTAACTTACTAAATTCAGCGCAATTAACAAACGTGCAAATTACAAAACATCTCAATTACAAAAAGCCTAATTATATCCATACATCAATAACATCTTTACATACACCATAAAATATAATAAACTACTATACACTAAAAATTACTTTTCATACACCTTTTTTTTACAATACTAGCCTTATTTTTTTCTTCCTCTTCCCTCTCTAAAACTTTAAAGTTATTTACATAAAATAGGAAACCTATAGCACTAAATAAAGTTTAAATTTAGTAAAATGATTTTAATTTTTTTGAGTGTACGGTACACAATTTATTATAGTACAAAAAAAATTCTTAATTTCAGCAAAGGAGACCCTGCTTTTAAATTAAATAACTCTAAATTATCACTTACTTATAAAAGTTATCGTAATTCAAATTTTAGGTTTCACGTTTAAAAATACATTATGTTCTTCAAATTGTTTTACATAGATTTAATCAAATATCGTTAGTTACAATGTTTTATTTTGATGGGTTATCATTAAAAAAGAAAAAA
Organism: Allium sativum; assembly: GCA_030737875.1. Classification (NCBI taxonomy): domain Eukaryota; kingdom Viridiplantae; phylum Streptophyta; class Magnoliopsida; order Asparagales; family Amaryllidaceae; genus Allium; species Allium sativum. The sequence continues at coordinate 79,935,257 of CM060914.1, forward strand.
AAAATGAAATAAAAAAGATGGGTAATTTAGTAATATATATTTTTAGCAAAATAGTGGTATACATAAAGTAATTTGCCTTACAAAAATTCGATATAACATATTAGAACAGAATTTTCGTTTTTGCATTTAAAATTAATCATACCAATTCCAATATGAAATTATAATTAATTACCTAATTCGATGTCTTCTGATTACCCATGAAGTTTTCTTGCTTCCCTATTACATTAACTATATCCATTGTTTACTTTTATGTGCAACATTAAATTATAACCAATAATTAAGTTTTAGGCTTTATAGTTTATATTAATGAGGATTATAGAGGGTTAATATTGTAAATTTAATTTATATGTTTAAGGGGAGGCTAATTTATTTTGTCCTCCCCATAACAATTATACAATAAATAAAAATTGATCCTCCCCTTAACCAAATGTGGAGTCCCTTTAACAATCCCCTTATTTATTTATCAATTCGCCCTTAAATCTTGTCTACTGACAAAACAACTCAATTAACTCCAAACTGAAAATCTAGCAATAATTAGCTATACGTATTCCAATAAAACTTGTTTCATCGAAAACGGGGATCGTTTGAAAAACAGATATTTTTAAAGTCTATATAACAACGATTAAATCCAAACAATCCGATTTAAAATAAAAATAAAAATCGTATTTCTTCAATGCAATCTTATACAGCTTCAAAATAAACCAATATAAATTTTCAAACTCAATAACTAGAAATTCGGGTTAAAATGGTATCCAACTTATATTCAAACCCTATTTAAATTATTAAATAAATGTCATCGTTTATTAACAAACTTCACAGCGACTATTTAAAAATTTGAATTAGACGTAACTTCAAATCTATAAAATGAAATCTCTATTTTTCTTTTTTGTTGGAAATATATAATCAAATCGATTCAAACGTTTCTGGTTTTACAGAAATCGTATTTATATCAGATCTTATATTTTCAATTAAAGTTCAAATCAAAAATCACGAACTACCGCGGCGTTTCGAGTTCGTTTTAATTAATTTATAATTATATCACTACAAGAAAAATCGCATACAGCAGCGGCATTATCCACTGCTAATCCGTCGCTATATTGGCCTTAGCGATGGATTTTCTGCATAACACCGTGGTCGGTAAAAACCACAACGGTAATTATGTCAGATTTTTACAACGGAATTTAGCATGAGTTTTCTGATAGTTTTCCGTCATTTTACTAATTATGTAATAAAAATAAAATTTTATTTATTAATTTAATTTTAGTTTATATACCGACCGTTTACCGATGGATAATTAATTTATAATGATTTATCATTTATAAAAAACATCGGTAAAGACTTGGTAATTAGCAAAAGATTAGCGACAAAATATTTTTTAGATCAAACATTTTCGATAGGTAATTCGTCGCTATTCTCTTTTTGCTCTGCCAATAAACATTCTTTCATGTTTCTTGCTTTCAGTTCTACCAACTATTATCGTTCAACTATCAACAGTAAAATAAATAACATAACCAAAAAATAAAAATAAAGAATGCAGTTATAAATACAATACACAAATTTGTTACTATTTAACACAAAATAGTACAATACAATATAATTCACACGTTTTTGGATTTTAGTGACATTGTACACAACCAAACACACTTCTCTTTACAGCCTAGATTGCTAGGATAAGCATATAACTTATTCTCTTAGTTCAGAATTCAATATATGAATCACTAATTCTCTATCTAGCATTGCTGCAAACCACTTTTTCCAGTCGAGATCTTCTCTTTTCCATTTGCCACCTATATGAAATAGCTATTCCATTAGCGGTTATGAAAGATAAGCAAATATTCATAAGATCAGACATATCTTCATCAAATACAGCCAATCCAACATCACATGAAAGAAAAAGATCGAACAGTTAACCAAAGTAAGTAACATTGACCTTTCCTTTCTTTTTAGTGCTAGAATTTTATTAGTTAATACATAGGCCATGAACAATAAATCCTAGTAATACAAATTATCTAATTGAGCTACCATTGAATAATGTTAACTATACTAGTATATATAACCTGAATATATAACTAGTTTATGAAACAAACTAAAGATATTAATTCTCCTAAAAAAATTCCCACTAGTACTTCTGATTACATTTTGTGGTCATTATAGCATAGTACTTTCAATGATATATGATGGAAAAAAGGGTACAAGTATATTAAAAATATAATTTATATGGGCAATTATAATGTAGTACTTTAAATGATACACGATGAAAAGAAATAATAAAACTTTATTATAACATGGTGATCGTTATAACATATTATCAATAGTATACAATGAAACATATTAAGAAATATAAGTAATCAGCCTATGATACATAGATTTTCAGAAAACATGGTATCAAATTAATTATATTGTTTGATCATTAAGAAACATGGAACTGAATTCAAATTGTATATGGACAACTGCAGAACATACCGAAATAACGAACCCGTACTTCTATGATATAAATTACATTGGTCAACGAACAGTCTATGACCATGCAACTGTTTTTGATGGTTCAGGTGGCTTGAACCCTAACCACCAAATTAGCATTGTTGCTTCTTTCTAATTGAATTATCATATGTGTGTCTCACTACTACCTGTATATTTGTTTTGCTTTGCATTTAGTGATTGAAAAAAAGGCATATAGCACTCATTATGTTCATATAATACGACTGGCTATGTAGTTCAATGTTTAAAAATATTTTTGTGGACACTAAATTGTTCTTGTGGTTTCCTCAAGGAAACAGTGCCTGTGTTATATTTTATTTTAAAAAGAAATGTTTCTGCAATATCTTTGTGAATATTAATGAAATTCCAAATATATGATTTTATTTTTTTTAAGTTTTGAACTTGAAATTGATTATGGTCTTTTCAAATCAAGTATTTCATTTTCTTTAAATAGTAAAAAAGTGATTATTTACTTATGTTTTTACAGTTTTTTTTTAAAGTTTGTGACAATCAAAAGCAATTTTAATTTTTTCAGATTTTTGCAACTTTATTAATATTTTTAGATCACTTCTAACTTTTGAAACCTTTGGAAACTTATTGAATTTTTAGTCTATAACATTGATAAGTAATTTGTACATAAACTTGATCAATTAAGAGTGTTTTAATTGTACAGAACTTGAAATTGCTGCTGCAGATTCGATTTGATTGCCTACAAAATATATACTGACATTGTATTTGATTTCATTCTACTCTAATATATACTGACATTGTCTTTAATATATTCTAACGAATTCTTACTTTACAAGGAGTAATCTTATCAAGCAAATAAAACCATTTAGATTATTTTTATGTATTATTTGTTTCCTAAAATAAACATGCTACATGCTTTTTTTTATTCTGTAGGCAAAGCTCTGCAATTTTTTCAACAATGTCCCTCTTGTATCAAACTTTGAAAAATGAGTGCTGTCAAATTTTTGTTTAGTTACCAGTAATTACATTCATAATAATATTATGTTCTTGATTAAAAGACATAATGTAGATTAGTTACTAGTAAATGCATTCATAATTTTATGATTCTTGGCTAAAAGACATAATGCCAATGAAATGTATGTTATTGTGCATATGAATCTGCATCTACTACCAATACAAGTTAGCGCTATGGATCATGTTAAAAGCTCAGTAAGGATACTAGCAAAAACCTCATTGATGGTGATTCCAAATATACCAATGAACCAAGATGTTAATACCAGTGCTTCCACTACTAGCTTTATTAATTGTTTAAAATTTTAATTGAATCCAAAAATAGTTTACATATATATCCAAAATAACAAGCTATGTTGCTGGTACATATAAATCATTAACGGACCACCCAATGGAACTGGATACTTAATTAATGCATTCATGAAAAGGCACCATTAGTCATGTTATTCAACACTATCGTTTTCAAAATAAATAAAATGACAATTTTCTGATGATTGTTATCTAACATTGTTTACAACTAAAATAAACTTATGTAAGCCCAACGCTGATCATTTATAATAAATTAGTTAATTGGTTAATCGGTACATATATGCTGCCTTTTATTTTAAAAGCAGTAAACATATATGCTGCCTTTTATTTTAAAAGCAGTTAACAATATGCTGCCTTTTATTGTTCACCGAATTTCTGATAAATTAGTTAATTGGTTAATCAGTAGAAAAATAAATTTCAAGCAAAGATTATACCCTAAAGAATCCAGTATGTGGTCATTTCTAATGGTAACAAAGTAAATATTGTTATTATTCAACATAGACAATTTAACCAACCAATTCTACTCGCTAAACAGATTGTGGTTATAGATAGCTCATAAATAGAAAAACTGCAAGTGCCTAAACTTGAATAGAGCAATTTAACCAACCCAAAAAAAAAAAAAAAACCTGAACACAATGTCAATTGAACTCTGCTTAAAATGTTTATATCCCCAACTGATGTTTATGCCCTGTTAGCTCCTGATACAACATAAAACAACATAATATAACATAAATATTGCAATGCAGTCAAATTTATCTATATGTAGTCTCATTCCTAGTACGACTTATTCATAGTTTGGCTGATCAGTTTGAGTGGCTGATATTGGAGTTGATATTTTGGGTAATGGCGTGAAATGAATTAATCGATTAGTAAGTGAAGAGGAGGTTGGTTTTATTTTTGTGATTTGGCAAGGTCAGATTTACCATTTTGCGCAGAGGCAACATGCGGATTGGAGGTAGTAAAAGATGGGACTGGCATGGTTAATGAGTAGAGGTAAATTGGTCATTGGCAATCATTTGTTCAAGTACATCAATTGATCCTGCCTTATTTGGCATGTTATTTGGTAAATCATTCGGATTTGCATGCTTTTGCAACAAAGCAGTTTCTTGGGCATGCAATACAGTGTAATTGGCAATAATGCTTGCAACACTGTCATTAGTGGTAACCATGTGTGTATATGTATCTATATAACATGTATTAATATATATACATATAAGTTTGTGTGTGTGTATATATATATATATATATATATATATATATATATCATCGTTGAGCTGTCATCTTCTGATTGGAATCAGTGTATCCAAACATGTTGTCCTCTCTTGTACTACTGTTGTTTCACGACTACTTGAGCAATGTATGCTCCACTGTCTTGACACATTTGTTCATATGAATTGTTTGATCAGTTTGCATGTATTTGGCTACACCACAAAAACTTGTCCATGCATGTTTGTGTATTTGTGAACTTGTCTTGTAACTGTAGTTTGAACCTGGATATATTTGGGCTTGAACTTGACTTGTGCATGGCTCAGTCATGTTGCACCATGATGCTTGACACTTGACTTGTCTTGTAATATGCTCGGCCATATAGCTTACCGTGTATATTTGGTTATACTGTCCATTTATGTTTTCCATGTCGAGTTTCACTGTCATGTTTGCACTGAGTTGTAGCATGGTCCATTGTGGTCGCTCCTCAGTTGCTCACTTGTTGAACCACTGTTCCTGCTGTGTAGATATGTACACACACATATATATATAGATGCACAGATGTGTATGTATATACGTGTGTTATGCGCATGTACTGGATTTCTTGGTTCAATCCATACACGATATTTGACCGTGTTGTCCCTGCATAGAAATATGCATATATACATACATATGTTTGTGTATACATGTATAGTGTGCACAAAGATTTTTTTTATATATATATATATATATATATATATATATATATATGCACTACATACGATGTCTACCTTTTGGTATTTATAGTGTATCACTGTGAATATCACAAGTTGTTAAGACACGGATGAATGACCATATAAATTAGATCAAGTCATGAAAAATGATGAGAAAACACACCAAAATTCTGAGGCAAATAAAATTTTAAAGTAAAAAATATCTGCTAGAATTTAAAATTATTTATGTTCCAAATTACTATGTGTGTTTCTGTGACAGGTAAGCAGAAGACTGGACTGACCGTGAAGCTTGCAGAAGACAGAAGACAAGTGTGTATGAGTGAAACTGTATATATTTGTACAAACTTGAGTGAAAAGAACTGAGTGTACTGTAGTGAGGCAACATTGTATAGAAACGAGTGACTGTATAACTGAGTGTTGTAGTGAGGAAACCGTGTATATGAAATTGAGTATGAAATGAAATGTATTGTATTACAGTGAGATATAAAAATAGTGGAGTTATAAATTTGTATTGTTAAGATGTTTAAATAAAATATTTCATTTAAATAAAATACTATTTGAATATTTAAATTCTTGTGCAGAAGAATTCTATTTAATTATAAATATTATATTATGTTTGTGATGTAGTATAACAATACAATTACAAACACATTTATAATAATAAATATATATTTGTTATCGTCAAACAAAAATCATAGGATTGTTAGATACAACAATCTCCCCCTTTTGACGATGACAAATATAAGGTAAGATTTTGAATATAATATTATTGTAAATGAGTTTGACAGTGAATTATTGAACTCCCCCTATTTGAATACTCCCCCTACAACAAAACTCCCCCTAAATATGTGCATGAGTGAAAAACAGTAATTGAAACTTTAATATTAAAATATTCAAAGAATATCCACTCATCGATCAAAATCAAAATCTTAACCCATTCTCCCCCTTTTGTTATAATTAAAAGGATACAAAAATTAAAATAGTGATGAAAAATGACTAAAAATATAAAATCAGCTTAAGAGGAAGAACAATCATCATAAATCTCAATTGATCAAACAAAAATCATAATATTCTAAGAACTAGTGACAAATTTCACATTGTAGAATGAATGATTTATAATGAAATTTATATAAATGGAGAGAATTTTAAAAACAAATGATTTCCAATTATTTTCAAATAAGATTTTAAAATTTTAGTACAAATATAGTGATGGGTTTGGAATACGAATATAAATTCAACTTAAGCGACAAAACAAATGATACTTCTCGAACTCCGTCTGCTTGTCAATGCCATCGACCATGGCCATCAAGATAATCTCATGATCAAGGTTGCTTACTTCGGTGATGACCTGATTTAACCGGTTGAGATAGTTTCGTAGAGACTCGCCTCTTCCTTATTTGATTGTTGAAAGAGTCATAACATGCTTCGACTTAGAGGCGTGGAGACGGAACTGGTTCCGGAATTTCTTGCTCAAACCTTTGAAGTTTGGGACCGACCTCGGAGGTAAACGGTTGAACCACATAAGTGCTACCCCAGTCAAGAAAATTGGGAAAGCCTTGCATTTGATGGTGTCTAGAGCTACTGCCACCTCCATATGCCACGAGTACCTCATCAAATGCCATTGTGGGTCAGTGGTTCCATCATAATAGTTCATCTAGGGCATATTGAACCTCCAGGGGAATACAGCCTGTAGGATGTCATTAGTGTATGGCGTGTGGCTTCGGTTGATCACCCAGTCTTCATTCTTGTATCCTTTGCTATCATTCATGATCTGGCATATTATGGCAGTTAGATTCAGAGGGATGATGGTGGCTCGGTCGGCTTCCTCAACTGACCGACCTCTCCTTGCCCTTTCTACAAACAATGTTGCCTGACTTGCCATCCGGGCAGACCTTCCTCCTCCCCTAGCATCTCGGCCAGTCACAAGATTTCAAGGAGGACGAATAGGGACTCGATCTACTTGAGTAGTATTTTAATGAGCATGCGGAGAGGCACCTTGGTTTTGTTGGGCTGCGGGATCGATGACTTCTATCTCGGCTTGGTCGGCCTAAATCTGACCTCCTGCCCCTAGTTGGTCTGAACATCCTTCTAGATGCAATTGATGAATATTTTCAGCTCTTCCTAATGGACATCGAGGTTGGCGTTGATCTCTGCCCCCTGGATAATGATAAACTCTCCGAGTTTTGGTTTAGTCGATGAGGAGGAACTTGGTGATCCATGAACTCTTAAGCTTGATGATTCCTGGACTCCTCCCATTGCTTCGACATGTGGTTCTTATCTTGCCGCATTGTAGTGTTCTCCCGAGCATGAGCTTTTAAGGCATCCATAGTTTCCCGGAGTTGACTCAACACAGTCATGAACTCATCACGGGTGGCGAAAGCTGAGGAAGAAGCTGGATCTTCCAAGGGGGGTAGTGCAGGTTGATTCGAAGTAGTTCTAAGAGCAGTCGACTACCAGCGGCATCCGCAGATGTCCCGGCTTGCGATTGTTTCCCAGTATTGCGAGTTGACGATTTTCCAACCATAACTCAAGGGAAAAAGGTAGGATTTCATCTCGGACTTGGTGATCCAAAAGTAGAGCAAAAATTCGTCTTATGTTGAGAATATCAGTTCTCAGTGAAAGCACCAAATTGTTGGCACCAAAAATTGGCCCAACACCCGAAGAATGAGTTTTGTGGAGAATAACTGAAGATAGGCAAATGAAAATGTAGAAAAATGCAATCATACATAAGTTTATAGTGGTTCAGCGTTAATGAGCCTACGTCCACTTTATAATCTCTTATATACTTGATGATCTATTTGACAAATACAATAAGAGATTAATGACAATCAAAAGTTGGAAAATCTAAAGATGCCAAAAATTCTTTCTTCGGAGTCCAGAAATGTATTTATAGGTGATTCAGTGCTTGAGTTGGCAGGGATGCGTGTAAATCGACCCCAAATAATCGGAGAGCAGGAGGAAACGCTCTAGTCCCAAAGACTCGGTATGATTTGAATAGGCATTGACAGGTGGCAACTGACCCGATTTGTCTAAGCGGCTTGGATTGATTAACACCAGGCATGAGCTATTCTTTAGGTAGATATTCTGTTTTGGATTAGTCTTGACCCGACTCGGCCGGTCTGATTATTGCGGGTTCCAATTGGAGTTTCTCTGACATAAGTCCATGGCGCCGATGGACCTTGATAGCCTTGCCAAAAGGCCCATCAACAACGGGTAATTCTGAATTCAGCTGCAATTTCCAAATCAACGTTCCAGAAGATGATGTATAAATTTGGCAGGCGTCGACTACATTAATAAACTAACTGAATGATGCATTATAAATTAAGGGAGCATATAGAATACTATTTTGTTTCACTAATGTTAAATTTGGACAATTTAAATCTATGTCAAATTTACTATGAAGAAGATTTTAATTGATTCCTATAATCAATTAATTTTGAGCAACAAACTGGAAAAATACGATAAAAGATATTATTTGATTTGATAAATAAATCAAATCTAGATATATATGGCAGCAAATTTGGAAGATATGAGAAGTAATATTATTTAATTTGAGGAATCAATCAAGTATAAGTATACGTGAAAACAAACACAAATATGCAAGATTTGTGTTGAAATCAAACCAAGGAAATCCATAACTTTTAATCTTTATTTTGATGAGTTGAATTTATGATATAATCACAAGTCTAACGATGATATGAGTTAAGACTTGAAAGGAGAATTTTATTTTTCACTGAAATGTTGTAAAACTGAATAATCCTTTACAAATGAGCTTACGGCTCTTTAAATAATGAAAAACAGAAGCTTGGGTTTGGCCCATGATAATACAGTTTTATATAAGGCCTTGGCCTATGTTGTAACGGGGAAGTTATTTCAATAATACCCAATACCAATTGTATCGTGTATCCATTTACTTTAACTCCCCCCCGAAACCTAACCTTAATTAGGTTTCTCAACAGAAATGGCGGCTTCACTTCAATCGGTGACGGAATCTTCTAGTCAGGCCTCCACGATAGATGGATTGTGATGCCGCTTGAGCTCTTGAGCTTAGATGGCTTCGAATCCATTGAGAGAGGTTAAATTGAAGGTTTAAAACAGAATCGATTAAGATCTGTTATGAAATCCTAGCTGAACTTTACAGATCCAACACCGATTTAAGTGACACAGAAGATTAATCTGGTATGTAGATGATTCTGCTTGACCTTGACTTTGGATATGAGGATTCAACATTGAGTTCTTCCTTCAATCTAATGAAATTTGGTCCTGAGAGGGGTTTTGTAAGTATGTCCACTTTTTGATGAAACGACGGTATATACCCTACTCTCGACTTTCCTTGTATAACTTGTTCTTTGATAAAATACATGTCGAGCTCTATATGCTTTGTTTTTGAATGAAGAACAAGATTTGAAGTCAGTGAAATTGCACTAACTTTATCACACCATATCACTGGCTTCTTGTTTAATTTGATTCTAAGTTCATTCAATAATGATTCGATCCATAAAACTTCTGCAGCAGCACTAGCAACACATCTGAATTCTGCTTCTGTGCTAGATCTAGATACTGTACTTTGCTTTCTAGCACTCCATGATACAGGATTTTTTTCCTAGGTATATACAATAACCTGATGTTGATTTTCTATCATCTAAATCTGTTCCTCAGTCAGCATCAGCATATGCATTGATATTTAGAGAATTGCTAGCTTTAAATATAAGTCCATGATCAATTGTTCCCTTTAGATACCTTAAAATTCTTTTTTCTGCTCTCCAGTGTGTATCTAAGGGTTTTGCATGTATTGACTTGCCTTGTTCACACTATAAGATATGCCTGATCTTGTTATGGTAGAATACTGTAAGGCTCTAATGATACTTCTGTAAAATCTTGCATCTTGAATTGCCTCACCTTTATGCTTTGAAAGCTGATTACTTGTGATCATTGGGGTCGGGAGTGAATTGGCTTTGTCCATTTTTGCCTTCTGGAGTATTTCAGAAATGTATTTCCTTTGGCTAAGTTGAATTTCTGATTGAGATGTTTTCCTGACTTCAATGCCTAGGAAATAACTTAAGTTCCCCAAATTTTTGATTGAAAATTCTGCATTTAATCTTTCTATAATGAACTCAATTTCAGATCTGCTACTACCTGTAATAATAAAATCATCAGCATAGACTAGAATAAAGGTAGTATCAGTGTTAGTAAATTTTGTGAAAATTGAGTTATCAAATTTTGTAGAATTATAGCCATAGTTGACAAGTGTTGATTTCAACTTGTCAAACCAAACCCTAGGTGCTTGCTTCAATCCATAAATTGCTTTGTTGAGTTTGCACACCAATTTTGTATTACTGTCATTATAAAATCCTTTAGGTTGTTACATAAACACTTCTTCGTGCAAGTTACCATTAATAAAGGCATTATTAACATCCAATTGTCTAATGTTCCAATTTCTAATCAAGGCAATAGTTAAAACTATTCTAATAGATGAAGGTTTCACAACAGGTGAGAAAGTTTCTGAAAAATCAAAACCACATTGTTGTGAATATTCTTTTGTAACTAACCTTGCCTTGTATTTAGAAATTGTAGCATCAGAATTTTTTTTTAGTTTATAAACCCATTTATATCCAATTATATTTTTATTTTCTGGTTTTTCAACCAGTCACCAAGTTCCTTTCTTAATTAAAGCATCATATTCTTCTTACATAGCTTGTTTCCTTTTCAGATTGAGATGCTTAATAGAAAGTAACTGGTTCATCTTATATGACAGCAGTATTAATATTTTTGGGTTTGAAGATACCACGGTTAGCTCTAGTCAACATAGGATGCTTGTTAGTATTATCAGCAACTATCGTGCCTTGATTAATATTCTCTGATGAATCTGTAACAGATGTTTGATCACCTCTTGCATCACTAGTAGCTTGACCTGATTGACTCTGATTGTCAACACTGTCATCAATTCTTTGCTCTTGACCTGGCCTTCTCATAGGCACTGTGAGTTGAGGCCTAGTGGTGGTATCTTTCAAGACTTGTTGAGATGGCACCATCACTTGTATTTCTTCATGAATATCATATATAATAATTCTTGGATTCACTACTTTTTCAGTAGTTTTTATTTTTTCAGTACTAAAGTAAAATACTTTTTCATTGAATTTGACATGCATGGATGTATATATCCTGCCTGTACTATCTATACATCTGTACCCTTTTGACTATTGTAATAACCAAGAAAAGTACATGAAGTAGACCTGAAACTCAATTTATGGGTATTATATGGTCTTAAACAAGGAAAACATTGACATCCAAACACTTTTAAATGTTCATAATCTGGTTTGACTTTAATTAATACTTTCTGTGGACTTTTGAAATGTAGTACCTTAGTTGGCAATAAATTTATCAAGTGTACAACAGTATAGAATGCTTCATGCCAAAATTTTAGAGGCATAGATGCTTGAGCAAGTAAAGTCAATCCAGTTTCAACTATATGCCTATGTTTCCTCTCAATTAAACCATTTTGTTCAGAAGTATAGGGACAAGTAGTTCTATGATTAATCCCCTTTCTTTCAAAATAAGTTTTTAATGGTAAAAACTCTCTTCCACCATCAGTTTGTATAATACCCACATGTTGACCAGTCATATTTTCTACCTTATTAATAAACTGGATAACAATATTACAGGCCTCAGATTTGGATTTTAACATATAGATCCAAGTAAATCTAGAATATGCATCAATGAAATATATATAACATTTAAACCCATAATCAGAACTGATAGATGCTGGACCCCACAAATCAGTGACAACAAGTTCAAGTGGTCTAGAATAACTTGTGTATGAATCTGGAAATGTAAGTTTATGACTCTTTCTCATTTGACAAGATGAACATACATATGAATCAGGAATTTTATCAACTGAAATGTTATTATTGTTCAATACTTCTTTTACAATTTTGCCACTAGGATGTCCTAACTTGCAATGCCACAAGTCAAACTTACCAAAATACTCAGAATCATTTACGTATGTCATCATGCAATTTTTCTTGTTACACACAGGATTTTTATGATCATTCAAATCAAATATGTATAACCATTACATTCCCTACCCTGCAAAATGATTTCATGAGTTAATATATCCTTGACAATGCAAGTATTTGGATAAAATTCAAAATAAACATTATTATCTTTAGCTAATTGGGAAACACTCATCAAATTCTTCTTGATAGAAGGGACCTTTAGGAGATTTTTTTAGAACTAATTCTCTAGGTCCAAATAAACTTGCATTTCCAGTATGTGATATATATGCAATTTTACCATCACCCACTAATAAATTTAGCATACCTTTGTATTCCTTGTTGCCCAAGTTTAAATTGGCCAAATTGTTTGTGACATGGTTTGTAGCCCCTGAGTCTGGATACCAACGACCATCATTAGCATCATCTGTTGAGATTGACTCTGTGTTTAACACTTCTGGTTGACTTTTGTTGCCATCTTTTTGCACATTGACCAGATTTACATTGCTACTGTTGCCTTGTTGAGAGGAGTTGTAATTAGAGTTATATCCGAAATAACATTTGTTAGCACTATGACCAAACTTTTCACAGATTTGACATTTAACTCTGTTTGTTTATTGCCACTTCTACCACCTCTTCTACCTCCTCTATTTGTAGATCCACCCCTTTGATTATTATTAAATTGACCTCTTGAACCTTGATTTCTTTCTTGCTGTTTCCCTTTGTTATAAGTGTAGTTTACAATCATATCAGGATTTAATATTTTGTTGTGTTCTACCCTTCCTTCACGTGAAAGAAGAGTAGAATACACAAACTGTAAAGAAGGGGTAGGATCCATGGTTGATATAATTGCAACAATAGCTTCATATTCATGATCTAGTCCACTAATTATGTACAACACATGTTCTGAATCTGAAACTTTATGACCTGCAGAAGCCAATTGATCACACAGATTCTTGACCTTAAGTAAGTACTCATTCATATTCATTTCATTTTTTTCTCATAGTTTGCAGCTGTCTTCAAAGATGCATTATCCTAGCCGAAGATTGAGAGGTAAAGTTCCTCTCAATTGTAGACCATACTTCTTGGGCCGTTTTACATCCAATTAATTGAGGTAGGATATTAGAACTTATGGATGACATCATCCATGCACATACAAGACTATCTTGTCTCTGATGAACTGTATATTCAAGATTTGAAATAAGTTGATTATCCTTATCTCGAATAAACTTTGGTGGAATTATCTTTGTACTAAGAATGTAATCTTCTAATCCATATTCTCTAATTGCAGTTTCTATTTGCAATTTCCAGAGTAAGAAGTTGGCTTCATCGAGCTGAACAGAAATAATTTGACTTTGTGGTTTAATAATGGCCTTCATCAGGTCATTAACTGGATCACTGGATGAGGGACCCTGTGAACTTCTGGTAACAGACCCAACTGGAGTGACATCTCCTTCATTTGACATGATGAACAAGAAATAGAGATCATAGGATTTGAAGAGAGAAATTAAGGCAGATAACCTTGAATTAAGACTTAAAGAAGATTATAGGTGAAGGTATGATGCTATCAAGAAACTCAGGTGATGAGTACTTGCAATTATCCTATTTGAATAGAGATAATAAGATCTGATGAGTTTCTTTTGACTGCACTATTCTTCAACTGCTATTTTTCTTGAAATTCTTGATCGATTTTCTTATTTGATTTTGAATTTTCTCTTCAACGCATGCTGTTCTCTTATAAACTGTTGCAACCAGAGTGATGATCTAGGCGTGGCACAGTTTATCAGGGATGACAACAACTTTCAGATGAAAAGATCTTCGATCTTGGATGAAAGGAGTCCAAGTGATGAAGATTTTCTGATGGACAAAGCACTGATCAATCTTGAAACAGATGGATCAGAATTTTCAGGATCTAATGCTGTTAAGCAAAAGAGAATGCTCTGATACCAAGTTGAATTTATGATATAATCGCAAGTCTAACGATGATATGAGTTAAGACTTGAAAGGAGAATTTTATTATTCACTGAAATGTTGTAAAGCCGAATAATCCTTTATAAATGAGCTTACAACTCTTTAAATAATGAAAAAACAGAAGCTTGGGCTTGGCCCATGATAATACAGCTTTATATAAGCCCTTGGCCTATGTTGTAACGGGGAAGTTATTTCAATAATACCCAATACCAATTGTATCGTGTATCCATTTACTTTAACTTCATGGAAGTCTTCATCCTCAAAATAACTTTTAATCCTTAATCCTTATCTTCACGCAAGATTTGTACTTCCTCTTGAATTGAAGAAGAATAAAAGAAATTGTTGGTTCCGCGGATGTAGGATATTCATATCCGAACCACGTTAAATCTTCCTGTCTCTTATTTCTGCTATTCTTTCTATGATGCTGCATAATTGATTTTTTTTAAAGTTCTATTAATGTCTAAATAAACAATACTAGATCCTGATCAAATAATAACGCTTGAGCTCAAATTAACATAAATTTCACCATAACTAATATTTTTTCTATTGGGTTTTTATTAATAAGATATTTAATGAGACATTACCTTCACTTAGAAGTATCAACCTTTATTATAGCATTGTAAAACATATTACCTAAAGATGAAATAAAATTATACTCTCCTTATTTATGTTTTTTCACACTGGATTTTTCATAAAAATATTTTTAATAAGATGATTAATCTTATTCGGTGCATACGCATATTCAAGTGCAAGTGTTGTAATATGTAAAAGTAATAAAGATGAGTAACTAATATACTAAGTGATTTTATTGTGATTTACAGAGCACATAAATTTTATAAATGGAGAATTTGTTTACATTTGAAGATATGAATGGATGGAAATAAAGCTTTCTTTTCAATTTCATGAAAGTTCGTTTAAAAGGCGGAAATAAAGTTTTCTTTCCAATTTCATGAAAGTTCATTTAAAAGACGACCGATTGAAGCACAGCAGCGTTGCAGTACAACCGTTGCTGCTATTTCGGTTTATTTATTACAATTTTGCCACTAGTGCAGTACAACTGTTGCTGCTATATCGGCACAATGCACCAAATTCATGATTTTGAACTTCATTCATCCATACTTTATTTCTCTTTTCGTCCGTGTAGCTCAATTCGTTCTCAAAATTTAACTATTCTCCTCATTTTTTCTGTGCACCTAGGGATTCTCCTGAAAGGTGTTCTTTTTACTTCAATTTTCGCTATCACCTTGAGTTTTGCTTCTGAGTTTACGTTGTACCTCTCCAAAATTTCGGCACTACGAAAGGCAGTTTCCGGTAAAAAGATAATCCCGGCGAGTATCCTTTTTTCTAAATCATTCTTTTTTTGGAGTGCTTGTTTTTCAGTAATAATGTGAGTGTGAATAAGAGTAATTTCGGTTTAATGTTAGCTGCTATTTTATGACTAATACTTGAGATATCTACAGTTGTACTTTTTGCCCATTTTGATCGTCTTATAATAATTTGCGAACAGAATGTTACAAGGATAAAATGCAATATATGGTGCATGTCTTGATAATTGGTTGAGGTGTGTGCTGGATGAATGACATTTCATTGATCATTGCTGTAAACCATCCTTAATTGTAGAGCAGTCCTAAATGCACTGTGTTAAGAGCTTCATGTTACCCAAAAAAGGAAAAAAAGAAGAAGAAAGAGAGCATGTCTTCATTTTACTCAGTGTGGATGGTATCGTACCACCAAACAACAATATAGGACCGTTGGAAGGATTGTTTGATTTTTTCAAAACGACACATACGATCAGCAGTAGAAGACCGTTCGGTGGTGTAAAATCGTTTGTTTTGAACTGTCTACGTTGTTGGACGGTGTTGTACTACCGTTCGGCGGTATGAAACCGTTTGCTGAATGGTTAACACAAAAATAAGTGATGGGTATTTTGAAGTGTGTAACCATATGATGCTGCGTAAAATGGATAATGAGTAAAAAGAAGCTCATAACGTTGTGCATTTAGCACTGCTCTAATTGTATTTGGATTTAGTTATTGCTTTTCTGGAATTTAAATCAGTAAACGGTGTTCGTTTTCAGTTTTTCAGGGGAAATATATATGCATGAGTTATCATTTTGTTTTCATGTTGGTTTCAGATTTCATTTCATTTTGTTAAAGACGTATATCTTAACTAGTTACGCCATTTTTCTGTGTTTCAGATACAAAAATGAGCTATCATAATCCCCCAATTGCTAGGCAATTTTGGAAAGCAGGAGATTATGCTGCCAATTTAAATAACAACGCTTTCTCTCAGAGTATAGTTATCGTAAACTATTGTTATCAACAAGGCTGTATTACTAATTGCGCACTTGTTAATTATTGGTGCTAATCGTTGCATGTAGATTTCTCTAATCGGTTGCGTGTTCATCCTAAATTTCTCCATTCCAATGCTACTTCACACAAGTGGGCTTTTGGTGGTATGATGTATCTTCATTGGTGAGAGTATATGTACATAAGCTGTTGACTTCATCTATTTTCTTTTTCATGTTGCAGCTGTAGCAGAACTACTTGATAATGCAGTTGATGAGGTAATTAGCTGCACCATTTCGTTATATGCCACCCTCCTTTTTACTTACTTTGTCACATATTTTTTATGTTGATGTTGTCTTGTCTGTTCAGAAATTCTTGCCAATAAAGGGGACTACTTATTCACTCTGTTTATGCATTGGATATTATGTTCTGATATTATAGCATTATGGATGGTAATGAGGCGGGTGTAGGGTCCAAATCCGGTTGACCTGCCCCTGCTTTGGTCTGTTTAGACCCGTCCCATCGGGTCTTCGAAGCGGGTAGACCCGTGACTCTCTTTGAGAGGTCCGGGTCTAGGGTCAGGTCTGGAGTACGGCTAACCCGCCTCAACCCGACCCGCATTAGTGAAACATCATTAAACTATTTTATAACTATAATGATTACTTACCAACAACTCCACCCCAACTCGTCTCTTTGTCATCCCTATATTGCAATGTTTATTTTGAGGTGTGATATATAGGTGCAAAAAGGAGCCACCTTTGTAGTTGTAGATAAAATCACAACTACAAAGAACAGAAGACCAGCATTGCTCATACAAGGTATATAACTTTATAACACTAAATCTCACATATGGTATGTTGTAGCATTTAACTTAATGTGTGATCTAATTTTGAATCTGCGCATGTTGTCATAACATATAAGACGATGGAGGTGGAATGGATCCAATATCTTTACGACGATGCATGAGCTTTGGATTTTCAGATAAACAGCCAGATAATTCTATAGGACACTGTATGCATCTTAGTCTTATGTTGCTAGCTAATTTGAGTATGACCGTAGTGTATTGATTCCCATGTTGACCTAGTTTGTAGATCATTTTCCGTTTGCTGTAAATACCAACAGTTTCTTTTCTTGTCGTTCTGTTGATTTAAATTTAGATGGAAATGGCTTCAAGACTAGCACAATGCGGTTAGGAGCAGATGTAATTGTTTTCAGCAAACACTACTTGGATAAAAGGTGGCCTTGTTTATACATTTTCTTTAACTACATTCTTTTTATTTTTATTCCTAAGTTAGTTTTATTAGCATTTGAATGTAAAATCTCATGTTTATGGATTTTCTGATATGATATGCTCACACACCTATGTACATACATACACACAAAAGGAAGAATGCACCTGCACTCCCACTCCACTACATCTCATCTGTACCGCTACGGGTTTTCATGCTATGCAATTCGATATCAAATGGAATTTTTCAGATATATTTTTACATGCCTTAATATCATCTTCACAAAATTTTGATTAATTTGAATGCTCGTAACATACTCAAATTAATATTTCAAATCGATGGTTAAAATGAATTTTATAATGGTTGATATTGGTTTAACATTTTAAACATGATAGAAGATTTGAATTGTTCTCATTTTTTGCGAGGATGATGTTCATAGCATAGATTGAATATCCTCATAGGTTCGTTTGATTTAAAACGATTTAGAATTGAAAACCATAGGGGTGTAGAATGTGGTGTAGCGAAAGAGGGGTGTAGCTGATCCATATAATCGGGTTTATAAAACTTATCCCTATGGAATTTAAGGTTTCTATTACCTTGTCTAATTTATTTATTTTTGTGTGTATTTAGACAATTTTTTTTTTCAAAAATGTTATATCTAACAAGATATTTTTTCCTATAAAATTTTCAAATCCTTTAGATTGTGTTATTATTTTTATATGTTTGTAAAAATCATTCAGTGTTATAGTAAAATTTGGAGCTATGTAGACAATACATATATTGTTATTCATATCAACTTCCATCATTCCAAATATGGCTTTGTCCATATCTTATTGTCTATCATCAAGTAATATCCAAGGGTGCAATAAGTAGATTGTTAAATTAGGAATTAGGAATCTGTCCTCATACATATTTTCAGAGTCATCTAATTTTATATTTAACATCTTGTAGTTTTCCCTGTTAATAAAACTCATTATAAATATTTATTTCATCATCATATAATTCGAATTTGTTATTATGATAAATGTTATAATTATTATTTTCTTCTCTTAGTTCATTTTTTTTATATTTTGTAATATTTGTTACACATACCAAATATATCATTTTATATGTAATTTGTGTTTTTGTATTATCTTATACCAAGTAGAAGGTATGATTAAGATTTTTTACTATCTTGTTTTTATATAGTTTTGGATCATCTGTTAGTTCTAAATTTGTTTTTTGTGTAATTTTCTTTGAAGATTTTTGTCCTATTATATTGTTGGTTGGTGTTTAACTTTGGATGTTCTAGAATCAAAAGGATTTTTGCAATAAACTTTGTTTCTGGGTAATTATTCTCATGTGGTATAAATACCACCATCAGATCCTGTAAAAAGACCATAGTAGAGATATTTTATCTTTTTCTCTTTTGTAAATATGTTAACTAAGGTGTATAACACACTTAGTTTTTGTATGTTAGATTCTTGCGGAGTCTTCATATTCCATATGTTATCTAGAACAAGTTGTTCTTCTGTGATTTTTGTCTTTGTAACAAAATGGTTTGTTTTGTATGTCTTCAAGTGCTTAGAAGAATTTAGATCTTATCCATTTTGCAAACTAAATGTTAGTAACACATATGAAAATATTTATCGTAATAATTTGGACAATTGGTCAGGCAGGAGATTATTTTCTCTTTTTATGTGTTTCCAACAGATATTGGTTCTACAATTGGAAATAACAAGTTTAAATTTTAGTTATCTATTGGTTATAGTTTTTTTATTGTCCATATATTTCACTATAGATTCACAGTCTGTTCTTATTGTTACTTCCTTTTGAGATATTCTAAACAGTTTAAATGACTCTAGAGCATAAATTATAGCTAATAATTCATAATCTAAGGATGTAATGTATCCTTTTTCTTTGTATACACCACAAGAATATCTACATATTTTTTTCTGTAGATTTGTTTTCATACTTGTTATTTTTAGTTAATAAAATTCATCCCTATCCTAAGGAGGATCATCTGTTTCAAGTATTAAATAATCTGTTTATAATGGTAAACTTAATGGTTTTAATTTTTGGGCTAACTTTTTTTTATTTCTTAGACTTCTTTTATATCTTCCATGTTAGAATCTCTATCTCCTTTTGAGTTAGCTTTATTGTATAAACTATAAAGGCCCAGTCACTATTTCAGATATCGTGAATATCGCCCGAGATCTCCTCTGATATCTCATTTTGGGCTCCTTCTGAAACAAAATAACAAATCTCATTGTAAATCTCTTTCCGAATATATCACCCTAGATATTGCGATATCAAGCGATACACCGATCGAGACGAGATAGTGGAATACCGTCCAATATCTTGGTTTTTTTTGGGGGTTAAAATTTAAATCTATGCCTGAACCAGAACAGTAATTAAAAAACTCAATTCTAGCCACGATAATTTTTTGCTATTTAACATTTTGCATGTTAAACGACTATAGATGTTCATATATGTTCTATAATGCTTATGGTTGTCATATTAGTCCCTTTTTACATGCATATTACTTATGAAATTATTTATTTTATTTTCTACTTATGCTGAAATTTTTAATGTTGTGGATCTTTTTTATGTTTTATCTCTAACAATAATTCATGTTCATGGATCATATGTTGTAAACCTTATTCTATTTGCATTACGTTATATTTCTATTTAGGCATATTATGATTTAGATTATGAATGATCTTTTAGTAAACTAAGAATAATAAAATAATTTTGCAATTCAAGTTTAAATTGTTATGTCTGTAATAGCATTCATAAAAATCATTGTGTTAGAATATCATTTTTTAACATATCATGTACCCTGAGATTGTTCCGGTACGAACTTTCAGACCGAGATGGAAATATGAGACGAACACTCGAGTTAGACTCATCTCATCTGAGATCTCACCCGATACAAGATCAAGTCTTTAAAATCGCCGAGACGAAACGCGATCGATATCCGAGATTTAAAACCCACCCAGTATATTTTGAAAGATTTTTTATATATGGTCTCTCTAAGGCAAGGTGGTGCCTGACGCAATCGGTAAGGTTACCCGGCTGGTAATCTGGAGCGCACAGGTTCGAGCCCCGGCCTCTTCACATAATGTGAGGGAAAGGCTGCGCGCGCTAATCGACCACCCCCAGAGCTCGGAAAGCCGTGAGAATAGTACCAGATGAGAGACTGTCTAGGAAGTCCTCACGCTTGAGTACGGGAGCCTTCGGCACTGGGTATCCACCGGTCTCTCTCTAAGGCTGTCAATGGATACTCGAAAAATCCAAAATCCATCCGTATCCGAAAAGAATATAAATATCTGATATTCAAAAAAAGGGATGCGGATACAGATACATAGATATCCACTTCCAAAAATTATCCGTTCGGTTTTTTTAAACATTACGCTCAAAATTATATTTATTTTAGTATAAAGAATGAGATTTATTTATTGTTTTATTAAGTCGATGGTTTATATTATACGCACTATATGCATATTAGCTACTCAAATCTATTTAATTTCATCATGCTTGTTTATTTTTAACACTTTTGTGTCAATGGAACTGAAAAACATTTATATTAAACTAAAAAATTTCATTTAAATTTCATGATTTATCGATCGTTGACGGATAGGATAGTTATCCAATATCCGTCTGTATCCGCGGATACGGATCAATATCCGTATCAAAGTATCCGTTGACAACCCTATCTCTCTCTCTCTCCCTCTATATATATATATGTATGTATATGTATGTATGTATGTATGTATGTATTTATTTATATATATATATATATATATATATATATATATATATATATATATATATATATATATAGGGAAACTCTATTTATACACAAAATTGCACACAATATAATTCTCAACCATTGGATCCTCCCATGAATTACACTCCCGACATAAAGACAAACAAATCCAACGGTGCGCATGTCTTTATCTTCTTATTTTATATTATTTTCAGTAGTCAGGATGACAGTGACCTCATTTCATTTGATGATACTTCATTCTTGTTTGTCTAGGGTTTACTTTTGACTGATATCAGATATTGTTAGAGTTTCATGAATTTCTGCTTGTGCCTTCTGTATAGGAACATAACTCAAAGTGTTGGGTTGCTTTCTTATACACTTTTGAGCCAAACTAACTGTCATGATGTAATAGTACCCATGGTATGTTTGTTGTCACAGGTCTTATTTGAGAATATACATTCATACAATCTGGTTTCGAGCTATAATCGATCGCAAATATTTCTTCTATTGGCAGGTTGACTATCATATCAACCCTCTGACGGGTGAGCAAATGCCACTGATAAGACAAGGTCAAAGTCAGTTTCACTCGAACTTGTCAACTCTGCTGAAATGGTCTCCTTTTTCTACAGAAGCTGACCTGCTAGATCATGTTGTTAATTGCGCCCAGTACTTTGCACTCTTTTTTTCTTCTTTTATACAATAAAATTTAAATATTCTGAACATATACCAAATAAAAATATTTGATGTAAGCTTTCCTACTGCTGCTCGTACCTTTTTTCTTGTTCAATTCAGCAACTGTCAGTTCATCTTATATGCTCCGAATGCATGTATTTGAAACAAATAAGATCTGCTAAAAATACAGATCATAAATTCCAAGGCATGCTTTTGTAACATTGGTAGCTCCACGGTTATTTGATGGCAAGTTGAATTAGACAGCCTTTTAGTTAAGGATATCAAAGCCTGAAACCTTCAGACTTGGTCAACTGTCTGATCTTTGTTTCATTTTTATGCAACTGTCTGGCTGTTATATTTTCTTTGTAAGGACCAACTTCTGTAACATTTAATTTTACCTTTAATTTATTGATGACCAAAAATTGTCTTTTGCTTATTCTATTTTTATTTTTTACTTATAGTTTTTTTTTCTTTTCCTTTTTGTGTTTGCACAGTTCAATGATATGGGGGATCATGGGACAAAAGTAATCGTGTTCAATCTATGGTTCAATGATGGTGGTGATGTGGAACTTGATTTTGATGCTGATCCAAAGGTTATCCTCCCCCCCCCCCCCCCCCAACCCCCCCTCCCCTCCGGTTGGGTGTTGTTTAAGACTCAAAATACCTGGAGTGGATAATTTTGTCTGGAGAACACACATAATATCATAAAACCAATTGACATAGTGAAGTTGTCTCATTAGAGTTTTATAGAAGTCTCATTGATATTATTTTTTCAATATGTCTTATGTGCCATACATACATGTGTGCATCTTCAGCCAAGCACATGGATATTCAAAGAGGATGGTGCTGAGTCCGCGTGGCTGATATGCTTAAGCAAAACCTAAAGAGCTTCGCTTTGATGGCATTAAAAAAAAAAAACTGTTACTGTCACAAAATAAGTTGGCAATGTAAAAACTGATAACTTGTCCTGCTGATATTAATTTTAATGACAACTAGTAAAATTATGCACATGGTATACATATATGTACATCACTGTTGGCAGACTTATAAGTGAAGGAATGTAAGTGGCGGTGAGAGGTTTGCGGGATTGTGATGATACAAGATAGTTGGAAATGAAAATATGGGGATAACCATGGAATTTAAATAGACACAGTGTAATTAAATTCATCCAATTTATTTTGTACAAATAACTGAGAAATAAACAAGTAATCGATTGGGAATGACATAACTAGCCAAATAATTGGTTTATTTAATAAATAGTAGAGAAATAACAGAATTTGAAAATAGTACTGTGGAACCATATCCATCCAATTGCTTTTTATACATAGTAGAGATGTAAACTAGTAATGACATAGCCAGACAAATAACTGATGTGAAGTGCTAACTGCCTTCTTGACTGATTGAAAGGAGGCACTTTTTTTTTTTTTTTTTTTTTTTAAATTTTTTTTTTATAAGAAATTAACCAGTTTATGAAATTATGATTTTTTATCTTGGCATCGATCAAAGTGAGTATTATCACCCCTCTAAAAGTGATGTTAATACTTACTATTTATATAAAACATTGACTGTGGTCGGTGAACTCAAATGGTAGCTCATTTGGCCATTTGCATCATTAATTCAGTAGCGTAAAGACTTCAAGATGCTTACTGGTAAAACTCGGACTTCAGCAATGTTTATTAGAAAAACATTTTTCAGTTTTCAACAATATGTTACAGTGTTGGGTAAGAACGTGAACAATGCTAAAGAAAAGAAATTTAGACTAGTCATTAATTGAATTTTTTTTCCCCAAAGAATTTGCGGCTGCCTGAATTAGTACGAAAAGACCTAAATTTTAAAAAAGAAAGAAAAAAGGGTTGCAACATTAAAGTGGGTTCCTTCTTTTTGGTTCTGGTTGCAGGACATAATGACAAGTGGAGCACCCAAAGTAGAACAAACCAAGAGCACTCGGAAGCTTCTTGATCAAAATCATATTGGAACAAGATATCGTTATTCTCTTCGTGTGGGTTAAGTCTTGTCCTCCTTTTTGAATTTTGTTTGATGTCTTTTGTCAACACTAATAATACTATTGTGATTTTCGAAGGTATACTTGTCCATTCTTTATCTGCATCTACCACAAACCTTCCAGATTATTTTGCGTGGTCAACTTGTTGAACCTCATCACATAGTAGATGATCTCATTTTTTGTGAGTGTATCAGATACTGTCCACAAGGTGGAGATAAGGAGGTGTGTGATTATTAACCTACATAGTTGTTGGTTCATTTATATTTTATCTTAATCTTCTTAGCTATGTTTTTTCCCCCTTTCTAAACCTATGATTATCACATAGATTATGCCATGCATATTTTGCAGACCCCGATTTGCCCTATTTCTGTTATTGGTGCTAGGAAATTATCAGTGGATTTGACTCAAACTAGTTATCCCTAGTTGGTAGTTAATAACTGTACCAACTCTTTCCTAACGCCAGAAATCTCTAGCTATACTTTGTATTTATCTTCTTCATTACCTTTTTTTTTCTTTCTTTCTAATAAGTCACAAATTAAATAATAATAATAATAATAATAATAGTAGTAGTAGTAGCAGTAGCAGTAGCAGCAGCAGCTGTAGTAGTAGCTGTGAGCATGTTTAGTGTGTAATTTACAATTTCAGGAACCTGTCATCACAACTATTGGATTCCTGGAGGGTTCACCGCTTCTTTCTATTACTGGATTCAATGTCTATCACAAAAATCGCCTTATATTGGTAAGATAGGAAAAAACCACCTTATCTTCATGTTTTTCTTCATATGTCATCTTTTCTACCTAACTTAAAAGTTCTAGGGACATTTATTATTTATATCCCATAAGGGCATATACATCATAATATTTTATGAAATTTGTACATTCTGCATTTATTTACGACAGCTTTGATATGCCCAACATAATTATTCCAAAATTTATTCAGCCATTTTGGTCTGCTTTCACTAGGGGAAATGCTAAATGCAGAGGCATTGCTGGTAACCCCTAATGACGTGAATACATTTATCTGTTTACTCTTGTTAAACATGATTTCTCGTATCAGCTACTTGTTTTTCTTTGTGATGTAGGAGTGCTTGAAGTGAATAATCTGAAGCCAACCCATAATAAACAAGATTTTGAGAGGTCAAATTTATTTGTGAAACTCGAAACCCGTTTGAGAGATATGTCAGTAGAGTATTGGTAAGCGCTAATCTATTTAAATTGTGGTTTTCTTGAGATAGTTCAGTAGTTCCACATAAAATGCTTGTCTTTTATGACGTATAATATATAAGAAAACTGCGGTTAGATTAGAAGAATGGCTTTTACTATATTTGATTTGATGACATATTAGAATGGTTCTATATCTCCACTTATATAGCCATGTGAGTTGGCTAAATAAGCATGTGTGTCACTCTTTTGATTGAGGAAATGGCATGCTTGTGCAGTATAAACGGATCATGAATTCATTATGTTTAATTCTGTTTTAAATTGAAAATGGTGAAGTTAGAAGTCACTTGCAACACCCACTTGGTACCCAAGTGAGGATTTTCGATTCATATCGATGAAATTTATTTTTTTTCAGAAAAAGAAAGAAATGTATCAATCAAACAATGTCCTACAATCATAAGCTGATAATGCCCAGCAATTAAGATAAACATATGTACTACATGTATATACAGATATGTCAAACATTTAAACATCCTCCATCAAAGTTTGGATGAAAATATTAATGAGTCCAAGTTTGGCTAGAGCTAGATTAAGAAGAGATGATCACGTGGACTTGGTGAACTTATTAGCAGTCTATTTTGAAAATGGGATGAAAATGTGTGTGATGAGCCATGTCTGGCTCTTCTCACAAATGAAGTGGATATCCGCCTGAATGTGTTTTGTCCTTTATTGAAGGACTAAATCTGTATACAGCATATGGGCTATTTGTTTTTACTGGACTACTTTGATTATATTCCTTTTAAAAAAATTTAATTGAAAGGGAATAAAGATGGAAGAGTTCTTTTGTTCCTAGAGTTTTAGCACTCCTCCATCTCGCTCAAGATCTCCCTTAAGATCTCCTTTATGTACTTGAGCAGGATCAAAAATTTAAACATGAAATTTAGCTTATTTGGCATTCATCTCACCAAAGTGTGAAGATCTCAACTTGAGATACGGACCAAGATGCAAGTTTGAGATTTCAAGAGAACTTCGCAAGATTTCATGAGTACTTGAGCTATTGTTTGCTACACAGCTTCAGTAAAATATCAGGATATGGCAAAATTGATTTTATACTCTTTAGCAAGATTTGTCTTTCATTAAAGACCTCCATGCCAGAGGTGTGGAATGTTTTCGTTTTATTATCAAATTATATATCGTGATAAAGTCAAATTTCAGTTTATTAATCAAATGGCCATTAAGGTGGTCAAAATGGTTTTCTTTCTTTTCTTAATACATTATAACTGGGCTTTTATTATTATTATATTTGTGGATCTCTCCTTCTCTCTAGTTGGTCAAAATGGTTTTCTTTCTTTTCTTAATACATTATAACTGGGCTTTTATTATTATTATATTTGTGGATCTCTCCTTCTCTCTAGTTGGAGAAAGTAAGGTATAAATAGTCTTTGACTAATTAGCGGAGTTGTTGGAGGTGCACATAGAGAGAAGTTGAATACTTCCCTGTTATGGAGGGGACATTGGATCGGAGCTTTGATCTTTCTATGTCTGACATTGCTTGAAATCTTTTTAAAGTGCAGACCGCTTGTATTTTAAGTTTTGACTAGATGCAAGTATTTTGTCGTGTGGGATTCAGGCATCTAGAATGCTAGTGGCTTGAGTGTTTTGGTGCTTGAGAGGTCAGGTGCTGGTGCAATAATTCCCACAACGGAGGTCCTTAAGTATATTATAGAATTTACGGCTCTTCAAATCAGGCATGCTTGTATATTTTGTAAGAGATTTAGGGTGCGTCTGTGAAGGGACATGCAAAAAGGGCAAGATGAAATGTGTTTGAAAAAGAGAATGGAAGCGAAAGGGAAACAAAAAGTTTGTTCGTTTTGGAGGATTTGAAAGGGGTTGAAGAATAAGTTGGTAATAGTGTTGTAAAATGAAGTGATTAATTTAATCGTCTCTTCAATTTATTAGTGATTACTATGATTTTATCTATATTATTTTATGTACGATACCTTATAATTTGGATGACGTAGATCTTGTATGACGTTTACGCTTTTACACACGAAAAAGCATGTGGATGTCATGTCCGTGAGCTCCTTACCATCATTAAACCAGTTGGTGATGTGAAAAACATTCTCTTTATATTTTCTATATGATCAGCAAGATTAACTAATGAAACAAGAAGGATGCCCTCTAAATAATAGGGCAAAGCTGGCCTACCTTCTAAAGCTAAATAATACCCTATGATTAAGACACCATGTACTTGTATGCCACATTTTTATGGTCGATAAGCTTAACAAGTATAACAACTGTTTTCTATTGCAGGGATCAGCATTGCCATTTGGTAGGTTACCCTCCAGCAAGAAAAACATTTAGTTCGGACACTCAAATTCAGCGAAAAGATCAACAAAGCAACAAGGGTAATTTTAGTTTCTACTTAATGTTTAATATCAAACTATTTCAACCAATTTACGCGTGCTTAATCATCTCCTAAGCGCTAAGTCATGCTCATTACTTAATTTTCTTAAAAAGCAAAACAATTAAGTGATTAAGTGTTTAATTGATACTTATATGCGCTTTGCTTAAATTTAAGCAATGCTTGAGCAATACTTATGAAAAAATTACTAGTTCTAAAATAAAAGAATTGGCTTTGATTAGTCTCATTTTTGGTTGAACAAACACCAACACCCAGATGAGTTTTGTAATATCAGAATCACAGGTTCAACAGTGCAGTCACCGATTCATTCTTAGAAAAGCTGAAGCAACTGTGGATCACTCTAATTCTTATAGTGGTTCGACAAACTCTGATCTACGTCCACTTGAAATAATCTTTTATTATACTGTAACCTACAAGTATAATTATTTGTTTGTATGAAAGAAGACTGATGTTGTCTTTAAGGAATGGCAAGGCTTCCGCATTGAGAGAAGATCCCTTTGGAGCTAATGAATGTCTATTTATAGCTGAACGAAACGATGTGTCAGCCTGAAATCGCGCAATGAGAGGCACCATAGCTGGATGACGAGACTTAGGAGTGGGGCCCAGATCACCCCATTTATTTTAGGGGTTGGCACCGACCCCTCAAGAGAGATCGATACTAATCCCTGAGGTTGCACTCAGTCATGGTGTGATCCCCATGGTGGTGCCCGCGTGATGTATCGTTGCTATTATGTGCTTAGTTCTTCAGTTTGTCTTTCGGCTTTTGAGTTATGGACGTTGTTTCGTTGGAGTTTCAAGTCTGCGCATCAGATCCATATCGACCCCTAGCTTTTTCAGAGTATTTTCTAGACTTATTCAATTTCAAAGTACTATTCCAGTGAATTCAGCTGTTCATAGCTTCATATCTGCATCCACATTTGATTTCTGAGCGATTGGACCATCTCGCTGGATTGTTCGTCGTGATGGTTGTGAAATCCGAGTCCATCGTGTAATAGCCTTGTAAAAATGCGGATTAACACTTGCCCTTCAAAGTTTATCTTGTCGTCGAAGATGTCTTTTGTATAAGTTCAATGTCTGCAATCTCTCCGGATTATTCATTAATTCCTTGGATGTTTCGAGTCGATAAGGTTGGCGATTAGAATTGAGAACAGAAAAACCAACCCGAACCGAACTGATGGGTCTCGAGTCAGATCTAGATAAAAAATACAGTAAATACCCGAACTGACCCGACGTAAAAACATTGAAATGTTGTGTTTTTAGTTTTACTATCCAATCGAACTTGAACCGAAGCTCGGGTCGAGTCAGGTCCAGATTTTTGAAATGTACAGTTTAGATCCGACAAAACCTGACCCACATAGAAATGAGATCCACTGGGTCGGGTCGAGTTCAGATTTTTAAATGTATAGTTTAGACCTGACAAAATCCGACTCACATAGAAACGAGACCCGCCAAGTCGTGTACAGATCCATTAGGTCAGGTCTAATTGCCACTCTTATGAGCCGATAACAAAGTCCACGATCTCGTCGGGTTGTTTATGCGTTCCACAGTTGTACTGAGTTGATATTCAATTCCATAGCTGGTTCGAGCTGATATTCACATATGTGGCCTCGTCGGACCAATATTAGAATTCACAACCTCTTCGAGTCAATCTTTAGTCTCTCCGGACCCTCGTTGAGCATGGTCCATATCCAACGATCATTGCATTTTCTTGCCAAACACCATCCACACTTATCGATCATAGCTTCGTCGGGCTCTTGCCTAGCATTGTCCGCAACCAGTGATACAAAGCCTCATCAAGCTCTTCCCTAATGCTTGTTGCACTAGACGATTTCGATCGAGCCATCCCATGTATGGAACAATCCGATCCTTGCCAAACATTATCCACATTTGACTATCCTGATCGAGTCATCTTATGCAGGGAACGACCCGGCTCTTGCAAGCGATATCTACACTTGACGATCCTATATCACCGGGCTCTTGCCAAGCGATATTCACACATAACGATCATGAATAGACAACCTTGTCAATTTTTTGATATAACTAACATATCTCTTGCCATGCTTAAACTACACATGATGATCCATTGACTATTAAATCAGAATTTCACATGTTAGTTTCATATTCGACGGGCGTGATCAATACTTGTCAAATAATTTTATTAAAATGCTAAAGCTTAAGTCTTACTACATCAAAAATCCTTGGTTTACAACCATCTTAGAGTTGCCTAAGGATCTCACTGGTTCCATACAAGTGTATGTGGTTTAGCCTTTTTTTTTTATAATTTCATTTAATTTTAAAAGCAAGAAGTACAATTTATCGTCGTCTAAGAGCATGCCTAGGGATTTCGTTGGTTCCCGTACGTGAGTAAGAGACTTAACCGTTTTATTATCCGATCTCTATGCCATCAGTTGATGACGATCCCTCGTCTGGAGCTGGGCCCGCTCCGATCTTGCACGGTTGACGGCTGTTCTGCTTCCGCTGTTGTGACTATGCAAGACATAATATGGTAGTTTTCCTTTGCTAATTAGCTCCTTGACCTCCTTCAGATATTTGCAATCATTAGTGTCACGTCTGTCGGATTCATGAAATGAACGATGTTTTCTGGAAGTCCTTTCATGTTTTAGGGACTCCCTCCTCTTTGGCTTCGATATGGAAGACGATCCTTGGTGTCTATGTATGTTCTTATTTCTTTCCAAGCAAGCATTTAAATCTATGTAAGAAGAGAATTTCGGTTCTCTCCTCATTCTTTTTTATTGGTCATATTCGTCATTGACCTTCTGCTTTTCTTTATCCTTTTCAAAACCGGACGGTTCTCTGTTCTTGACAACATTTATTTCCAGGGCCTCATGATTCAGCCTTGCTTCTTTCTGCCTTTGAAATTTACCAGCATCATGATGGAATTTTTTGAGATCCCTTAGGGGGGATCCCTCTTCGAAAACACTTTAAAATCCGTATTTCCAAAATTTCAGATACCGCTCCACCAGAACCATCGATGAATCTGAACGATCCATTGAAGTGATCGTTGCATCATACCTTCCCGAAAAGCCTGCAGGTTCTCTCCCATCCTCTGCTACACTATAGTCAAAGTCATAACATTCCTGGGTCGCGTGAAATGAACCTGAAACTGTCATATGAACCTTTCCACAAACCCTGTCCAACTGTCAGTCAATCCATTTTCCAATTGTTTGAACCACAAAGCAGCTATATCTGATAGGAAGAGTGAGAAACATTTGGTCATCACTTCTTCAGATGCCATTAACGCTTCCATGTGCCTCTTGTATCGCACCAAATGGATAGTAGTATCATTCCTTCCGTCATAAGCCCCAGCAGCGGAACTTTGAAATCCGATTGATTCCTCGAGCTTCTAATGTTCGAAGTGAACGAAATTCGTTGTACATTATCCACATTTATATTCACTAATCCTTCCCTTATAGCTTGAAGAATAACATCTCAAATCAATCATTGTCGTTAAGAAATGACCTTCAATAACATTTTGAACTTAACCGCTTGAACATCCATATTAACCATATATTTTCCTGCCTACGTGACTTGGGGGTGTGCCCCCAAGGTTTACGGGGCCAGTACCGACCCTTTAGGGGTGTTCGATTTCGACCCAATCCCCTTGGACTGGGTATGCGCTCGATTGATTCGCTTCGCTAATCCGATCCAATCCAATCCAGCTGCTATAATACCTAAGTTTTGATCCTCAAGTTGATCAGAGATTATTCGAAGTTCAGCCAAGGCCATGCCCCCAGTTCGTGAGGGATCAGGTCCGATCCCTTGGGATGAGTCAACATCGAACCGAGTTCCTACGTTTGGTGCTGGTCCTGGCAACTGAGATATGTTTTCAGGACCATCGACTTTTCCGGTCATCTAGAAGCAAGCGGCCGTCATTTCTTCTGTCTTTTCAACATGTTTTCTTATTTGAAAAATCAATCAAGTTGGTTTATTACATCATCCATATCTTCCATGGTCAAGTAAATGGAAGGATTGCAGAGGAAGTCTCATGACTTCTTCATTGTTCAGCCTCTTTTAGCTATCAATATTTCTTCCAAGTTCTCACAAATCCAAATACGAGGCTGTCAATTCTAGTGTGCATCTTCCTTGCGCTTCTTGCGCGTTAAAATGTTAGTCTCATTTTTGGTCAAACAAGCATTAACATCCGGATGAGTTTTGTAAGATCAAATTCACAGATTCAACAGTCCACAGTGACATATTCAATCTTAGAAAAGTAGAAAAAAGTAGTAGCAAACACATAATTTTTATAGCAGTTTGACAAACTTTGGCTTACATCCATTTAAAATAACCTTTTTAATGCTTTAGGCTGCAAGCACAATTATTTGTTTTTATGAAAGAAAGGTGGTGGATGGTGGATACCCAGTGCCAAATGCTCTCGTACTCAAGCGCGAGAGGAATTCCCAGGTCAGTCTCCCGCCCTCGTACTATTCTCACTGCTTTCCGGGCTCTGTAGGGTGGTCGATTAGTGCCAAAGCCTTTCCCTCACATATGTGAAAAGGCCGGGAGTCGAACCTGCGCGCTCCATATTACCAGCCAGGTAACCTTACCATTGCGCCAGACACCACCTTTATGAAAGAAGAAAGGTGTCTTTAAGAAATGACAGAGCTTCCGCTTGGAGAGAAACCCTTTTCTCCAGAGTCGGTGAAGATCCATTTATAGTTGAAGAAGACGACAGATCAACTTGAAATCATGTAGTGGACGCATGACGACCGAGTCCTAGAAGTGGGACCCGAGTCGTCCACTAGGGGTCGGTATCGACTCATATCGATACCAATCCGTGACATTGCACCCAATTAGGGTGCGATCCCAATGGTGGTGCCTCTCCTTGATGTGTTGGAAACGTTTTACAAACATTATGTGAATTATTTAAAATGTTGAATAAGTGTATGAATGACTCCTATGTGTGAATAGTCCCACATCATGGGATTATATGGAAGAGACAAGGACATATACTTTTTATCTGCAGACAAGAAAATACACCGAATTCTATTTTCTTTTAGCCTCCGCCACTAAAAGCTTTCTTTCAGAAATTTCGAGCAATATTATTTTCGAAAGTGCAAATCTGCACTGATTTGTTGTGCAAGTAGATCGGTTATCGTTTTTAGAGATTGTTTTATCCTAGAGACGACGGCGAATGAATGAACTGGTTTGCACCTCTGATCAGATCGCCGAATCGTCTTCAAGAAAGCGACCTAGTTTGCGACTCAGCCATTGTTTTCCAACAATTTGAAGACGAACTGAAACAATGGCTTCGAACTCAACCATAGACGATGCTACTCCACTCTCTGCTTTCCAGAACCCTCTCGTGACTGCTGCTCCATTCTGATTTGAAGGCTTGCATTTTAAGCGATGATGTCAGAAGATGGAGTTCTTCCTCACGATCAGAAAGGTTGTGGCTGCGCTGACTGCTGACAAACCGCAGCTACCAGATAAACCTAACGAGGCTGATGCGGCGAAGATGACATCATGGACTGAACAGTCAAAGCAACTGCAGACCTGGTCTGAACAGGATTATCTATGCAAGAACTTCATTCTGAATGGACTGAGCGATGATCTGTATGATTACTATAACTCAGATGAGAAGGCAGCAAAAGAGATCTGGGAAGCACTGAAAAAGAAGTATGATACAGAGGAGGCAGGGGCAAAGAAATATGCTGTAAGCCGCTACCTAAAGTACCAGATGACTGACGATAGATCAGTTGAGATGCAGTCTCATGAGCCGCAGAAAATAGCTCATGAGATCATCTCCGAAGGTATGGCATTGGACCAACAATTTCAAATTGCTGTTATCATTGACAAATTATCCCCTGGCTGGCAAAATTTTAAAAATGTTTTACGTCATAAGACTAAGGAATTTTCCTTAGCCTGATCACGCGCCTCCATATTGAGGAGGAAGCATACAAACAGGACCAAAAAGAAGAGGTGTTGATTGTCAATAACAACAACACTAAAAAGACCACCCGTTGTTCTGAAACCGAATCAGAAATCTTTTAAGAATCAGAACATGCGCAACAAATAGAATGGGAATCCGCAAGGAAACCCAAAAGGACAGTAGAAACCAGCCCAAAAGAATGATTCTGGACAGTTGTTTCTTTGCTACAACTGTGGAAAATCAGGTCATATGGCACAAAAGTGTCGAAACAGGCCAAGCTTTGCACCGCAGGCTAACCTGACTGAAGAGCCTCTTACGGCTATGATTATTGAGATTCACCTTGTTGGTGGATCAGAGGGTTGGTGGGTAGACACTGGTGCCTCTCGCCATGTCTGCTATGATCGTGGCTTGTTGTCTACATACACGGCTGCTGAAAATCAGAAAGTGTTGTTGGAAGATTCCCACACCATTAAAGTTGTGGGGATTGGCAATGTGGAAATTAAGTTTACCTCTGGAAAGACTGTAATTTTGAAAGATGTTATGCATACTCCAGATATTAGGAAGAATCCG
The DNA here is from genome assembly GCA_030737875.1 of Allium sativum. NCBI lineage: Eukaryota > Viridiplantae > Streptophyta > Magnoliopsida > Asparagales > Amaryllidaceae > Allium > Allium sativum. Next base: position 79,969,893 of record CM060914.1, read on the forward strand.
GTGTCTGGCTTTCTCCTTAATAAGGCTGGGTTTACTCAAGTTATTGGGGTTGATTTGTATACTCTAACTTATAGGGAACCTTTGTGGGAAAGGGTTATGCTTGTGAGGGTATGTTTAAACTGAATGTTGAAACTAATAAAGTGACTACTTCTGCTTATATGTTGTGTGATTTTAATATTTGGCACTCTAGATTATGTCATGTTAATAAACGAATAATTCACAACATGAGCATCCTAGATATGATTCCTAAATTGACAAAATCTGAACTTGATAAATGTGAATTCTGTACATAAGCAAAAATCACAAAGAAACCTCGTATATCTGTTGATAGAAGTTTTGAACCCTTAGACTTGATTCATTCTGACATATGTGAACTTGATGGTACTTTGACCAAGACAAGGACATCGTTATTTTATCACTTTTATTGATAACTGTTCTGATTTCACATATGTATACCTTATGAAAAATAAAAGTGATGATTTTGACATGTTTAAAACATTCAAAACTGAGATTGAGAATCAAACAAATAGGAAAATTAAGAGACTTCGTAGTGATAGAGGAACAGAGTATGAATCCACTTCAATTCTGGAATTCTATAAACAACATGGTATAGTACATAAAAGAACTGCACCCTATTCTCCTGAGATGAATGGTAAAACTGAAAGGAAAAATAGGACCTTTACTGAATTTGTAGTTGTCATATTACTAAATTCTGGTGCAACAAAACATTGGTGGGGGGAAATTCTATTGATTGTATGCTATGTTCTGAATATGATCCCCAAATCTAAGAATAAAATTTCACCTTATGAAATTTTAAAGAATCATAAACCCAATGTCTCATACTTTAGAACTTGGGGTTGTTTAGTATATGTTCACATTCCAGACCCTAAGAGAATAAAATTGGCAAGTAGAGCATATGAATGTGTATTTATAGGCTATGCTATTAATAGTAAAGCATACAGATTTTATGACCTTAATGCACATAATATAATTGAATCAAATGATGCCGACTTTTGTGAAACAAAATTTCCTTTTAAACTAAGGAATAGTGGGGGCACTTCAAGTATGCCTATTAGAACAGAGCTTAACGAAAATTCTGAAGCTGAACCTAGAAGAAGTAAAAAAGCAAGAATCATAAAAGATTTTAATTCAGATTTCTGTGCTTTTACTATTGAGGAGGATCCCATGAACCTCCAAGAGGTCTTATCTTCTTTAGATGCCGATTTTTGGCAAGAGGCTATAAATGATGAGATGAATTTTTTGGAATCCAATAAGACTTGGCATTGGTAGATTTACCCCTTGGTTGTAAATCTATAGGCTGTAAATGGGTACTTAAAAGGAAATTAAAACCTGATGGTACTATTGATAAATATAAAGCACGACTAGTAGCAAAAGGTTTTAAACAAAAAGAAAACATAGATTTCTTCGACACTTTTTCACCTGTTACTAGAATCACATCCATTCGGGTATTAGTCTCACTTGCCTCTATTCATAATTTGTTAATACACCTAATGGATGTGAAAACCGCATTTTTGAACGGTGAATTAGACGAAGAAATATATATGGACCAGCCTGAAGGATTTGTGGTACATGGTCAAGAACATAAAGTATGCAAATTAGAAAAATCATTATATGGTTTAAAACAAGCACCTGAACAATGACATGAAATTTTTGATAATTTAATCATTTCACTTGGTTTTAAAGTTATTGAAAGTGACAAATGCATTTATTACAAATCTGAGAATGACATTTGCACTATTATATGCCTTTATGTAGATGACCTATTCATTTTTGGGTCAAACATTCATGCCATAAACTCAGTCCAATCCTTATTAAGTGCCAGTTTTGATATGAAAGATCTAGGTGAGGCGAGTGTAATTCGTGATATTAAAATTACTAGGTCAGAAAAAGGAATTTCTTTGGATCAATCTCATTACATTGAGAAGATCCTAAAGAAATATAATTATTTTGACTGTAAACCTGCAAGTACACCATATGATCACAGTGTAAAGTTATTTAAGAACACTGGTGAAGGTGTAAGACAGTCTGATTATGCAGGCATCATTGGCAGCCTTCGGTATGCCACTGATTGTACTAGACCCGACATTGGGATTATTGTGCAGGTTTACCAGCATACCTAGCATAGAGCACTGACATGCTATTGAAAGGGTGATGAGATACCTTAAACGAACCATGAACCTTGGATTACATTATGAAAGGTTCCCAGCTGTACTTGAAGGATATTCTGATGCGGACTGGAATACCTTATCTGATGATTCTAAAGCGACCAGTGGCTATATATTTAGCATCGCTGAAGGAGTTGTTTCTTGGAAATCCAAAAAACATGCTATTTTGGCTCAGTGTACTATGGAGTCTGAGATGATAGCACTAGCTACAGCTAGTGAAGAGGCAGAGTATTTGAGAAACCTGCTAGCTGAGATTCCCTTATGGGAAAAACCGATACCGGCTGTGTTGATACTTTGCGATAGTACCGCGGCTACTGCAAAAGTTCAGAACCGTTATTATAACGGTAAGAGACGACAAATACGTCGTAAGCACAACACGGTTAGTGAACTGCTTTTCACAAATACCGTTAGAGTGGATTATGTACGTAGTGAAGAAAATTTGGCAGATCCTTTGACGAAAGGACTGTCAAGAGAGAAAGTACACAATTCTTCTAAAAAAATGGGACTATTGCCCTTAGATTGTTGAGTCACGCACAATGGTAACCCGACCTAAATGACCGGAGATCCCAAGAACTAGGTTCAATGGGTAGAAACAAGTTGTGTAGTGATAGGAGTTGAGCATGCTATTTTATAAACCACGAAGCATGTATTCCTGAAGTGATTAGAGGATGTGTTAATAGAAACTCTTAATGAGATCTATACTCTATTTGGAGTGGAGTACCTACCTTCAGGAGTGCTCTTGATAGACTCACATTTGTGAATGTGGAAATGTGGCCGTCTCCTATGAAGTTTTGGGCAAAACTTCTAGAGCATTCACTAAACTAGGATAGACGTACATAAACATAAATGCACGGGCTTATTTGATTGCACTATAGAAAAGGTTGTCTGTGGTTTGATGTCAGGAATAGAGTTCAAGACTATGTGTCACTCTAGTAAAAACTGAATCTTACTCACTATGCAAAGGTTCAAGTCGGATGACACCTTTGTTTATGCACAATCTTATGGTTTTAGAAATTGCTCGAAAATATTTTTAAAAATTCAAGTGGGGGATTGTTGGAAATGTTTTACAAACATTAAGTGAATTATTAAAAATGTTGAATAAGTGTATGAATGACTCCTATGTGTGAATAGTCTCACATCATGGGATTATATGGAAGAGGAAAAGATATATACTTTTTATCTGCAGACAAGAAATACACTGAATTTTATTTTCTTCTAGCCTCCGTCACTAAAAGCTTTCTTTCAGAAATTTCGAGCAATATTATTTTCGAAAGTGCAAATCTGCACTGATTTGTTGTGCAAGCAGATCAGTTATCGTTTTTAGAGACTGTTTTATCCTAGAGACGGTGACGAAGGAACGAACTGGTTTGCACCTCTGACCAGATTGCCGAATCGTCTTCAAGAAAGCGACCTAATCCGCGACTCAGCCATTGTTTTCCAGCATGATGTGCCCTTGCCCTTGTGTGCTTGGTTCTTTAGTTTATATTCTGTTTTTGAGTTATGGACGTAGGTTCGTCGAAGTTTCGAATTTGAGTTTCTGCGCTTTGGATTGTACCGATCCCTAGCTTTTCCAGAATCATTTCCAAACTTATTAGATTCCAAAGTGCTATTCAAGTGAATACAGTTGTTCGTAGCTTTATATATGTGTTCATAGTCGATTTTCGAGTGATCCAACCGTCTCTTCGGACTGTCCGTGGTGATGGTTGTGAAATACGAGTGTTTGGGTCCATCGTGTGATGACCTTATTAAAAAACATGTTAACTGGTTTATAGCCTAAAAAAACCACATTTCTAACATTTTTTTTTGCATTTTATGTGATATTGATCAATGGACGATGTGCATTAAGTTCGGATTATTTTATTTAATAAATGTGCACAGTTTATCTCTACTCGAGTATGCTAACTCGTGAATAACGCTAGTCAAATCCATACTTTAAACCTATTAATTTGTAAGTTAACTTCTAAGTTAAACTTCACTTCTTTGTGATGCATTTGCGTGTACGCATACAGTACACTTGCACGCATACAGTACACTTGCACACATACAATAAATTTGTGTAGGTATGGATAAAGTACGCTAAAAAATTAGGTAGTGCTTAAGCGATGCTAAGCAGTGCTTAAGTGAACAGAGATTTCCATCGCTTCGCTTAGCTATTTTTGTAGCATTAACATAGATTTTGATACAAATGAAACAAGTGACACAGTAGATCTTGACTATAAGATCGTATGAGTTCACATTTGGGTTGATGTTGGAGCCAATTCAATGGTTGAGATCCATCATGTTATTGGTAGTGTTAATATTTTGTGTTCTAATATACTTTCCCTTTATATTTATGATGTTAGTTGCGCCTTGGTATTTACATTGCATGTTTCATATGGGTAGGTATGTTGCTAAGATTGTTTAATCAATCTTTTTTTGGTTTTCGTTTGATGCATCTTGCAGAAATCACCAAAAAAAGAAAATTTGCGGACAATTCCGACAATCTTAGCACAATGAATTCTCCAATATTGTCGTCGATGCCTAGCAATTTAGCTGTTGAAGTTGGGAACAACCAGATTAATAATGCTGGAGTAAGCATATCATTATACATCGTTCAATTTCTATTTTGATGGGAAGTATCAATTCTGTTGATGGTTCCAGAGACAGCATAAATTTACGTTCCTTTTAATGCTGTCTATCTTGTATCTTCACAACTTAGGTTTTTCTTAGTACTAAATATAATACTAGAAGTGGATTCCATCCAATTCAGTTAATTCTTGATTTGATTTTTTGATATGGTTATATAAAGAGTCCATGTACAAATGAATATTTAAAATAACTTCCTGTTTTTTCTAGAATAAAAAGTGCCCATGCAGTACTTATTGAAGAAAAAATCAGGAAAAAAAAAACTGTATTTTCTAAATCTTAAGTAGGTATAATTAAGTATGATTGTTGTTTAAATATGTTTTTGTCAATTAATTTATTATTTATGGTTATCAAATTTGATCGAACTTTTTAGAAGCCTTTTTAACATCACAAGTTGTATTTTGCATATTAGAAAAACCATGACTAAACTTGCATTTTTCTCAAAAATGGGTTACATATTTGTTGCCACAAAAAATAGCATCTAAATTTCACACATCCACAAGCTACGATTTCAAATTGAAGTCTCACAAAGAAGGATATATATCATGTATATTATGCTGGCAGGTTGAGCGCAATGTCAAAGGTAGTGAAATACGGAGGCAGAGATTAATTGCAGCTGAACATATGAGGCTGCGGACAGAGTAAGTAAATATAGTTCTTTTTTCTCGCTCCAAATAGACGTTATAAGTTGAATTTGTATTCATTGTGTACGACCATTAGTATTAGTAGTGATACTAGTATTACTGCTCAACGGTCGAGAACCGACCGTTAGATTGTACAGTTTTTTTAAAAAAAAAACTCTTTTTTTTTTAAAGTTTTAGTTAAACATAAGAAAGTAACGTGATAGAGAATATTTAAAATTGGTGAGATCTAAGAAAACAAAAGTGGAGAAAATTAAGTTAATTAGATTGAAGATATTTTAGGAGACATGTTTCATGTTTCGTGGGCGTTGGAAAAATTGATTTTGGCCAAGTAAGAGTAAACAAACCTCCCTAACAGTCGGTTTGATTTTGCCAAGTAACAGTAAACAAACCTCTTTAACGGTCGGTTTGATAAGATATTTATATCTTCTACATTACTAGTTTTTTATGTATTTTTCTTACATATATCTTCGATCAGGTGCTTGGAATTGGAAAAGACTGAAAAACAGCTCTTGTTGAAGGTAACCTTTCATATTGTGGGGTGGTATCTAAAATGACATTTCAGAGTTTATAATTTCATGTGCATAAGGGCATATGATAGTGCTTGTATATATGTGTAAAAGACAAAAATATTACTTTTATATACCTATTTTTGTCTTTTTAATATAAAAAGGTGGAATTTAATAAGGCTACTTAGGTAATTTAACCAATCTTAACATGTCCCATTAGTATGGCTGAGCAATTTTGATTAAGCCATGTAAACCAACCGGATCAATTATTCAGATCCAATTGGTTTGATTTTGGAACAAGATTCATATGTAGTCAGCATGTGAATTTTTTAATTTAGTACTATTCCCCCAGAGTTCGGAAAGCCATGAGAATAGTACTAGGACGGAAGACTGACTGGAAAATCCTCTCGTACTTAAGTCTCTCGCACTTAAGTACGGAAGCCTTTGACACTGGGTATAAATCTTATTGCTTTAACAAAATTAACTGAACATTTACTTTAAAAAATTTGTTATCGTGACAATCAGTTTTTTAGATTAATTTAATGATTCAAATAAATTTTATTTATTACAAGTGTCAAATTACCATGTTTTCTCTATTTCCAAGTACAAAAAAGTAGTTGTTAAGATTTCTTAAGGATGGAAACGTCTTATATTTTGAAATACAAGTATGTTGTTAAGATTTCCGAGTACAAGTACAAGCCGTCTACTCATATGAACCAATAGAAATACTTCATGACAAATCAATAAAGTAGGTACAATTTATTATGGATGGAAACGTCTTATATTTTGAAAAACAAAAAACTTCACAAAACGGCTTATATTATGAAGCAGAGGGAGCATAATCTAAACATAAAATGCAAACTGTTTTTAGTTCAGGAAAATTGGGTTACTGATCGAACCAACTGAACATAATTTGGTTGATTTGGTTTGATTTCATTTTCATTTAATAATTTTCATTATCGGATAAACTAAACCAATCGAATGTTCATTTCTATCCCTTAGAACACATGCTAATCCTTATGTTAATCGGTCAATTAGGTTAAACAGCTCAGGGAGGAGCTTGAGTTGATCCACAAGTGCAGCGAGGACTTAGCGGCTGAGCTAAAATTACTCGATCGGCTTAAACTAGAGAAATAGTTAAAACCATTTTTTTTTTCTGTACATGTAGATATGTATGTTCACCAGTTTTGGTTGGACATGGTTTGAAATGAAAATGGATGATCATCTTGTATATAGACAGAATGGTTAGTGAAAATTGAGGACTGCTGTCATTATTTTCATTTGCTGATTCATATTATATCAGTTGCTTTTGAGCTTTAACAGTGTATAAGAAACAAAAGACCTTATCAGAAAATACCACGTTATTTATAATATCACATCAAGGACTCCTTTAATTTTGAATAGAAAGCGTTATTTGGAAGGGATATTTAAAGAGGAATTGTTACGAACAATGCGTTTTTTTACGAACGGGGCAAATTTATTATTTTTATTGTTTTTGTATTTATTATTTTATTGTTTGTTTTTATGTTTGTGTTTTTGTGTGTGTATTGTCGAACAAAATAGTAGAATGCAGAATACAAATTCGCATTACATAATTACAGAATTCATTAATTTAAAATTTCATAATTCAAATAACATTACAACATAAAATACCACCATTGCACATAAAATACTAGTTCATAAAATAAAAGGCAACAAAAGATACATAAAAATCTACAGCTGTCCAGTCCGTAGCTTATGAACATAATAAAGAATATAACGCCTTAGCTGTGTGGGATTGTCAAGCAGTAAATACAAATGGTTGGGACCCCTTCTAGTGTCTAATGCTGGTAGAATAATCGCAAGCTCCCATTTCAGATAATCATCTTCATATTGACGTGTCGTCATGCATAAAGCAATCAGCTCTTCTTGATCCATGAAATGAGGATGACCGGAGAGGAATGAAGTGAATATATATTAATGGAGTGAAGTAGTAGAGTGAATATATATAGGTGAATGAAAATGGATCGGTTGTTCCAGAATTTTCATGGCGTCTGACGTCATCTTTCCAACCGTTCGTCTCGAAGCGGCAAAAGAGTGAGTTCCACAGTTGACGCGTCAGACGCAGACGTGAACTTTGACTGTCCAGTTGGAAAATCAAACTTTACCTAATACATTTCTGTGACTCAAAATGCAATAATAAAGTGCAGACGCCATGGCTGCTGCAGTAGAATCTAGCCTGTTAATTAACATTGAACCTTCATCTCTCCACATTTGTCATCACCCTGAAAACACCAAGGACGGTTGGAAATTATTTTTCTTCACCGCGTCAATAATTATATTTCTTTTATGTCCCTAAAGTCATGCTTATTAATGTCTCGACTTGTATCATCATCTATTTTCGGATCTTCTCAGTCATCTTAGGGTGCGTTTTCAGCGAATTTGAACGTGATACTGTTGTAAACGGGGAATGCGTTTTTTTGCTACGAATAGGGTATTTGAGTGTGATATTTGAACGGTGTATTTATAGAGGGATTGTTAAAGGAACTCCACTTTTGGATAAGGGAAGGACAAATTTTAATTTATTGTATAATTGTTATGGGGAGGACTAAATAAATTAGCCTCTCTTAAACAAAATTCCGATATTAACTCTTATAATTTTCATTAATGTAAAACTTAAACCTTAATTAATGCTAACATTTTAATGCTGCACATAAAAATAAAATATCGATATAGTTAAGACATAAGAAAGTTCCATGAGTGATCAGAATGCATCAGAATAGGTAATTAATTGTAATTTTACAATTTTGAATTGGTATGATTAATTTAAAATAAATGTAGATTTTTTTTGATCTAATATGCTGTATCGAATTTGTAAAATTGAGATGTTTAGTAATTCGCACGTTTGTTACTTATGCTAAATTTAGTAAGCTAGGATTTGATATAAGCGACGAATTAGGGATAGTTATGTCTCTTTTCTTTTTTTTTTTAAAATAAACCAGACCTTCTCTTAATAAAAATAAATTAAGTTGGAGTCCCCTTAAAATTATCCCTCCTTAACCAAACATGGAGTCTGTAACAACCCGTATTTTCAATAACCTATTATAACGTAAATCGAGGCAGAATTTAATTTATAAATCTGAATCAAGGGAAACGGGCTATGCCATTACGTTCGTCTCGGAAAAATACGCGAAATAGAGTCCGAGTTTTCGAAAATCGGAGTCCGTATGAAGAAGATATGGACGAACGAAGTTAGGCAGAAAAACCGAAAATCAAGCCAGAATACACTGGTGCACTTGTGAAGTGCGCCAGCACAAAAATACACTGGTGCACTTGGGAAGTGCGCCTGTGTCGAGCCAGAAGCCTGCACAGCTTTCTGGCTTGACCCTGGCTGGCTTGGTGCACCTGTTTTGGTTCTCTGGTCTGTTCTGCTGGCCTATGACGATTTTTGATGGTTTAGATCTAAACTAGGGTTAATCCTATAGCCTAAACTAACCTAAACTTCTATAAAAGGACCCCTAAACCTAGCCTAAATCATCATTATTCATTCATACAACTAAACTATGGCAAAATCAATCCTCTCATGGCCTCCACTCTCTTCATACAATTCCTAAATAAATTTCTATGAGATTTTCCATGCATACAAGTGTTTTCAAGCTTGTATGAGTGTTATTAGCTTGCATTCAAATCAAGTTTCTATATTTGAATCATAAAGAAAGAGTTTTGATCATTTTGGCTCAAGGGTTTTTATGTTAGAGCTTGCATTTTGGGTCTATTTGATTGCATAAGGGCTTTGTCATATCTTTTGTGCCTTCATAAGTATTGTAAGCCCTATTCTACTTTCATACTTAAACTCCAAAGTTAAATGTTGTGATATGCATGTTTATCAAGTTATGATATGCAAGTTTATATGCAAAGTTTGCCATGTTATGATATGCAAGTTTATCATGTTATGATATGCAAGTTTGATATGCAAGTTATGTTATGCAAGTTTGATATGCAAGTTATGTTATGCAAGTTTGATATGCAAGTTTGTCATATGATATGCAAGTTATGTTATGCAAGTTTGTCATATGATATGCAAGTTATGTTATGCAATTTTGGGTTGATCCTTTTGTTCATGTTATCACGTTATGCAAGCTTATCTTGGGTTTATGAGCTTAAAGCTCCAAGCTTTATGCTAAAGGTTGCATTTTGGCAACATGTAAGTTATCATATCTCTTATGATAACTTGCATGTGAGGCTAAATGCGAACTTATGGCCATGTCTACATGTCATTTAGCACCATGTATCACCAATATGCCAAGTTTGGTTTTATGCATGCTTTTGAGGCCTAAAAATGTAATATGCAAGTATATGAACATATGTACATTTCTTATGCCACCATGTTGAACTTGTGGCTTCAACACCTTTATGTCACGATTATGCCAAGTTCCCTCTTTCTATCCTTTATGCGCTATTGCGATATGTAAGCGATGAGATTGCGTTTGGGGTTGGGTAAACTTAAAAGACATAAAAACATAAGCTTGGGAATTTACCTATTAAGTTAGGTCTACCCATTGGGAATTTACCTATTAAGTTAGGTCTACCCAATTGCTTGAAAATTTGTAACATGTTTTGGAAACATGATGGACATGACACTTAGAAAAGATAAGTGTGACCAACTCGAGGTTGGGTTGAGTTTGTAGCGTAAACCTACCCGGACCCGCCCGGCTTAACTAGTTGCTACAAACAATAGGACCCAATGTGAGAAGTTGGCCATGTTGTACCTTGAACCCGAGGTTAGACCAAGTTGTGGTGTAAAGCTACCCGGACCCGCCCTGCTTAACTAGTAACCACAACAAGGTCTAATGTGAGAGGTTAAGGCGCATTAAATTAATTAATGCCTCGTGATTAGGGTTAAGTCATGGTCCACTTAATACTTAACCAATTTGGGCTTGGTAGATTAATCAGGGTTAAGTCGTGAACTCATCGTTACACTTAACCAAGTTAATCCATGATTAGCAAGAGGGTTAAACCGTACTTAATCCACTAGAAAATCCTAGCAATGGGGGCCCACTCCGCAGTAATCCCCAAAAATTGGTATCATTAAGGCCCTAGGGACTAGGCTAGGGAGGGGGCACGATTACTGGGCTGGAGGTAAGCGACCAAATAAACGACGGCCGGGTGGTATGCCGATGTAGTTCCGGACGGACTATGGTCGTGCACGTAGTCCGTGTTTGGAGAAGTCACCCATGGGTACCAGTAGATCAAGACTGTGCATTCATGTTTATGGTGTCCAGGGGTTGGCACCCTAGGGCTTGATACACCCGAAGGGTGGATCCGGCACAGTTCGACTACAATTATGTTTGGGCCGTATTGACACCAACACGTGACGAGTTAGGCTTAGGGAACCGATCGACTAGACCGTTTGGTTAGACCTTGTATTAGGGTCACTTCATGTTATTGGGCCAAAGCTTGGGCCAAGGGATCATTACTTGTTTATTCAAGTCATGTTAGTTTGCTAGTACACCTGTGGTGCAAAACCTTAATCCTGATTATGCGATGACACCTTTATCTACCTTGTTAGTTAATCATCATGCTAGTATGTTGTTATCCATATGTTCATCTCAGCTTTCATCATGCCAGTTAACTTTATTAGTTTACATTGATTGTAGTAGGGCTTACTCAGTCTTTTCGACTGACCTGTTTTCTTTCGCCTCTTTTCTTCCGTCCCCCCCCCCCCCCAGGTTCTCAGGGTGGGAACGTTGGAGCTTAGCTTGGATTTCAGATTGCTTGCTTGTGGGATTTAGCTCATGTACGGTCTTGACATGAAGCTAGCTATGGTTATCACTTATTTTGGGGATAACACTTATGTATTTCAGTTTTTCAGTTGATGTTGTTTTTATCTAGACTTGTTTATTTGGAAAGCTATGTTGTACCAGACTTGTTTTGAAATAGTATGAAATCTTCCGCTGTTTTATCTATGTTATTTACTCTGTTTACATATATACATATGTTCTTGTTCTGCCTTGATATATCATTATGCATGTTTACCTGATTCAAACGCCCCTCCAAAGTCAGAGTGTTTGCAAGAGTCACCCTGGCGGAGTTGGGGTGTTACATTTGGTATCAGAGCATATGGTTTACGAGAAGAAACAAAAAGGTTTTTAGAAAACTTTTGGAAAACTATTTTCAAAACCAAGTATAAAGTATTTTCCAAAGAAAAGTCTAGTTTATTTTAAAGGCTATTCCCCAAAAAGCCATTAGCAAAATTCCTTCGTTTTTCTCCATTCTGAATCTATCTTTTTCTTCGTTTTCAGTATGGCCAATAACTTTGCCATTCCGGAGGGAGTACACGTACCTTTTTGGTATAGGAGACTTTTGGAGGCTAGGGCGACCGAAGCCGGCCCCGCTGATGTTCCTCCCCCTCCAGTAGTTAATGTTCCTCCTCCTCCTGTCGCTGAGGTTCCTCTTCCTCCTTCCCCTCAGCATCCTCAAACTGACTTCGCAGAGATTTGCCAAGATTTTAAGGCGATGGGTTGCAAGAATTTCTTTGGAACCGAGACTTATGTAGAGGCAAGGAATTGGTTGAAAGAAACCGAAGATCTTTTTGCCTTCTTTGATATAGATGACTGTAGGAAGGTTTTATTGGCAATATGGTTGCTAAAGGAAGAAGCTGCACGTTGGTGGGTGGTCACCACCGCTACTAGGCCAATTGAGACTTGGGATGACTTTCGGGGAAAGTTTGGACTAAGGTTCCCATCACTGAAGCAAGGGGACATGACTATTAGGGAATACATAGATAAGTTTAATCAACTGGCTCGGGTCGGTTTAGACTTGGTCAACACAGCTCAGAAGAAGGCCCTATACTTTGCTCTAGGATTAAACGAGCCATTACATGGTTTAGCCATGACTCATATACCCTTGGGGGCAACTTTCGAGAGTTTGGTGAATATGGCCCTACTAAATGAAGAGAATAGGAGTAACAAGAAGGAGATCAAGATGAATGATACTCAAGCCAAGAAGACTGATTCCCAGTGGAAAGGAAATCAGGGTAACCCAAGCGGTCAGAGCAGTCAAGGCAATAAGAACAAGAGTCAAGGCAACAAGGGGAACAACAACAAGGGCAACAAGAACAAGGCAAAGGAAACAAGAAAGTGCAACTTTTGTGGGATTGTTGGGCACATAGTCAAGGATTGTAGGAAGAAGAGAAGGAAATTGGGTGGGTGCTTTCACTGTGGAGAGACTGGACATTTTAACAAGGATTGCCCGAAGAAGCAAGGGCAAGGCCAGGGCCAGCCTCAGCGTGCTGGACCTTCAGGAGGGCAAGTTCATGCTCTCAATGCCGCTCCAGTTCCCGATCGAGGTAGTATTTCTGTTGAAAGTCTTGTTTACATTTCTGATTTTCCTGTTCGTACCTTGTTTGATTCTGGTGCATCGCATAGCTTTATCCCATCTGATCTAGTTGAAAGTTTGCACCTAAGTACTAGTCTAGTTAATGATCCCGTGTGTGTTTCAAATCTAATTGGGGGTTCCGCCCATTTGTCTATTATCTAGGTGGATTTGAATTCTCGCGTGATGCTTATATTCTCGGTTTCATGGGGTATGGGTTGATTTTTGGGCATGGATGGGTTGTCCAGTTTTGGAGCCATCCTTGATTTTTGAGCATAGGGTTGTGAGGCTCATGACTCGCCTCGGTAATACCCTAAGAATTTCTAGTAACCCTATGAGTCCCGTCATGTTGTGTTATCTTGAACCCCTTGACTCGTCTATCGATAGTTTGTAATCGGTGAGGGTGGTCCGAGAATATCCTGATATCTTGGGGGAAGTGAAGGGGGTTACCCCTAAACGAGAGTTAGATTTCCGCATTTATCTGGTTGATAATGCCAAGAAAGTTTCGTGGCCGGTAAGGCACATGGCCCCGCAAGATGAGGTTAAGAAAGCAAGTCAAGGAGTTGCTTGAGAAGAACTTCATTAGATGAAGTATATCTGAATGGGGAGCGCCTGTAGTATTTACTACCAAGGCAGATGGCTCTCTTCGACTTTGCGTTGATTATCGTGAGTTAAACGAAGAGAATAGACAAGCATTGCCAAGGATCGATGATTTGATTGATCAGCTTGTAGGAACATCTGTTTTCTCTTGATCTTGCTACTGGATTCCATCAGCTCAGAGTAGCTGAGGATAGTATAGACAAGACTGCGTTCAGAACTCCGGATGAATTCTTAGAATGGCTGGTCATGCCATTCGGTTTGACTAATGCACCCGCCTACTTCGTGGACTTGATGAGTAGGGTGTTCAGGGAGTTCTTGAACAAGTTTGTCGTGGTCTTCGTAGATGATATTCTGATCTTCTCTAAGGATGAGGAAGAGCATGCAAGGCATCTCGTGGAGGTGATGGATACGCTTAGGGCGCATCAGTTGAAAGTCAAGTCCTCCAAATGTCATTTTGGAGAAAAGAAGTTAGATTTCTTGGGCACATAGTTTCTAAGCAAGGCTTAGCGGTGGATCCCGCTAAGGTAGTTGCAGTTCAGGATTGGAAGACTCCAAGGAATGCAACTGAAGTAAGAAGTTCTCTCAGTTTAATTAGTTAGCGTCCCTTGAGCTTAGACCTACCCTTCTGGATCAAGTAGGGACTTCGCAGAAAGAAGACCCGTAGTTAGTCGAGATCATAGACAAGTTGATTCGAGGCGAGATGGTAAGTCGCCTCGCTATAGATGACAAGGGATGGCTAAGACGCGATGAGAGAAAGAAGGTTCTTGAAGATGCACATCACCCGAGGAGGTGGCCGAGTTTGTCCCAAGGCGCATGTTGTGCCAACAGGTTAAAGGCCGAGTCATAGAAGCCCGGTGGGCTATTACATCCATTGGAGGTCCCCGCAATGGAAGTAGTAAAGCGTCACGAAGGATTTCGTGGATGGACTGCCTAGGTCAAGGAAAGAGAATACGAGCATGTGGGTCATAGTAGGTAGACTCACGAAGAGTGCTCATTTCACTCCGGTAAAGAGCGAAAGGACTACATCATGGCTAGCGACAGTTTACTTTCAAGAAATAAAGCGGTTGCACGAGGTTCCCTCAAGTATAGTTAGTAACCGTGACTCAATCTTCACTAGCCAGTTTTGGGATAGTCTACGGGAAGTCATGGGCAAGCAACTGAATCTAAGTACGGCCTATCATTCGCAGGCGGATGATTCATTTCGTTCAAGCATGAGTTATAGAAAATCACGTTAGTAAGAGCAATTGGCAACGTGGATTGGTATTTTCAAGAAAAGTTCTGCTGCGTGGAATACTTTATCGTAAGTAAACGAGATCCAGGATTCACTAGTGAATTTTGGAGAGCTTGCATGAAACCATGAGGTCATAGTTATGTTTAAGCCAAGAATGATAGAAGAGTAAGTGAAAAAGGAAGACGAGAGGCGATAATGAAATGGGTTCCAACTCATATTTGGAAATAAGAGTTAAGAAGCTAAGAAATCATGAGGTAAAAAGACGGTCAAAGCACAGTGGAGTTAAGCTCAAGGAAACGTGACTTAGAAGATTGAAGGCTAGATACGCGCATCATATCTCTTTCTAAGAGTATATCCTTGATCCTTGTTTTCCTGCGGAACTTACTCGCACGTTATCTTTTTATGTATATCCTCTCGGTCCCATTTTCGGTCCTATTTCTGTCGGGAGGTATGACTTATTGGCTAGTAATACATGTCAGGGTTAGGAAGGGATTTCTTGTAATCCAAATGGAGTATATCCTGCTTATCTTCCCGATCTCTTTGTAGCATATCTTTCTTTTGCTATCTATATCGTGTTAATCTTGTCATGAGAACCTTAGGTAGAAACCCTTTGGATGAAACATGTGTTTGAAACATGTTATGCTTGATGTTCGCAAGTGGTTGCAAGTGTTTGCAAGTGGTTACTCGTGGATGCATTATACACATTAGGCACTAGATCGGCTCACACACTCCTCATATTGCATATGCATGAGTGTTTATGCTTATTCATGGATGAAAATTTTTGTGTTATCACATGGATGTTGCATATGGATGTATGTTATGTGCACACATATAGATGTTATACATTATGTTAGGAACTGCATACATATGGATTCTTTTCACTAACATAATTTGCATTGATGATATTTGCATTAGATAAGTACATATACACACACCTTTGCATATGTTCATACAACATTTAGAATCTTGTAAGGACAATGATTGCTCGTGGATGATGTTTTGAGTAGATGGATGTTGGATGGTAGGATACGTTCTTCCTAACTTGAAGATTTCGGGGACGAAATCCTTTAAGGAGGGGAGAATGTAACAACCCGTATTTTCAATAACCTGTTATAATGTAAATCGAGGCAGAATTTAATTTATAAATCTGAATCAAGGGAAACGGGCTATGCCATTGCGTTCGTCTCGGAAAAATACGCGAAATAGAGTCCGAGTTTTCGAAATTCGGAGTCCGTATGAAGAAGATATGGACGAACGAAGTTAGGCAGAAAAACCGAAAATCAAGCCAGAATGCACTGGCGCACTTGTGAAGTGCGGCAGCACAAAAATACACTGGCGCACTTGGGAAGTGCGCCCGTGTCGAGCCAGAAGGCTGCACAGCTTTCTGGCTTGAACCTGGCTGGCTTGGTGCACCTGTTTTGGTTCTCTGGTCTGTTCTGCTGGCCTATGACGATTTTTGATGGTTTAGATCTAAACTAGGGTTAATCCTATGGTCTAAACTAACCTAAACTTCTATAAAAGGACCCCTAAACCTAGCCTAAATCATCATTATTCATTCATACAACTAAACTATGGCAAAATCAATCCTCTCATGGCCTCCACTCTCTTCATACAATTCCTAAATAAATTTCTATGAGATTTTCCATGCATACAAGTGTTTTCAAGCTTTTATGAGTGTCATTAGCTTGCATTCAAGTCAAGTTTCTATATTTGCATCATAAAGAAAGAGTTTTGATCATTTTGGCTCAAGGGTTTTTATGTTAGAGCTTGCATTTTGGGTCTATTTGATTGCATAAGGGCTTTGTCATATCTTTTGTGCCTTCATAAGTATTGTAAGCCCTATTCTACTTTCATACTTAAACTCTAAAATTAAATGTTGTGATATGCAAGTTTATCAAGTTATGATATGCAAGTTTATATGCAAAGTTTGCCATGTTATGATATGCAAGTTTATCATGTTATGATATGCAAGTTTGATATGCAAGTTATGTTATGCAAGTTTGATATGCAAGTTATGTTATGCATGTTTGATATGCAAGTTTGTCATATGATATGCAAGTTATGTTATGCAAGTTTGTCATATGATATGCAAGTTATGTTATGCAAGTTTGGGTTGATCCTTTTGTTCATGTTATCATGTTATGCAAGCTTATCTTGGGTTTATGAGCTTAAAGCTCCAAGCTTTATGCTAAAGGTTGCATTTTGGCAACATGTAGGTTATCATATCTCTTATGATAACTTGCATGTGAGGCTAAATGCGAACTTATGGCCATGTCTACATGTCATTTAGCACCATGTATCACCAATATGCCAAGTTTGGTTTTATGAATGCTTTTGAGGCCTAAAAATGTAATATGCAAGTATATGAACATATGTACATTTCTTATGCCACCATGTTGAACTTGTGGCTTCAACACCTTTATGTCACGATTATGCCAAGTTCCCTCTTTCTATCCTTTATGCGCTATTGCGATATGTAAGCGATGGGATTGCGTTTGGGGTTGGGTAAACTTAAAAGACATAAAAACATAAGCTTGGGAATTTACCTATTAAGTTAGGTCTACCCATTGGGAATTTACCTATTAAGTTAGGTCTACCCAATTGCTTGAAAATTTGTAAAATGTTTTGGAAACATGATGGACATGACACTTAGAAAAGATAAGTGTGACCAACTCGAGGTTGGGTTGAGTTTGTAGCGTAAACCTACCCGGACCCACCCGGCTTAACTAGTTGCTACAAACAATATGACCCAATGTGAGAAGTTGGCCATGTTGTACCTTGAACCCGAGGTTAGACCAAGTTGTGGTGTAAAGCTACCCGGACCCGCCCGGCTTAACTAGTAACCACAACAAGGTCTAATGTGAGAGGTTAAGGCGCATTAAATTAATTAATGCCTCGTGATTAGGGTTAAGTCATGGTCCACTTAATACTTAACCAATTTGGGCTTGGTAGATTAATCAGGGTTAAGTCGTGAACTCATCGTTACACTTAACCAAGTTAATCCATGATTAGCAAGAGGGTTAAACCGTACTTAACCCACTAGAAAATCCTAGCAATGGGGGCCCACTCCGCAGTAATCCCCAAAAATTGGTATCATTAAGGCCCTAGGGACTAGGCTAGGGAGGGGGCACGATTACTGGGCTGGAGGTAAGCGACCAAATAAACGACGGCCGGGTGGTACGCCGATGTAGTTCTGGACGGACTATGGTCGTGCACGTAGTCCGTGTTTGGAGAAGTCACCCATGGGTACCAGTAGATCGAGACTGTGCATTCATGTTTATGGTGTCCAGGGGTTGGCACCCTAGGGCTTGATACACCCGAAGGGTGGACCCGGCACAGTTCGACTACAATTATGTTTGGGCCGTATTGACACCAACACGTGACGAGTTAGGCTTAGGGAGCCGATCGACTAGACCGTTTGGTTAGACCTTGTATTAGGGTCACTTCATGTTATTGGGCCAAAGCTTGGGCCAAGGGATCATTACTTGTTTATTCAAGTCATGTTAGTTTGCTAGTACACCTGTGGTGCAAAACCTTAATCCTGATTATGCGATGACACCTTTATCTACCTTGTTAGTTAATCATCATGCTAGTATGTTGTTATCCATATGTTCATCTCAGCTTTCATCATGCCAGTTAACTTTATTAGTTTACATTGATTGTAGTAGGGCTTACTCAGTCTTTTTGACTGACCTGTTTTCTTTCGCCTCTTTTCTTCCGTCCCCCCCCCCCCCAGGTTCTCAGGGTGGGAACGTTGGAGCTTAGCTTGGATTTCGGATTGCTTGCTTGTGGGATTTAGGTCATGTACGGTCTTGACATGAAGCTAGCTATGTTTATCACTTATTTTGGGGATAGTACTTATGTATTTCAGTTTTTCAGTTGATGTTGTTTTTATCTAGACTTGTTTATTTGGAAAGCTATGTTGTACCAGACTTGTTTTGAAATAGTATGAAATCTTCCGCTGTTTTATCTATGTTATTTACTCTGTTTACATATATACATATGTTCTTGTTCTGCCTTGATATATCATTATGCATGTTTACCTGATTCAAACGCCCCTCCAAAGTCAGAGTGTTTGCAAGAGTCACCCTGGCGGAGTTGGGGTGTTACAGAGTCGCTTTAATAATCCCCTATTTATATACAATGTGATTTTTTTAAGTTATTTATTTTGAATTAATTAACTACTAGTTCACCATTTTTTATCATTTATAAACGACCTGTAACCAAAATTAGGCAGAACTGTTTTCACAAGTTAGGAGGAATGGAATAAAAATTAGGCCGAATTTAAAAATTATGAGCTGACGTAGGTACTTATTACGTACTTATTTGGCAGAATTTAAAAATTAGGCACAATTTATGAGCTGGCGTCCTACATAAGTACTTATTACGCAGAATTAGGCAGAGTTGTTTCAAAATTAAAGAGAATGTAAATGCAGATTTTTAAACTGGCGTCCGACGGGTGACACGCTAGCAGACTAATTTTTCTCTTTGGGCAGCGTGCTTCCTGGCTATTGGTGGACGTAGCACATTTCTAACGCGTCGATGCCAACGCAACGGACCAGCAGAGCCGGCTCCAGAAAAACAAAAAAGGGTTGACCCAGTCGTACGTAGAGGCAAAAATGAAGACAAATAGAAATTGGGTTTTTGAGCGGGGCATTTGAACGGAGCATTTGAGCGTGGTACTGTAGCAAACGAGAATGTGTTTTTAGCTATGAACGAGATATTTGAACGTGGTATCTGAGCGGGGTATTTAATTGTTAAATTAATTATTATAAATTAATTAAATACTAATTTTTGAATGGACCGTTAAATCTAATTAGCGAATGTGTTGAAACCATTTTAAACAACGATATAATTGATGCAAATACATCATAATAGCATTAAGCATTAACAGTCTATAAAGAAAAAAAAAAAAAATTAAAAAATGACATTAAGCATTAACAAATAGTCTACAGTAGACGTTGAGCATTAATAAACGATGTACAACAAAACTTTAAAATTTTTGGGTGAAGATGAGGATTGAACTCTGGTCATTGCATCCGATGCGTCGGGCGCCAATGGAACAATTTTCAGCAACGAGCAAGCGTTTCTTTTGAACGGACAAAAATGTGTTGACGTCCGACGTCGGATGCAAGCATTTTCCCAGCGTGACATTTTTTGGCTGCGAACACCCCGAAATATTGTTGTTGCAATGTAATCTCCGCTTGCGTGTGAAGTGTGTGGGTATATGCACGCGTTTCATGGTTCTGTCTTTATTGTATGTATCAATATATATATATATATGCAAGAGTATTGTGAGTTTTGTGGAACCTGACATTGTTATTCATATCACACATTATTGTAGTACATGACTAAATGACTGTCTAGATCCGATTTGTTTTATCACTTTATTGCATAAAGTTGTCGTACCCATATTTATTAACATGCATGTATATACATTGTTTTAGTAGTACCCTTGTATTTTGTGTTAAATTGGCTTATACATTAAAGTGTGAGGCTGTACATGGGAGATTAATATGTGTTGTGTTTTGTTATACAGAGAATTCTGTATTGGTACAGTAACCGCAGAAAACTTGTAGTAATCTGGCAACACAGTAGTTGAAATACAACAGCGAATAGTGTATACCGTCGCAGTTGATCAGAGAGCAATTGATAATCCGAGTCCAGTCTTGAACGACTGTTTCCTTAAATCGTATTTGCGCCCCTTTCTCAGCACTAAAGGGCTTCGGTGCAAATCGATTCCCAAGATAAAACGGATTCAACTTCGTTGTACAGTGCAGTAGGCGAAGCAACGACGAACGCAAGGATGTTTTATTTACAGAACAGAGCGGTGGAGGAAGAAGGGCGAAAGTAAGAAAATTCGATACTGATTTGATTTTTCGCTGCCCTTTATATAGGCTGTGAAGAGGTATTCAATCGTGAAGGGATGCCACTATTCGAATTGCAATGGCAACGACTGTTGGAAAGGTTGCGACCCTTTACCAACAGTTATTTCCATTGGTAATTGGCGGCTATGTTCAAAAAATAGCCGTTTGAACAGCGCAAGCAGGCCTGGCGGCATTCGGAGGCCCGTACGATCACGAGACCCCAAGAGTCCCAAGGCCCAAGGCCCTAATCTTTGACCTTTTTAATATTAACATGAATATATAATCATGCCATTGCCTCTCCCTCTTCTATCTTCTCTTTCTATTGATATAATACATCAAGCATTAGTATAAGTAGTGGCATAAGGCTCAAATTTCCCCGATGTGGGACTTAGTTTGCCTCAACCACTTTACTTATTCTTCCAACAATCCCCCACATGAGTGAGTAGTTGTATAATCTGTTCTGAAACTTTGTGTAACATTTATCATATCGGTAAAAGTAGCACAGAGGCCTTGAACTTTTCCTAGTGTTTTATCGTTATAACTAACTGGCGAATCAGTAGACTGGACTGTCTTTGAACTGTAAGCCGTTTGTGTAAGTCTATAAAGATAACACATGATAAATGCTTGTTAACCCCTTGGTTCTCTGTTTGTGTTCGTTTTTTTATGAACACCGCCTTGGTTTCATGAGTGCTTGAAGAATTCGACCTTACAATTCTTCTTGAAGCGGCGCCTTCGCACTCACATAGGTGATTCTATAAAGAGTATCCCGTAATACCCCACTTGGTTCTTTATAACACCACAATATAGACATCATTAAAAGCCAAGCTTATCCTATTCTCCGACGGGTTATGCACTGACTTATCATAGGAATGGTTTATATTTAACAGTGCCGTCAAGTTTATCTTAAACTTAGTTGTCCCTTTGAACCTAGATCTTGGGATCTCCAGTCAACTAGGTGGGGTTTCCGTTTTAGAAAACTTTTAGTTCATAGGTCTTAAGCCCATTCCCATCGATAAAGTTTGAACTTTCTCTCTTGGCAAGCCTTTTGTTAGTGGATCCGCTATGTTATCCTTTGACTTTAAATAGTCTATAGTGATAACTCCATTAGAGAGAAGTTGTCTTATGGTTTTATGTCTACGACGAATATGTCGAGACTTTCCATTATACAATGTACTATTTGCCCTTCCTATAGCAGATTGACTATCACAATGTATACATATTCGGGGTACTGGTTTTTCCCAATTTGGAATGTCTTCTAAAAATCCCTTAAGCCAATCTGCTTCTTCCGCGGCTTTATCCAGAGCAATGAACTCAGATTCCATTGTTGACCTTGCTATGCAAGTCTGTTTGGATGATTTCCACGAAATTGCTCCATTTCCTAAAGTAAACACATATCCACTTGTGGATTTTGTGTCATTTGAGCCCGTTATCCAATTAGCATCACTATATCCTTCTACTACTGAAGGATACTTATCATATTGCAACACATAGTTTTGTGTATACTTTAGATATCCTAGGACTTTGATCATTGCTTTCCAATGATTTTTGCCAGGATTGCTGGTATTTCTACTTAGCTTGCTTACAACGTACGCAATATCAGGTCTAGTGCAATTCATGACATACATAATACTTCCCAATATACGAGAGTATTCCAGTTGATATATACTATCACCAGTGTTCTTTACCCAATTTTGGTTCATATCTACTGGTGATTTTGCAGTAGTTATATTATGCTGTTTGAATTTTTCAAGAATTTTAGCAATGTAATGTGACTGAGATAACGCATATCCCTGTGGTGTCTTTATAATTTTTACACCTAAAATTACATCGACCACTCCTAGGTCCTTCATATCAAATCTAGAGGATAGCATGTCCTTCGTAGATTTTATTATGATCTTATTATTTCCTAGGATCAGTAAATCATCAACGTAGAGACAAACAATGACATACCCAACATCTATACATTTTATATAGACACATTTATCTGATTCATTTATTTTGAATCCATTTGATAACATAGTTTCATCAAATTTCTCATGCCATTGTTTTGGTGCTTGTTTAAGGCCATAAAGAGATTTCACTAACTTGCACACCTTATTTTCATTTCCTGGGTTTACAAACCCTTCTGGTTGCTGCATATATATTTCCTCTTCCAGTTCACCGTTCAAAAACGCAGTTTTCACATCCATTTGGTGTATTTCCAAATTCAATATAGATGCGATTGCAATAAGCATCCTAATTGATGTTATTCTGGTAACTGGAGAGTATGTATCAAAGTAATCCAGATCTTGCTTTTGTCTGAATCCTTTTATTACAAGCCTTGCTTTATACTTGTCTATTGAGCCATCAGCCTTTAGTTTCTTCTTAAATATCCATTTATATCCTAGTGGTTTTGATCCTTTAGAGAGATCCACTAGTTCCCACGTATGGTTTTGCAGAATGGATTCTATTTCACTATTGACGGCTTCTTTCCAATAAGGAGCATCGGGAGATGACATTGCTTGTTGGTAAGTTAGAGGTTCATTTTCTATCATATATGCATAGAAATCAGATCCAAAGGATTTAGAGATCCTTTGTCGCTTGCTCCTTCTCGGTTCCTCTATCTCAGTTTCATCATTCATTTTTCTTTGATCAGCATTATCCTCGGGAGTCTTTGCATCTCTTGGCCTCTTTTGAGCACTTGTTTCAATAGAAGCTTTTAGAGGAAAAATGTGTTCAAAGAATCTTGCATTTCGAGACTCGATAATGGTGTTTTCATGAATGTCATCAATTTCAGATTTATACACCAAAAATCGATATGCACTACTATTATGAGCATATCCAATGAATATGCAATCTGTAGTATTTGGTCCTATTTTGACCTTTTTCGGTTTTGGAATTTCCACTTTGGCAAGACACCCCCACACTTTTAAGTATTTGTAGGATGGGGGTCTGTTTTTCAATTGCAGCAGCCACTTTGAATGATTCACTGAGCGTCATTCCTTCATCATTTAATTCGTGGAAGATGACTTGCAATTCCTGCATTTGACTGATAACAGTTTTGCTATCAATCATTTTGAAATCGAGGAATTTCCCTGCTATGAACTTCTTCGTTCCTGCATCCTCAGATTTGTATTTCTTGTCGAGTGCAGTCCATAGTTCCTTTGAAGTCGCAGCAGTACAGTAGACATTATACAGAGAATTGTCCAGGCCATTAAGTATATAATTCTTGCACATAAAATCTGCATTTTTCCAGACATTGAGGGCTTCAACCTTCGTTGCATCTGGTTCCAATTCAGCCACCGTCGGAGCATCTTCTGTCAGATACTTCGCTAGGCCCAGAGTTGTCAAATAGAACAACATCTTTTGCTGCCACCTTTTGAAATCCATCCCTGTGAATTTTTCGGGCTTTTCGCCATGGGACAGTGTTGGAAGGACTGTTGGTGGGTGGATTGTCGGAGGCTGAGTGACAGCAATCACTGGTGCTGCGGTGTCGGTTTGTTTAGACATATTCGCCTATACAAACAACAACAGCAAAAATACGATTTAAGATTGTTATACAGAGAATTCTATATTGGTACAGTAACCGTAGAAAACTTGTAGTAATCTGGCAACACAGTAGTTGAAATACAACAGCGAATAGAGTATACCGTCGCAGTTGATCAGAGAGCAATTGATAATCTGAGTCCAGTCTTGAACGACTGTTTCCTTAAATCGTATTTGCGCCCCTTTCTCAGCACTAAAGGGCTTCGGTGCAAATCGATTCCCAAGATAAAACGGATTCAACTTCGTTGTACAGTGCAGTAGGCGAAGCAACGGCGAACGCAAGGATGTTTTATTTACAGAACAGAGCGGTGGAGGAAGAAGGGCGAAAGTAAGAAAATTTGATACTGATTTGATTTTTCGCTGCCTTTATATAGGCTGTGAAGAGGTATTCAATCGTGAAGGGATGCCACTATTCGAATTGCAACGGCAACGACTGTTGGAAAGGTTGCGACCCTTTACCAACAGTTATTTCCGTTGGTAATTGGCGGCTATGTTCAAAAAATAGCCGTTTGAACAACGCAAGCAGGCCTGGCGGCATTCGGAGGCCCGTACGATCACGAGACCCCAAGAGCCCCAAGGCCCAAGGCCCTAATCTTTGACCTTTTTAATATTAACATGAATATATAATCATGCCATTGCCTCTCCCTCTTCTATCTCCTCTTTCTATTGATATAATACATCAAGCATTAGTATAAGTAGTGGCATAAAGCTCAAATTTCCCTGATGTGGGACTTAGTTTGCCTCAACCACTTTACTTATTCTTCCAACATGTTTCATGGACATAAGTGCGTCCACCTTTGCCAAAGTCTGCATGTAGGGGAGCGTGTTATTCTGAACTGATTGTCATGTTCTTCGATGAACTAATATGCTGACTGTGTTGCGGTATGGTGTTAAGAGTATTTGCATGAGCATAGGTTGTGCATATCAGTTTCAGGTGGCCCACGAATAAAATATATGCAGACGTAAGGGAATGAAAAAGCTGGAGGACATCAGGTGTATTGATAGATAATTGGCTCCAAGAGAGATAAAAGCACGACCTTTTGGAAAAGATGAAAACCATACTGAGTGAATGAATAGAAATAATCAATCCTATATCCCCTTATTTTTAACTTTTGAGAAGATAAATTTTAGAATTAAAGACGTTTAGTGAATGATTTCAATAGTGTGCTTGAACACTAGGTAGAGCTTGGAGGAATTATTCCGATACGTGAATAGACCATAAAACTTGAGTGAAAATCGTAGAAAGTTTTAAGAAAGAAATTAAGAAGTAAAAGTAAGAAATGGTCAACACTCAAAGGTTATACAATAATGTATTAGAAAACTGAAATTTTAAGAAATGTCTCCCAAGTGATTACTGTTTTAATAGAGAAAAGTTAAAGGTAATTTTAAAGCATGTTTAGTTTATGTGGAAAAGATAAAAAAAGATGGAGTCTGCATAAATACAAATTTAATAAAAGTTACGAGTTAACCGAAAAATATTTGTTAATTCGCATGAGAATTAATCTTCCGTGTAAATCAATAACATAACGGTAAAGGATTGAGTTTTCAAGGAAAAGCCTAAAACTTATATATAATTGAAATGTAGAAGAAATGGAATCTATTTTGTATTTTTATAAGTGAAATTATGACTTGGTTTATAATTAATTGAATTCCTTCTTAAGCACTTCTTGAGGAAAAAAAGTTCGACATTTTGTCTTACTTCATGATAAAGTAAGAACCATGCCTAAGAATATAGGTTTACTTCATAGTGAAGTAAGGATCGTCAGATTTCCACCAATTGAGATACTAGGAATGGTTATCCTATGTGTATCCAGATATGATTAGAGGGAAATTATAGATGTCCCATTTGTAGCAGTACATGACTCAAGAACTAGCGGGTAGACGATATGAGTTTGTATAGAGCGACAGATAAAAAAGAGAAGCGCCTCGGTTGTCTAGATTCAATAATTATGACTTTTTTATGTCAAGAGAGACATGGTCCTAGGCATTTTAGTCCTAGAAGATAGCCTCATTAACTGTTATATATTTTACCCAGTGTTAATTGCAGTAGACCAAGTTTTCTTTTAGTATGGACTTGCGCTCCTATTTAGTATTTTGTTTTATTGTCGAGAAAAAGAATTGTCTAATGTAATATTATCTTTCTAGGTCTTTATGATGACCTCTAGAAAAGAATAAGGACATAGGATATTGTAAATAAAATGAAAGTGAAAACTAAAAATGAACAACTAAGAGAAAATCAACAAAATTTACAAAGAACAACAAGGACGATAACTACAATAAATAAGAATAGAAAAAGAGAAATAATTTCTTCAAAAAAAGTTTGGGAACATAAAAAGAAATCCTTCTTATGTAGGCTGTGCTTGAAAAACAAATAGGAATTTTTGTAGAGTAGTGACAAAAAGTTCCAAGTACGGGGAAAAAGATGAGTAAGAGTGAAATGGAAAATATAGAATTTTCCATTTTCTACCTTATTCTAACATAAGAAATCGAATTTGGGAAATTAAATTTTTCTAAAAATCGAAAACTTAAAGTTGTTTGATAGGGTTCGGATGCAAAAATTGGACGAACTGCGCCCTTATTCGGTAACCGTGCAGGAAAATTTGAATGAAAAGACATTTTGACTTTAAAAATATTAGATTCATGTAGAAATTGCAAGTATATTAGGATGTGTGCATCATATTTTTAAAAGTATTTTTAAAGAAAAGTGCATTCATATTGGAGGTACCGCGTAGAAATTCATTGTATTTATAAATTATTATGATGTATTGCAATTTGTACAAGTACGTGAATGGTTGCAAAATTGAATGTACAAAATAATAGATGTGAATTTTGCGAGGAATTACATAATTTTACCTTTACGAAATTTCGAGGACGAAATTTCCTAAAGTATGGGAGAATGTAACACTCCATATTTTAATAATTAAATAATTAAACAAAATTCTAAATTATCAGAATTTGGTTACGAGATTAGCACCATTGTATCTATGTCGCTTTTCTGATCAATTTAGACTTATGATTTACTGAACACGGAGTTAAAACAAAGAAGATATCACGGAATTGAAATTTGAAAAAACGGAAGAAAAAAGTATGCAGGGTGTCAGGTCGACTCGAGTTTCGCAGGGATCGACCCGCCCATGGCTTGGGAGTGCTTTTGTCCAGGCACAAACCCAAAGGCATGTATGATACAATTATTTTGTTTTTTCTTACGTGGCCTATTTTCATTCGTTGGATTTCAAATTTAGGTGGACATGGCGAGCTCCTATTGGCTGAATGGCGTAGCTAGCCTAGATTTAATCTAGAATCCATTGGTCTAAGATCCCTAGCCAAACCTATAAATAGAACCTTAGGCCTAGCTAATTCCTTACAACACAGTATTTTCCGTTTGAGTTCTCTATTTTTAAAATGGACATGCCTTAAATTTTTATGGGGATAAGGTTTATAAAATTACATATTTATATAATCCTATTTTGAGGCGGAATCTGCAGCAGCCAATGTAATAAAGCGTAGATTGACGGGTAAGTGGATTTAGATTATTTCTTTTTAGTAATAATATATTATCGTTTAATTCATGTTATTTAATAGTTTAACTTAAAATCATTTGTAGTAGTTTATTTCCTATTAAACTTAGGTATAGTTTAGTTAGAGTTAACTATAGTAATTTAATTCCTACTATGATTTAGTTTGACATTGTATAACCAGTATTGTTTACACTAAATCCGTAATTAAACTATATATTTGGGAACTTGTATTTATATGCAGAAGTTAATAGTTTAGAATTAAACTGAGTAAATATAAGTATTATTGAGACAAGAGAATTGGAAATAAAGGGGTATAAACCCAATTGTGCCCAATTTACAATAATTATGTCAAATTTGAGAAATAAATTTAGAAAGGGAATAAAAATATAAAAATGTCTTGTAGTTACAGATTCCTATTTATACGATTGTTTTATAGTAGACTATGGAAATTTAGTCAAGTTAGACATAGCTAAGGCTTACGATAGGATGTCCTGGTTTTTCATCGTTAAAGTTCTTAGAAATTTTGGGTTTCCAGAGAACCTCATCGACCTTATACGGAGACTCATCTCCCGTAGTTGGTTCTCCATTCTCATTAACGGTTCAGCCAATGGGTACTTCAGAGCTAGTAGAGGACTAAGGCAGAGGGATTGTAATGACTCGCATTGGCAGAGGTATTATAATTAATTTATTTAATTATATAAATAGTGATATAGTGAATTTAATGGTCGTGGAATTAAATAATGTTGAATATTTAATTAAAATAATAAATTAAATAATATATTTAATTCTGAAATAATCAGAATTGGCTGAAATGGCGATATGGTGTGAATCGGATCATCTGTGATATTTAATTCAGCTTGGAATTGAATTTGAATAACGAATATATTATTTGAATGAAGTTTGAACGTATAATTATATTATAATTAGAATCGAGCTTGAAATGGCGCTGTAGTTCGCGATTTGGCGATTCGAACTTCAACTGAATGTACAGGATTCGTTTTAAGCCGGATTTCTGTGGAACAAGAAACGTGTGGAGCTGGTGGAGTATATCTTTCTAGTGGAAGAGAAAAATTGAGATTTCGTCGTGTAGATTTTGATTTATGTCCAAATCAAATTTTAGAAAAGTCGCTGTGGAATTCCTTTGAAATTTATAAAGGAATTAATTATATTTTAAAAAGGAATTTCAATATAAATCGAATATCGGGTTGACCCAGTTTGAAATATCAAGTTAGAAATCCATATGGGATTATTCTAGAGCTGTAGGGTATTCTACTGTGAATATATACGATAATATTTATTTATAACACTACAACAAAACAGTCCTTTTACAACGGGCAAAAGCCGTTTTAATATGCATTCCACAATGGGCATATGACCGTCTTAATATACGTCGTCGTAATAGCTCCTAACTATTTGACAACGGGCAAGGACCATTGTAAAGGACCATTGTAATAACTTGCTCTGTCACGTGCAATTACTCTATGACAATGGTTATAAACCCGTTGTAATAGCTAATAAATTACAAGCGGC
This sequence comes from Allium sativum, assembly GCA_030737875.1. NCBI lineage: Eukaryota > Viridiplantae > Streptophyta > Magnoliopsida > Asparagales > Amaryllidaceae > Allium > Allium sativum. The sequence continues at coordinate 79,999,478 of CM060914.1, forward strand.
TTTTGCCCGATGTAATACATTATATAACAACGGTTTTTGCCCATTGCGAAATAAATGCAGATTTAAATATAATTACTGTGATATACATCCATAATAATAATGAATATTTTAACATGCAATAAATACTGTAATGCAATAATCAAAATCACATAATAACACATACTAAAAGATGAAACCAAGAGTCATATAATTCCAACATATTTCAAAAAGTTCGATATGTTTACACTCCAAAAGACTAGATAAGTTTACATTCTAAAAGGTTAGATAAGTTAGGTCGACATAGTTCTAACATAAATTACATAACTAGTTTCATAAGTACCTACACTAGACCAAGGAAACGTAATCTTTGTGCCACGTGACGATAGATCCAACGACATGTTTGATAATGGACATCTCCGAATTTAGCCTAAACAAAAAAGCTTCCGGTTCCACCGCTACATTCACATGTATCTTCCAAACATCAGCTCCAAGCTTTCCAAAATGTAATAAAGCATCAGGATCAGTACTTGCTATTGTCCCCTCTACAACTATGTTTTTCTCCCAACCCAGTAGCATGCACTTTTTTTTACCAAAGCGTCCAGAGTAACCCGATCTTGTTGATCTAGAGTCTGCATATTGTTACTAGCATAGTATGACTGCAAAAATAAAGTTACCAAATGTAGAGAGATTATATTATTATACACCATTTATAACTTATTATACAACATTTAAGTCTTGCATTGCCGTAACCTTACTGCATTGCACTAAATTGGAAGTGTACAAAAAGTTAAGTGTTTTATTCCCAATTGTACACATATCGCCAGATATTATTATACAACATTTGAGTATATTATAACTTCAAGTCATCTTGAGCAGCAAGGTAGAGCAGAGGATACAAGTGCAAACCACAGTAATTAAGTTCAGAAGCAATTATCAACTGTTTATGATTTATGAAACAATTCTATAAGCAATTCTGATCAAACGTTTCTACTTAGAATTCAAATTAGACCCAAACATTCCTAAATACTGTTTAAGCAACTTAGAAGCTATGTTATAGAACTGCCTAAAAAAAGTTTCAACATAAGCCATCACAAAAAAGAATCTTAAATCTTAATAGCGAAAGAAGTTTAATTGAAAAAAAAACTTACTGTAACACAATGGTAGAGCCTGCACTCCCAAAGTTGCATTTCATCTGTATCAAGCAACTTAGAAGCCATCGCCAAAAAGATTCTGGTTTTGACTTTTTGTTTCCTGTTCAAATTATGTAATACAAGTCATCTTCACCCGTATAGACTAGCAAAGAAAAATACATGTAATTATTAATTGATGATGTCGTAAGACTGTGCATTAATACTGAAATCAAATTTTCATAATGTTGCAGGATGGCTCAGTAATAACGAAATCATATTTGTAATAACATACCTAGTCTAGCTGAAATCCATGTTTATGCATATTTTCTTTCATTTGTAAAAGCAGCATAGTTGGTAATGATATTTCAATGGAAGGCAACCCATTTCCCTTGAATGACTCCCAACTTAGCCGAGATCTGGGTCTGCCAGTGAACATGCTATGATTTTTGCTGGTAATGCTGCTGTAACACATCAACAAAAAGAAAAATAAGAGAAACCCATGGTTTTGCCTGGGACTATACATAAAAGCCATACAAAAAAAAAAACATATTGCACAAGTAATATTGTAACCAAATTAGACCAAGATTGCATCACATAAACTAATAAATGTTATAATGGCTATCAGTTTAGAAATGCATAGAATAAGAGTTATATGTGGCTTCCAATCAGTCAAAACAAATATAATTTAAAAAATTCATAAAAATACTGTTATTTAACTAATTCAATAGGGAAGAGTTCCTGGATGTTGATTATGGTCGAATGAAGTAATTAAAATAAGTAATGCACTGCTAAATAATATATGTAACAAAAGTTTAAAAAAAAAAAAACTTACAGCATCTTCGGCAGAGATGATTCTTTCCTTATCAGTACCTGCAGCCATTTTAAAGTGCAAAAAAAAAAAAAAAAAACTTACAGTCCAATGCCATTTTAAAGTGGTCGACAAATGCCACAAACCTATAACACATATTTCATCGTTAGATTGAAAGGAAAATTTGCTAGTTACTGCAGATGTGTAAATGCAATAATATAGTAAGCAGTGAATAGATTTATTTCACAGTTGTAGGCAAGGCTACTCTCCTATATACTTATCTAAAATAACATTTTGAAATGCCCAAGGATGCGTCTGAATTCACCAAATGTAACATACATTTTTATTTAACCCAAACAAACTATTTTTTTCTCCTTTTTCCCAAAAGTGTATACATGACAGGCCCAAAGCAAAAGACCATCTAGAACAATGTAAAGTAGCAGACTTTACATGAAGTAAAATATAAGTTAATGACCCAGATAAACCACACATCCTAATTATATATATATATATATGTATATATATAGGATCATGCGAGCCTACAAGGGGAATAAGTATGTCTGTGCTCATAGAATTCAAGTGTAGGGGGACATATCAAACGTAACAAGGGGCTAGTCAAACAAAATGGACAATGGTTATATTTGCCTGGCATGAAATGGTTTAACAGCAACAACTCAACATGCAACAAACTTGTGTAGACAGTCATGCATGCAAGAGTAAGCATGGAACTCAATAATACAAATATGAAAGCAATATGTATGTATGCCCAAATTACTCATGCAGATGTTCATACTAAAAATGTGTGGCAGCTAAGGGTGGTACATGCATGGAAAATTGTATGCCCCTAAATGCTCACATAAATCAAATTTCGAACAGGAGCCATACTAGCAATTCAATGACAAAGGGAACACAAGTTTCACTATTTTTTTGTACTGTTGCTATAACAGCAGCAACAGTAAGGTAAAAATAAATAGCTTATATGAAAGTGGTCATAAACAGAAACTGAAAATATTCGAATCAACATCATGAAACAAGGTTTAGAGACGGTGCATGAAAAAACGCAGACATAGGAAGACAGGGTTAAAGGTTTAATGGCAGTTGCTACCAACGGTGTGATACTCATGTTCAAAACTCACCAGAGTGTTAAGTGGACAAACCAAGAAATCAACTTGGAAACCATACGACGGAAATACAGCAGTTAAACAACCCGTAAACCAATTATATTTAGCGAAATCGAAGTATATCACTTATAATAACTTTAACTGTAACATAAACTTACGATTAGGTGGCGGAAGAAGCGCAGGCAGCATGCTCGATGTGGTGGCATGCGGCCTCGATTGGTGGGTCGAAGAGTTTGGAGCTGACCTGTTGGCGACGTTGGTTTTGGTTTGCGAAGGATAGCCGGTGGTGGACATGGTCTTCGAGTGGGGTGCGATGGATTTCCGTTTTGGCAGAGAAAGGCGAGGCTTTGACAGGTGAGAGAGGCGGACTTCACCTAAGGCGACGGCGGCTGAATTCGCGGTAGCCACAATTTGACGATTTGGGAAGAAATTGAATTTTGGGGGAAAGCTATTTCGCTGGCAAGAAGAAGAAAGGGAACGGATGCCATTATTTTGTTTTAGAAGAGGAATGGTTTTAAGCAAACTAATTTGGGGAGAACGAGGCGGTTACGGCTGAAATGAAAGGGAAATGTATCTGTAGACGAAGAGGGGATGACAGTAGACGAAGAGGAATAAGCATTGAGGTCGTGTGTGGGAGATTTAGAGATGTAATTTTGTTGGTAACAAATCGAAAAAAGAATTTTGATTTGCAATTTTGGGTATTAGGGTTTGGTGGCAATGGATCTGTATGTGGGAGAAGGCAATGGAGGCGACTATCATTTCAGTGGAAAAATAAGCGGAGAAGAATACGAAGTGCGGTAATGTAGAGATGTCACTGCCGTTGGTTTTATTACACCTGTATTGAGTATGATTTTTAAAATTTTGATTTTTTAAATATTAAATTTTAAGAAATAAATAGGACCACTTTATTATAAAAGATTTTGTTATAGTATCTCTCTTGTTTTCAAGTAAATACATATCATTTGTTAATTATTAATTATTTGTCATAATATTTAGTTTTCGCTTTTGAATTATTCAACAGTAATCTTTAATTATCAAATATTTACTGCTACATAATCAATATTAAATACTGAATATTAATTGAAATTATTTAATAGTAATATTTAATCCTATAATCATTAGTCCTTAATTATATTTATTAATTTTCTAATATAATTAATAAATATTAATTGTAATTTACTAGTCCTTCATTGTAATTTTGAACTAAATCGAGCAGATTAAAATTATACAATTTATTTATCTGAAATAATTTTTTATTTTAATGAAATTTGCAAAATAATTCATGTAATTCAAATTATTAAACGCATATTACACAATTAAAAATAAATGATCAATTAAATACAAATTAGTTGAATTAAAAATCATTAACTAAATTACCCTGAAGTGCTCTTCTTAAATATCTTATTCGTAGCTAGCTGCAAACTTATACTTCATTCACCCATCATTCATGCCTAAATGTATATAGCACACATTAAAAAAACATGTTGATTCGATCCTTTCATATGGCGAAGATTCTCCCGAAAACTTTTACAAAGTAATTCAATTTGTATAGTAGTAAATTAGTTATTAATGATTAATTATTACTTATTAGTAAATAATAAATATTAGTGACATATGATTAATATAATATTATTAATGATTAATAAATATTAGTAACATATGATTAATATAATAAATATTATTAGTAATGTAATATTATAGTTAGTAATTATTAATGATAAATTATGGTTAGTAACGTATGACTAATATATATAATATTATTATTGATAAATTATTAAATATGAATAAATAGTAAATATTAATTTTAAGAAAGCATTATGGAAATTAATTAATTATTATTGAAAATTCACATCAGACATTCATTATAACGATTACAACAGGCATTTTTTGGCCATTTTGTAAAATTGACACTTATTGCAACAGTCATTTTTTGCCCGTTGTTAAATTGACATTTATTACAACGGGCATTTTGTGAACGTTGTAAAATTGACATCTATTACAACGGACCAGAAAGAACCGTTGTAATAGAGTCCTATTACAACGGGCTTTTGTTGCCTGTTGTAAAAAAGTCGTTGTATAGGGCATCTATCACAATAGGCCTTACATGACCGTTGTGATAGGCCTCTATTACAACGGGCAGCCAATGCCCGTTGTAAAAATGACATTGTAATAAACTGTTTTTGTTGTAGTGTAAACATTTAATTTAATTATATTTAAATATATTTAAATATTTAAATGGGTCGTCCAGAGCTTTAAAAGTAGCCACTTTTGCAAACGAAGTCGGAATTCGACGAAACCAATTTTTGTTGGATCTGCAATGTCAAATAGTTGTTAGATTTCCAGTTTCGTGATTTTTAGAGTCACTGTGTGGCCGTACGGATTTTTAGAGTGAAAAACAGTCAGTATTTCGACGGTTAAAAATACGCTGTGTGAGCATACGAAGTCGGAATTCGACGAAACCAGTTTCCTTGGGACCGTAATGTCAAACTCTAGCTACATGTCCAGTTTCGTGATTTTTGGGCATCGTGTGTGATCACACGGATTTTTAGAATGCTTAAACGAATATTAAATAAATAAAATAAAATATCCTAAGCGATGAGTGGACCAAACAAAAGCCACACACACGTTGTTACAGCTACACACACATATAAGATCCCAATATATATCTTCCTTTGAGCCGCCGCATCACATTTCCTCTTACAGCAACATTTTCAAGAGGGAACAAATTCAAACAAATTCCTTAAATCCTCAAAGATGTATATTCGAAACCCTCATCACCCGCTATTCATTTCTGTGTACTTTGTGTGTAGTTCGACAGTCCTTGGGTTCGCTGGGAATTTTGAGCGTGACCTAGGGTTTAGATTTCAGAAGGTTTGAGGCGTTAATGCAAGTACTGGATATTGTTTTCAGATTCAGGAGATGAAATAGCATCTCGGTGGTGATTTTGAGGGGATTCCATGCTCCAAGTGTTCGGAGGTTGCCTGTAGCTGACAAGGGGGATATGGACGTCGGATTCATATGGATGGGGCGAGTTCGACATTGAGGTGATGGGTGGATGGAGAGTTTGACGAGGAGTTCGCTGATGGTTTTAGTTGTGGATCAGTGGAGTGTAGAAGGGATGGTGGAGGAGAGAAGTGGCGGCAATGGTGTTTGGATGTACAGCACGTCACGACATCAGGTAGAAGAAGGAGGAACCGGGCGGGTTTGGGCTTTATAAATGGTGGATGGGCCAAGTTATAAAGGGTAAGGCCCGACGGATTTAAATCTCTAAGTTTTATTTAATTTAAATTGTACATGAACTTGTAAAAATATGTATCTACTACATACGATATCAGATTGACGAACCGTAAGTTGCGTTGGGATTACATGGACAGTGGCTACACAATGAAACTGACTGGAGCGAATCTGAGCTCGTTACAATTTATGGCGAAATAAATTGTCCGACTGAATCAAATAACGCAAACCGTTATTTAACGGTTAACGCGCCAATGTGAGTAAAACTCACCAACTCTGAACAGTTATATTTTTATAACGTATTTTTAGAACTGTTAATCATCTGTTGATTGTTGTGTGTTGGTTTGGTTGATTGAACTGCTAGTCAGTTAGTTGAAATTATATATATGTATATATATATAAACCGTTAAATATATATATATATTGATTCTGTTTATCAAAATAATTCGTACTGAACTGTAATGGATGTTGATTATACTGTGTAACATCTGTGGATGCAGAGAAACAGATTGGAGGGACCCAACTGGGTTCCTCAATATTTATAATACTTTTTTGATTCATATATTGTGTTATATGATGTGATATATGATCTGTTGTCGATTATATGTGTTGGGACGATATTAGTCATCGTGATTTGATATGTTGAATACCCTAACATACCGGGACGTTGATAAGGATATTTTCAAAGTGATATTTGAAAATAAAATATTTATAAATGGAATATTTATAAATAAGAAATATTTATAAATTGGAATATTTATAAATAGGAGATATTTAGGAAAAAGGGAAATTATAAAATCGAAGAATAGATTTGAAAAGGGAATATTTGCAAACCATTTGTAAATAGAAGAATAGAAAAGGAAAGATTTGTAAACCATTTACAAATAGAATTGATAGGAAATATTCAGAAAATAAATAGAGTTAAAAAAGGGAAATTTATTTATAACGGAATTGGACGTTATAAAAGGGAAAACGTTATAAAAAGGAAACTGTTATAAGAAGGAAATCATTTTAAAGTGGAGAACCGTTACTAAAAGTAAATCTTTAAAAATGAATAAACGTGTTAAAAGGGAAATCCGTATAAAGCGAATAAAGTCAGTAAATCGAATATGGTGTTCGAAAGGAGTTAAATCGAATTAATTATTCAAAGGGAGATAAATCGAATATGGTATTCGAAAGTTAGTAAATCAAATTAGTTATTCGAAAGGGGTTAGTCGAGTCGAGTTAGTTGAATAGAGTTAATCGAATATTAGTTATTCAAATAAGAGTTAAACCAGTTAGAGTAAACCGGTTAGAGTAAATCAGTTAGAGTTAAACCAGTTAGAGTAAAACCATTAGGGCTAACCAGTTAGAGTTAAACAGTTAGTGTTAATTAGTTAAAGTATATCGATAGAGTTATATCGAACTAGAATTTATTGAATAGAGTTAAATCGAACTAGAGTTATTCAAATGGAGTTAATCGAATATAGTTTATTCGAATAGAATCAATTGAGTTAATCGGATATTAGTGATTCGAATGAAGTAAAAGGAGTTATCGAATATTAATTATTCGAATAAGAGTTAAATAGAGTTAATCCAATAGCGTTAGTCCAATAGAGTAAATTGAATAGAGTATTGAATATACCTTATTCGAAGGAAAGAATTATCGAATAGAGATGATTCGAAAGAGAATTACGTAAGGAAGTTTGTTAAAGAAATAAAAGGTGAACTTTGTCTATTTCAAGGTCAGAAACGTTGTTCAGTTAAAATCTGAGAGGTAGTATTACCCCAACTTGATTGACTTCATTTTTAACTAAGGGATGGTTAAGGTTCGAGAGTGAAAGTGGTTAAGTGAATTTAGTAAATAAGTACAGTGGTTTGAGTTATCGTCGCGATGTTGATTTAAACATCTGTTTAAATCCAAGTAAAGAAGATTTGGAAATGTTTTCCAAATAGAATCAGAAACGTAATCAAATATTGAAATTGGAAATATGGATAAGATTTGGAAATGTTTTCCCTTGTTAACGTATATTTTCTAAACATAGAAAATAAGGAAATATGAATATATATATATATATATATATATATATATATATATATATGATTGATGATTGATTGATAGAATTTCCATCTGGAAATAATATCGTTGTTTGCACACGTGTTTTTCTACGATAGTTAACTCACCGACTATCGAAGTTTTTGACCATTTTAACGTTGTTAATATGGAGAGACCGGTTGGATTTTTATCCAAAGAACCACTCTGTATTGGCATAAGCATTGCGAATCATATATGCCAAAGATAATTAAAGATGAAGTAAAGTGCAAGGGCTATTGTATAAGTCTTAGACAACAGTGTCTAAGATGGATGTATTGAATAGTGCCTTCGGTTCATCCTGTTCCTGGATGACTTGTATGGACGGATGTCTGACAGAGTATTTCCAGACGATCACGTATATTGATTTCTCTAACCGTACCAAGAGTGGAAGCGAAGAAGGAAACTTCTTTTAGCTAACACATAATGTATGGTTAAGGATGTCAATCGGTGATTTGATGGATTTGACGATGTAGCATTCGAAGTGAATCTGATGTGATGATGAAGCGTAACCTCAAGCCTCATCAACCGGTAAATGACAGAAATCGGGCAAGCAACATAGCTGAGTCGGTCGCTCCGAAGTAGGGTGTATAATCGCCTGGTCTAGAGTTTCATTTATTTCTAAAAATCTATTGTTGATGCTTTCCCATTCGGGAAATGGTTGCTGATCCCAACTGTTGGTGATATACATTCGATACACTCAAGCGAAATGAGTGGTCGGTCATGTGTGGCCGGGTTGCAAGATGTTCTTGTTGAACCCAGTGTATTCCTCTCTAGAGGTACACTAGCAAAAGGTGGTTCCATACCTTGTCATAGTTGGAAATCCATTACCCAATACGTGCTTGCGGTTTTGATGTTATACTATATATGTAGAACGTGAGATGAAAGCGTTTCTGCTAGATGATTATTATATTGTGGTTGATAGACATTATTATAATATCAAAAGGTTTTTGATATAAAGATAATTTGGATTCTCATAAGGGAAAAACCCGTTCCGTTATACGACGTGGTCTTATGAGATATCGTTTACTTGTTCAAACTGTTTTAAACTGTTTTACTCATACCAGTCCCATGACTGACCCGGAGTTTATTTTGTTGTTTTCCCTAAACTCTTGGGTGCCCAATTTTGTACGGGCAGTCAAGTAGTCAGGATTTACAGATATACTGGAAGAGCTTGGAGCAGGAGGCTTCAGGATTATATAGCTATAGTTATTTCCGCTGTGTTGTAAGTGTTGTTCTTTGATAATGATGTATATTCAAGTACAGATGTATGTTTCAAAGTTATGTTATATATTATATGTTTTTCGTTCCGCTGTGAGGTTCGTGTTACTCTGATGTTGTGTTCTTCTTCTTCTTCTATTCTAAGTTTCTATCTTATCTTTCCTCATCCTCTAATTTCTTTCATTAATGATCGGTATTTTTCGATGTTTGGTTAGTCGTCATCGTGTTTATGTCGATAACCAAAGTCGTCAAAATCCCGAGTCATTACAGTTGGTATCAGAGCTTAAGTTAAGTGAATTACCTTGGCTCTGTGGTGTGACTCGGTAGAGATAGGGTTAGTAATACCCTAGATTGAGTTGAGTGTATATATACGAGTGAACGTATTTGTAGATGGTATAAAAATAATTTTATATTGTGAAGATTTATTGGTTGAGTCATTTATGAGTTCCGATCGATCAGTTTGATCCACTGTACCGGTAGGAGTAAATAAACACTCAAATACGATGGGTCGACACGATATGTTTTGAAAAGAGGGTAAATTAAAATAAGTTTACCAAGGTATATCTTGATATAGAGAAGATATATATATCAAAATTATAATATAGTGGATATATTGGTTGTTATTATAATTGAGTAAGATTATAATGTGAAATGGTTATGTAATTAACCAATCAGAATTCATATAAGTGAAATACATGAAACCAGATGAGTTAAATCTGAAATTTAAACCAGAAATTGAATTAAAACTCTGGAGAATTGGATAAGTGGTTGTAAATGGATTTGGATTAAAAATAAGGAAAATTTAAGATCTTGGGAGATTTTAAATTGTTTTACAAGCAGTGTGAATTATATTTTGAATTGAATTTCAAAGTGAAAATGTTTAGAAGTGGTTTTATAGTATTGAACTCACTTCGATCACTGGAAAATAGATTCCGATGATGACAGTTGCATCATCAGTATTCATTTTCGAGTTGTAAGTGACGAATTACTACCAGAGATATTGTTTTGAATTTGTTTTGGGAAAGACAAGTTGTGTTGAATTTCAAATGGGATTTATAATATAGAAATTGAATAGAATTAACTAAGTCGAAGAGGAATTAGTTAATCGAGTTTTGAATTTGAAGTTGAACTTTGAAAGGTGAATTGGATTTGCAAATTGATATTCGAAATCGAATATAGAACTTAAATTTGAAATTTGGATTCAAATTAGTTAATAAGCAAGTTAAAATATATTTGAACATGTCATGTTCAAATATAAAAGTGAAATAGACTAAAGAGTTAATTAACAAATTAATTAACGAACTGAGTTAAAACGATCAGGTATAGTTAAAATAGATTGGACAGGTATAAATATACATGCGATAGGTATGGATAAGGTATGAAGGTATATAAATAGAATGCTCGACGAAAAGGTATGTATTTAATTCATATATGAGATTTTATGCGCAGTATCGGCTAGCCGCCTGGCCTTTTCTTTTTCTTTTGGATTGGTGTGGGCCATGGGAGGCTATTTGAAATATCCTGATGCTCCTGGTACAAAGGAGGTTATGGCGAATTTTTCCGGGAATTTAAGGAGTTAGAATATTTTAAAGATAATTTGATAGTTAGAAATCAACGTATCAATATACATATAGAAGTCGATAAGGAAACGAACTTAGAAATAGAATAGTAAAATCAAAAAGGAAGACTAAGAATAAAATCTAGTAAGATTAGAAAGAGGAAGCATATACATGTTTAAAAGTGAATAAGTAGTTGTATGGTATTGATTATTCGAGTAAGTAGTCATATCTGTTTGACATTATAAATGTTATTCAGTCAAGGTCTGAGAGGTAGTTATACCCCAACTTGATTGATTTCATTATTAACAAATAAATAGTAAGATTTCAGGCTTGAAGATCAATGTTGAATGAGCGTTAGTTGAATATAGTATTTGGGTTGTCGTAACGATGTCTTACACAACATCCGTTTTAACCCAAATAAGTGTAAGTTTGAAAATATAATAAAGAATATTTCCTATGTATAGAAATAAACGAGACTGGAAAGGAGATAAGTAATTGGAATATTTTCCAATTATAAATAGCATATATTTTCTAAAGTTTAGAAATAAAGGAAGGAGATATTCGGAAATGTTTTCCAAATAACATAAAAGGCCAATATGGCTATTGAAAATATTTGGTTAACAAATATTGATAAAGAAATATAAAAGTGATTTAACTAATGGAATATTAATTAAGGGCTCAATGACGTGTTCAAAAGGAAAATTTTATTTTTGAAAAGAGTAAACTATTTAAAAACTCCCAGGGAAAGACTGTTTGAATTAAAAACAAATTTAACAGAAATTTGTGAAAGCAAAATTGAATTAAAGTAAAGCCAGTAAAGTAGTTACTGAGGTTGAATTAGAATGATATCAAGACAAATTGGATTGTGAGATTCAAATTTAAAGTGTAATGTGATAATCAAGTTAAGAGTTGGGAATCGAGAAGAAACTCGAGTTGAAATGATATTTGGCTCGGATATAAGCGAATGGTTGTGTTATGGATAAAAGCAGATTGGAATTTGATTGGGATGACCCTTGAATCTGCTGAATTGTTAATAGGGGGAAAGGATATAATGATATGCCGACAAAAAGGTACAAGCTTATATTTCTATTGGATATAAGATTTATGAGCCGAATGGGCAAGCCGCTTGGCTGTTTGATTTTCTTTTGGGATGGAGATGGCCCAGAGAGGCGAGTTGGAGTTTGACCGATTGACCAGTACAAAGGAGGTGCTGGCGAAATTTTTCAGAAAATTAAGGCGTTAGAAAATTTTCAGGATTTTTGAAAATTTTCGATGATAAGAATAAATTAATTTTAATTGAAATTAAATTGGTTCAGTTGAAACTGAAGATTTAGAAGTGAACAAAAATGTTCTAACCAGTCGATAGGGTCATCCTCTACCTTTTAGCAATTTCGAGGACGAAATTATTTTAAGTGGGAAAGATTGTAATGACCCGCATTGGCAGAGGTATTATAATTAATCTATTTAATTATACAAATAGTGATGTAGTGAATTTAATGGTCGTGGAATTAAATAATGTTGAATATTTAATTAAAATAATAAATTAAATAATATATTTAATTCTAAAATAATCAGAATTGGCTGAAATGGCGATATGGTGTGAATCGGATCATCTGTGATATTTAATTCAGCTTGGAATTGAATTTGAATAACGAATATATTATTTGAACGAAGTTTGAACGTATAATTATATTATAATTAGAATCGAGCTTCAAATGGCGCTGCAGTTCGCGATTTGGCGATTCGAACTTCAACTGAATGTACAGGATTCGTTTTAAGCCGGATTTCTGTGAAACAAGAAATGTGTGGAGCTGGTGGAGTATATCTTTCTAGTGGAAGAGAAAAATCGAGATTTCGTCGTGTAGATTTTGATTTATGTCCAAATCAAATTTTAGAAAAGTCGCTGTGGAATTCCTTTGAAATTTATAAAGGAATTAATTATATTTTAAAAAGGAATTTCAATATAAATCGAATATCGAGTTGACCCAGTTTGAAATATCAAGTTAGAAATCCATATGGGATTATTCTGGAGCTGTAGGGTATTCTACTGTGAATATATACGATAATATTTATTTATAAATATTTAATTTAATTATATTTAAATATATTTATATATTTAAATGGGTCGTCCAGAGCTTTAAAAATAGCCACTTTTGCAAACGGAGTCGGAATTCGACGAATCCAAATTTTGTTGGATCCGCAATGTCAAATAGTTGTTAGATTTCCAGTTTCGTGATTTTTAGAGTCACTGTGTGGCCGTACGGATTTCTAGAGTGAAAACAGTCAGTATTTCGACAGTTAAAAATATGCTGTGTGAGCATGCGAAGTCGGAATTCGACGAAACCAGTTTTGTTGGGACCGTAATGTCAAACTCTAGCTACATGTCCAGTTTCGTGATTTTTGGGCATCGTGTGTGATCACACGGATTTTTAGAATGCTTAAACAAATATTAAATAAATAAAATAAAATATCCTAAGCTATGAGTGGACCAAACAAAAGCCACACACACGTTGTTACAGCCACACACATATATGATCCCAGTATATATCTTCCTTTGAGCCGCCGCATCCAATTTCCTCTTACAACAACATTTTCAAGAGGGAATAAATAAAAAACAAATTCAAATAAATTCCTTAAATCCTCAAAGATGTATATTTGAAACCCTCATCACCCGCTCTTCATTTCTGTGTACTTTGTGTGTAGTTCGACAGTCCTTGGGTTCGCTAGGAATTTTGAGTGTGACCTAGGGTTTAGATTTCAGAAGGTTTGAAGGGTTAATGCAAGTACTGGATATTGTTTTCGGATTCAGGAGATGAAATAGCATCTTGGTGGTGATTTTGAGGGGATTCCATGCTCCAAGTGTTCAGAGGTTGCCTGTAGCTGACAAGGGGGATATGGACGACGGATTTCATATGGAAGGGGCGAGTTCGACATTGAGGTGATGGGTGGATGGAGAGTTTGACGAGGAGTTCGCTGATGGTTTTAGTTGTGGATCGGTGGAGTGTAGAAGGGATGGTGGAGGAGAGAAGTGGAGGCAATGGCGTTTGGATGTACAGCAGGTCACGGCATCAGGTAGAAGAAGGAGGAACCGGGCGGGTTTGGGCTTTATAAATGGTGGATGGGCCAAGTCATAAAGGGGTAAGGCCCGACGAATTTAAATCTATAAGTTTTATTTAATTTAAATTGTACATGAACTTGTAAAATACGTATCTTCTACATACGATATCAGATTGACGAACCGTAAGTTGCGTTGGGATTGCATGGACAGTGGCTACACACTGGAACCGACTAGAGCGAATCTGAGCTCGTTACAATTTATGGCGAAATAAATTTTCCAACTGAAACAAATAACGCAAACCGTTATTTAACGGTTAACGCGCCAATGTGAGTAAAACTCACCAACTCTGAACAGTTATATTTTTATAACGTATTTTTAGAACTGTTAATCATCTGTTGATTGTTGTGTGTTGATTTGGTTGATTGAACTGCTAGTCAGTTAGTTGAAATTATATATATATATATATAAACCGTTAAATATAAATACATATATATATATATATATTGATTCTGTTTATCAGAATAATTCGTACTGAAATGTAATGGATGTTGATTATACTGTGTAACATCTGTGGATGCAGGGAAACAGATTGGAGGGACCCAACTGGGTTCCTCAATATTTATAATACTGTTTTAATTCATATATTGTGTTTTATGATGTGATATATAATCTGTTGTCGATTATATGTGTTGGGACGATATTAGTTATCGTGATTTGATATGTTGAATACCCTAACATACCGGGACATTGATAAGGATATTTTCAAAGTGATATTTGAAAATAAAATATTTATAATGGAATATTTGTAAATAAGAAATATTTATAAATTGGAATATTTATAAATAGGAGATATTTAGGAAAAAAGGAAATTATAAAATCAAAGAATAGATTTGAAAAGGGAATATTTGCAAACCATTTGTAAATAGAATAATAGAAAAGGAAAGATTTGTAAACCATTTACAAATAGAATTGATAGGAAATATTTAGAAAATAAATAGAGTTAAAAAAAGGGAAATTTATTTGTAACGGAATTGGACGTTATAAAAGGGAAAACGTTATAAAAAGGAAACTGTTATAAGAAGGAAATCATTTTAAAGTGGAGAACCGTTACTAAAAGTAAATCTTTAAAAATGAATAAACGTGTTAAAAGGAAAATCCTTATAAAGCGAATAAAGTCAGTAAATCAAATATGGTGTTCGAAAGGAGTTAAATCGAATTAGTTATTCGAAGGTAGTTAAATCGAATATGGTATTCGAAAGTTAGTAAATCAAATTAGTTATTCGAAAGGGGTTAGTCGAGTCGAGTTAGTTGAATAGAGTTAATCGAATATTAGTTATTCGAATAAGAGTTAAACCAGTTAGAGTTAACCGGTTAGGGTAAATCAGTTAGAGTTAAACCAGTTAGAGTAAAACCATTAGGGCTAACCAGTTAGAGTTAAACAATTAGTGTTAATCAGTTAAAGTAAATCGATAGAGTTATATCGAACTAGAATTTATTGAATAGAGTTAAATCGAACTAGAGTTATTCAAATGGAGTTAATCGAATATAGTTTATTCGAATAGAACCAATTGAGTCAGTCGAATATTAGTGATTCAAATAAAGTAAAAGGAGTTATCGAATATTAGTTATTCGAATAAGAGTTAAATAGAGTTAATCCAATAGAGTAAATTGAATAGAGTATCGAATATACCTTATTCGAAGGAAAGAATTATCGAATATAGATGATTCAAAAGAGAATTACGTAAGGAAGTTTGTTAAAGAAATAAAAGATGAACATTGTCTATTTCAAGGTCAGAAACGTTGTTCAGCTAAGGTCTGAGAGGTAGTATTACCCCAACTTGATTGACTTCATTTTTATCTAAGGGATGGTTAAGGTTCGAGAGTGAAAGTGGTTAAGTGAATTTAGTAAATAAGTATAGTGGTTTGAGTTGTCGTCGCGATGTTGATTTAAACATTTGTTTAAATCCAAGTAAAGAAGATTTGGAAATGTTTTCCAAATAGAATCAGAAACGTAATCAAATATTGAAATTGGAAATATGGATAAGATTTGGAAATGTTTTCCCGTGTTAACGTATATTTTCTAAACATAGAAAATAAAGAAATATGAATATATATATATATATATAGATATTTATATATATGATTGATGATTGATTGATAGAATTTCCATCTGGAAATAATATCGTTGTTTGCACACGTTCTTTTCTTCGATAATTAACTCACCGACTATCGAAGTTTTTGACCATTTTAATGTTGTTAATATGGAGAGACCAGTTGGATTTTTATCTAAAGAACCACTCTGTATTGGCATAAGCGTTGCGAATCATATATGCCAAAGATAATTAAAGACGGAGTAAAGTGCAAGGGCTATTGTATAAGCCTTAGACAACAGTGTCTAAGATGGATGTATTGAATAGTGCCTTCGGTTCATCCTGTTCCTGGATGACTTGTATGGACGGATGTCTGACAGAGTATTTCCAGACGATCACGTATATTGATTTCTCCAACCGTACTAAGAGTGGAAGCGGAGAAGGAAACTTCTTTTAGCTAACACATAATGTATGGTTGAGGACGTCAATCGGTGATTTGATGGATTTGACGATGTGGCATTCGAAGTGAATCTGATGTGACGATGATGCGTAACCTCAAGCCTCATCAACCGGTAAATGACAGAAATCGGGCAGGCAGCATGGCTAAGTCGGTCTCTCCGAAGTAGGGTGTATAATCACCTGATCTAGAGTTTCATTTATTTCTAAAAATCTATTGTTGATGCTGTCCCATTCGGGAAACGGTTGCTGATCCCAACTGTTGGTGATATACATTCGATACACTCAAGCGAAATGAGTGGTCGGTCATGTGTGGCCGGGTTGCAAGATGTTCTTGTTGAACCCAGTGTATTCCTCTCTAGAGGTACACTAGCGAAAGATGGTTCCATACCTTGTCATAGTTGGAAATCCATTACCCAATACGTGCTTACGGTTTTGATGTTATACTATATATGTAGAACGTGAGATGAAAGCGTTTCTGCTAGATGATTATTATATTGTGGTTGATAGACATTATTATAATATCAAAAGGTTTTTGATATAAAGATAATTTGGATTCTCATAAGGGAAAAACCCGTTCCGTTATACGGTGTGGTCTTTTGAGATATCGTTTACTTGTTCAAACTATTTTAAACTGTTTTACTCATACCAGTCCCATGACTGACCCGAAGTTTATTTTGTTGTTTTCCCTAAACTCTTGGGTGCCCAATTTTGTACGGGCAGTCAAGTAGTCAGGATTTACAGATATACTGGAAGAGCTTGGAGCAGGAGGCTTCAGGATTATATAGCTATAGTTATTTCCGCTATGTTGTAAGTGTTGTACTTTGATAATGATGTATATTCAAGTACAGATGTATGTTTCAAAGTTATGTTATATATTATATGTTATTCATTCCGCTGTGAGGTTCGTGTTACTCTGATGTTGTGTTCTTCTTCTTCTTCTTCTATTCTAAGTTTCTATCTTATCTTTCCTCATCCTCTAATTTCTTTCATTAATGTTCGGTATTTTTCGATGTTTGGTTAGTCGTCATCGTGTTTATTTTGATAACCAAAGTCGTCAAAATCCCGGGTCATTATAGGGATCCTCTATCCCTTACCCTGTTCGTTATCGCCGCTGAGGCTTTCGTTCATGGTTTGCACTCTCTCACGATTGTAAATCAGATCCATTAATTTGGCACCCCTCTGGGCTGTCCAATCATATCGTCCTTATCCTTCGCTGACGACATTATCATTTTCACGAATGGTAGCCGTCGCTCAGTCCAACGACTTTTCCAGCTCATTCAGCAGTACGAGAGG